>FR989886.1:7985000-9185000 GCA_905404145.2 Biston betularia
CATATCTGTAGTGTAATTTAAAAATGGAATGATCTTCAAACATGGCAACCATAGGGCCGCCTTATACACGTTCAATCATGATCACGATCCGCGATCCGCGATCCGCGATCATGATTTCAAAATTTCTAGATATTATGCGATCCGGAGCATCAGTCCGTCAATCCGCTTCGTACACGATCAGTCTGGATCGCGATCATTGATCGCGGATCGCGGATCGCGCGGAACGTGTACGGGCTGCCATAGAGGTAACTTATCAAAGGTTTTATTTAAATTTCGAACTGGCTTGCAAATCTTCGAGCATAAAGGTTTGGTTTATTTATCTGAGTTGCAAATAGAAAGCTAATTTCTGCGCATTATTTGAGAAAAGTACTATACAAGTCTTTTGAATGAAGGTGTTATTTTAATCTGGTTTCATCTTATCATCTGCTTCCTTTCCTCCGATATAGCTCAAGATTACACTCAAGATGATTGCTGCAGATTTCACAGTTGCCGACTGATTTTACAAATATTTGATATCAAATTAAAGTGACAAAAATCTAAAAATATTAAAAGATAAGATATTAACTTTGCAGAAAAAAATGTTTACCAAAAATACTGAGTTCATATGTTAATCGAATGGTATGCTAATTAAAAGAATATGTTAGTAAGAGTTAGTAATTACCTACAAGTAATTTAACAACTATACAAATATAATATTATAAAGAACAAAGATTTGTATTTTTGTGTGTAACTGATAAATTAAAAAACTACTCTACTGATTTCTAAAATCTTTCACTGTTGTGTACCCGATACCAGGCCATCAAAATAAAATACCGGGTCGCAGCATTCCCGCCTTATTTTAAAATAATACCTATCGATCGAATCGAAATAGCCGATAACGAAATATAAACCTAAGAACAATACATGTGTATTATTTTACCCAGCGCGAGGGAGGGGAGGGACGGGGGGGTTGTTTATTAAAACGGATCACGAAGGCCATGGCAGAATAAAGTCAGGGAAACACTGACCTAACGTAGGTATTCTAGACGCCCCTGTGTTGACATTTATACAGGAATTTGAGAATGATTGGATTGCTCGATGAGCTCCATTTAATCGCAAGGCGATCCGAAGTCCTGACGTGTCCGATTTTTTAAGCGAGCGTTCATTACCAGTTACATTATTAAGTAAGTATTAAAATGCTGCCCCCTCCCATCTTAATGGTGAGATATAAATGCTTTATCAGTTGATAAGGTATATCAGATATTGGCATATAGGGCGACCTACACACTGGAGACGGACAGACAAAAATGAAGTGGTGTATTGTGCTTTGGCTCACTTTTTTATGCTGTAAGTACATTTTTTAATTTATAATTTTCATCGTTTGATTTCATGTTAAGTACAAAGATAAAATATTTTTTTACTAAAACAAATATTGAAAATGATATCATTGCTATTGGATGAGTAAGTTATCGATAATTTATCGATTATGGAAAGTACCTTTGTAAATACGAAGTATTACATTAGACATCACAATAATGCTTTGCTGCATAAAGAATGAGAAACCTAACCGTTTTCATGGCCAATATATATTTTTTTATATTTTTATTTTGTCACCTATTTTTTTCGTACCTATATCTAAACCTCATTCGAATTGTCACGTCGTTCATCGCCGTTTTACAACAACACGACCAGACGCTCGACCAAATGACAAAATTCCATATAAACGCACAAAAACGTTTCCAGACCACGTTCCTTGTAAGAACTGCTGATGTGTGGAACTCGTTGTCAACTAAGTACAACCCTTACTAAAATATTAATAGGTATTTCCTAGGCAAGCTTAGTCCATCTTCGGCCACATCATCGCTTTCCATCAGGTGAGATCGTGGCCAAACTCATGACTACTCCGATGTAAAAAAAAAACACGACCATTAAAGCAGCTAAATCGTTTCGCCTTTCTCGTGTTAAGCCTTTAACCAACATATATCAATTCATTGTTATTTATATAGACTACTATTATTATATCAGTTTTTATTTTACATCGGTACTCAACATGATGCAAGATGTCAAAACGCGAACCTATTAAGGCAAATAAAGAGGAAAGAGAGGTCTTCTCTCTTTTCATATTTATTAGGTATAACTCCCGAAAGCTGCTCGAATTAGTTTCTCTTAGCGGAAGGTTATAAAAATGTATGTAGATACATATTCGTATCCCGCATTTTCGCTTAACATCAGGCGAGAATATAGTCAAACGCAATCCTGTCTGTAAATGCCTTGATCACCAAAACTCCAATGTTAAAATTGTTAAACTGTTAATGTTACATGCTCCCTTCTCTCTTATGAACGTTGCTGTGCTCGACACTATTCTATTTAACTGTATACCTTAAACTACTTTGTATCTATTAGATTCCAATAAATATCTTGAATCTTAACCAGGCACTAGCGGCATTGCTCAAGATGAAGAAATAGAAGACACGCTGTTAGTAGTTCCTCTGCCAGAAGTGCTCCTGGATCGGTCCAATGATACCAGTGCCGACGCTAGCAGGATCATCGGCGGAACAGCCACAACTATTGAAAGATTCCCTTATACTGTGCAGGTATTGAATATTAAATACATTTACAATTTAAAAGACTGGCTCCATGACCCTAAACCCACCTAAACGCACTGCTCTAATGAAACAGCGGGTTTCGGAGTAAACGAAAATATCATCGATGTAGGTATACAATATTTACATTTTTGTTGATTTTTTGAAAACTGCACGATCGATTTTGATAAAATGTATATGGGACCACCTCTGAAGCAAAAAGCAAAAATAAAATCATAAAATACGATTCATAATTGGCGGAATGATCGCGTAAAATACAGTCAAATTGAAAACCTTTTTTTGAGTAGGTTTAAATACAATGACATGCCATTCGTGTTATAGAATTTTTTTGTAATGTTTTAACCAAAGCTCCAATCAAAGCTGTGAAGAGTTTGGTTTTGAATTTACACTTCCCAAAACGTCCACTCCTCTTAAATAATACTTACAATAACAGGCACTTTTTAAATATTAGTATTCTTAGTTTACTATAAACTAACAACAGCCAGTTCAATTCTAGGCAAGGAGTGCATTACCATCTTTGACTACACCGTCACTTAGGTACCATCAGGGGAGCTGTTTGTACACCTAACCAGTTATCAGTAAAACAAAGACTTTCTTAAAAACGTAATCTTTTGTGTTTTTATAAATGACTGTCTTTTAGTCTTTGATATGTGCAAATTAGTCCCTGTTACAAGAAAGACAAAAAGTATCTGTCTTGCTAAACGTAGTCCAGCTAATATGTTATTTTGTTCGATATGACAGGTGCTGTACAATCGCAGGCTTGCGTGCGGCGGCTCTCTGTTGACTCGACGTCATGTTCTATCAGCAGCACATTGCTTCTTCGATGCGTAAGTAGCAGTTTTGTCGCTACACTTTTACTTGCCGACACAAGTTGACGATTGTTAGAGGTATGACCACAGCCCATGAAGCTGTACGCAGTGGCGGCCTTAGGGGGTGGCGAGCACGGCGACCGCCCGGCCAACTAACACGGGGACGGTCCGAGAGGTGCACCGACTTGTTGGTGAATGGTTGGCCTCTGCTGACGACCATGATATTTATGTAATTTTCTATGTGTTCATGTTTATAACTTTTCACGTTTTCAGAAATGGACTCCTGGTCCCTGCATCGCACTACACCATCAGAGCAGGCACGGCTAGGTTGGAATCGGGTATGTGTAACGCAAACACTGACAGAGCATTTGAAGCGTGAACAGTAAGGCTTGTGCAAGGAATGGCTTGCACGGCTGTACAAAAGCTGTAATAAAATATGCTCAGTAGTAGGTACCTACACAAAAGCCTGTTACGCCAAAGTGCGATGCCAAAAAGTATTTTTTGACACCGCACTTTATGTATCACCGGATGATATGTGATGGTGTCTGTGAGACGTGAGAACCGACCACTGAACTATAATCGCTACAAGAACTTCTACTTTTTTCTAATCTGTAACTATCTTTTAAACCCATGACCATTGCAGCGACACACAGAGCTTTGAAAAACAAAACAAAGTCCAAAACAACATTGCTTTGACGCTCATTACTTTGGGTATTATAAAGCTGAGTCTCTTGGATCACTGTTAAAATGTTTCATGATTTCGTAGGAGGTTCTACGAAGTCCGTATCGATGTACATCATCCACGAGCGTTACAACAATCCGATCCAACGAGACAACGACATCGCCGTGATGGTACTGTCGTCCCGCGTGTCGCTGGGGTCGCGCGTGGCGCTGGCCAGTATCCTGGCGCAGGGAGTGGAGGTCCCCGACAACTCTCCGGTCATACACGTCGGCTGGGGGCGGACTAACGTGAGTACCTCAAAGCAGCACTAGACCAAAAACCATATCCATTCAAACGCCTAGACTGTAACTAAAAAATAAAAAATTAAGTCCAGTTAGATTCAGAATTATAACGATCGCGGACATGCATTACTGGGCTGTTGAGACTAACCATCGAAAGTCTCAAAGTAATGAGCGCCAAAGCAGCGATGCCCCGAACTTTGTTTTGTTACTCAAAGTTCTGTGTATCACTGCAATGGTCATGGACAGGCGTTATCTCTTACCATCGGGAGAGCGTCTCGTTCGTCTCATTATATTTCACATAAAAAAAAAACATGTTATTTTTATTTATATGATTTAAACATAAAATATATTCTGTAAGTTTGCAACAGTGAAAAAAGGTATTTGACCTGTAAGACACACTTGGGCGAAATCTTGCAAATTGTCGTGCTAAGTCCTAAATTGACTCGTCTGTACTGTTACTACAGAGATATTTTATTGTATCAGGTGAACATACCGCAAGCGGCGTCAGTATTGCAAGAGGTGTCGATTCGTACGATAGGGTTCACTATCTGCTTCGAGCGATACGCATGGCTCTCCACGCTGGGCCGGGAGCAGTATGTCGTCACTGCCAACATGATCTGCTCTGGACTGCTTGACATCGGAGGTAAGACATACTTTTTCTATAATCTACATGTACGCTGAGAAACGTTGGTACTCCTACTGATGGTGAGCAGTTAATTCCACCTATACAAACCTAAAAGCAGTGTTTACCTACTTGGATCTTTGAACAAAACTTCTATTTGATCAAGTTTAGGATATAGATTTTGTTTACATTTGAGTATAACTCGCAGCGCAGACATTTTCAGGTTGGGCAAAATGACCACCGGAATCAAGACCATATTTACATCTCTACATAGTACAAAGCAAAGTCGCTTCCATCCGTCTGTATGCTTAGATCTTTTAAACTACGCAACGGATTTTAATGCGGTTTCCATCAATAGACAGAGTGAGACCTTCAACCTTCCATGAGGAAGGTTTACATGTATAATGCATGCACCCGTGCGAATCCGGGGCTGGTCGCTAGTGTTCAAGGATTTACACATAACATGATACCGTATATCAGTTGAAGTGTGGTTAAACACTCAGTCTATCTACCATAATGTTTTATCTCCGTTAAAAATTATCTAAATTTTTTCACAGTAGGTATGTTTGGAAATATCGCAGGTGAAAGCTAGCTAATTACATGGGGCGACTTTAATTTTGTTTTTGTTTCTATCACCTCGACTCACGTGGTCTACGATGGAGCATTTGCCTAGATGAATAATTTATATGTACACAACTTGATGACGTGCAAATTGTATCTGTCGGAAAACGCTCATACAGTTAGCGCACCATGCTGTCATAGAAAGGGGCATTATAAGAAAATGACGTGTTCTGCGAATGAAACATTTTGCGTCCAAAACAAATCTAGCATTTATGTTATGAAAACGAAATCTTCAAGAAGCGACACCGCTTCATGGTCTATATTCCAAAGACTTGAACTAAACGGTTCTAGTCTACCTTCATTGTACGAACCGCTAAACAATAGAATTTGCTGCCCGAGTGGGTGTTCCCTGATAGATACAATCTGGGTGCCTTCAAGTCGCGAGTGAATCGGTTGTTTCTAGGCGAGCGTGCTCCACTAAAGACCGCATCTTCACTTTACATCAGGCGTGTTGGCGGTCAAACGCAAGCCTATAAGTAATTTAAAAAAAAGAACTTTCTTTTAGATTAAGTACATCTTTTGCTAAAATGTTTCGATTCGTGGCAGGTGCGGACGCGTGCCAGGGTGACAGTGGGGGTCCGTTGGTGTACCAGGGTGTGGTGGTGGGGATCACCTCATGGGGCTACGGCTGCGGGGAGCCGCGCTTCCCCGGGGTCAACGCCAAGGTCTCAGCTTACACCAACTGGATCAACCAAACTGTGAGTACAACAATATTAATATCTTAGGACATTTCACACAGCGGCATCTAGCCCCAAACTGAGCAAAGCTTGTACTATGAGAACCAGACAGCTGACAGAATAATTAAATACTTTTTTTTGTTTTTTTTTTTTAATGTAAAAAGTAATGAGACGAACGAGACGTTCACCTGATGGTAAGAGATAACACCTGTCCATGACCATTGCAGCGATACACAGAACTTTGAGTAACAAAGCAAAGTCCGGGGTATCGCTGCTTTGGTGCTCATTACTTTGAGACTTTAGATGGTTAGTCTCAACAGCCCAGTAATTTCGCTAGCTGCAGTACCCTTCGAACCGAAACACAGTAATGGTTACACACTACTGCTTAGCGGCAGAATATCTGGTACTGCGGTGGTACCTACCCAGACGACCTCCTGCTAAGGAGATCTACCACCAAGTAAAGTAAAGTTTTGTAAATACATACAGAACACCCAGACACAGAACAAAGATCTGTCGTCACATAAATGTACTGAGTACTAGGTACACTAAATTATATGATGAGTACTGAGTAGGTACTATAGGTTCAATTTTAGCACAAATTTTTCCTCACAGATAGTGTAGGTACTTCATGAAGCATATTTTTGAGTATTTCTATAAAAGTAAGTTTGTAGCTTAATTTTCTGAGTATTGATCCCTAGTCTCAAAGACGCTAAAAGGCCTCTCAAATATCTTGACTATTATTTTTACTGATTATTATCATTTCTGTGAACAAAATAAAAAATCTTATTTTTATTATTATTTAGCCCACTTTGTCCCACTGCTGGGCAAAGGCCTCTCTCTCCCCCCCTTCCACGCCTCTCTGTTTTGTGCTGTGGTCTACTCCTTATTGTGGGCATCGAGCTCATCTTTCCACCGTCTTCTAGGCCGGCCTGGTGGCCGTTTAACCTCCGGGACCCAGTCGGTGGTGGTTTTCGCCCATAGCTCCGCTGGCATTCGGCAGACGTGTCCAGAAATCTTAAATTAATACTATTTACAAAATTTATAAAAAAAAACAGTCTAAAAGTCCGTCAGAGGAGGGATATGTGGCCAGAATGCTGGCAGTATTGCCACGTCGGATGGCAAAGTAGATACCAGCATTCTGGTCACCTGAAGCCTCCTCAAAACGTTTCTCCTCTAACTCTTTCTGTGATTATATCGAATGATATTCATCTGAAAAACGTGGCAATATGCGGGCAATATCGCAGGATACCGTTAGTTAATAATAAGTAAGCAATTTAATTGGGTTTTCCCCACACGACAATGGCTAAAATTATCAGAAAATTCCGTGTCCGATATCATGTATGTACTTATCTAGCGATAGATAATCGGCCTCTATTGTTGACTAGCCATACCCTTCCATTTTACTTACTATACATAAACATTCTTGCATTTTTCGCGAGAAAAATAACCCTACATTCATCGTTTTCATATCCACTTGGCAGTAGATCTTAACAGAGGGACATCTATATAGGTAGGTACCAGATATTCTGCCGCCAAGCAGTAGTGTGTAAACATTACTGTGTTCCGGTTTGAAGGGTACTGCAGCTAGCGAAATTACAGAGCTGTTGAGACTAACCATGGAAATTCTCGAAAGTATTGAGCGCCAAAGCAGCAATGTCCTGTTGTTTTGCTACTCAAAGTTCTGTGTACCGCTGTATTGGTAACAGGCGTTATTTCTTACCATCAGGAGAGCGTATCGTTCTTCTCACTTTTTTTTTAAATAAAATAAGCTATTGCTATGCGAAATTTGATCAATATGAGTCCGCCGTTTCGTCGTGAAAAGGTAGTTAGCAAACATATAGACAGAGATACAGAGTTACGATAGCATTTATAATATTAGCGTGAAGTACGATTAGTCTGATAATATAGAATGTAAACAATCAATTCGGAGGGGTTACTCATTTACATGGTATATAGATAAAGTAGGTACTTATAACTAAGTGCCTCGTCTCGTTCAGATAGCTGTCGGTACTTCCGCAGGTGGGATTAGTTTTTTCAATGAATTAAAATCAGTCAGAATGGATAGATAGATACTCTATAAAAAAGAACAGAGAACAAAATAATCTTATGCGGTAGTGCCACAAGTGGCGGCCTTATCGCTAAGAGCGATCTCTTTCAGGCAACCAAAAATAGAAAAACACGACAGATATCATAATGAAACAGACGGGAGATGGTGTAACACTAATAATACCGTCTCATTACTTTTACATTTAAAAAAAAAATGTGTTTGTTTCAGGTCACCCGATATAGCGCCGGTCCGCCATCCAGTGTGACCAGTTTGTTTCTTATAACTACCTCAGTGTTAATTTCTATACTCACTTGTAGATAAAAAGCTAATTTTTTTTTAATAGTCAATACGTGTATACTGTTTTGTAATTTCATACGTTATATAAGAGAATTGTTACTTATGTAATAAATTTAATATTATTTTTGTACAAGTCATGTTTATTTTTTAATCTTACTAACTACCTACTTATCATTACGTGGTGGTAGATCTCCTCAGTAGGTCGCCTAGGTGGGTATACCAACGCAGTACCAAATATTCTGCCGCCAAGCAGTAGTGTGTAAGCATTACTATGCTCCGGTTTAAAGGGCTAGCTAGTGCAGCTAGCGAATTTACAGAGCTGTTGAGATGAACCATCGAAAGTCTCAAAGCAGCGATTCCTGAACTTTTTCTACTCAAAGTTCTATGTATCGCTGTTATGGTCACGGACAGGAATCATGTGTTGCTATCAGGAGAGCGCCTTGTTCTTCTCCACGACCCTTAAGCCTGCTAAACGCACTGCTCCAATGAAACAGCGAGTTTTCGAAGTAAACGAAAATATCATCGATGTATATAATTTTTAGATTTTTGTTGATTTTTTAAAGATTCACGATTGATTTCGATGAAATGTATATGGGACTACCTCTGAAGTATGATCTACCAAGCAAAAAAAGAATCACCAAAATCGATTCATAATAATTGGCGAAATGATTGCGTAACACACATACAAAAAAAGCATACAGTCGAATTAAGAACCTACTTTTTCGAGTCGTTTACAAAGGATAATACCATAAGACCACCACGTTTGCGAGTTGACAGACTGCACAGTGCACATATCTTCTCGGTCTATTTGGTTTTGGTTTGGTTTTTGGGTTTGGTTTACTAAGGTTTTTTTGATTTTTTGACATTGACATATTGCTATCAGTGTTTTTGTCATATCCTATTAGGTATTCCACTAATATTATAAATGTGAGAGTTTGGATGAATGGACGGATGTTTTTTACTATTTCACGCAAAAACTACTGAACGGATTTGGATGAAATTTGTTATGACCCTGAGACCCTGGATTAGGGAATTCAACTTGTGTCTTTGGTGCTATCAATAAAATACCTGTACCTATTTGTATTTTCATCACGATGGAACTTTTCGATTGCCTTAATTTTTTTGCGGAATAGCGACTAGACATTCTCTGAAATATAATCAGCTTCTTAACGTTATCTAGAAAGACGGTATTGATATGTCCTTTTTCCTTAACGATTGTTATCAAAACTACTGGAAGGATTAAAATTTCTTAATTTTCAGCATAGCGCAGCAAAGTTTTTAAGCAGTGGGCGTAACAAAGGAAATAAATATCGTAAAACATTTCTGTGCCCAAACTAAAGGTACCAAGCTAATGGTGGTTTTGACGGGAACACGGCAAGAGTCGCGTCGCCCTATTGTATTTTTTTCATAAAGTAACGAAGTACAAGCGCCAGTGTGGGAAGTGATATAATGTGGTGAAATATGATTTTTTGTGTTGCTTTCAAAACTCCATCGAAGCTTATAGTAAAGTCGCCACTACTTTACTAAGCATGACTGGATTTGAATGACATGAACTGGACTTGACCAAGACTGGGCTGACTTATGAAACTTGATAATATTAAAACACTTGACACTGGCAAATACTCAGAATGCGACGCCAAAACCAAAGAAAAAAAGAAACTAAAAATGCTTCTTTCAACTTAACTGTCACTTTGACATTGACTTATAATATCATTTAATTCGTATTGCGTCCTTTTTTCATTGGAGCCTTGACACTGGCAAATACACAAAATGCGACGTCGAAATCAAAGAAGAATAAGAATCCAGGGGGAGTTTTGGCGGGAACGCGGGAAGAGTCGTGGCGCTCCGTTGTATTTTTTTCTAAAACTAGTGTTTTGTCGAGTGTTTATGCATAAAAATGGTGGTGTTTTATTCATAAAGTGCCGAATTACAAGCGCGAGTGTGGGAAAATGATATAATGTGGTGAAACATGAGTTTTCGTGTTGCTTCCAAAACTCCATCGAAGCTTTGTAGTAAAGTTGCCACTAGTTTACTAAAGCATGACTGGAATTAACTGACACAAACTTGGACTTGACAAAGACGACTTTGACTATAAAACTAGCTACGATGGCACTTATTTAACTTTTGAAACTTGAAAATATATAATTACTTGACACTGGCAAATGCTAAAACGCGACGCCAAAACCAAAGAAAAAAAGAATCCAGGGAGGAGTTTTGGCGGGAACGCGGGAAGAGTCGTGTCGCTCTGTTGTATTTTTTTCCAAAACTAGTGTTTTGTCGAGTGTTTATGCATAAAAATGGTGGTGTTTTATTCATAAAGTGCCGAATTACAAGCGCGAGTGTGGGAAAATGATATAATGTGGTGAAACATGAGTTTTCGTGTTGCTTCCAAAACTCCATCGAAGCTTTGTAGTAAAGTTGCCACTACTTTACTAAAGCATGACTGGAATTAACTGACACGAACTGGACTTGACAAAGACGACTTTGACTAAAACTAGCTACGATGGCGCTTATTTAACTTTTGAAACTTGAAAATATATAATTACTTGACACTGGCAAATGCTAAAACGCGACGCCAAAATCAAAGAAAAAAAAAAAAAAAGAAACCAGGGTTTTTTTGGCGGGAACGCGGGAAGAGTCGTGTCGCTCCGTTGTATTTTTTTCCAAAACTAGTGTTTTGTCGAGTGTTTATGCATAAAAATGGTGGTGTTTTATTCATAAAGTGCCGAATTACAAGCACGAGTGTGGGAAAATGATATAATGTGGTGAAACATGAGTTTTCGTGTTGCTTCCAAAACTCCATCGAAGCTTTGTAGTAAAGTTGCCACTTTACTAAAGCATGACTGGAATTAACTGACACGAACTGGACTTGACAAAGACGACTTTGACTAAAACTAGCTACGATGGCACTTATTTAACTTTTGAAACTTGAAAATATATAATTACTTGACACTGGCAAATGCTAAAACGCGACGCCAAAACCAAAGAAAAAAAAAAATATTGGATTGTCGGTGTCAGTGTCGTGCACCAAGAGCCTCAAGCTCAGGGGCTCCCTCGGACTCTGATAATAATCTAGTAAGCCGTATAATATACTTACTTACTGTAACTTCTCCCGCCTTTAAAAAATAAAAATAACAACTACAATTATTCCAAACCCGATCTCGATTTATAGCAATTTAATCTCGTCGAGAATTACCTACCGACCCTTAATTCATTCTGTTGATTGTATATCGTGCCTTAGGGCTCACCGGAAGACCAGCGCTGGTCATACAGCTTAGTATAACCAGTACAATGCTGAGCTGAACCCTTATTTTGTAACTGTTTGTTGGTTTTCGTGCTTCGTGTTACAAAATAAAATTATTTTCTTTCACACACACACACACACACACACACACACGCACGCACACGGTACTGAGCAACCATATCGTTAGCATCTATTTTCTTGTATAACTAATTATATTATTATTGTTACCTAACTTGTACAAATTTAAGGGCTATTATTTAAGAGCACTGTAAACGTTAAAGCAGCAGACAGGGGTATATGTTTATAGGGCATCATTAAAAACAATAAAAATATTTTGTATTTGTATTTCTATAATTTTAAAATAAAAGTCGTATGGTGTAGATATCACATATGAATGTTTATTTACGAGTAATGATATAGATATAGTATATGTTACAAGTTCAATAAATATAAGGTACAAAGGTGAGTCGTTACACATGTCATAACTGAGTCGGCTCCACTGTAAGCAGGACCACTTGCCGGCACACGGCTGGAACAAACACAGAGAACACATTAAACACTATGTTTGGCAATAAAATAAACAAAACTGGATTATCGCGTCCATTCACTATAATTATTAAGGTGTAAGAGAAAGAATTACAACGGAGTTTTGTCGGGAACGCGGAAAGAGTCGTGTCGCCATGTTGTACTTTTTTCCAAAACTAGTGTTTTGTCGAGTGTTTATGCATAAAAATGGTGGTGTTTTATTCATAAAGTGCCGAATTGGAAGCGCAAATGTGGGAAAATGATATAATGTGATGAAACATGATTTTTCCGTGTTGCTTCCATCAAAGCTTATAGTAAAGTCGCCACTGATTTACTAAATTAGGATGACTGGACTCGAGTTCTTTTTAACTTGAAAATATTACAAACACTTGACACAGGCAAATGCTCAAAATGCTACGCCAAAATCAAAGCAGAAGAATTACATACTGTGACATTGAAAAACGTAGTAATTATGATTTTGATAAAGTTTGTATGTTTTTTTTTGTGTACCTTTGTCGGTGTAAGTCTCGTCTACGAGCACGTCGGCCCGCAGGCCCGCGGTCTCGGCGCGCGCGCGGCCCCGGGCGCCGCCCGCCGCCGCCGCCGCGCCGTCCGCGCTGTCCGCGCCCTCCCGCCACGCGCGCCCCACCACCTCTATCCGGCGCCACTTGGCGACCTCCTCCGCCGCCGATACCGACTCCACGTTCTGTGGACACATGTTTTCTTTTACAATTCGGTGTGTAATTATTTTTTTTGTATTTAAATAAAAAATAAAAATAAATATCGTAGGACTATACACACAGCGCCATCTGGCCCCAAACTAAGCAAAGCTTGTGTGATGGAAGTCAGATAACTGATAGAATACAGACACATACTTATAATACATACAGTACAAACGAACATTTATTAATACAACACGATGTTTGTTCTGTGTAGGAATCGAACCCACGCCCTACAACTCTTGAAGCAGACATTCCACCAATGAACCAACAAGGCTGTATGTAATTGTTATTACGATCTAGCCTAGTTGAGACTAATAAGTAATTTTATTTTAATATAAGATAAATTGCCAAGTAGAGTATTGTTGTTGTGAGTTGAGGCTGGTTATTTTGTTGTTGAAAGAGGGTTGGAGGCTCTCCAGCTCCACCCCGACAAGGGAAGGGTCCCAGGGGACTAACGCCGTCGGGGCCGCGGACGAGTGCGAAAGCGTTCCCGTATCCCCGGCATATAGGCGTCAGGCAGAAATAGCCCAGGGTTTTTAGTGGGTAGGCCGCCTAAATAGCGGAGAGTACCACATAACCACCCTGCTTCCCCCGGAGACGGTGGTATCCATTAAGGATTTCGCTGGACAAAAAAAAAATGGTAATTTTGTTGTTACCTGGTTATCGTTCAGTCCGGCGGTTGGGGCGTACTTGCCCTCGTGGAAGGGCGCGAAGGGCGTGCGGTCGGGGCGTAGGGCGCGGTCGTACACGGCGCACGTGAGGCCGCGCGCGCAGTCCACGATCAGGTATCCGTGCGCTTCCTCCTCCGCACTTTCCTCGGGGGACTTCGTCACCTCGCCCTGATCACAAATTATATAAGGGTATTTTTAAATACTCTGAGGGATCGAATCCGAAACGAAGTAATTCGCCAGAGAACTAAAGTCACAGACATAGCTCAGCGTATTAGCAAGCTGAAGTGGCAGTGCTGAACATATTTGTCGCAGAACCGATAACCGCTGGGGTAGACGTGTTCTAGAGTGGAGACTGCGAATTGGCAAACGTAGCGTAGGACGCCCTGAGACTCGATGGAGTGATGATATACGTAGGACAGCTGGCGGTGGAAGAAAGCAAAAAGCAGAAGATCGAGCTGAGTGGCGTGTCATGGTAGATGCCATGATGATGATGATTTTTGAATACATAAATTTTCGTTATATAGCCTGTCAACTACAAAACAAATTGTTTTTCATGAAATTAGAATTAGACCAAAAATTTTGACCCTTTTTTTCTTTGATTTTGGCATTGCATTTTGAGCATTTGCCAGTGTCAAGTGTTTTATATTTTCAAGTTTCATAAGTTAAATAAGTTGCCATGTAGCTATAGTTGAAATCCAGTCTTAGTCAAGTCCAGTCCGTGTCAGTCAAGTCCAGTCACGCTTTAGTAAAGTAGCGACGACTTTACTTCAAGCTTCGACGTAGTTTTGGAAGCAACACGAAAAATCATGTTTCGCCACATTATATCATTTTCCCACACTCGCGCTTCAAATTCGGCACTTTATGAATAAAACACCACCATTTTTATGCATAAACAATCAAAGAAATACTAGTTTTGGAAAAAAAGTACAACGGAGCGACACGAATCTTTCCGCATTTCCGCCAAAACACATTTTTGACCCTTTCGGGTACGTACAGCTACATATTCACCTCTCGACTCCGCGCGGGCTCAATGATGGTCGCGACCAGGTCGGACAGCGCGTCGGTGACGAGGTAGCTCCGCGCCCTCGAGTCGGTGATGACGTAGGTCTCCGCGCCGGGCCCGGAGGACGCCTCCTCGTACGAGGAGTTGTTGTCGAGGCAGGACAGCTCGTCGAGAGCGTTATCCGTCGGGAACTGCGACTGCGATAAAAGGTCCAGTTTCTCTTTGCCTGGAAAAATTAATATCGGACGATTTTTTATTTTAGCGATCCTAAATAAATAAATAACATTTTTATTTTAGCGATCCTATTTAAATAACAATTTTTTTAACAGGATATAATCGCTACTATTAATACAATAAACATTAGAAGAAATTAATAAATAATAATAGTAATAAATTATAAATTAATAATAAATTGTAAACGGAATTAAAACAAAATGAACATTTTTTTAACACAGCGCCATCTAGCTTCAAACTAAGCATAGCTTGTACTATGGTAATCTGAAAGCTGACAGAATATTTGAATACAGTTTTTTTTGTAAATACATACAAAAACCCAGACACAGAACAAACATCTATTTATTCTACAAAATGTTTGTCCTGGCTTTTTACCTTCGTGGGGCGGCAGCAGGCGGCAAAGCTGGTAAGGGCGGCACGGCGCGGCACGCGACACGCGAACGCCGCCCCCTCCGCATTCCCACTCCACGCTGCTCTCTGTACAAAATACAGTATTTAAAAAATCACCTGACATGAAATGACAAATGTGATATACGATTCTAAACCAAGTGTTACATGTAAGTATTTTAGTTTTGAAATAGAAGATTCAACACCCTCAAGTTGAAAATATGCCGCAAAGCACTTAACGGTGTATTTTGCCATCCTCACTTGAGAGCTAGTTCCATTCCAGGCCAGGTGTGCTGTACCATCTTCGACCACACCTTCACTTAACATCGGGTGAGCTGTAGTCAAATACCTAGCCTGTCAACCATAAAAAAACATACCTTCATAGTTATTGGATAAGTTGTCGCTGATGTTTGCACCGTGCTCATCCGCATTGTGCTCTATGAACACGTCCTGAAAAAAAAAAGCATATTATCAACTTAAATAATAAAATCAACTGCATATAATCAACTAAATTAAATACAGTGGATTTCATTTATTACGACCTTGGTTGTAGCGACCATTTACCTATAGCGACGTTAAATCTAAGTCCCTTGAATTTAAAGCATACTTTAGTACAAAATTCATGTGGCTATAGCGACTTTGGATGTAACGCCGAGTTCGGGTGTAGCGACTGTTTTTAATGAATCATTGGTAACAAATTCCTAGAAATCCCATGCAGATATTGCGACCGGAGTCGGCCGCCAAAGACACAAAGATTTTTTTCTTTCACAAACATTTCTTATCTTTTGTTTACATCCATTGCACACAGATGGCCAGCAAGTGTGGAGACCTTTACCTTTTGTTTATAGATATCAACTAAGTAGGTAGGGAAGCATGTACGTTTCGGAGCATTTATTGGTTTTTACCTTTGCCTGTAACGACTTCCGGATATAACAACGAAAATAGAGTGGTCCCTTCATTGTCGTTATACCCGAAATCCACAGTAGTATTTTTTATTTAAAATTATTATGATTTTTATATTGTTTAAATTTAATTTAATTTGTATTATTTAATTTCGACTTATTGAAAATTGACATATTTGTCCATTGACTATCTATTCAGCTGACATTTCTTAATTTTTGTAAATAATTGTTAACTTATTGCTTGTTGTCGTTACCTATAACTGCTATAACATCTAGTTTTGTTTTTTTTTGTGTTGATGACCGCCATTATTGTTGTGATGTGTATAGTGTTGGTGATCTAAATAAATAAATAAGTATATTTTTTTATAATAAAAGCAATGAGAGGATTTTTTTTACATTAAAAAAAACTTAGTCGCGTAGTTTTTTCGTAATCATCTGACATGACTGGTAATAAAGAGCTCATGATAAACCCGTTGTACTTCCAAACCCACATTATTTATTAACCACATTGTACTTCCAAATCCAGATCATTTGTTTAGCCCATTATTATTTACTTGGTGGTAGATCTCCTTAGCAGGAGGTCGTCTAGGTAGGTACCACCGCAGTACCAGTTATTCTGCCGCTAAGCAGTAGTGTGCAAACATAACTGTGTTCCGGTTTGAAGGGTACTGCAGCTAGCGAAATTACCGGGCTGTTGAGACTAACCATCGAAAGTCTCAAAGTAATGAGCGCCAAAGCAGCGATGACCTGGACTTTTTTTTGTTACTAAAAGTTCTGTGTATCGCTGCGATGGTCATGGGCAGGCGTTATCTCTTACCATCAGGAGAGCGTCTCGTCACGTCTCATTACTTTTTACATAATAAAAAAAAGCCCATTATACTTCCAATACCACATCATTTATTAACTCCATTGTACTCCGAAAACCACATCATTTATTAACCCCATTATACTTCCAAACACAGATCTCATCATTAATACTTTCATTGCCACCACTGTTTTCGAGTAGTTCCCAGCGATGTCGCCCTATATTAAGCGTGAGCACGCCAGGCATGCTCGCGGCACTGCAAGATGAATTTACATGGGCACCCTAGGCGTGTTCACTGGTAGGTACTGTATCAAGGTGAAATCAGCTATAATCGTAAATATTTCGGCTTCAGATACAAAATATGCCCAAATCCATGAAAAGTCGAGAGCACGCCGGGCGTGCTTGCGGCATCATGATAGGGATTCGTGGGGACACGCTAGGCGTGTCGGCGGCACTGTATGTGTTAACCATGTTGTACTTCCAAATCCAGAATCCAGATAATTTTTTAAATCTGTTGTACTTCCATAATCTACTAATCCTGTTGTACAGAAATGTGACAAATAATGTGAAATGAACAGAGCGAGATAGCAAACTTAATGTAGTTTATTGCAATCACTTCAATCACACAGTTCATAAATAAGAAATTTAGAAAGTAAAATTAGTAAACGAAACGATAGCGCGTTTTAACGGCGATCAACGCCATCTAGGTTAATTCGAACTAACTAAATGGCGTTGATCGATATTTAGCGACAAACTATTTAACAATTAAACACCTGTTGTACCTACTTCCAAAACCACAAACACCACAGTTATACTGCGATTATCTTGCTCCTCTTTATGATCGAGGTGCAGAAACTTCTTTCATACAAACTGTGCATAATTGAAATCTTACCTTGTTGTTGTGTTTGTAATGCAGGCTGATCTTGCTGAGCTCGTGGTCGAGCTCCGCGAGCTGGGCCACGTGTCGCGCCGCTCCGCCCACGCTCTGCCACAGAATAACAACTAATCAAAACCTACCTGGGCTGTTGAGACTAACCATCGAAAGTCTCAAAGTAATGAACGCCAAAGCAGCGATGCCTCGGACTTTGTTTTGTTACTCAAAGTTCTGTGTGTTGCTGCGATGGTCATGGGCATGCGTTATCTCTTACCATCAGGAGAGCGCATCGTTCGTCTCATTACTTTTACATAAAAAAAAACAACCAATCAAACTAGAATAAAGTCACACAAACAGTAAACAAGGGCAGTTGTATAAAAACACTAGTGCATTTAGTTATACTCACATTGACTTTAGGCATTTGATGCTGGTGCATGGAGCGGTGGGTGGGGGACAACGCAGGGCTGTATTCCAGGGGAGACTGGGGGGACACAGGGCCCTGTCAGACACAATGTCACTTTACGTTAACAACTATTAATCTAAGAGTAAAAAATACATGAAAAGTCTGCCAACATTTTTTAGTAAGAAATAATAACAGAGTGTCGGAAAGTAGTATAATGTAGTGATGCATGTTTTGCTTTGCTACTACTTTAATAGGACCGGACTTGCACTTGACTTAATTTTAGTGACTTTTTATTTTTATTCAAAATGGGGGCGATAAGTCATGCACCGATGGACGTCCCGCTTGGGGTGTATTGTGCATTCCCCCTACCAGCGTCTACCCGAGCCAACCCAGCTCCTTGAAGCGCCGGAGCGAGGCTCTGGCCCGCTGGCATAGTAGCTCAAGTGAGATTGATGGAATGTTTAATAGGATTTATAATCCACCATGACTTGAAGATTCAAATTGAAAAACGTAGATATTCTCGATAAAGCTCAGCAAACAAACACACAAACACCTTTCTTTTGCTTAGTCCATTGTTACATCAAAAGCATACGACCAATGACAGTACATTTGCAGTCGTATCATCACATGAAAAAGTATGTAATGTTACGGAAAGTTATTATGTTTTATAACTAAAAAACAATATGAAAAAAGTCTTCCAGAATTACACCAAAAACGTAATCGAAACGTATTTTAGCGTCATGTACCTGACACCGGCAACATGCGCGCAAGGTGCGATGTCAAAAGCAAAGAACGACAAGTGGTTTAAGTAGAGTGGAACGTCACTCACGCTGTTGGATATGGAAGAGAGCTTGTGCTGCAGAGAGAGCATGTACTCGCTGTACGAGTGCGCCTTGTTGGGCGTGCTGGGCTGCGTCGACCCCACGGAGTTCACGTTATTCATGCCTACAACATATTTTTGACTTTTGTTACTCGGGGGTATGCTTTTGCTATTTTGCAAAATACTTTCTTGGCTGAATGTGAGAAAGGTAAGGCCAAAAAATAATTAAACATAAATGATTGTTGAATTACTAGTAAGTATTTTTTTTTTCTTATTGACATATTTTATATGATAATAAATAATAATAATATTTTTTTTTTTAGACACCTGGCAAACAGTTTCATCCCAGTTTACATCTAGTTTTATTAGGACAGAAATATGAATTTATTTGTAATTCTAGAATCTACTCGAATCTCAGACTAAGTGTGCTTTACCATCTTCGACCACACCATCACTTAACATTAGGTGAGCTGTGGTCTAACACCTAGCCTGTCAACAATTAAAAAAAAACATACTAAAACTTGTATAGATATAAAATATTACGTCAAATTTCAAAGTCAGTAACAGATTGATCAAAACAATAAAGTAGACAATAAAATGCAAAAATAGTTGCCATACCTAGATCTATATCAACGGCTCTCCTCGCAAGCGCGTTATGCACAGCTCTCTGCGCGACTAGATGCCCGAGGTTCTGGCCCATGAGGCCGAGGTTCTGCCCACCCAGGCCCAGGTTCTGGCCCGCCAGGCCTAGATTCTGCCCGCCTAGGCCCAAGTTCTGCCCGCCGATGAGATTCTGATTCAGTCCTAAGTTCTGTCCCGCCAGCCCTGGAAACATAAAAGCTGAATAGAACGGGACGATGAGTAGGGGGCGGATTTATTAAAATTAATATAACAAAATAAGGTCTCAATTTGTACATTTATTACTTTTAACTGCTCCGAATATCAAACGTACTTTCACGCTCCTGCGTTGAAATTAATGTATAAATGAGAGACATAAGGTGCTAGTTACCCAAGTTCTGTCCGAGCTGCTGGTTCACGAGGTTCTGGTTGAGGTGCAGGTTCTGCGTCAGGAGAGGCTGCGGCTGGAGCGCCAGGTTGGCGGCCAGCGGCGCGAGCGGCGCCAGCGGAGGCGCCAGCCCGAACCCCAGCCCGAACCCGCCGCCCATCGGCTGCGACAGCTGCGCGGACGTCTGCAGCGCCTGCTGTTGACCTGGAATGGAAACTTCAGTAACTCAACATTTACACAAAAAGGCGGTATCAATTGATTTGACACTACTTTTAAGTGACCATAAAACCATAATGCTCAGAGAGTAAAGCCGTCCTTAGACGGTCATGCGGCATGACATGCGTTACGTGCTGTCATGCACGCATGACCGTTTCATTGTATTGATTGATGTGAATGACATGGAAACTACGTGCTGGGAGCTGATAGGTATTCCTTTTTATTTTCTATCCTGCAAGTTATGCACGCATGATCGTTTAGATCGCGGCATGTCGAAGTAGCGATAAAAATGAATGATTTGATTTTTAATTCTAGGAAACGCATATCATGCCGCATGACCGTCTAGGGACGGCTTTAGGGTAGGTATCTAGCCTCCGCACACGATACTGTAACTCGATTTAACATAGTACCATTTTTTGATTACAATAACATACATAAGTGTGACTGCCCATTTGTCACTATATCTGCTTCAAGAGCTGTAGGGCGTGAGTTCGATTCCCACTAAGGATAAACATTCGTGTGACGAGCATAAATCGTTTCTGTATCTGCACAAACACACTGTAAACAGGAAAGATTTAATTCGATGAAAGAAAGATTTTTTGTTTGTTTCTCTGTTTGTATTGAATAAAATACTACTGGACCGATTTGAATAATTCTTTCATTAGAATGCTACATTATCACTAAGTAACATAGGCTACATTGTTAATCGAGTATTGTTTATCTGTGCAAATCCGGGCCGCTAGTACTAATACAAATATATATAAACGTCGTTTAAAGTTAACTAATGCTTTAAATAATCCTGTCAACATTTCGCCGACGTGAAAATGAGGCAAATTACTTTTAAGCACATTTTGACGTGAAGCATTGTTAGCAAGACCTACGCCCTTACCTATGTAGTCATGTCGCATCGGCGGGTAGTACTGCGGCGGGTACTGCGGCGGCAGGCGGCCTCCCAGCGCTGTAACCAGTTAGTACTGTACACGCCACACTCAAGCACACAGGGGACACACTCATATCAATATTAATTGAATGAAAACCACAGGTAATAAAAAAAGTGTTGCTGGCATCGGAAAGTGTGACTGTGTTCAAGAGAAAGCTGTGCAATTTACTAATAGCGAAAGCATTCTATTTATGTATTCATTTAGACAGCCCTGTTGGTTCATTAGTAGTATATCTGCCTTAAGATTTGAAGGGCGCGGGTTCCATTCCCGCCCAGGATAAAATTTTTATTGTTATACAAATATTTGTTCTGTGTCTGGGTGTTTTATGTTAGAATAAAAGAAGTATTTAGGTATTCCATCAGTTATCTGACTTTCATCACACAAGCTTTGCTTAGTTTGGGGTCAGATGGCGCTGTGTGTGTACTTCCTACGATATTTATTCATTTATACGAATTCACTAATTACAAGATTTTTTTAAACGAAACATTTTAATTTATTGTTACGTTTGACTTTTTTTTTTTATTATTTATAATTATACGCTCCACAGACACTGGGGTCCGTGACCTTTGTCAACTTTAGTTACTTTTTTTTTTTTATAATTTTACATTACAAAAAGAGGAAAGTTACGTTAGTAATCTTAATCTAAGGTTAAAGTAGGTGCTAGATTGTGTGTATACCGCGAGCAGAGCAGCGACCCGCAAGCAGCACCCGATCACGAGTATGACGCATGTGCCAGCCATCGCCCTCCTCAACCATATCTGAGGGAAGACAGCGAGCCGACACACGACGCCGCCGCAAGAAGGAGCCTTCGATGGTGAGCATGAATGCTCGAGGCATACACACAATCCTTATTTCTATTTACATCATGGGTTTTCATTTGAAATCGCCTCCTCCCGACTCAAGGCCTCCATCACCGCCGTGTTCCGATCTTTGATGGCCATATTTGACATTTAATAAGCTTGACATTAATTCTTAATTGTTGTGTTGTTTATGTAATTTAGTTAGACATTTCTGTATTTATTCATATCTAGCCAAAGTGTATTGTATGTTAACAATTAACTAGGCTGTTGATACCCCCTTAATATGATGACCTAAATGTCACAAAGTAAAATACTGTCTGAAAACTGAGAAAGTGAGAAGACTTTTTGATCCCACGATTTTGATATTTTCAAATGTGAATGGAAAAATGACCTGTAACTTTGGTGTTATTAATAAAAGATTTGTATTTGTTACTCTGGGGTCACGGTAGTGCCCCCGCCAAGAAAAGCCGCAAGCGCGAAGCGCAAGGGCACTACCAACCCTTTCTCGAAGAGCTTTGCAAATTGTTCTCTGTTTGAAAGCCAATGATATGACATGAACTGAGAACCATTAATTAATCAAACTCGCTAAATCTATCATGTTAGTAAATATACATAGTCAATACAATAACAATCACACAATCCTTTAAATTAGAGAAAAAAATCAATGTACTAAAATGCAAAAAAGCAAATCTGCATATACAGAACAACTACAAATAAGATATTACGCGTATTAAAACTTGTAAAATCAACGAATCAAAGAGTCCATATGAAGCAGTTTGAGTGGTAACTGGAAGTACTCACAAGGTGGGGAGCTGTTCAGCAAACCGTTGTGTAGAGTCAGGTCTGGCTGCGGGAAGGTCTGCTGGTTCAGGAGGCCCAGGAGATTTGGACCGGAGAGATTCTGCTGCTGACTGAAATAGACGGATACAAAACAAATAATTTAAAGTTACATGTCATACTTACATTTATTAAATAATATCAGTAACTACATACGCCCCCCCCCCAGTCTTCATCAACTTTAGTAACTTATATGTTAATTTTAGAGTATAAGATGTCTGCATTTTTTTTAGCATCTTTATTCTATATAGGTTTGCATTTGACCACGCGCTCTTTGATGTTAAGTAGTAGTATGGTCTAAGATGGAGCACACTTACTAAGAAGTAACCTATTTACTCTAGATTGTAAGATATCCATACTGTACCTTACAGAGAACACACTCCGGGAGATAAGTAAAAAGCAAAATTAAAATTTTTGAAAAAACCTACAACGGTTAAAACGTAATCGTCACCTATCTAAGATAATGCACTAATGAAACCCGAACCCATAACTGAAAACTGCATCAAAATCGGACTAGAAGTTTTGGAGAAAAATGGCAACATGGATTTGCACAAAAAATGTTTGCTGCAGCGCCCCCTGGTGAGTTGTCACCGTAACACCTATCTAAAAACATGCACCAATCAAACCCGAACCCATAACTGAAAATCGAGAAAAATGACAACATGTATTTGCACAAACAAACAAACATCCTCTAACCCCAAACGCATATACCATCTCCGTTCCGTCGTGGGTAAAAAATGAATTCAAAACCTAAATAGATGGCTACTGATTAAAGTTTAACTAAAAAAACCACTAGACATACAAATATTCACGATTGTGATTTGGTAGCCAACTACAGAACCGTTGTAAGGGGTAACTTACTTCATGATATTCTGCTTGAGCAGCATCCGCTGAATGTTCTGCGCGTTGGGCAGATCCGGCCCAACGCTGGGTGTGGGTGTCTGCTGGGACAGTGGTGCTCCCACAATGCCCAGTCCCAGGGACTGGCCCATCGGAGTGCCCACTTGACTCATGCCTGGACAAAATTAGATTTGTTTTAATAACTGACTATATGCAGAGCTACAAATAACCACGTTGTGAAAGAAATAGCATTTTTTTAATGATCAACGGCTACGTAACAAAAACTAGAAGAAAATGAAATTGTCGTTTTTTTATTAACTTTTGAGTCTCTAATTTAGCACCTGTAATCTTTGTAAAGTTTTGTGCATCATCGTAGGGTTTCCTGTTTATCGGTTTTTAACTTAAATACACGTTTTTAATTCTTTACCATCTGATAGGATTTCTTGTTTAACTACAGCTAACAGTTAACTGACGGTGTGGTCGAAGATGTACAACACACCTAGCCTGGAATGAAACTGGCTACCAAGTGAAGCGACCAGAAGATGCCGTTAGCATGCTTGGCGGCAGATTTTTATCTAACCAACCGAGCACTATAAAGTACCCATTACGCTATGGTTTCCTTACGATGTTTTCGTTTACCGTTAGCTGAATCTCATTGTTGGGATTTGTATCCATGCTCTTGGGCGCTAACCACTGAGTTACCATCGCTTGTGCCCATAATGCACCCATGGTAAAAGTTGTAATGATATGTATAATGTCTTCCTTTCAACTTTGTGCACCCCAGATGCTGTAAACTGGATGTAACAGACTCACCTAATAAAGGCGTATCAGTGGCGATTTGCAGAGGCGTGGTCAAGTTAGGCTGCAATGCTGTGGCATTCAACATGCTGACATTTTGTGGCATTGCCGGAACTTCCTTTTCCGGTTCCGACCTGATCTCCGGCCGGTGGTCGATGAGCGGCGCCTGCGTCGCGCTTGAATACTGATGGGTAGGAACATAGTTATCTTGGGGTAATGCCTCGGGCAGGCCATTCTCTTTGGCTTTGTTTTTGTCTTCGATCTTCTCTATCTCTTGTAAAGGCGTTTCTTCTGGAAGGTTCTCGCCTCGATCGATTACAGGGCTGACTAGAAATCGGGATATTTTTCGCGAGGGTTTCTTCTTCTCGCCGTTTGACTCCGCGCTGCCGGAACGTTCGGTCGCCATTGACCCCCCGTCCGATTGATTCGAACCTGGTGGAGGAAAAGTTACGTTTACTATAGTTCATACAAAAAAAAATTGTAGAAATAGATGGCAACATTTTTTAACGCGTATTAGTCGTTTTGTCACCATCTTTATGTTTGGATGTAATGACGCTATATCGATTACAATAGAATAATGTTGGTCCTTCGAGCCAGGATCAAAGATCCTACCTATAGAAGATGCGGTGGAGATCTTTCGCGCTAACGCAGGCGCGGGATGCGGCGCGGGGGGCGGCAGAGGGTCCAGGGCTAGCTCCGCCGCTATGTTGTCCGTGGATGCGGTGGGGGTCGTGCACTCTGAGTTGTCCTGGTTCGAGTCCGTGAGGTTCTCCTCGCGCTCGGTCGTTTCGCTGTCGTAGTCAGTCTGAAACAAATTAAACAATACAATATTGTAGGTACAACAGAAGTTTAATGATGTTTAAAACTAATCAAAATGTCAAATTTAGCAGTAGCAAGAGTAAATCGTCCAGAATGATATCTTCTGGACGACCTTTAGCCGGATAGAAATTAAAATATTTAATTTTTTAACTATTGATGAGATTATCTTTCTTTCTTTCTTTCTTTCTTTGGTTTTGGCGTCGCGTTTTGGCATTTGCCAGTGTCAAGTAATTATATATTTTCAAGTTTCAAAAGTTAAATAAGTGCCATCGTAGCTAGTTTTAGTCAAAGTCGTCTTTGTCAAGTCCAGTTCGTGTCAGTTAATTCCAGTCATGCTTTAGTAAAGTGGCAACTTTACTACAAAGCTTCGATGGAGTTTTGGAAGCAACACGAAAACTCATGTTTCACCACATTATATCATTTTCCCACACTCGCGCTTGTAATTCGGCACTTTATGAATAAAACACCACCATTTTTATGCATAAACACTCGACAAAACACTAGTTTTGGAAAAAAATACAACGGAGCGACACGACTCTTCCCGCGTTCCCGCCAAAAACTCGATGAGATTATTGTTTGTAACGAAAGCTTTTTTTTTTGTTTTGCAGATTAACCCAAGAATTTTAAAATGATTTAGAAAGAGTTACCGTCCTCACCTTATCGATATTGAGCCGAAGCGCGGAGTGATGGTGTGGGTTGAAGACAGGCGTGACGCCCGGGTTTGTCTGCAACTGACTTACGATGTCCTTGATTAACTCCATGAAAGTGCCACTCTGCCATTCTGGGAGCAAGTTGTTAGATACCTGCAATCAATCAGATATCGATTTTATTTTGCTGACAATAGAAAACCGTTCGGAGCAATCCAAAAAAGGACCTTGTGGATGGACTTCTGGACCTTATTTTATGACTTTGACGATTATTAAAAAATAAGGGTTATTGAAGTAATAATAAGTAATTATAATTATTTTATTGACATTTGATCCTATCGACATATTTTATATTTGACATTCTCATTATATTGACATGTGTTATGACTTTGAAATGTTTAATGTTATTTTTAGGAATGCGCGGAAGAAGAATTACTTTGGTGTTATCAATAAATATATATGTATTTGAAAATAATGCAACGTAAATGGTGATTAAAATCTTTAAATAGTCCAGAATTTAACCTTCAAGATTCAGGAAAAAATTATAGAACGAAATCCATAGGCATGCCGTCAATAATTTATAATCCCTGACTGACTACTTTAAGTTATTAAAACCAATTTTAAATTATTTCTTGTCAGTGTTCTCTTACCAAGTTAGTTGTAATCTCTTCAGGGTTAACATCAGTGACGTCAAACTTGAATGTGACAGTTTTGGACTTTGACTCAAGCTGGCATTCCACCACGGTGGCTTCCTCATTCACTCCCAGGACAGACAGTTTGGGAAGCTTGTCCTTTTCACGGGAACGCTTTTTGGAGTTACGAGAACGCTTCTCGCTTGTGATGGGTGAGGGTATCGCTGTACCTACTGAAATTAATTTAAAAGAAATCTATTTAATAAGTTGATCTTTGAATGGTAACATAATACATGACATAACTAACACTAGGACATAAATACTAAGGCCATTCAATTTTCTGAATTGTCCGTTCTAACAGGTCTGATCACATAGAGATTATATGATGGTATCAACAAATACCAATCACTATTAGTAACGTCACTGTCACGAACAGACAGTTCGGATGTCTGCTTTGATCACATTCTAATCACTCTAGTTTAAATGATGTAATCAGTTAAATGACCAAATAAACATACTTGGGACATTGACTCAGTGATTGGGCCTTAATGACCACGTCAAGTTAATAAAATAATCAAACAGAGCAATAAAACTGCAAAGTCACAAAGTTTGCTCACCATCTTGCTGACTTTCCCCTTGCTTCTCTTCCACAGATGTCAAATCCGGCTGCCGTATCGCCTCTCCATGCGTTGCTGCAGAAGGGAACTCCGTCAGTGGCGTTAGAAACTGTTCCTTCTGCCCACCATTGTTGTTATAGCCATTTTCAACATGTTCCGATGGTAGATTTAACTGTTGCAGAAGTAGTTCTGGGGCAGGTTGGGTGGTCTGAGGTAAAGATTGGGGCAACGACTGAGGCGGCTGTGTAAGATTCTGATTATGAATGGTTTGAGGTACTTGGGTAGCTTGGGGTAGTGGCTGGGCAGTTTGAACTGGTGGAGCGGGCTGGGGAATGCTTGGAGCCGATTGGGGTTGAATTGTTTGAGTTGAAGGAGGCAGTTGCTGAGGTAATGTTTGCGGAATGGTTTGGGTAGGCTGAGGGATGGATTGAGTTTGCTGGGGTATCGTTTGCATGGATTGCGGGATGGATTGAGGGCCTGGTTGCACAGATTGAATGATTGGTTGGGTGATAGATTGCGTAGACTGTGGGATGGTTTGGGGAATGTTCTGAGGTGGTGGAAGGGACTGGGCTTGTTGAGGCAATGTTTGCATCGTTGACTGGATAGACTGAGGAATTGATTGTACGGGTTGGGACTGCATCTGCATTTGTTGCGTCATCGATTGCGATGTTTGTGGCATTGACTGTACCGGCTGCGGTATGGATTGTGAGGTCTGCGCCATAGAATGTGGAATAGACTGCGCCATTGAATGTTGAGGCAGCGCTTGTTGCATAGATATCGGTTGCGGCATAGAATGCGGTATCCCCTGACTCATATTTTCTATCATACCCTGTGTCATCGACGACGGTATCTGTTCCATCTGATACTGCATCATGGCTTGAGCGGGTTGCGACTGTGGCTGATATATTTGCAGGGGATTAGTACTGTAATTCTGTACGGGCGTGCCTTCATGACTAGAAATTTGTCGCTCATTCTGCTGCATTGAAGTAAAGGCTTGCATCGCCATATTGTGAGGCAGTGACTGGCCTTGCATATGAGATGGCTGATGATATTCTTCTGCTAGAGCCTGCTTTTGCATTTCAAGGTAGTTCTGATACTGCATTTGGTCTACAGACATCTGATGCTGTAACTGAGATTTTTGGTACTCCATTAACATTTGCTGATCGTGGACATCAGCCGTGGAGCTTATCTGACTCTGTTCTGAACTCTGTCTTTGATACATCGGACGTTGAGATCGAAGTATTTCTTCTACCTTTTGCTGTTGTTGCTGATTGAGCTGATTTTTCTGCGCCAGTAACGTCAAATTTTGTTGATCGATGAGATTTTGTTGAGTCTGTAGTTGTAATTCTTGCTGTGCCAAATATTGTTGCTGTTGCAAGGTTCGGAAATGTTGCGGAGATAAAGTCTGCCCGGGCATCTGTTGTTGCGTCATTAACTGCTGCTGCAACACCATTTGTTGCTGGGCTAGCATTTGTCGCTGAACATTGAGCTGCTGCTGCGCTTGTGAAACTTGTTGCTGCGCAAAGGCGACCTGTTGCTGTTGTGCCATGATAGTCGGATCGAACGCCGCCTGTAAAATCGGCTGAGTATACTGATTTTGCTGCAAATTCACATTCTGTTGCTGCATTTGAGCAGTAATTAAATTTTGCACTTGTTGCTGCACTTGCTGTATATCTTCTTGCGTTTGTTCTATTTGAGTTTGTTGTGGAATTTGTTGGGTTTGCTCTTGTTGTGTTTGTTGTGGCTGGTTTTCTGATTCTGATTCTTTTCTAGACTGCAACGTATCCGGCCTTTGTATGATTTGAGCTAGAATATTCTGCAAGTTCTGCAAGGATGGGTCTAAGATCTGATTAGTGACGAGATTCTGAGGTGTGCTGATGATATTTTCCTGGGCTGTCAACTGTTCTTCAATTTGTTTCTGTTGTATCGCAGCGGCTTGCTGTGAAATTATATTCTGCTGCTGTTGTATTATTTGTTGTTGTAAAACTTGATTTTGATTACTGATTTCCGCTGTCAACTGCTGGTTGAGAATATTGGGTTGATTGAGGATTTGTGTTTGTGATTGGTTTTGTTCTAGAAGATTCTGCTGGGTTTGCTGTTCAATTAGCTGTCCTTGGACTGTTTGTTCCAGCATTTGCTGGTTTAGGAGATTCTGTTCCATCATCACCTGTGAAAAATGTTACTCGAGTCAGACATCCGTCTGTTACCTAAAGTTAGCTTTTCTGGAATGGCTTATTCTTGTTTTAAAGAGAGTTGCTCTAAGTATCACAATATTTCTTTCGTACAACTAATAATTAGCTGTCAAGCAGCAACGAAAACCATTACCTTGCATATTACATGAAGAAATACAATGTAACCAATGAAATCACAGAGCAATATGAAATGTAAATGTTAACATTTCAGGTCAATGCAGAATTTTTCAACCACAAAATTTTAGTAAGTGTAACTTGTGTTTGAAATGGAAACGGCGTTTCTCATTATAATACTTAAAAGTAAAAAAGAAGAAGCAAAATAAATAAAATTCACCTGCTGCTTTAGAAAAGCATGTTGTTGCTGCAATAACGATGTCTGGTCTGCGGGGGAAACTCTCGGGTGCATAAGATTATGCTGAAAGAGTTTCATAGTTTCTTCGCTGTTCAGCTGCAACTGTTGATGTAAAAGCTGCTGTTGTGCTTGGAGCAGTTGTGTTTGTTGGTCTAGTCTGGAATGTTGGAAATATGTCTTTTAAGTTATTTTAGAGGTTTTTTTTTTTAGATGTTTGATTAATCAACAGCTTAGTCTTTTTACAATTGACGAGCTATGTGTTGTTTGACCACCAATCACCTAATGTTTAGTGAATTGTATCTTTTTCGTCGTTCAACGTCGTTGAACACGACTATGCGCACTTTGACGCGTTAAAAAAAAGTGGCAGCGTATTTGTTTATTTTGTCATCTAATTTATCATTAAGTACATCATGTTAAACTGATATAATTTTAGGGGTATTGACACGCGAAAGTCATCATTATACTGGCATGCGTAAAAGAAATAGGGAGGCTGTATCTCAGCTGTGCTTTTTTTAACGTTTATTTAAGAATTAAACAATTATAAAAAAGTGGTAATACAGCTGGTTTTCTTACTCGAAATGAAACCTCAAAAGTGTGGAACGCATTGATCATAATATTGTTTTACGTAAAGGTAACGAGACAAACCATACGCTCTCTTGACGGTAAGAGATAGCGCACGTCCATGACCATTGTAGCGATACACAGAACTTTGAGTAGCAAAACAAAGTCTAGGACGTCGCTGCTTCGGCACTCATACTTTGAGACTTCCTATCGTCAATTTCGACATAAAAAAATCTGGCAATGTTGAATTTACGCATTAATCATCATTCTAGAATCGTCCATCACTACCATAGTGTCAATAAATTAATTATTTAAAAATTCTAAGACTTACTGCACTGCGGGTCCAACTCCATTAAGCAGTCCAGTCACCTGTTCCGAGCCCGGTTGCTGCTGATTTTGAATCATTTTCATCTGTAAGAGAATACATACGTTTAGTTTCATCACAGCACGTTATATATACACACCTAAAACAAAGTGACCTGAGCGAGAGTCAAAGATACTATAATAAATTACTGTAACAAGATATTTGAATAAAGGGAGTAAATGGATGCATGACATGTATTTGCATGGTAGTAGGGTACTAGCTAGTATTCGGCTGGCTAGCTACCACCCTCAAATTAAAAATCTGCCGCCAAGCACCCAACGTTGTATTCCGGCAGCGTCACTTGCAAGCCGGTTCCATTCCGGGCTAGAGGTGCTTTGCCATCTTCTACCACACCATCACTTAACATCAGGTGTGCTGTGGTCAAACACCTAGCCTGTAAAAATATTTAAAACTAAAAAAAACATGACAGGTGACAGAAAGAGATAGTGGAGAAAGAGAACTAGTTAGGCATCACCTCAGTGTACATCAGCGTAAAGTAATACATATTGAAAACTAAAAATGTATGTAACTATATTTGACTGCTATGTAATGTTTCAAATATTTTAAAACAGAGATATGCCAGCTGTTAGCCAAGGTTAAATTGAAATTCTGTACAATAACTGCTAATCGATCAGTGCCAAATTCGAAAACATTTAGTGGTAAGACTTTTTTACAATATAAAGTGTAGTACTCGGCTGGCTAGCTACCACCCTCAAGTTGAAAATCTGTCGCCAAGCATCTAACGGTGTGTTCCGGCAGCCTCACTTGAGAGCCAGTTCCGTTCCAGGCTAGGTGTGCTTCACCATCTTCGACCACACCGTCACTTAACATCAGGTGAGCTGTGGCCAAAAACCTAGCCTGTCAGCTATAAAAAAAAAAAAAAGTATTTGTTTCATTTTGTAACAACGAACAAACAAAAAACAAACACACAAAGACAAATCAGGGACAGTTACAAAATAGAGACACGCCTCAGCATAATGATGGTCTTCCGGCGAGCCCTTATACGTATCTCTAAACTACTCACAATACATGACTTTGGGTAGTGCGTATGATAAGCGATGATCAAATTAGATGGTATTTTTTTAATTATAAATAGGCTTGCGTTTGACCGCCAACTCGCCAGGTATTATATCTATCAGAGAACTTTTTGGAATATCGACCATAAAGCGGTGTCGCTTCTCAGATCCCCTGGCTCCTCGTCTGATTTATATTAGTGTGAAATTTACTTCAGCCTGATGTCTGATGATTTAGTGCGATAATAAGAGCGTACAATATATATAACTAGCCGTGCCCCGCGGTGTTACCCGCGTTGTGATGAATAATAATGATGATGATAATGAAAAGTGTCGTATGTCTTATTCCAGGGTCTAAAGTACCTACATGCAAAATTTCACCCAGATCCGTGCAGTAGTTTTTGCGTGAAAGAGTAACAAACATCCATCCTTACCTCCATCCAAACTTTCACTTTTACCAAATCCAGATACGACACTATGACGTTATGTTGAATGTCACGCGTAAAAACGAGATAGGTACGTTTCTTCTTAGTTGGACACTCTTGGCATAGTAGTTGTGGCTGTAGATGGACAGGGTGGCGTCCTATCGTCACTGCTGGTTCCCAGGACAAGCAACGTTTATATAAGACCCTTAACCCCGTGTAACTGACCTGCCTCAGCTGCTGCTCATATAACTGCTGCTGCCGGTTCTGCTCGATGATGACTTCTTGGTTGAACAGCATCTGGGCTTTCTTCTCGCTTCTCTCACTGAAGACAAGGATATCGTATTATTGCTTGTGTTTTAAGACAGCCGCACTTTCCAGTTACATTCCGGGCTAGGTGTGTTTACCATCTTCGACCACACCGTCACTTAACATCATGTGAACTGTGATCAAACACCTAGCCTGTTGACTAAGTAAAACTGAACGGAACTCCGTGGGAATACTAAGGAATCTTTCCACAATTTGCAGTTGCACGGTAAAGATGAACGCGTAAATTGCATTGGGATTTCCATAAATCAGTTAGGTATTGGTATAATGATGAGGTTTCAGGTGATAGTGGCTAGTGCGGTGATGGAACCGCCACGCCAGTATAGGATATAAGATCTTCAGAACACCCTCCGTTATATATGGGAATAGAATACGCACAGAGATCCAACGTCTCTATGCAAACTGAGCGGCTAGGGAAACGGTAATCCTTGGGTCTTAGGTTGATATTTATACAACTTCAAGGTTTTTTTTATCTAATTGTAAAAAATTAGAACAAAATTAAGAAATATGTACCTATGAATAATAATAATATTAAATATCGTAGGATATTTCATCTAGCCCCAAAATAAACAAAGCTTGTATAATGGAAACCAGATAACTGATAGAATACTTAATATTTATGTACTTTTTTTTGTGAATACAGAACACCCAGACACAGCACAAACATTTTATCATCACATAAATGTTGGATCTGGTGGGAATCGAACCCGCGCCCTACAGCTTTAGAAGGAGGTATTCTACCAAATGATCTGACAGGGCAGTCACAACATACGTGTCACATTATAACCCCGATGAGGTTGAAATAGCCTCACGCGACCGAAGGGTGAGCGGGCACTGAACGCATCGGCGCAGCTGACTGACTTCAGGCTGGTTGCTATGGTTACTGTTTCGACTATTTATGTTGTGAAGGTCTGAGAATCGGTTAAACCCCATATAAGTGCGCTAGTGTTTTATCGAGGCTTGAAAGAATTATAAAAAGTAATTTTTAGGGTTCCGTACCCAAAGGATAAAAACGGGACCCTATGACTGACACTTCGCTGTCCGTCCGTACGTCCGTCTGTCACCAGGCTGTATCTCAAGAACGGCGATAGCTAGACAGTTGAAATTTTAACACAGATGATGTATTTCTATTGCCGCTATAACAACAAATACTAAAAATAAAATAAATATTTAAGGGGGGCTCCCATACAACAAACTTGATTTTTATACATAATGGTACGGAACCCTTCGTGCGCGAGTCCGACTCGCACTTGGCCGGTTTTTTTTTTTAAGAAATTGAAAGGATTTATTTCCGGGTTAGCCGTTTTCCTCATAGTAAAGGTTAATTAAAACTATAGTCTATCACACCGGACAAGTACGGGTCGGTAGACTTCAGACACGTTCGAGAACATTAAAAACTTTCCAGCGTACGTGTTTTCAATGTTTTCTTTTACTGTTTGAAATTAGCGGCAAAACACATAGTCCGCTATGTTAGGAGCCACGGATAGTCCGCTATGTCGTGGCTGCTCGCAAGAGAATAAAACTGTAGAGCATGTGCTTTTGCATTGCAAAGTCACAGAAGGCACTAGAATTGCTACTAGGCTGCATGAAGCTGCTTCGCCATCATTAATGTCATCGTCGTTGAACTTTCCACCCAACTCACTGGAGCTACTATGCCAGCGGCCCAGAGCCTCGCTCCGATATTTCAAGGAGCTGGGTTGGCTCGGGTAGACGCTGGCAGGGGGAAATGCACAATACACCCCAAGCGGGAGGTCAGTGCAGGACCTATCGCCCCCACTTTGAATAACAATAAGAATAATAAGAAAGGTGCGCGCCCTGGGATTAGACTGTTTAGACCTATGGAGACCTACAATACCCAAAGCGTTGTCGCACCTTTTTTTTCTTTTATTTTTAGTAAGGTTAAATTCCAGTCACTTCTGTTTGTGACTTGAAAACTGGTTAATCAACCTATGCATGTTTTTTTTCACTGTCATTTCGAATAACTTTAGGTCGTTGCACTGACGATAACAAAGAATATGTCACGATACAAGTAAATGATGCTATTTAACCGACTTAAAAAAGTGGAGAAGGTTCTCAATCCGGTGGTGTAGATCCTTACGAAGGATATAATAATAATTCACGTGAGATCAAAATGGGAGGAGGGAGTCCAATAAACCCATATAAAATCTCATTTAAACATAAACTCACGCCAACATTAAAAGAATACACAGATAATACAGCAAATAATTAAATTTATCTTTGATAATTGATTAATTCAGGCGTTACTTTGCGGAAGTTCATTTTGAATGTTTAAGGTATATATCTAGTTTATTTCCGCTTAACAGTCGTTCCAGTTCCGACAGTGATGAGGACTTAAATTAAACTAATTTGACACAGCTTATTAATTATAAACCTAATCTTACTTAAAATCTAGAACTAATTTGACATAAACCTAAAAATATAATTTGACAAAAATTTAATCATTTTCTAACTCGATTCGAGTTTTTTAATTGTTTAATTCGACTATCAAGCTAAATTATGAAAAAAAGTATAATAAATATCTTCAATTAAACAAAACAAAATAACTTAAAATAATAACTACTCTAAAAGACCGCTATCAATGGGAATAGTTCCCAAAACGCTGGCCCCATTGCCGCGAAAATTTAATTAAAATAACAAAAAATCTAATAAAAATAACCATAAGTCTTAAAATCCTCCTCTCTCGACCAAGCGCTCGAAGAGTCAACACGTCCTGTCACTGTTCACGTGTTTCGCCTCTACACGAGGCGAAACACGTGTCGGCAAGAGAGAGGAGGATCTAAAACATATGGTTATTTTTATTAGATTTTTTGGAATTTTTGTCAAATTGTATTTTTAGGATCTATGTGAAATTAGTTCTAGATTTTAAGTAAGATTAGGTTTATAATTAATAAGCTGTGTCAAATTAGTTTAATTTAAGTCCTCATCACTGTCGGAACTGGAACGACTGTTAAGCGAAAATAAACTAGATATATACCTTAAACATTCAAATTTATCTTTCTCTTCATTTCATTAGAGCTAACAATAAATAAATTCGTAGTATCGTACGATATATGTATTTGTTATCATATCGTTGCCGCATGCCGGGAGAATTTATGCGATATTGATAAAGAACATTTCAGCAAGCGATATTGGTTCAACTGATTCCACTTGCTGTTCATTTTACCTAAACAGATAGTACATGAGAACACGAAATAAATTAATATCCATTGAAAAGTTACATTTGGGGTTGCATTTGTCAAAGGATGCAAGATTTTAGAAAGGTGGAGTCAGTGTTAAGCTAAATGCAAGTTTGTGGGGTTTGTTGCCCTTGTCTAACGACCGCCATCTTGGAAAAAAGTTACAAATGGTTTTTATGGTTTATCTGACAAACTATAGGTCCCACAAAAAACATTTTTTGTTGCAAATAATATGCTTTACAAATTTGGTCAAGTGACTTTTAGTCGTATAACCGAAAATAACAAAGTTATAAGCGAAAATCAATGAAAATTTGAGTTTCTATTGGTTGTTATAACTTTTTTTCTGATCATTTTACAAAAAAAATATATCAGACCATTTTCATAGAGGGATTTTTAAGGAATAATTTTCATTGTATCTAAAAAATGAAATTGCGTCCACTAACAAATGCACGCCAAGCCCAAATTTAACATTTCAATGGGCAAACTGGTAGCGCGGAAAAGTTAAAATTGCCAAAGTTGAGAGTAGGGTTAAAATAAATCATTCGGCGATATCTTTCTTTACCTAGATTTTATCATTAATCGACTCTTCGGCGATAAGACAAAACCTTTTTTTTTTTAATTACGTCGTTTGATGTTTGTGTTACGAATGCAATAAATGCATCGCCAAACAAAGACTCCACTTCGAACCGTTGGAAATAAATCTGAACTTTTATGTGCTTACGAAAACTGTCGACGGCAATGTTTTTAAGGGGTTTACTGAACTTTATATTAACGAATTCAAATATAATATTAGTGATAGAATTCAATGACATTAGATAGTTCTCTATATACTTCTATCATTTAGAAGGCTAGATGCTCGTAAGGTATATGAGACAAGGCCCCCCAATTCCCCTTTTGCCATTCCCATAATGTCAAGCGTGATGAATGATGTGATGGCAATTTATATAATGTTTGTGTCTGGGTTACACACCTGACACGGAACGGTGGCACTAAGAGGAAAGGAGCCGATTGCACTCATTATTAAGAACAACTTTTACTGATCTCGACTCACAAAAATAAACAGTCTTTTTATTTCTTTAATCCATTCAACACACGCGGAATCGAATCCAAGGCCTCTTTGGATCGAGGCGCACTAAGATTGGTTTGTTACACTGATCCAACTGCAAGCCTAGAACGCGAGACAGACACACAAATACAAATATTTCATTGATAACACCAAGTTACGGGTCAGTCATATTTTTTCTAGCTTTATCACGTTACTGTGCGGGAAAATACGGTTTCTTTCGCGACGTGTACTAGGGGAAAGAGGTCAGATCGTCAAATATCATATTACCTTCATTACAGCATAAAAGTCAAAATGATCGTGCGAAAAAAAAACTTGCAATCAAGTATTTTAATTACCCACCCATTTATTTTTGCGAATTACATCATCATGTTGATAAGTAATTCGAGTTAATTTAGCAACCAAAATAATACTTAAATTTTTAATATAGAGTTGCGTGTTCTTTATTGTGATGAAACGAAATGCTCGGCTCAAGGTTTTGATCGATTAAATACATATCTCGATAGAATATTCCAAAGTCGATTGAATAAGCGATGTTTAGCAAAGATAGTCAGATTATATCATCATTGCACGATGACATCAACCATTTAAAATGCAACACAGTCTATTAGGATTATTGATTTTCGCATCACTGTATTTTATAAATATGTAATATTACAAAAAGGAAATACCATAAACTGACTAATCACGAATTCTCGGCTACCTGACTCACATATCTGTGACAATGTTTTTGGCATGAAACAAATGTGTGTGGATACCTTATGATGTGATGACAAACAAAACTTTATACAGGTTTTTTAATTGACAAACTAGGTTTTATGGTCGAAGATGGAAAGCACACATAGCCTGGAACTAGCTGTCGACTGAGGCTGCCGGAACACACCGTTTGATGCTTGGCGGCAGATTTTCAACTTGAGGTGGTAGCTAGCCAGCCGAGCACTAGAAAATACCCTACCACCATGCTATGGTTTCCTCACGATGTTGTCCTTCACCGGCAGCTCAAGAACATTATTGTGGTTGGCAACCACGCCCTTCGGCGTGTGAACCGACCGCGCTAACCACTGAGCTACGAAATTTTTGTATCTACTACATACGAGTACAATGTACATTATTATTAAATTTTTCAACTGCTCTGGACTTTCATACAGTACGTAATGCATTAAACGTACGACTTACTACGTCGTTTTGACGTATTTTTATTTTGGACTTTAAATTATATTTGCATGAATAACACATTAGTAGATTAGTAGATTCCAGCGAAATCTTTACAATATCAGATTAGCGGTTCGCCTGTAGTAATAATAATTCGAAAACGTGTGTATGTGTGTATACTGTATATACATACAAGACACAATCCTATAGACTCCTTAGATTAGGCGCCGCTTTCTTCGCTTCGTTCGGCGGAAATCAATTTCATGATCCACTTCACAATCGCATGCCAAAATTTTAAGGAAAAAAAACGTCAGTCAAAAGCCGTAGTTTGTCACAATATATTCACGTCAAATTCCAAAATATTCACAACACTATAATTGCACAGTATCACACATAGTAACAGCAATAGTTTTTTATTCACAAATCTTACGTTTGACACCATTCGCGAATTCTACAAAGGAAAGCACAAAACAGATTCACTCGCGACTTTGACCCTTAAATTGCCTCGTACCAGTCAGTGCGGCGCCGATTTCCAAAGCCCTTTATCGCGTACACAGGTTGTCTCTCTCACACACCGCAAAAAACAAAAATTCACTGAATAATTAATTACTCAATTTGCATTTATAAATTTATATGACGAATAACTACGCTAAATTAAACCAAATAAAAATAAAATGTAAGTTAATAATACTTACTGACAAATCACAAAACCGATAAAAAACGTAACAATTGTGCGAGAGAGACGGATGACGCGTGGCAGTAATGCCCTTACATGTTTCGCGTTGTTTATTTACGGCCGGTACGTCCGCGTCGGCACGTCGAGTGGATGACTGTACGTCTGCGAGACGCGAGCCTCGATGGTGCGTCTATACATAATGAGTGCATCGGTTACATCATGGTCAATGTACCGAGTCGAGCGGATTACGCGAATGATAGCCAGCTTGTACGGCATGATGTAGGCGGGGCTAATTATTTATTATTGTTACTCATTTTTATACAAATAGCGCTTCGCGGTTATAGGTAGCATCCCGCTAATATTTTAAATGTGAAAGTTTGGATGGATGTGGATTGATGGATTTGTTACCCTTTCACGCAAAAACTACTGAACGGATTTGGATAAAATTTGGTATGGAGGTAGCTGCCAAGCAGTAGTGTGTAAACATTACTGTGTTCCGGTTTGAAGGGTACTGCAGCTAGCGAAATTACTGGGCTGTTGAGACTAACCATCAAAGTAATGAGCGCCAAAGCAGCGATGCCTGGACTTTGTTTTGTTACTCAAAGTTATGCGTATCGCTGTAATGGTCATGGACAGGCGTTATCTCTTACCATCAGAAGAGCGTCTCGTTCGTCTCATTACTTTTTACACAAAAAAAAAAAGCTGAGACCGTGTATACTAAAAAAGACTAAAAAAAAAGCTAACACATACGCTACTTTTTATTCCGAAAACATGCAGCGGGTAACACCGCTGGGCGCAGCTAATATCTATATAAAAATCAATGTGCGTATGGTCTTTATGGGCTCCCAAAACGGCTGGACCGATTTTGATAAATTTTTCAGACAATTCTCAGAATAGACCAGCGGGTGATCCTGTGAAATTTGGTAGCGATCGGAACGATTAATTTTGTTTTTTTTCTAAAGTAGACGCGTGCAAACCGGGACGGCTCGCTAGTTCCATAATATTTACGTAAACTGGTGATTTGAAGCAATAACGGATTGTATTCAAATTGGATTCAAATACAGTGAAACCTGGTTAAGTGAGACCTCAAGCGACCTACACATTTGTCTCACTTATAGAGGTATTCTACTTACCCAGTGTCTCAGATATCCGGGTATAAATAAATACACTACTGCTTGGAGGCAGAATATCTGGTACTGATTTGGTACCAAGTGAATTTTTAATTTTCGTTTCGGTGGTGAGTGAAATCTGGCCCAAGTTAGGACATAACATAAATACTAGCAAACATGAACGTGTACGCATGAACAAATTTTAATTATGTACATAATTGCGATGCGAAGGTCGATGCATCAATCTCACTAATTCTACGTGATTTTCCCAGTGAAAACGTACAATTAACAACGGTTATCAAATCTCTGCTGAGTTTGCACATCGGTCCGGGAGCCCCGCTGTTTCACCCTCTGTCCTACGGGAAGTTAATTCATTCTCCTTTTCTATACCCTTAGTGTTATTAATTTTTTTTTTAATGTAAAAAGTAATGAGACGAACGAGACGCTCTCTTGATGGTAAGAGATAACGCCTGTCCACGACCATTGCAGCGATACACAGAAATTTGAGTAACAAAACAAAGTCCAGAGCACCTCCGCTTTGGCGCTCATTACATTGAGACTTTCGATGGTTAGTCTCAACAGCCCAGTAATTTCGCTAGCTGCAGTACCCTTCAAACCGGAACACAGTTATGTTTTGCTTAGCAGCAGAATATCTGGTAGTGCGGTGGTACCTACCTAGACGCCCTCCTGCTAAGGAGATCTACCACCAAGTAAATGATGGTAAGAGATAACGCATGTCCGTGACCTTTGCAGCGATACACAGAACTTTGAGTAACAAAGTCCGGGACATCGCTACTTTTGCTTTTGTTACTTTACTGATTTAAAAAATGGAGGATGTTCTCAATTCGTCGGTATCTTTTTCAGCTGTCCACAAATTTCTCGAAGACTCCTGAACCGATATGGAAAATTCTTTTTTTTTATCAAAGGGTGCACTTCCCGGGTGGTCCCATTTAAATTTTATCGAAATGGATCGAGCGGTTTTTGAAAAATCAACAAAATTCTAATAATATTATACATCGAAGATATTTTCGTTTGATGACTATGACTGACAGTGAAAGAATGAAAGAAAGAAAACATTTATTTTGACACACACAACACTACAACAACAAAAAAACACTACACATAAAAGATTAGAAAATAAAAATAACAATAATAATATGTAGAAAGTTGTCGCTGTGATGTCCAGTGCGACAAAAAAGGTAAGTTCTCAGCACAGTGCCCATGTATGGGGTGTCTTTCAGGTTTCAGTCGTTGGTTCGCCCCATTGAAGCATGGTAATGAGACCGGTACGCAGCGCACCGTTTTTGCGAACGGATGCCTCGCGTGAAATCGCGCTACAGACAAACGGGAACCACGCACGCGATACCCGCCGATACGTAATAATCTGTGGCCAAGGTCTGATAGATTCGCAACCATTTAACCCGGATACAATGATGTCGTACATTTTTGTGTATTGGTTTAAAAAAAAAATCAACATAACTCGCTACATATACCTATAGTCTACACAACGTATATAGTCTGCAATTAAATAAATAAATATCGTGGGTCTTTATAAACAGCGACATCTATGGGAAACAGGTACTAACTAAGTAAGCGTGGAACTAGGTAAGCGTGCTTCATCTTAGACTGTATCCTGCTTAACATCAGGCAGGGCGTGGTCAAACGCGAACCTATCAACACTAATTATTTTATTATTATAAAGAGGAAAGATTTGCTTTCGTATTTTTGTATGTTTGTAACGAATAAACTCAAAAACTAATGGACCGATTTCAAAAATTCTTTCACCGTTGGGAAGGTACTTTTTATCCCTTCATTCCTACGAGAACAGGGGGAACCGCGAGGTGTACGCTAGCATCGTAAAAAACTATACTAGCTGACAGTAGTACTTGTACAGATTTTTTGTAAATTCATACTGATATATACAGAATTACAGAACAAACATTTATCGTCACATAAATGTTAGTCAAAAATAATATTTTAACTGTGGTTACGTTAATTTTAAGGATATATAATGTATATTTTATTTGTAAGTAACATGACGAACGAAACGCTCCCCTGATGGTAAGAAAAAAGTATGTCTATGACCATTGCAGCGATACACATTTTACAAAACAAAGGCATCGCTGCTTTTACGCTCATTACTGGTTAGTCTCAACAGCCCTGAAATTTCGCTAGCTGTACCTTTCGAACCGGAACATATTAATGTTTACACACTACTGCTTGGCGGCAGAATATCTGGTACAACGGCGGTACCTACTCAAACTACCTCTACAAATACATCCTTAACGATCTGAGGCTAAACACTGTGAAACAGGAAATTGCGGTCCATAGCCAAAATTATCAACGGAAACTAGCAGTTCAATTTAATGCCTTAGCTGCAAAGTTTACAGGTCCTGGAAGTACACTTTTTTTTTATGTGAGAAGTAATGAGACGAACGAGACGCTCTCCTGATGGTAAGAGATAACGCCTGTCCATGAACATTGCAGCGATACACAGAACTTTGAGTAACAAAACAAAGTCCAGGGCATCGCTGCTTTGGCGCTCATTACTTTGAGACATTCGATGGTTAGTCTTAACATTGCACAAGAATAAGGCAGCCTGATAGCCCTGTTGGTCCATTGGTAGTATCGATTTGAGATTCGAGGCGTGGGTTCGATTCCCACCCAGAATAAACATTATGGTTTAAACAAATGTTTGTTCTGTGTCTGGAATTTCGTATTTGCACCGAGTATTGCAGGTGTCCCATAAGCGGCGGTGACCGCTTACCATCAGGTGGCCAGTCGCATGTTAGCCACTTTGGACACAAAAAAAAAAGAAGCTCACCGGTTCAAGCTGATGATCTGGGACTTGAGGAGCTTGTAGACGATTCTTGCATCTTCCTCCATGATGAGGCCAGCTTTGGCCATGTCGTTGGCGACTTCCTCGCAATCGTCGTGCTCCATGTCGAACTCGAACTGGATCGCTTCGTTCTCTTTGTGTGTGTACGACCTAATGGAACAACAAACAAGCTTACTTAAGAATTTTTTTCTCTGTCACAGAAATGTACACACTACTGCTTGGCGGCAGGATATCCGGTACTGCGGTGGTGCCTACCTAGACGACCTACTAAGAAGATCTACCACCAAATAAAGCCAGCCCCTTAATGTCTCACTGCTGGGCAAAGGCCTCCCTTTCCTCCTTCCAGACTGCCCGGTCTTCGGCTTTTCGTCTGGGCCACCCTCGGCCATAAAAAAATTAGTATTTTTAAACAATTCATTGATTCAGGCGTCACTTTGCGGAAGTTCATTTTGAATATTCAAGGTATATATTTAGTTTATTTCCGCTTAACAGTCGTTCCAGTTACAACAGTGATGAGGACTTAAATTTAACTAACTTGACAATAATTTATTAATTAAAAACTTAATCTTACTTTCTAATTTGACATATACATTAACTTTAAAAATATAAGTTAACAAAAATTTCATTAAAAATAAAATTTCTAAACAAAAAAACCACAAGTCTTAATTTCCTCCTCTCTCTGCAGTAACCAGTTGCCGACACGTGTTTCGCCTCTACACGAGGCATCGTCAGGACGTGTTGACTCTTCGAGCGCTTGGTCGAGACTGAGACTCAAATTAGTTCTAAAAATTAAGTTTTTAATTAATAAATTATTGTCAAATTAGTTCAATTTAAGTCCTCATCACTGTTGTACCTGAAACGACTGTCAAGCGGAAATAAACTAAATATATACCTTGAACATTCAATAGTATTTTTTTAAAGTCTCCGTCAGTCAGCCGTATAACAGCGCGGAGCCGGGTCGAGTCGCTAGTTCCAATATAAATGGTGTTGTGTTGCCAGTACCTTACCGTTTCTTGGGATCGATGATCTTGAGCCGGAACTGTATCTTGTTGATGTCCGAGTGGGTCACGAGGTCACGGCCAACGATCTCGAGCCGGAGGCCGATGTCCTCGCCGAAGAACTCGTGGTTCAGCAGATCTTTCACTTTTGGCCTGAGGAAGGGAGATAGTTTTTACACTCCCTAGTATTTACACTCCCTTACCTATAAAGAAACTGAGAACTTGCTAAAGATTGTCACCAAACTAGTGCTAAGTGCTAATTCAATCAACAACACACATACACACACACACCCACATACACACCCACACACGCATACCCACATACACACCTACACACGCACACCCACATACTCACACATACCCATACACACACTACGTTGTCATCTCATGTTACACTTGATTATTTTCAGTTTATAAATACTGTTACCTGTCGCACTTTATTTAGTAAACGCTTTAATTTGGTCCCTGCGATACATGTTCTCCTAGTGCAGGGTCCACTAGTATTATTGTAGCCCCTAAATTATAGTAAATAAATTATTTCGTATTATGTATTTTTTGAGTTAGGTGTATTTTTGTCCAACTTCAAACCGGAACACAGTAATGTTTACACACTACTGCTTGGCGGTAGAATATCTGGTACTGCGGTGGTACCCACCTAGACGACGTCCTGCTAAGGAGATCTACCACCAAGTAGCATTACTTGACATCGGATGAGATGTAGTCAAACACCTAGCCTGACAACCATAAAGCCCTGTTGGCTCATTGGTACCATGTCTGCTTCAAGAGCTGTGGGGCGTGGGTTCGATTCCCACCCAGGACAATCATTTTGTGATATAAAACCAAATGTTTGTTCTGTGTCTGGGTGCCCTGTATGTATTCTATGTATGTATTTACAAAAAAAAAAGTATTTAAGTATTACATCAGTATCTGACTCCCATAGTACAAGCTTTGCTTAGTTTGGGGTCAGATGGCGCTGTGTGTAATGTCCTACGATATTTATTTATTTATAAAAAAAACTGTACAATATAATTTCAAGAAATCCTACCTGTCTCCTTTGTCAGGCTTGATACAAGACTCGATGATGTCTTTTACCTCCGGAATGGTCACTTTTTCCAGGCTCTGAGGTTTCACACCCTAAAACAAACGAAAACATGCCAGAGATAAAAAGTAGCCTATGTCACCCGGGGATAGTGTAGCTTTCCAACGGTGAAAGAATTTTTGAAATCGGTCCAGCAGTTTTTAAGTTTATTTGTTACATACAAATCTTTGCTCTTTATAGTATTACTTGCGGACGCCTCGCGGTTTTACCCGCGTAGTTCCCGTTCCGGTGGGAATACAGGGATAAAAAGTAGCCTGTGTCACCCGGAGATAGTGTAGCTTCCCAACGGTGAAAGAATTTTTGAAATCGGTCCAGTAGTTTCGGAGTCTATGCAATACAAACAAACACACAATCAAATCTTTCCTCTTTATAATAGTATAGATAGATAGATAAAGTGTTAACTATTGTCTATTTAAATATAAGCACCCGCACCCATACAAGGAAATCGATAAAAGTTGCGTAGAGGCGGTATATGCGGAAGAGCGTCACACCATTTATCGTCACGGCAAACGCCAAAAATCAAAATATTTTCGATGTTTCATATGAAAAATGATATCGACTCACCGACACGACTTTTTTGTATATCTGCGCGGGCCCGCTGCATTCGCTATACGGGTATTCCCCGGTCGCCATTTCCAGCATACACATTCCAAACGCGTAAACGTCCACAGACTCGTCGTAATGCTCCTCGTACATTTCTGGCGCCATGAACTCTGGTGTACCTGTAAACAAGAAGAGATTTGAACCTACATCCTTCGGCGTGTGAACTAAACGTGCTAACCACTGAGCTATCCGCTTGCACCGCAAAATTGATTCCACTAAATTGAAGATAGGCTGGTTGCACACAGCCGCGATTTATGGTGACGGACGCGGTACCATAAACTGTCCGACACTATTGGTTAATTTTGCAGCGACTGCTACCCTCCGGCTAAATACAGATTGGACAGTCTTTTCGTAACCTTGAGCTGTGGCTAGCTGATGGTAGACAGGCAGGTTTGACCACAGCTCGCCTGATATTAAGTGACGGTGGGGTCGAAGATGGTAAAGCACACCAAGCCTGGAATGGAACTGACTCTCAAGTGAGGCTGCCGGAACACCCCGTTAGATGGTTGGCGGCAGATTTTCAACTTGAGTGTGGTAGCTAGCCAGCCGAGTACTAGAACATACCCTATCACCGGCAGTTTTATCTCAAGTGACAAACATCCATCTAAACTTTCACATTTGTAATATTAGTGGGATCTGTGGCCGTACCTATGACAGACTTCGCGAAACTCCTATTTTTCAAGGTCGCGAGCCCGAGGTCACCAATCTTCACGCTACCCGTCGTGCCGGTTATAAAGATGTTGTCGCATTTCAGATCTCTGCAAACAAACATTTAAATAAGTTAGACAGCCCTGTTGGCTCATTGGTAGCATGTCTGCTTCAAGAGCTGTGGGGTGTGGGTTCGATTCCCACCCAGGACAAGCATTTTGCGATATAAATCAAATGTTCTGGGTGTACTGTATGTATTCTAAGTATGTATTTACAAAAAAAAAAGTATTTAAGTATACTATCAGTTATATGAGTTCCATAGTACAAGCTTTGCTTAGTTTGGGGTCAGATGGCGCTGTGTGTAATGTCCTATGTGTTTATTTATTTTGTTTTGGTATTTTCTTTTGAGAAATCAATAATTGTATTTTGTTCTATTTTCATGGTTTTTAGGGTTCCGTACCCAAAGGGTAAAAACGGGACCCTATTACTGATACTTCGCTGTCCGTCTGTCACCAGGCTGTATCTCAAGAACGATGATAGTTAGACAGTTGAAATTTTCACAGATGATGTATTTCTATTGCCGCTATAACAACAAATATTAAAAATAAAATACAATAAATATTTAAGGGGGGCTCCCATACAACAAACTTGATTTTTTACAGTTAATGGTACGGAACCCTTCGTGCGCGAGTCCGACTCGCACTTGACCGGTTTTTATTTTATGTAAATGTTGGTCGCATTATCGCATAGTAGTTTCTTGCCGTGCAAAATGTGGAATAAGACAAATGTTTGCATGCCGAAAGGCGGGACATGGTGTGCCATGATTTTACTCCTACCAACCGTACTTTTTCGTAAATGGTTGACAGGCCAGGTGTTTGACCACAGCTCACCTGATGTTAAGTGAAGGTGTAGTTGAAGATGGTAAAGCACACCTAGCCTAACACCTACCACTTTACCCATATACGCAAATAAATGTTATTAATTATGCTTTAACAAACATTTACCTATGAATAATAGGCGGCGTTCTTGAGTGCAGAAAGTTCAGCCCCTTGAGTATTTGGCGGCACCACGACTTGAGGACTTTGGGGTTGATGCGCTTGAACCTTCGGAGATACCTGCGAAATGACGTTTTAACGATATAGGATAAATGTAATCTATTTCTACTAGTCATTTGAAACCCACATTGTGAAAAAAATATCTAAGCTGCCATTTTGTGGCGGCGGCCATTTTAGATTTACAATGATACTGAATATATTACTAAAAAAAAATTAAAAGGGGATTCCAAATATGTATGGCAGGTAGTAAGGAAGTTATAATGTGTTTAAATTGAATTAGAAATAATAAATTGTTTTTTTTTTTCTATAATTACAGCTATTTTATTCGCAGTCGGGTTATAGATTTTTTAAACTCTTTACCCACAAAAACTACGGGGTGTTATAAGTTTGACGTGTCTGTGTGGGGGGGTAGTGTGGGTGTGTGTGCGAGCGTGAACGTGTGTCTCTCTGTGTGTGTAAGTTTGGATGCGTGTGTATCTCTCTGTGTGTGTGTGAGTTGTTTATCACGTGTGTCTCTGTGTGTGTAAGTTTGGATGAGTGTGTATCTCTGTGTGTGTGTGAGCGTGAACGTGTGTCTCTGTGTGTGTGAGCGTGAACATGTGTCTCTCTGTGTGTGTAAGTTTGGATGTGTGTTTATCTCTGCCTGTGGCATCGTATCTCCCGAACGGATGAACCGATTTTGATTTTGTTTTTTAATCCGTGTTCCCGCCAAAAGCCTGCGTCTTTACTTACGCCTTGAGCGTGCCAGAGAGCATGAGTTCCGTGATGAGGACGATGTTCTTCTTCTTGGCGACGGTGCCCTCCCAGTAGTTGTAGAAACGCACGATGTTCGGGTGCTGGAGCTTCTTCAGCATGTCAGCCTCTTCGCGGAACCGGAGACGCTCTGTCTTGTTCAGCTTTTTCTCCTGCAAATTAGATTGTGATTGTTATTTTGGTGGTAGATTTCCTTAAAAGGAGGTCGTCTAGTTAAGTACCACCGTTGTACCTGATATTCTGCCGCCAAACAGTACTGTGTTCCGGTTTAAAGGGTACTGCAGCTAGCGAAATTATATGGATGTTAAGACTAACCATTGTAACTCTTAAAGTAATGACAGCCCTGTTGGTTCATTGGTAGTATGTCTGCTCCAAGAGCTAAAGGGCGCGGGTTCGATTCCCACCTAGGACAAGCATTTTGTGACATAAATATTATACATTCCACACAGTGCCATCTGATCTAGAATACTTAAATACTTTTTTTTTGTAAATACATACAGTATCTACACCCAGATACAGAACAATCATTTGTTTATATCACAAAATGCTTGTCCTGGGTGGAAATCGAACCCACGCGCTTTAGCTCTTGGAGCAGACATACTACCAATGAACCAACAGGGCAGTTAATCCAGGGTCTCAGCTACCTCGATACCAAATTTCAACAAAATCCATTCAGTAGTTTTTGCGTGAAAGAGTAACAAACATCCATCCATCCAAACTTTCACATTTATAATATTAAAAAGTCAAAGTCAAAGTATAGTTTTGTAGCGATGATAGCTCAGTGGTTAGCGCGGTAGGTTCGCATGCCGAAGGGCGTGGGTTCAAACCCCAACAATGAGCTTGAGCTGCCGGTGAAGGAAAACATCGTGAGGAAACCATAGCATGGTGGTAGGGTACTTTCTAGTACTCGGCTGGCTAGCTACCACCCTCAAGTTGAAAATCTGCCGCCAAGCATCTAACAGTGTGTTCCGGCAGCCTCACTTGAGAGCCAGTTCCATTCCAGGCTAGGTGTGCTTTACCATCTTCGACCACACCTTCACTTAACATCAGGTGAGCTGTGGTCAAACAACTAGCCTGTCAACCATAAAAAAAAAAAAATAGTTTATTGCTATGCTGTGTTACATTAAGGTCTTAATATATAGGTAGAGCAACAGCCACGTTCAGTACGAACATGCAATATTAGAGGCTGAACTTAAAATTATGATATTTAATTATTTACATTAACAAAACGGAATCCGAAAAATTAAGTGACATACCGTAATTGTCAAAAAAAAATTATATAAAAAAAATGTCACATTTAATCATTTAAAATTTATGTATATACATACATATTAGTGGGACAGGTCGAGTATCTTACCAACAACTCGCACCAAGCGACCGCAACACCGGTTTGCGTGTCAAGCCCGTGGTACACGGTTTTGAACGAACCGCGACCCACTTCCTTGTCGTACTTGAAAAACCTGAAAGGGGAGAACATTTTTGACAATTAGTACTTTAGTAAAAACGTCCACCTACAAGGTGGACAGACGACCTAGTAAAGACCGCAGGAACGCGCTGGATGCGAGCCGCTTCCAACCGGTCTTTGTGGAAGTCAATGGGGGAGGCCTATGTCCAGTAGTGGACGTCCTACGGCTGAAATGATGATGATGAAAAACGTCAAGCGAAAGTGACAGCAATACCAACAAGATTTAAAAAACAGCATAGCGTTACGAGCTACAACAGACAACAGTCTTAAATATAGCTACAAAACTTATTATTTTGTTTAAAAAAATAGGCTTACGTTTGACCGCCAACTCGATTAAAGCAAAAATGTGGTCGCTTGCCTAGAAGAAACCGAATCACTCGCGACTTGTACTAGCTACGCCCCGCGGTGTTACTCGCTACATGTTTTCGGGATAAAAAGTAGCATATGTGTTAATCCAGGGTCTCAGCTACCTCCATACCAAACTTCATCCAAATCCGTTCAGTAGGTTTTGCATGAAAGAGTAACAAACATCCATCCAAACTTTCACATTTGTAATATTTGTGGGATATGTAGAATGTATCGGGGAACACGCGCTGTTACAGCGCATGATGTTAAGAGCTAGTTACCTGCCGCAAGGTGAGACTCCTATTGGTTCTTCCTCGTCCTCCTTGTCTTGCTTGTGCTTTTCTTTATCTTCTTTCCCTAGTTCGTAGATGGGACCGTACTCAAGGCCTGTGAACAATACAACATTTTAAGCAAAAAGAGACAGAGACACTGCGCGCTGAAAAAGGTTCCGTCAGACACCTTTCGGACACGAAACACGGACACAAATAATGTTGAAATGGCTTTGAACCCCATAAAATTTGTATAACGTAATCTATAATAATAATACCTTTCTTATAATGTATGATTTGTAATACAAAAATCTAGTAGCAATTGAAATACGGTGCGAAAAAAAAAGTAGACAGATTTTAGTTTTCCAATAATAATCGGATAGGACCAATATATATTTATATTGATAATATTAAAAAAATATAAATATCATGGGACATTACACACAGCGCCATCTGACCCCAAACTAAGCAAAGCTTGTGCTATGGAAGACAGATAACTGATAGAATACTTAGTTTTTTTTGTTGTAAATACAGACTTATAATACATCCGTACTACACCCAGACACAGAACAAACACTTGTTTATATCACAAAATGCTTGTCCTGGGTGGGAATCGAACCCACGCCCTTCAGATCTTGGAGCAGACATACTATTTTGTAGCAATGATAGCTCAGTGGTTAGCGCGGTAGGTTCACATGCCGAAGGGCGTGGGTTCAAACCCCAACAATAAGCTTGAGCTGCCGGTGAAGGAAAATATCGTGAGGAAACCATAGCATGGTGGTAGGGTACTTTAGTACTCGGCTGGCTAGCTACCACCCTCAAGTTGAAAAATCTGCCGCCAAGCAACTAACGATGTGTTCCGGCAGCCTCACTTGAGAGCCAGTTGCATTCCAGGCTAGGTGTGCTTTACCATCTTCGACCACACCTTCACTTAACATCAGGTGAGCTGTGGTCAAACAACTAGCCTGTCAAACTTAAAAAAAAAAAACTACCAATGAACCAACAGGGCTGTCATAATGGGCTAGAATAATTCAAATCTTACCGTTCTGTTGCTCCTGTGGCTGCGCCTCTCCAGTGTCGTCGGTGGTGGGGTGCGGAAGACCCTTCTCAGTCTTAGTCGCTATCTCGATATTCTCTTCCTAGAAATGTACACGACTCTAGTTTTAAAACTTTTCATTTCAATTTTATTAATTTTTACTTGGTGGTAGATCTCCTTAGCAGGAGGTCATCTAGGTAGGTACCACCGCAGTACCAGATATTCTGCCGCCAAGCAGTAGTGTGTAAACATTACTGTGTTCCGGTTTGAAGGGTACTGCAGCTAGCGAAATTACTGGGTTGTTGAGACTAACCATCGAAAGTCTCAAAGTAATGAGCACCAAAGCAGTGATGCCCTGGACTTTGTTACTCAGAGTTCTGTGTATCACTGCAATAGTCATGGACAAGCGTTATCTCTTACCATCAGGAGAGCGTCTCGTTCGTCTCATTATTTTTCACATAAAAAATAAAATAAAAATGGTTTAAAACATTTATTTTCTCAAAAGAATAACGATCATTCACTAATAAGAGAAAAACACATATTACTCTTAACTAGGGTACTTATACATTTTCATACGAGTAAGACGAAATAAACAGTAGTGGGTAGGCGGAAGATTTGTTTATTGACAAGTTTTGTGAACGTCATCATCATCTCAGCCGTAGGACGTCTACCGCTGGGCATAGACCACCCTCATTGACTTCTATAAAGACCGGTTGGAAGCGGCTCGCATCCAGCGAAATCCTGCGCTCTTTGCTAAGTCATCTGTCCATCTTGTGGGTGGACGTCCTTCGCTGCGCTTGCCGTTCCATGGTCTTCACTCCAGAACTTTGCAGCCCCATCGGCAATTTAACCCGTTAAAGGAACTTGATGTCCTAAGCAATCTTCCCCTGTGACACCCTATCCTTAAGTACACTACACAGAATTCATTTAAAAAAGGCAAATCCAGGACTGCCATCGTCCATCAGGTCCTGCGTGCTATGTGTGCCTTGCCTACTGCCACTTCAACTTACAAATTCGCTGGGCCTTGTCGGTAACTTTAGCTCGTCTATGGATCTCATTTCTGACTCGTACTGATTTCATTAGAAACTCAGGCAAGCTGTTCCAGTTACAAACAGCTCTTAGGGAGGACGTTGTGACCAGTATTTGTCTGGGATGGTTGCAGAAGAAATTTATCTCCTAACAAGATATACTGACCAGATCTTGTTCCGAGATGAAGGCATCATCCTCTAGCCTGGCAACGAGCTTGTTCCCAGAGTCGTCGAGCTCTGGGTCGCAGATAGCTCCCTGGCCTGAACTCCGCCGACGATACCCGCCTACTACTGGTTGGCTAGCCTGAAAACGATGAAATTTCGACTTGTTTTTTTTTTTGGTATGCATAGGAATCTAAGTACTAGTAGGATTCGCGGCCAATGGGATCGCCATTGGCCGCGAATCCTACTAGTTTATTATTATCTGTGCTTCAGAAAAAGCCTAGGTACGTCTTTACTAGGTCAAGGATTTTGACCTTTAGGTTAAAATCTCAACGGTTAGTACAATCGGATCACATGCCAGAAGGCGTGGGTTGAAATCCCAATAATGAGCATGAGCTGCCGTTGACGGAAAACATAGTAAACCATAGCATGGTGGTAGAGTACTTCCTAGTACTGAGATGGTTAGTTACCATCCTCATGTTGAAAATCTCATGGTGTTCCCGCAGCCTCAATTGAGAGACAGTTTCTATTTCAAGCTAAGCGTGTTTACCATTTTCGTCACTTAACATCAGGAGAGCTGTGGTCAAACACCTACCCATAAAAAGGACAATACATATATCAATGTTGGTAGTACTCACCACACTGGTGGTGAGCGAGTTGAGCATATCAAATGTGCTGCTCTGCTGCGTATGTATGATGGCGAGCGCATTGTAGGGCCGCGGTCCCAGCACGCCGGCGCCCTTCATCACGCCCACCTCGCCTCCCATCACCACCTGCACACATTCACCGCGGATAACACAATGTTCATCACAGAATATACTTGATACTTGACAAACAATAGCGTACGTAGAGCGACGAAAAGCAACAAACACATTAAACTTTCGCCTTTATAATTATAGTGTGATAAATATTTGAATTGTAAAGCTGGTCATATGTTTAACCTTAAAGGTCTTCTCCTTGCCATGCACGGTCTTCTCTTTAGCTGGGAGTACAGTGGTGGAGTCCAGGTGGTGCGCCGTCGGCTGCGAGATCTGGTGTCCGTGCCCGTGGAGCCCTGACGTCATCTGGAATCAAGTAGTGGAATCTTGTAACTTATTTTTGAATTTGGGAATTGGTCACAACTATAAAATAAAAAATTAAATATTGGAGGGCATTTAACACAGCGCCATCTACCCCCAAACTAAGCAAAGCTTGTACTATGGGAACCAGACAGCTGACAAAATACTTACATACTTTTACTATATGAGGTTTATTTGTATTGTTTTGCTACTCAAAAGATCTGTGTATCGCTGAAATGGTATATCCATAACAAAAATGGTAGTAGTGACCCGAAAGGAGGTGATTGTCGACATCATTATCAACATAGAATAGTTTAATAGAAAAAAAACACTCATACATTAATATGTTTTGTGTTAAAAGTAATGAGACGAACAAGACGCTCTCCTGATGGTAAGAGATAACGCCTATCCCATGACTATTGCAGCGATTTGCAGAACTTTAGAGTAACAAAAAAAGGACTAGGGCATCGTCGCTTTGGCGCTCATTTTCTGAGACATTAGAAGGTTAGTTATGGTTTTAGATTTTAATTTAAAAATACAGTTAGCATCTATGTAGGTATGTATATTTTAGCCAAATTATTTGATGACTTAATAAATAACTCACAAATTAATTCTCTAGTGACTTTTTTTCATGATTGACAAGATTGACCACAGCTCACCTGACGTTGTGGTCGAAGATGGTAAAGCACACCTAGCCTGGAAGTGAACTGGCTCGAAAGAATCGGTATGTTTCTACGTTTAATGGGCGAACCACTATAGGTAGATAATACCTATTAAACATAAATAAATTAACAGAAATTGATACGAAATTAACTAACAGAAATTTCAACACATGTTTATTTATTTATCGCCGACGTTTAATCGCCTACAAAGTATAATAAATTACATTATTTTATTTATTTACCTTAGTATAGTCAACTCGTAATAACAAATATTGTAACATGGCCGAAACATATAAATAGAACTCATTTATAATATTATGTACACAATTAAGTCCCGATGATAAACATTTTGTATTTTGTAGCGATGATAGCTCAGTGGTTAGCGCGGTCGGTTCGCATGCCGAAGGGCGTGGGTTCAAACCCCAACAATGAGCTTGAGCTGCCGGTGAAGGAAAACATCGTGAGGAAACCTTAGCATGGTGGTAGGGTACTTTCTAGTTCTCGGCTGGCTAGCTACCACCCTCAAGTTGAAAATCTACCGCCAAGCATCTAACGGTGTGTTCCGGCTGCCTCACTTGAGAGCCAGTTCCATTCCAGGCTAGGTGTGCTTTACCATCTTCCACCACACCGTCACTTAACATCAGGTGAGCTGTGGTCAAACATCTAGCCTGTTAACCATTAAAAAAGAAAAAAAACATAAATAGTTAGAATACGCAGTGTATGCGGGTGTTTCACTGGACATATGTATACGACTTCGGTGATTCGTTTATATTTCCTGATAGATACAATTAGAATGCTTGAAAACGAACGCAAATTCTGCTCAAGTTGTACGCTCCAGATCTGCTTGACTTAATTCCCCCTGCCGATTCTACTACCGGACAGCCAGGAGCTCCTAAAAACTAAAAGTAAGCGGTTCGATTCCACCTTCTTAGTACCAACCGCTTGACATTGGAATTAGCTCCCCGAGTGGATGTTCCCCCAATAAATACTGTATAGATACCTTCAAGTAGCGAGTAAATTGATTTCTTCTAGGTAAACATGCTCCATCGTAGACCGCATATTCGCTTAACATCAGGCGAGATAGCGGTCAAACGCAAGCATAGCCCACTAATATTATAAATGTGAATTTTGGATGGATGGATGGATAAGGGATTTGTGATAGATCTTTAATCAATATCATAATATAAGTAATATCAGTTTGGATTTTCGTTGGCACGATTCATCAGTCCATGGATGGATGGACGGATGGACGGTTGGATGGACGGATGGGTGGATGGATGGATGTTTGTTACTCTTTCACGCAAAAACTATTTAACGGATTTGGATGAAATTTGGTATGGAGGTAGCTGACACTCTGTATTAAGACATTGGCTACTTTTTATCCCGAAAACGTGTAGCGGGTAACACCGCGGGGCGCAACTAGTATGTTATAAAAAAAAGTGAATGGATTTATTACAAGTAGAAGGTAGCAGCATCAGAAGTATACAGCAGTAGAAGAGGAATGTAGAATAATAAAGTCTTTATTGTTTACACCATAGATTGTATTATGCATAATACAATAGAAAAAATAAAAACTTAAAGAAAGAACTTGTGTTACTGTCGACCTTATAGTTAAAAGATGATCAAAGATGGACAAATGTCTCGAAAAAATATTTGGAGATCAATCTAAGGCCTAAGTAATCTGTATCAGATAGGTATATATTCTAAATTCTAGATATCGTATCTAAATAAGTAAAGAATGAAACTAGCTTGATTTTGATGATCTTCAATAAAGTGTTAATTATTTTACGGAATTTCATTTATATAAAATGTGTGTTAGATTATTTTAATTGAACTTTTTTGTAATAAACAAATTTTTCACCTGCAGTATTCGATGTGTATTAGACCTGCATAACCGCTTTACCTTTGCCCAATTTTCATACACTTTATTCACTTTTGGTATGTACACTTTGGTATCATAATTTTGTTTTAAGTGCTTTTCAAGCGCTTCAATCCTAGCTTCTAGGTGAATATTTATTTCTTTTAGACAAGTGTTGTTATACTCTACTTCTTTTATTTTCTTCCTTAGCTTTTCGCAATTATTTTCAGTATTTGAATCCTGCAACAGCCACGTCTTGTCTGTTGCGACGTGATCAGTTCCTTTTAGCTGATGAAGCTTACTAGATTGCTCTCTAGTATCAAACATATTTTCTTCTTTATTATCATTAAGAAATATATCTGTTTCTTTTGAAAGTTTAATATCTCTAGTTCCTTGACTATTGAAGCGACTTACATTTTCTTGCATTTTTACATCTTGTTTCTCTAGAACATCTCCTGTTTCTTCTCTCGAAGGTTTCCTGTGACATGTCCTGCATTTCTCACAGACCCACTCAACATTTTCGGCAGTGGGCAATGTGGATATCTGATTAGCAGAGAGATAAGTGCACACCTGATAAGCGTGTACAGTCTTCTTGCAATTGCTGCATTGTACCCTTGGAGAATCTCTTGTAATTGGTTTATAACAGTTATCACATCTCTTTTGGAACATCTCAAATTTCGTTTAACACTGTTCGTAATTGATTTTTCGAAACTAGCTGCGAAGGCTAGTTCTTACCCATATGAAAGATGGTTCAATTGTATGTCTACGAGTACATTCTCTCATGTACGAAAATAAAGTCAGGATTTTCGATACAAATTAGGTATTTAATTGATATTCATCTTACTTTAACTTCTCCTTTACTCTTCGTTTTTCTCTTTAACCTTTCTACTTGTCTCTCTATTCTTTTCAATCTCACTAGTGTTATTCAGAGAAAAGTAATCCTTCTCTTTAGCCTCCTCATAGTGAAATTCTTCATCACCAATTTGACAAATCACTTCATAGAATAGATTTGAACGTACCTACGTCTAAAAATATGTTAACATTTTGGTTTGACCAACTTCTATATTTGTTTGTAAACTGATTTCCACTGAATATGCGAGTCTGTAAAGTATGTTCTTCTCAGTCGACATCGTCAGAGTGAGTTATTTATAAGGTTAGCCGAGTGCGGACCTTTATCTTCAAATTGGCAATATCCTGTCGTGCATATTTTTATTGCTTGATGACCGAGCAAATTGGCCACCTGACTCGGCGACAATGTTTATTGTTTACAATCTGCACCTCGCGGTCTTATTCTTAATTCTCTTTAACTGTGTCTCGTCAGATCTTCGCTTGACATCATTTATGAGCTGTGGTCAAACACCCGGTAGGTCATGTTTCATTATGATGTTATATAACAGCATATGACTATTAAACGAGAAATATTTGTACACAATCATGTATATAATATACTGAGATCATGAAAATGGTTTTAACGATTTCGCAGAAATAATGGGGGTTTTTGGAGGCGAAAAATCAATCATCTTTGGGAACGAATTTTCAACAAATTTTGTTACCAGGTAATGTTGATAAATAATTTGTGTACTATTTGTGACACAAGATAATTTCAAAATATGTTGTGTGATAAATAACACAACAACCTATATTTCATAAATATAGGGAGCAGTTTTTTTTAAATTTAATAAAGTTTTGCGTTTGACCACACTCTGCCCGTTGAAGTGTGTTCTAAGGTGGAGCATCCGCCAAACACCTATTATAATCATATCACACTATATTATAAAGGCGAAAGTTTGTGTGTGTTTGCATGTTTATTACTTCTTTACGCTCAAACGGCTAGACCAATAATTTTTTGTTACTGTGCCGTTGAGACTAACCGTCGAAAGTCTCAAAGTAATGAACACCAAAGCAGCGATGTCCTGGACTTTGTTTTGTTACTCAAAGTTCTGTGTATCGCTGCAATGGTCATGGACAGGCGTTATCTCTCACCATCAGGAGAGCGTCTCGTTCGGCTCATTACAATCACATTAGGTAGCGATGATAGCTCAGTGGTTAGCGCGGTCGGTTCGCATGCTGAAGGGCTCGGGTTCAAACCCCAACAACGAACTTGAGCTGCCGGTGAAGGAAAACATCGTGAGGAAACCATAGCATGGTGGTAGGTTACTTTCTAGTACTCGGCTAGCTACCACCCTCAAGTTGAAAATCTGCCGCCAAGCATCTAACGGTGTGTTCCGGCAGCCTTACTTGAGAGCCAGTTCTATTCCAGGCTAGGTGTGCTTTACCATCTTCGACCACACCGTCACTTAACATGAGGTGAGCTTTGGTCAAACACCTAGCCTGTCAACCATAAAAAAAACATTAAATAAATTACAGGGAATACACTGAGAGATTTAAAAACAAAACCAACATACCCAAATTCAAACTAAACTAAGCTTCCGTGGGTCAAACGAAACACACTTATTGCCATAGCAGAGAAATCACTTAAACACGCAAAAAAACACACAAACACATATTCTCCATTATTCGACGATAAATGGAAAAATTCAGTCAACACAGAACACGTATAGTCACGTTAACACTTTCCTACTAACTATTAATAAATAACACAATATTAACATCATTATGATACCAAAATCCACAGCCGATTGCAATATAAACAATCGATGACTAACGCTGTCATTCATGCGCGCTCACTATTCCGATTACAAAACGGAAGTATACGTCTTACTCGCGAACAGCTTGTCCAATTCCGATGCGATTTGAACACACTTTCAAATTATACTTTGATGTATAAATCGAATAGATGCCATGTATAGAAAATGAGTATTTTTTTTGTTTTAGTAGAGTTCGGAAATGCACTCGCAAGTTATAGTATGCCGGTACGTACAACAGTGGCGGGCCGTAATCTATCGCCAATGGGAAGTGAGATAGCGTTCGGTCGGCCACAGACCGAGTGATTTATGAGCGACTGGCGTACTTAGACCTAAGATACATAGTATTTCCTAGACCTTTCCTTTACTTGTGTGCATTCTATTTGATGTAACTTCCATTTAGAAACAAAACAAATGATTTTTCTGTAACTCCTGTGTTCTGTACGCACAAAAACATCAAACAGAGAAAAACAGTTACAAAATTAGGGGCTCACCTCAACATAATACTGGTCATACTAAGTGGTCTGATGAGCAGCAACTCGCAGCTAAGGGTGTGGGTTTAAGCCCCGAACAATGAGCTTGAGCTGCCGGTGAAGGAAAACATCGTAATGAAACCATAACATGGTGGTAGGGTATTATCTAGTACTCGGCTGGCTAGCTACCACCATAAAGTTGGAAATCTGCCGCCAAGCATCTAACGGTGTGTTCCGGCAGCCTCACTAGGTGTGCTTACCATCTTTGACCACGCAGTTACTAAACATCAGGTGAGCTGTGGTCAATCACATAGCCTGTCAACCATAAATAGAGTTATAGAGTGCATAGATTTCTTTTACATCAACGTGCTTCATCCATCTTTCCATCAGACGAAATGGTGGCCAAACGTAGATCCATTTCATATATTAAATTTAAAAGTGCAGTGCGAGTCGGACTCGCGCACGAAGGGTTCCGCACCATTATTTATAAAAACGGCAAAAAAATCTATAAAAACGTTTCTTGCATGGGAGCCCTCTCTAATATTTATTTTATTCTGTTTTTTTGTAGTATTTTTTGTTATAGCGGCAACAGATATACACATCATCTGTGAAAATTTCAACTGCCTAACAATCACTTGAGGAGGCTTCGGGTGTCCAGAATGCTGGTATCTACTTTGGTCAAAAGCTTAGCATTGCCATCCAGCGCGGCAATGCCGCCAGCATTCTGGCCACATATCTCTCTTCTGACGGACTTTTAGATTAAGTTTTTTGTATAAAGTTGTAAATAGTATTAATTTTGTTTAATGAATATATTGTTTCACTAAAACAAAAAACTATCACGGTTCATGAGATACAGCCCGGTGACAGGCGGACAGACGGACAGACAGCGAAGTCTTAGTAATAGGGTAAAAAGTGCGTAGTTCGCCTATAAATGTACGTTGAAAGTCACGCCGTCGCAGTCATGTACCTACTCGTATACATTACTCAGTGTGCAAGTATGTACGTCAATGCCTAGCTTTACAGGTTTAGTGACTCGATCGGCCCTAATACCTATATTTCAAGTACTTCACTTAAACACTAGGTACATACAATATCTGATTCATTCTTAGTCGGAATGGGAGCGATGAGTCCCACCCTGGCATCTACCCCAACCAACCCAGCTCCTTGAAGTACCGGAGCGAGACTGAGCCGCTGGTATAGTAGCTCTAGTGGTGGTTCGATTTCCATACAAATACATTTTTGCCATTTATGGACAAATGGAGCAAAATTTTACAGTGAAATCACAGCTACTGGCATTTATTTTGGTCTTTATTTGCGGTAATTTACAATTGCTTGATTAAAACAATAGATTTTATTAGCATAATTTACTGTTTTATTAAAAAATCATAAATTCATAAATTTGATTTTCTGCTAATAATTTACTATTTTACTCAAGCAATTGTGATTTACCGCAAATAAGGACCAAAATAAATGCCAGTAGCGGTGATTTCACTGTAAAATTATGTTCCATTTGTCCATAAATGGCAAAAACTTATTTGTATGAAAATCAAACCACCTTAAGATGGAAGTGTTGATAATGATTTATTATTTTTACTGTTAACAGGCTAGTAATCACCAGCGAAATTACTGGGCTGCTGAGACTAACCATGGAAAGTCTCAAATTAATGAGCGCCAAAGCAGCGATGCCCCGTACTTTGTATTGCTAATCAAAGTTCTGTATATCGCTGCAATGGTCATGGACATGCGTTATATCTTACCGAGAGCGTATCGTTCGTCTCATTACTTTTACATAAAAAATAGAATTACAAAAAACCTGATGTTAAGTGACGGTGTGGTCGAAGATGGTAAAGCACACTTAGCCTGGGATAGAACTGGATCTCAAGTGATGCTTGGCGGCAGATTTTCAACTTGAGGGTGGTAACTAGCCAGCCGAGTACTAGAAAGTATCCTACCACCATGCTATGGTTTCCTCACGATGTTTTCCTTCACCGGCAGCTCAAGCTCATTGTTGGGGTTTGAACCCACGCCCTTCGGCATGCTAACCACTGAGCTGTCATCGCTATAATAGACAAAGAAAGACAGTCAATCCTTTGCGGTGACATGGATGAAGATGTAGCCGCCTCACGCAATCTAGCAGCAATCCTAGTTTTCACTGTGGATTCACAGTGTCACAACACATGTTCTACAGTATGACTGCCCTGGTAGCTCATTTGGTAGATCCACTACAAGAGCTGTAGGGCGTGGGTTCGATTCTCATCAGGAGAAACATTTATGTGCCGATTAATTATGTTTGTTCTGTGTCTGCGTGTTTTGTATGTATTATAAGTTAATAAGGTTTTTTGTTCTCTGTACTCGTTTCTATTTATGATGTGCACAATTAAGAGTTATATCTATCTATATATCTATAAGTAAAATATATTACATTTTTTTTTTCATTTCAGTGTGTTAACATCCTAAAATTTTGAGCACAGATTATGTAGCACTCAGTTGCCAGTCACGACACGACATTCCATAATAGTGACAAGAGAGGTCGCACCGAGAGATCTTCTAATGTTTACTATCATTGCTGATTACGAAGGAGATTAGCTATTTTTGGATTAACAGTATACTTTTAAGCGCAGTAAGTCATCTTTGGTGGTCTCTGTACCTATAAAGTTGAACTATGTATCTCCCGTCTGTTCTTAATCTGTATCGTGTGTTTCCATTCTTGGTTGCCTGGAAGAGATCACTCTTAGCGAGAATGCGCCACTCGTGGCACTAGCTCATAAGATTCTTTTGTTTTCTGTACTATTTTTTTTATATTTTTAGTGTGCACGATGAATAGTTTCTATATATATCTATAGTCCGTATAAGATAAGGTAAACTGAATAGGCAAATATAGCAAAGATTCACTTTGAAAACATTTGAAGAAACATTTTGTGGTATAAACAAATGTTTGTTCTCTGTCTGGGTGTTCTATATGTACCTATCATAAGTACATATTTGCAAAAAAAAAAAGCTATTTAATTATTCTATCAGCTATCCGACTTCCATAGCACAAGCTTTGCTTAGTTTGGGATCAGATGGCGCTGTGTGAAATCCAATGATATAATGATACCTATTTATTTAAAAAAGTCTCTTTACAATGTGCTTTTGAAGTTTTACCATAGATAAATAAAGCTGGCTTCAAACGGTAAAGGAGAACATCGTGAGGAAACCTACATGTTTGAAAGTTCTTAAAGGAAAAGAAAAAGTTCTCGAAGATATGTGAAGACTGCCAACCCGCACTTGGCCAGCGTGGCTTTGACCTAACCCTTCTCACAATGAGCAAAGGGCGCCATCAGTGAGACAGTTTACAAAAGCAGGGCTGATTCGCAATAAAGCTAACTAGCATAAGCAAGATAGATAACTCTTTAAAAAAAGATGTAAAATTAAGATAAAAAATTATTTTAGAGTTTTGGCGGGAACGCGAAAGAAGTCGTGTCGCCCCTTATGTGTTTATACAAAAAATGGTGGTGTTTTATTCATAAAGTGCCGGATCACAAGCGCGAGTGTGGGAAAATGATATAATATGGTGAAACATGACTTTTCGTGTTGCTTCCAAAACTCCATCGAAGTATTTATAGTAAAGTCGCTACTACTTTACTAAAGCATGACTAGATTTGACTGACAAGGACTGAACTTGACCAAGACTGGACTTTGAATATAACTAAAGCTACGAGGCAACTTATTTAACTTGAAAATGTAAAACACTTGACACTGGCAAATGCACAAAATGCACAAAATCTGAGGTGGTTGTTTTGTACCTATACTCATTAATGCTCGTTAAAATATGAAGTCTGATAATCTTAAGTATACATACTATTAAATTAGTTAATTAGGAGTATAGTTTGTTTATGTCATGAGTATTTTCGTAAACAACATCTACATAGGATTAATATAGAAAGTATAACTTATTCCATAATATGCTGCGCCCCGCGGTGTTACCCGCTACATGTTTTTGAAAAAAAAAGTATGTGTTAATCCAGAGTCTCAGCTTTGGGGCTCAGCTTTGGGGCTCAGAAGAGAAATTTTTGAAAAAACCCACGACGTTTAAAAAGTAATTGAAAAAGGATAAAATAATTTAAAAACAGTCGTGGGTTTAAAAAAAAAAAATTTGCTTTTTTTACTTACTGTACATCAATCTTCTTGTATTTTTTCGCAAGAAAAACAACCCTCCATTCATCGCATATACGTTTGGAATTCGGTATATAAACAGTCTCCGTTCCGTCGTTGGGTAAAAATGACCATGTTAATGACCAATCATAAACATGCCCATATTTACCTAGGCAGAATTTCTGATACTGCAGACGATATGCTATGAAAATCTACCGACTGTAATAAACATTTTGGTAATTTGCTGTGAATCGTCTAAGCAAGTAGTTACGGCAATTTCCAGCGTCTCTTAAATCTTAATTACGACTTAAGACGTAAATGTTTACTACAAACGTTTAATAGATACTGTCAGATGCTCAAGTTAATTGGAATTTGTTCATAGAGTTTACATCTTCGTGTCTTATTAATATTAGTTTAAATATCATTGTTCTGTTGTGAAGTGACATAACGTTTACAAAGATATAGGTATATTTTTATATCGGTGACCACATACATACATTTGTGCCTTATCTAAAATTTCATGCAGCATTCGTGTAGGTATATAAAAGTTTTATTAGTTGGTATGCAAAAATCAACAGATCCACATTTATCACTGACTTACTTTTTTTTTTTTTTTTTGATAAAGGTAATGCTTTCTAGGGCGTGCCTTGTTTTTTAAAATCATTATCGCTTGAGATAATATTGCAGAACTTGGAAAATGGATTTAATGACATTTTTAGGGGATTCCCTACAGATCCTGATATCAGATCTAGGTACGTGTCGTAATCATTGCTCTGGATGTTTCTATTACAACACTGCGCAACATTGACATCTAAAATATATAGAATAAAGATAATTTATTAAACAGAAAGGATAAATAAATATCGTATGACATTTCAACCAGCGCCATCAAGTCCTGAACTAAGTAACGCTTGTATGGGACCCAGATAACTGATAGAATGCTTATTTTTTAACCGACTCAAAAAAGGAAAAGGTTCTCAATTCGACTGCTTTTTTTTTGTATGTTATACGATATCGATTTAGATGATTTTTTTTTTTTTGCTTGGTTGATCATACTTCAGAGATAGTCCCATATAAATTTTATCGAAATCCATTGTCAATTAAACATTTTGGTAAATTAAAAAAATCTAAAAATTAAAACCGAAACCGAAACCTCACTGTTTTATTGGAGCAGTGCGTTTAGTTGGCCTAAAGATCATGGAGTCGGATTTTTTTAATTGTAAATTTGTATATTATTTGTAAATACATACAAAACAAACAAATATAAGCGACAAAAAAATAATTGTCATCACATAAATGTTTGTCCTGGTGGGAATCAAACCCACGCCCTACAGCTCCTTAAGCAGATATTTTATCAAATGAGCTAACTGCAGCCAGTACAGTCATTTAGTACAATACACAAAGAAAAAAACTAGTCTCAGTAAACTTTTTTTTTTTTTTTTATAGTAGATAGGCTTGCGTTTGACCGCCATCCCGCCTGATGTTAAGCGAAGATGCGGTCTACGGTGGAGCACGCTCGCCTAGAAGAAACCGATTCACTCGCGACTTAAAGGTACCCAGACTATATTCATACTAAAGGTAAATAGCTGACATTACAATGTAACGTTGAATGTTGACGTTAGTGGACCCCCAAACTAAGCACGTGGCTTGTATCTTGGTCCGAGTGCGGAGTGCGTTGTGACCTAAATTTTCCGTGAGTAGGTGCTAAAATTAAGATGGCTTTTACTAAGAATAAGTACAATAACTCAGCTCGGTAACTGAGCACTTAGAACGTGATAATGTATAATTGTATAATACAGAAAACCAATTATCTACACTAATATTACAAAGAGGAAAGATTTGTACGCACTGACTCGGCGCGCATTGTGAGGTTTCTCACTCTGCAACCTCAACCAGCGGCAGCTTGGGCCCTGCCCCGCTGTCGACGGCACACAAGTTTAGTTTTTCTACTTAAGTCTCAAAGTAATGAGCGCCAATGCAACGATGTCCTGGACTTTTGTTTTGCTGATTTTTATGTATCGCTGCAATGGTCATGGGCATACGTTATCTCTTACTATCAGGTCCAAAATCTCAATTCTGGGACTGTTTCATACTAAGGCTGGAGATAGAGCCTCTTCCATCCCTCAGAGGAGCGTGGGAAACCACACGCCTCTCCAGCTGGGCATTGGCAGATCTGTAGCGTCCCACCGTTCGCCCCCTGCAGTTTCTTTCTGAAACGCACCCACCTAACTCCTTCAGATAAGGAAACTACCACATCCAAGCATCATACTTATCAATCCCGCATAACTCTGTGTTAGCTCTGTCAACATTTAAAACGTTTGACCTGTGCTCAGTAAACTGTTGCATTACGTACTTATCATATCTGTAGAAGTGGTCAAACGAGAAAAGTAAATTACGTCCAGATATAACATTATACCTAGTGGTTTCGCAATTTATCTTTTGCAGATAAATTGCTCGCTCAGAATGTAAACATTATTCTGAATATACATAACTAACAACTAGTATGTACCGCAAGATAGATAGAAACTCATTATTGTGCACACCAAAAATAGAATAAAGTTTTGTAGCGATGATAGCTCAGTGGTTAGCGCGGTCGGTTCGAATGCCGAAGGGCGTGGGTTCAAACCCCAACAATGAGCTTGAGCTACCGGTGAAGGAAAACATCGTGAGGAAACATGGCATGTTGGTAGGGTACTTTCTAGTACTCGGCTGGCTAGCTACCACCCTCATGTTGAAAATCTACCGCCAAGCATCTAACGGTGTGTTCTGGCAGCCTCACTTGAGATTCAGTTCCATTCCAGGATAGGTGTGATTTACCATCTTCGACCACACCGTCACTTAACATCAGGTAAGCTGTGGTCAAAACCTACCTAGCTACCTACCTTGCCAAGCATTAAAAAAAGTCCAGAAAACAAAGAATTTTATGAGCTGTGAGCAACAAGTGGCGGCCTTATCGTTTAGAGCGAACTCTTCCAGGCAACCGAGGATGGAAAACACGGTACATCTTAAGAACAGACGGGAGATGTTCTAACACTGATAAGTTTTTTTTTTTATGTAAGAAGTAATGAGACGAATGAGACGCTCTCCTGATGGTAAGAGATAACGCCTGTCCACGACCATTGTAGCGATACACAGAACTTTGAGTAACAAAACAAAGTCCAGGGCATCACTGCTTTAGCGCTCATTACTTTGAGACTTTGAAGTTAAAAAAAATCAAATTAATCCGAGAAATGTTACATGTTTTCGTGGTATCTATCGTCTATCCAAACCTTACTGAGAACAGTCGGAACGCAATTCGTTGATTCGTGTACAAGTTTTGTACTTCTCCAAAACGAGTTGAAATTTTTAATAGGTAATTAGATTAAAAAGATAAAATTATTATCAATTCAGCCATTCGCGATACTGAATAATTCTGACAGCATTCATATTATCTACGTCTCTTTTGATTTCATTGGATGAAGAAAGTTTGATAACAATATCAATGCTGTTCAGTTTAATTTCGTAACGAAAATAAACAAATATTTGAGGGCATTTCGCACTGCTTCATCTAGCCACAAACTAAGCAAAGTACTAAGGGAACCAAATAGCTGATATAATACTTATACTTTTTTTTTTGTAAATAGATTAGATTATTTATTCACCTTATAACAGAGTTTCGTTATACTAGGTAAGTCTTTTCAATACATTGGTTAAATAATAATTAAAATTAAAAAATAAATAAATTAAAATTATACTATTAGTCAAAAAAAATTAAGATGTCAAAAAAATATGTTCTCTACATCCAGACACAAAGCAAACGTCTATGTTCATCAAACAAATGTTAGTCCTGAGCGGGTGTTTAAGCCTTTAGCTCTTAAAGAAACAGAAGTTCTACCAGATATGGTCACAGGGCAGTCAAACAGTAAATGGTAGAAAATAATCGAATAGATACAAATTTTTAACACATAAATTTTCAATTTAAAAAAACCGACTCCTTGACCCTTAGGCTAACTAAACGCACTACTCCAATAAAACAGCGAGGTTTCGGAGTAAACGAAAATATCAATCGATGTTTACTATTTTTTTTTAATGGTTAGCGGCGTAACATACATACAATAAATATATAGTCGAATTGAGAACCTCCTTGTTTTTTGAGTCGGTTAAAAATAGTACATAAGCTATACTTATTATTTATACGTTTAAATATAAACACTTTTAAAAAAAAACATATTTTGAAACGGAACGATGGCACAATGAAAAGAGAGGATAAAATAAGATAACGGTATTGGGCTAAATAAATCGACGATGATTACTTACATATAAAACATTTGCGAAAAAAATTACATATTACATAACTAGCAGACGCCTCGCGGTTTCACCCGCGTAGTTCCTGTTCCCGTGGGAATACAGGGATAAAGCTATGTCACCCGGGGATAGCGTAGCTTCCCAACGGTGAAAGAATTTAGAAATTGGTCGAGTAGTTTCGGAACCTATTCATTACAAACAAACAATCAATTCTTTCCTCTTTATAATAGTATAGATAGATAAATAATCTGTTCCTTACCCAGTTTCTCAGCTCACTAAACTGCGTCTGAACGTACTCCCACTTGAACGGATTGCAAAAACAACACGCGATATTCCCACAAAAAATATTAACCATATTAACAAATTGTCACGTTTTGTCAAGTCCAAAAATCAATCAAATTAAACTCGAGCCTCTGTCCAAACATGTGACACTGCATAATACGTACAATACACTAAAACACCATTTGTAGATAATAATATATCGATTTAAATAATTACTTATATAGATGTGTTCTCTCAATGGGTATTGAAACAAAACTGGCATATTTACGGATCAACAATTTGTATGAACTGATAACAATTGAAGCGTGAGTAATTCTTAATAGGTACATATAACTTTATAAGTAATCAATAACACTTTTCTTAGACCTGACTATGTTCAGGTAGGAAGAGGTACGAGGAAATGCACGTGCGTCAATGTTTGTGACAGAGGATTATGCAGGTCAAGATAAGGTGTTTTTTTTTTTTGGAATTTAATGTTGTCATTAATCGCAGCCTATATAAATTATGATCCTTACAGACCTATCAAATTTAGAAACAAATGAGTCGTGGGTATCCTTTTCACAGAAATTGCATTCTGCGAAAATGACGTTTTGTGAATCTGCTTTATGCGAAAATAACGTTATGCGAAGGTACACTGCTAAACTGACCAAATTTTTACGATGTCATTTTGCGTCAATACCAAAAAAATAAGTTGGCTTTTCTCTCTCTAGGTAAGCGTGATTCATCCTAGACTACATCAATCTTCAACATCTGAAACGTTATTACCTAAACCTATTATGAATAGAAAAAACGGGGCGGCCTCCACACAGACTTCTTTCCCTTAAGAGAATACACCAAGGGCTAGAGAAATGAAAAATAGGTATTTGTAAAATCTATTGCTGTCGCGCGGTGCCCGACCAAGCAGCTATCAATGTGTGAGTGTGACTGTCAATGTTTGCGTGGCATACCGCGCTGCGCCGCCGCCGCCCCGCCCCACCGTCCACGCTCCCAGATTGCTTGCAGATGCAGTCGGCAAGTTGATTTCGGCGTTTGCGGAACATTTGTTCGTGTTATTATTATATTACCTACCTGCACTTTATTTGACTCAGGCTTGTTTACTGGACTTGCTTGTTTCTTTACTTGACTGTTTTGACTCGGCTTGTGTATTGAATTTTGAGAGATCGAACGGAGATAAACCGTAGGTAAGGAATTTTTGAATTATATAATTTGGTAGCTAGCTTTCTGTGTTTACATACCTACGCTATTGTTTACGTATCCACTTTTACTTTATTGAGATGAATAAAACTTCACGTAGGCTAAAAAGATACTTGCAATCAATCAATCTGTTCAGGACGACTATAGCTAGACATAGGGATAGCGATATATGTATAATAGTTACATAGTCATATAGCATAGTTCCAGTTGTAATACAACACATAGAATTGTATAGAACTAACTTTTCGATAGATATAGAATAGTATGGAATATTCTAGAACAATATAGAACTTTCGGGAAAGTTCTAGAATAATAGTATAGTCAACCGAAAAAACTAGAAACTGCCAGAAAGATGTAGAACATTCTAGAAAGTTAAGTAGAACTTTCTGGAAAACTCATTGTATTATAGTACGGCAGTTCGAACACTCTGGAAAAGTTAGAGAATGCAATAAATAAAGATCGCAGATAGAACATTCGTTATAGGTGGATGGAGAATATTCCAGAAAATTATAGATTATCTCGCTCGGGATATAAATAGGGTCAGACCCGCCGACCGAGTCAGTTATCTACTAACTATCGAACAGTGAACATTGCGAATACAAGGGAAAATAGAAGAAGTACTCCTCCACCTCTGGCGTTATAGTGTTCTCTCTAAGAAGTTTCTGGTGTTTTATTGTCAGAAGCACTGACCAATCCAGCAATCGGTACGCACGTGGCCATCATCATAGTTTATACAGTCCACTTCGCTTAAGCCACACATACCGCGTACACAATCGGTCATTTATTTTGTGAAAATAGGTTACAGAGAAGGTGTTATTATTATTACATGTAGGTAATATTGTAACATGTAATGGGATCGTCGGATTGGGATCAAACCTGTAATGACGATGTCAGATGTGTTTAATTGAAATTATTATCACCACATAGTCTAAATCTAATCTAATCTAATAAGTACTCAATATTTTTGTTACAGATAAACCCTCACTTTGTTTAAAATGGGCAAAAGAAAAGGGAATAAAAAGCGTTTATATTTATCAGCTAAAAGAAAAAAACATCACTTTAGTATAAAGCGTCAGATACATTTCGCACCGCGTACAATCACCAGGTTGGTATTTTTTTTTGAGTTCCCTACTACCTACCCTTATAAGATCACTTTATGATCTGTCTGTCTGGCAGTCTGCTGCTGAATATTTTTTCATGTTTGCAAAGTAATAAGACCACCTCTTACCTACTATTTACGCTAGGCCCAATGTTTAGTTAAAATAATGAATTCTGTTTTTATATTTTTTACAGTGATGAAAATAAGGAAAACTCAGGTACTTCATCGCAAATACGTGAAACTTTCAAGGAGAATCGTGACGTATTTGAAGGAAATGCAAGCTCTTCCTCAGAGTTTACACTTTCTGATTTGAATCTTGATGCTGATGATAACAATTTAGATGAAACTGTTCAGGATGAAGAATTAGAAGGACGTAGAATCGTAGATATCAAATATTTATTTTCCGAGCTTTCAAAAATCAAGCACGAACACACAGACTGCACGTTTGCTGATTTAAAGTTCTTAGGAGAACTGCGAACTGGATTTGTTAGCAAATATACATTTGAATGCAAAATGTGTAAAACGAAAGAAATGGTGTACAGCGAAGATCCAAAATTGAAACTATCTGTAAATGACGCTGTTGTAGAAGGAATAGTCTGTTCTGGAAATGGGTATGGACAATTGAACGAAATATGTAGTGTGTTAAATATGCCTAACATGAGTAATTCAACATACACGAAGATCGAACAACGTCTAACACCAAAAATTGAAGAATGTGCCCTCGACGAGATGATCGCAGCCGGCCAAGAAGAAAAAAGGCTAGCTGTCTTGAATGGCGATGTAGACAACGATGGTTGCCCCCTAATATCAGTAGTTGCAGATGGATCTTGGGCAAAAAGGTCATACAAAAGCGGATTTAGCTCGGCGTCTGGTGCTGCGTGCATAGTTGGACTGAAGACCAAAAAGGTACTATTTCTTGGAGTTCGAAACTCATACTGCTGTATATGTGCTAGAAGTGCAAAATTGAATATAGATGTCCCTGAACACAGATGCTTTAAAAACTGGAATGACAGCGCCAACGCCATGGAAGCGGATATAATAGCAGAAGGGTTTGCAAAAAGTATGGAGATGCATGGAGTTAAGTATAATAAACTAATCGGAGATGGCGACTCCAGTGTAATGAAAAAATTGCTATTGAATAAGCCATATGGGCACGACTTCACTATAACTAAAATTGAGTGTAAAAACCATTTGCTCCGCAACTTTTGTAATAAAATAAAAGCATTAGGGAAAAAAACTAATAACCACAAAGGCTTTGTTCCAGTCCTTCTAAGAAAAAAAGTTGAATCCAACGTATTGCGCATGAGGAAAGCAGTGGTTGGAGCTATAAACTATAGAAAAGATCAAGATAATGTTAATCACGGCGATAAAATAAGAAACCTTAAAATTGACATAAAAAATGCCGCCAACCATGTATTCGGAGACCATAAAAATTGCGCGTCTTATTATTGTAAGCCGGAAAAATATACGAATGACACAAATTTGGTACCAGATCTCCAAGCTTGTGGAATATGGACGGATATTCAGCAGTACCTGTTGATGTTGTTGTCTAATGCAGAAAGCCTTATTTTAGACATTACCAATAACACCGTGGAGCAATTTAATAATGTTATTGCCAAATTTATTGGCGGCAAAAGGGTGAACTATACTGCTAGAGGTTCATATCAGGCACGGTGTTTTGGTGCAGTAACATCATGGAATAGTGAAACGGCTATCCACGCACGTCTATCAAAAAAAATTCAAGATTGTAGCCCTGGCAAATACACCAAACAATTCATAGATAAGAAACGGCGCTCCAAAATAAATAGAGAAAGGAGTCGAAAGAAAAAAATTGATTTCGGTGAAGATGTACCGAACAAAAGAAGAAAAGTTACTGGACCCGATGAGAATTATGGTCGGTTAGATTTAGAACCAGATATCCCACCTGAGATATATGAGCAAAAGAAAAGTGAATTTATATTACAGTTAAATAACACCAAATTTGATGAGCTTCAACAAAACACTGTTGGTCAGAGCGAGAATAAGTTGTGGGCAGTTGAAAGGCGTAAACGCCTAACAGCATCCAACTTCGGTCAAATTTGTAAACTACGAAAAACAACATCAGTTGCAGGACTATTAAAATCTTTGCTGTATTCTCAATTTAAAGGCACTCTTGCCACAAATTATGGTAGAGAAAAAGAAGATGAAGCAATACAACAATTCATTGAAGAAACCGGACTACAGGTGTCAAAATGTGGATTATTCGTCGACAAGCATAAACCGTTTTTGGCAGCAAGTCCTGATGGTCTTGTTGAAGAAGATTCGGTAGTGGAAGTTAAATGTCCTTACAAAATTGTTGATTTAACACCTAAAGAAGGAATAGAACAAAAGAAAATAGACTTCTGCGTATTTAAAAATGACACCCTACAATTAAAGAGGAATCATAATTACTACTTTCAAGTGCAGGGGCAACTACACATAACCGGTCGAAATTTCTGTTATTTTATTTTGTGGAGCCCTAAAGGCTTACTTTACGAAAAAATTAAGAGAGACGATGTATTTTGGCAGAAAATGGAACATATATTAGAAACCTTTTACTTCGAGTGCCTATTACCAGAAATAATCGACGGTCGTATACCACGACATTTAGCAGTAAGAGAGAGAAAAGGATTGGCCACGGAATAGTGACGTAATAATTTATCTACAAAATTATGAATATTAGTGTGATTTTAACATTTTAATAAAGAAACTGTAGAGAAAATGGTTATTACTTTTGTTTATTAGTTTATTACCTTTCAACAATCGAACCTGACAATCAGCTAAAAACACTTCTCGCAAAATATTCAACTAAAAATATCGATATCGATAAACAACACTAGGTTATCGATAAAATGATCGACTACATGCACGTCACAAGTGTATACGTATTAGTCCGCGTCTCCCGAACTTCAAGCCTCCCCCCGCAGAGCGCGATAGAGACAACTGCAGATTGGACTGAAAATACCTATGTAAAGAACAGAAAATCAACGATTCGTTGTCCCCTGATTTCTTCTCCAAAACTTAACCGATTTTTAAATAGTTTTCATTCAAAATTAAAGAAAGGCTTGAGCTGTGTTTCTATGTTTTATTTTTTTTATATAATGTAGCCAATTTTTTTTCTGGATGTTTGAACACAGCGGAAAATCTGGCCATTTTTTTAGGTTTTTGAACGTTCATATCTCTTATAATAATTTATTTATAAAAAAAAGGAAAACATAGGGACATCATAATAGTGGCCATAGATATTCAGGAAAAAAAGTATAACTCTACCGGCATTATCCAGGGAGGAAACAGGGGACAGCGTTTGTATGGAAAAACGGCTCTAGTGATTCCTCTTAACAGAAACATTAGCAGAGAATTCTTGCCTAATGGTTGTAAATTCAGCAACATCAACTGCCACTATGGCTATCGTCTTTAAGGTACGTTGTAATGGGCAGTAACCTTTATGACTCCTCTTAGTGTGGAGGAAGGAAACCACAAAAAATACGAACGTAAGCCATGATTCTAGACAGAAAGGCAAACAAAAACAATGAATTATATATCTAGCATAGTTACATAAATTAGATTGAAAGTCTAGATTAAAAAAAAAATCTTACACAACACGGACAAAGTCTCGGTCGTAAGCTTAGTATTTTAAATGTAATTAACGGACGCCTCGTGGCTTCACTCGCGTAGTTCCCGTTCCCGTGGGAATACAGGTATAAAAGCCTATGTCACCCGGGGATAGTGTAGCTTCCCAACGGTGAAACAATTTTTGAAATCGGTCAAATAGTTTCGGAGCCTATTCAATTCAAACAAACAATCAAGTCTTTCCTCTTTATAATAGTATAGATAGATTACATAGTTTATACCTTTTGATTTAATTATTTTTTTGACATTTCAGTTGTCATTTTATGTTATTTTATTATATTATTTTTATTAAATTTGTCTGACAATTTTATCTCATTATACATATTTCACAATTGGCATTTTAGTTTTAATTCCATTGATTAACTGGTTTAGTCCATATCATAATATTTACTTCATTATTTAATTAGTGTAATTAGTGAAATGAGGTACAAATTTGATAAATACATTTATGTTTGTACCACTCGGGTATTAAGGTCTTTTCGAGAATCTCCTACCCAAATGGCTACAAAAATGAAACGGGATTTAACACTTTTTTTTGTAATAGGTACGGCCTACGTTTGCCCGCCATGTCACCTGATGTTAAGTGATGATGCGGTCTAAAGTTATCGACAGCCCTATTGGTTCATTGGTAGTATGTCTGCTCTAAGATCTGAAGGGCGTGTGTTCGATTCCCACCAGGATAAGTATTTTGTAGTATAAACAAATGTTTGTTCTGTATACGTATTTTATAATAAGTATGTATTTACAAAAAAAAAAGTATGTAATCTATCAGTTATTTGACTTCCATAGTACAAGCTTTGCTTAGTTTGGGGTCAGATCGACTTAATGACACCCAGATTGTATCCATCGGGGAACACCCACCCAGGCAGCGCATTCCAGTCTAGCGGTCCGCACAATGAACGTGAAATCAAATCGCTTCGTACATGTTTTAATACATATTTACTACATGAAGAGAAGACGAGACATCAATGTCAAGAAAATTAAGTCTACAGACAGACTGGCACATCGATATAACACAAACAAATTTGTGTCGCAGTCGACTGAACATAGCACTTCTATCGTTTGTTTTGCATAATCAAATCAAATAGATTGCGCTTGTTAGTTTGTTGACAAATACAGAGTGTACCTACAGCAAGGAGTTATTGAATCTTCGGAAATCGGCAAGAGCTTGAGTAATACGTTTAAGAAACGTTTGTTAACATTTGGGACTGTGGCGATGGTAAAACTTTAGTCATGTGGAAAGTAATCTTTAAGGGCCTATCGAGTGCATTTCTCTAGTCGATTTTAGGTATTCTGTGCGCTCCGTGTGTGAGTGCGCAAGGCACACGAGCGAACAGCTAGTACCGCGCGCCGCCGTCGGCGCCACGCGCTACAGGCATTGTCGATACACATACGGCGGCGAAATGAAAATCGGTTTGAGCTAAATACTTAAACGGCTAAGTAGACGAACTGGATCAACTATTTTGCCGCTTATATTAGTAGACTGGTGGCCGAGTGGTAACAAGCTGTATGAGTACGGCCACATAGTCACGGGATCGAAATCAACACCATATTAATACGGAATATTATTTTTGCACACAAATTTTGTTGATAGGTATTTTAAATAAATATAATACATAAATATTTCGTTTTTTTTAAATACATTATAATACGATTATTTTTGTATACTTATTATTTTTATAATACGTTTTATTTTTATTTTATTTTTTTCTTATTAGTGTTACATCTCCCGTCTGTTTTTTATGTTCTCTATTGTATTTTTTCTTTTCTTGGTTGCTTGGAAGAGATCGCTGTTAGCGATAAGGCCGCCACTTGTGGCACTAGTTCATAAGGTTCTTTATTCTCTGTACTCTTTTCTATTTATGATGTCCACAATAAAGAGTTATATCTATCTATCTTATTTTTTTTAACCGACTCGATTTTAAATGGAGGAGGTTCTCAATTCGACAATTTTTTTTAATGTAAAAGTAATAAATCGATCGAGTCACTCTCCTGATGATAAGAGATAACGCTTGTCCATGACCATTGTAGCGATACCCAGAACATTGAGTAACAAAACAAAGTCCAGGGCATCGCTGCTCTGGCACTCATTACTTTGAGACTAGATGGTTAGTCTCAACAGCCCAGTAATTGCGCTAGCTGCAATACCCTTCAAACCGGAACACAGTAATGTTTACACACTACTGCTTGGCGGCAGAATATCTAGTACTGCGGTGGTCTGTACCTACCTAGACGACCTCCTGCTAATTCCGCCAATTATGAATCGATTTTGATGATTCTTTTTTTTGCTTGGTTGATCCATACTTCAGAGATGGTCCCATATATTTTTTATCGAAATCGGTCGAGCAAGTAAAAAAAAATCAACACAAGTATTAAAAAACCTCGCTGTTTCATTGAAGCAGTGCGTTTAGTTGGCCTAAGGGTCATGGAGTAGGTTTTTTGTTTGTAAATTTGTGTATTTCTTTTTATGTAACTGAACATTTTTAATTCCCTATTTTATCTATTGAAAATAATTAATTTATTATAACACTATGGAACCTAAGAATATGACATACCGTAAGCAACTCCTACGATACACCTCACTTTTTTCCTTTCCACTGACGAATAATAAACGACGAAAAAGTATTATTATTTTGACTACCCAGTCAGCACGTTTGCGTCATGAGTTGTATGGCATGGGTTCGATTCCCACCGAGGGCAAATTTTAATGAGAAGAACATAGATGTTTGTTTTGTTTGGGTGTTTATTTATACTTTAGTATGTTCATAATTGATTGATTCAAAATAATGACGTGCATAATTATTAAAAAAAAATAGTTTATTACTTTACCCATGGCTTTACTCGCATATCCATTTTGGAGAAGTCATTTAAAAAATACTAAATTAAAATAAAATAATAATAAATATTTCTTTTTTAGTAGAATATAGCTTTATGGCATGGGTTCAATTCCCGAATTTTTTTGTGAAAAACATAGATGTGTGTTTTAATTTTTGTTGGCGGCCATATTGGATCAACTTTAAAGTATTCTCCATTCTACTAGTCAATCCCATTCATTTCATTTTGATACCTATATTGAGGTTGTAGTGAAAAAATATGTAATCTGCCATTTTGTTGGCGGCCATATTGGATTTGCTTTTTTTATTATAATCTATTCTACTAATCAAGCCCTTTCATTTGATACCCATATTGATGGCATTGTGAAAAAATATGCAATCCGCCATTTTGTTAGCGGCCATATTGGATTTGCTTTTTTTAAAGTTTACTCTATTCTACTAGTCAAGCCCTTTTATTTGATACCCATATTATAGGAGTGGTGGAAAAATATGTAATCCTCTAGTTTGATGGCGGCCATATTGGATTTGCTTTTTTTATTATAATGTATTCTACTAGTCAAGCTCTTCCATTTGATACCCATATTGATGGTATTGTGAAAAAATATGTAATCCGCCATTTTGTTAGCGGCCATATTGGATTTGCTTTTTTTAAAGTTTACTCTATTCTACTTGTCAAGCCCTTTTATTTGATACCCATATTATAGGAGTTGTGAAAAAATATGTAAGCATCTATTTTGATGGCGGCCATATTGGATTTGCTTTTTCATTTATTTTATTTATTTATGCTCTAATGAAACAGCGAGGTTTCGGAGTAAACGAAAATGTCATCGACGTATACAATTTTTATATTTATGTTGATTTTTAAAAATTGCTCGACCGATTTCGATAAAGTTTATATGAGACCACCTCAGAAGTATGGATCTATCAAGCAAAAAAAAAATTATCAAAATCGATTCATAATTAGCGGAATTATCGCGTAACAGACAGCCCCGTTGGCTCATTGGTAGTATATCTGCCTTGAGAGCTGTAAGGCGTGGGTTCGATTTCCATTCAGGGCAAACATTTTGTGAATAAACAAATGTTTGTTCTGTGTCTAGCTGTTCTGTATGTATTATAAGTATGTATTTACAAAAAAAAGTATTTATGTATTCTATCAGTAATCTGACTTCCATCACACAAGCTCTGCTTAGTTTGGGGCCAGATGGCGCTGTGTGTAATGTCCTACGATATTTATTTATTTATATTTATTTAACATACATATACATTTTTGTAGCGATGATAGCTCAGTGGTTGACGCGGTCGGTTCGCATGCCGAAGGGCGTGGGTTCAAACCTAACAATGAGCTCGAGCTGCCGGTGAAGGAAAACATCGTGAGGAAACCATAGCGTGGTGGTAGCGTACTCTCTAGTACTCGGCTGGCTAGCTACCACACGAGAGTTGAAAATATTATGTCCCCAAGCATCTAACCATGAGTTCTGGCAGCCTCACTTGAGAGCCAGTTCCATTCCAGGCTAGGTGTGCTTTACCATCTTCGACCACGCCTTCTCTTAACATTAGGTGAGCTGTGGTCAAACATAGCCTAGCACAGTGGTTCTCAAACTTTTTTGGTGTCGGAACCCTTTTGGGAAGCAAAATACTTGATGGAACCCTATAATAAAACAATACTTTTTAAAAGTGTGTTCTTTAATAAAGAATCTTTATTAATAAGCATAATAAAAGTACAATGTAACAGTTACTAATTATTACTTACTTTACCATATGGCAAGTACAATAATAGAAGATATTAAAAAAAAGTAACTAATGGGATTTGATAAACAAAAAGCAAAAATAAAATGAGAAATTTAAAAATTGCGTTGTAAACAATCTCGACTTTAGTTTTTAAAGTTAGAGTCGAAAGTCGCTTGTTGACAACTATAGCGTCTAATTCAGAGGCGGCTTTTATCAAAGGGACAGCGCGCTCACAAGTATACAAGTATACATGTTGATTTGTAGCGATGATAGCTGTGGTTAGCACGGTAGGTTCGCATGACGAAGGGCGTGGGTTCAAACCCCAACAATGAGCTTGAGCTGCCGGTGAAGGAAAAACATCGTGAGGAAACCATAGCATGGTGGTAGGGTACTTTAGTACTCGGCTGGCTAGCTACCACCCTCAAGTTGAAAATCTGCCGCCAAGCATCTAACGGTGTGTTCCGGCAGCCTCACTTGAGAGCCAGTTCCATTCCAGGCTAGGTGTGATTTACCATCTTTGGCCACACCTTCACTTGACATCAGGTGAGCTGTGGTCAAACAACTAGCCTGTCAACCATTAAAAAAAAAAAAATACCAAACTTATGAGATATTGTACCAGCTATTGTAACACATGTTTATACAAATAAATAAATAAATAAACCTATGCGCGGCCGCGGAGTCAAAACGTTCGACCAGAGACAGGTGTTTTGATTTTTTTTTCTAAATTCTTGCGGAACCCCTACAGAGGTATCGCGGAACCCTAGGGTTCCGCGGAACACACTTACAGTATAGCAGACCTAGCATAACAAACCATTACAAAAAAAAATTGTCGAATTGAAAACCTCCTCCTTTTAAAATTGACAGCCCTGTATGTCTGCTCCAAGGCGTGGGTTCGATTCCCACCCAGGACAAGCATAAACAAATGTTTGTTCTGTATCTGGATGTACTGTATGTATTTACAAAAAAAGTATTGAAGTATTACCTATCAGTTATCTGACTTCCATAGTACAAGCTTTGCTTAGTTAGGGGTCAGATGGCGCTGTGTGTAATGTCCTATGATAATTATATATTATTTAATTTTATTATAATTTATAAAATCGAGTCTGTTAAAAAAACAAAATAAAATACAACAAAATTTGTGTGCAAAAATAATCTTCGAGTGTTGGTTGGTTTCGATCCCGTGACTGCGGATTAGAATCGGGTACCGATACCACTCGGCCACCTGTCTATGTCTACAAGTGGCAAATTTGTTGATCCGGTTCGTTTACTTTGTGATCGTACGTAAAAGCAACCTCAACAGCGACACAACCTCCCCGTCCGACAGTCGAAGCGGTACTAAAGCGGATAGGGGAACAGCGTGGTAGCTCTGCTTAGAATGGACGAAACGCGCAAAAATTTAGGTATTTCCTTCGTTTGTTCAAGCAAAATCATATTTTGGTAATTTTTATGTAATAACTATTTAGAGAAAATGTAATTTTATTGTTATACAAAGCCTGATGACTTTCCGTGCAGTATTTACGCCGTATCGAGGTTTTCTATAGATTGTTTGGGGTTACTTTGGATTTTTTTTCTATCGAGGAAACTAAAAGTAATCGTGTTTCTAAATTAGATCACATATAGATTGGATCCTTAAATATCTTAAACATTAACCTCATAAATGATGTTTTAGTAATAACGAAAATACAACGAAACAAACAGTTCCAAATCCACTCGATACCGGCTTAACCCTAGAACTACGAACCCATTTTTTTACCCGTAAACTACAAACCGGCGTAAATATTTACCCCACGGGATTTTTGCTCGTAAAATCTTTCTGAAATCAGTAATCTGATTTGTAAATACATTTTTTTTTTTAATGCTAATGAAAATGGTATAGAGAAAATTCACTTTAAGCAAGGTTTAGTTCTTTTGTTGCTGTCGTGTTTTCAGTCGACAATGTCACTGACTTACTTAGGATCGTAGTTCAAAGTTTACCTGGGCTAGACATCTACCCCGTTTTGCAGTTCTAGGGTCAATATAATAAATCTGAAAGAAACTTTGTATTTATAACTTGAATACGTCTTTTTGCTTCCATAGTGTCAGGCAATTTAGAAAACGCATGATAAAAAAATCATTTTTTTTTTAATGGTCTGATGTTAAGTGAAGGTGTGGTCGAAGATGGTAAAACACACCTACCCTAGAATGGAACTGGTTCTCAAGTGAGGCTGCCGGAACACACCGTTAGATGCTTGGCGGCTGATTTTCAACTTTTTTTTTAATCTTGCGACCCGCCCCTGTTTTGCACGGGCGGTATGTAGATGCTAATGTGCGTATGTATGTATACATAAAAATCTTCCTCTTGAATCACTCTGTCTATTGATGGCAACCGCAAAATCCGTTGCGTAGGTTAAAAGAACTAAGCGTACAGACGGCGGGAACCGACTTTGTTTTATACTATGTAGGGATAGAACTACATTTGGCCACCAACTCGCCTGATGGAAAGCGATGGTGCGGTCGAGCGATGCGGCGATCTAAGTATATATTATACCAAACTTAATTACACCACTCGATAGCTAAAGCATTAAAGAATTCGTTACGTTGATTTAGAAATTGAACACGGAAATCCGAAGGACTTCTTAGAGTTCAAAATGTACACGTGTTCATGTACACATGGTATTCAGGGCCTAGGCTTAACTAGTAAGCTAGCGAAATTACTGGGCTGTTGAGACTAACCATCGAAAGTCTCAAAGTAATGAGCGCCAAAGCAGTCATGCCCTAGACTTTGTTTTGTCACTCAAAGTTCTGTGTATCGCTGCAAAGGTCATGGACAGGCATTGTCTCTTACCATCAGGAGAGCGTCCGGTTCGCCTCATTACTCTTTACTTAAAAAAAAAAAAAAAAAATTGTGCTATCTCCTACAGTGTGAACTGATTTGGTCCAGGAAAAACTAGTTTATCCTAAAATCGGTTTTAGCCTGTAACATATACAAACAGACATAGAACCATATTAATGATTAGATAATGAAGAAACTCTGAAAAAGGATAATACATATCATGCTTTCGAATACGCGAAATAAATCTTATGTTAGTGAGATGCAAATATTTTAACGCTCACGAATGGAATTGAGAACATTGTTGACTTTGCAAAGTTCCAGTTAAGCCATCTCACACCAGACTTAATGAATTTGCTTTAGAAGTACGCAGAAATCTTTGAAGGCAAACTACGCAGTTTTGTAAAAAAAATGCTTGTGTAAATGGGCTTTAGTTAAAAACCGATGGGAAAACAAACGTCATTTAAGTTTCACGTAACACCGACGTCCCGACGTCATTTAACTTGAACTAAGACAACTCTTTACTGTTCACACCATAAAACATTGATAACAGAAACAGAAAATAACAAAAAAAATGTTAACCCAATAATTACTGTGGTAGAGATTTTAGGAACACGCTAAAACGTTTAAAAAAACTACAACCTGACTACGGAAAATCTCACTATAATATTATAAATTTGAATTGTAAGTTTAAAAATTGAAAGTTTGGATGGATGTTTGTTACTCTTTCACACAAAAACTACTGAATGGATTTGGATGAAATTTGGTATGGAGGTAGCCGAGACAATGAATTAACACATAGACATACTTTTTATCCCGAAAACATATAAGGGGTAAAGATACACCGCGGGGCGCAGCTAGTATAAACAATAATTGGAAAAAAATAACATCAAAATCGGGTGAGTAGTTTCGGCGCTACGGTGAATCCCACAATCATGCATAGACTGTTAAAAACATAACCTAACATATTTTGGCTTTGTCGGTTAAGAAGTATTACTGTGGTGATTTTAATTTGTGTTTCGATACACTGAAATATAACTTTAGAATTTTAAAAAATGTTAAAATTGATCATATATGCAAGAACTCCGTAAAAACATAAATTTGGAAATTATTGACTCGATAGAAATCTATCTAAGAAGGAAAAATTTGATTGTTTGTTTGTTTGTATTGAATAGGCTCCGAAACTACTGGACCGATTTCATTCGCAAATTATTTCACCGTTGGAACGCTATACTATCCACGGGTGACATAGGCTACTTTTTATCCCTGTATTCCCGCGGGAACGGGAACTACGCGGGTGAAACCGCGAAGCGTCCACAAGTTTTTAGTAAAATATAACACTGTAAATTGGTTATTTCAGAGTTTTTAGTGATACAAGTGTTTAAATTGCAATTATTATAATAGGTAATAGATAAGTCTTTTTTATGTTCAGGTCTTTATAAGACACAATTGGGTTTAGTTTCTTACTTTTAGGGTAATGTGAAAAACACCTCAAAAATCGATGTTTAACACGCGCAAACTTGCGTAACCGCCATATTTCTGCTTCGCTAAACGTGACCTTATTTGACACAGCATTAGAATAACCATCAACTGCAGTAACAACCGTTCTTATAACGTCGAAATATAGAGCCTTAACAGACTACTAAGCTTATCCTCGAATGACGATTGGGCCATGTTCCACCTCGCTCAAGAGCAAGTTGGCAAGTTTTGATGGACAAAATCTTACATTTTAGCAGTAGGCGGCAACTCGCGACCTTGCGCCCGTGTCTATTGAAATACTGAAAACCTTAGTAGGTAGGTACTTTGTCCAAAAGCAATTTTTTTTTTATTAGGCGGATATACATAATCATACCATTTGATTTGTAACATTTTAGAAGTTGTTAACTCGCGGTCTCAACGCCCGGAACTATAAGAATACTGAAAACCTTAGTGTTTCGTCCAAGAGCAAGTTGGCGTATTGACATAGGTACGGTACTGTAGCTAATGAAATTAGAGGACTTTTGTGAATAACCAAATATTAACATGCTTATGTATCACAAAGTAAAGAGCGCGAAAGCAGCGATGCCCTGGACTTTGTTTTGTTAAAACATCTGGATACCGCTGCAATGGACATGGATATCTTTACAATCAGGAGAACATTTCATTCGTCTCATTACTTTCATTATACCTTGGTGGTAGATCTCCTTAGCAGGAGGTCGTCTAGGTAGGTACCACCGCAGTACCAGTTATTCTGCCGCTAAGCAGTACTGTGTTCCGGTTTGATGGGTACTGCAGCTAGCGAAATTACTGGGCTGTTGAGACTAACCATCGAAAGTCTCAAAGTAATGAGCGCCAAAGCAGCGATGCCCTGAACTTTGTTTTGTTACTCAAAGTTCTGTGTATCGCTGCAATGGTCATGGGCAAGCGTTATCTCTTACCATCAGGAGAGGGTCTCGTTCGTCTCATTACATTTTACATTTAAAAAAAAATACTACATTAAATGTACAAAATCATACATTCAGAAGTAGGGATACAACAACAAAAATACTGCATAACTTGTATGAAAAAAAACGTGTCAAAGTTACAGAAAAAAAGGCAACAAAACTTACTTGAACACTGGTATCCAAAGTGCAAATGATAAATAAAAAATAAAAATAAATCGCTTAGTTGACAAGCTGAGAAATCCGGCCCATTAAGTAGCTTATTTTTACCGTACTAAGCATTTTGTGTACCTTGCGGACATAATAGATTACTGTACATACATAGGTATATCATTTCGTAACAAACAATTTCTAAACATAATATATTTGTGTGATTGAATATTTTTATTTCAATACATTTTTCTGTCATCTCAAGTCTTGCAAGTAGGCACCTACGTGTGTTTTGTCCATACAGCGAAGTTATTTTTAGCATAAGTATTAAATCACGTTTTTCATATTGTTTTGCATTTTATTAAAACTGAAACGGTCCAGTATCAAGGTCAGTATTTGAACGACTGTTATATAGTTTCCTACATTTTTTTTTTTGTGTTTCAATTGGATTTTTCTAGTGATTTCAATTTGTACGGTTGACGCTTCCGCGCTTGTTAGGGCATGTTTTTTTAGCCGTCTACTTATTCTAATATTGCTGACAAGAGTCCGAAACCTTGTTAAGGTTTTTATTACTTATCGACGAACGTTTTTAAATTATCCACCGTCAAACAGTAGTGTGTGTTCCGATTGAAGGGTACTGCAGCTAGCGAAATTACTGGGCTGTTGAGACTAACCATCGAAAGTTGAAGCAAAGTCAATGCAGTGATGCACCGGACTTTGTTTTGCATCTCAAAGTTCTGTGTATTGATGCAATAGTCATGGTTATCCATCGTCTTATTACTTTTACTAAACAAAATGTGCTTCAAATGTAGCTGTTAAAGCATATTAGGTATAATATACCTTCCGCTTGTTTTTGTGTGAGAATTCAATTAGGTAGAAACGAGTAGATTCAATGCTGTTATATAAAAAATTCCAAGTGCAGTTTAGACTAGCAAGAACTTCCCGCAACTTAGAAATATAATACTTAAACTTTAGCTGTTCGTAATAATAAATATAATTGACCACCTTTCGGCTTAGTATAACCGAAGCTTATAACCCTCTATAAATGACAACCCACAAATGCCTCACTTTTTTTGATGCAGACAAACATTTTTTTTTTTTTTTTTTTTTCCGATTTATTTTGTGGAGTTTTGTCGATATTCGACTATGCCACTCCCATAAAAACATAATACATTGTACAACTCTTACTCTACTCTTGCACAACATCTATCCAAAAATATGAAGGTACAGTTTTATTAGACTCCTGGCTTCTTCTGATGTCGGCGTAGCCAGGAGACTATTACACGCACCCATCATATTACTACCAAACAGCTGACAGTTCTGTCGTAAAGCTTCATTCCGGACACATTCAATCAGAATGTGCTGGACATCCTCAACCCTGTCACACTCGTCACAGTTAGGTGACTCTGCTATACCCATTAAATATTTAAACGCATTTGACGGAATGTGTCCGGAACGGAGCCTCATCAGCGCTACAATATATTTTCTACACATTGGCACTGCTACAAACCATGGAAGACGAGGAGGCTCACACTGGACTGTTTTGTACCATATACCACTACACCGCGACCTTTCATCAAAATATTCACACCATTGATTCCGGCATTGAATTTTTACTTCGGACAAAATTTCGCTGTGCAAGGGTAAATGATGGATTATAATTCCATCAACAATAGCTTGTTTTGCTGCATTGTCAGCCTCCTCGTTTCCCGTGATGCCAATGTGTGAAGGGATCCACTGCAGCACAATAGATTTATTGAGGTCTAGAAGCTTATAAATAGAATTCAAAATGCAATAGGCTATAGGGTGACCTCGAACGTTCGAGGTTAACTTAGCTAGGTGTAAAAGAGCACTTTTGGAATCTGATAGTATTACAAACTGACTACTATCAATCGAAGATACATATGACAATGACTCTGATATTGCTACAAGCTCACTGTGCATTATGGAGATATTTGAATTTATTTTAAACTTTGAATCTAGACCGATTTGTGGATCAAAAAAAGCTGCCCCTGACTCTTTTCCTTCTTTCGATGCATCGGTGAATATTTTATAATGCGTGTCGTACTTCCTATGTAAATAATTGATACATATCGCTCGAAGATCCTGCGATCGAACAAATCGTTTAGCAGAACTCAGGCCCTCTATGTTGACTACGATCATCTTGTTCAAGTCAAAGCTGCTTATCCAAGTATCTAATGAATGAATTGCAAGTTTGCGTGACGATTGGATAGCATACTTTTTTAGATCACTGACAGACAAACATAGTTAGAGCTATTTTTACAGCTTGTTATAAATTATGTTTTCGTACACCGAAACAAACATAATATTAATTACATATTATTTCTCGAATAATAAGAACTATACATAATTAAAAATAAGTAAATTACAGAAACCAGTATGCGGCAGTACAATGACGCCCATATCGTCCAAAGCGATTTAATCCAGGCTACCTTTAAATAGATAGCATTTATCGAGGTTTGCAGTGAAAATGAAAAAAAACATAATTTTAACTTTTAGCGCATAGCTTTCTCTAGTTTTGCATAACAGAAAAGTGATTTAACTTTTGTAACTTGAAAATATATAAATACTTGACACAGGCAAATGCTAAAACGCGACGCCAAAACCAAAGAAAAAAAAACATAGTAACGTGTCAAACCAATTTATTTTTGACAAATGTCATACTATTATATACTTCGACATAGTTCGTTCATTTTGTAGGATATGATAAGCCAGTTTAGTTAAGTCTTTAACTAGTTATTAATTAACTGTTAGTAAAAATTACAAATAGTTGTTTTAAAAAATCCACAGCAAATTCTATCTAAGTAAAAGATTTTTCAGAGAATTAGTCTGGGAAATAACCCTTTTTGACTCTACATTTCTCATCCGTACACCCAAGGAATGGGACAAACTGCCGGCTTCCGAAAAGTCAGAGTGAATATATAGGTATCTCCTAAGTCTGCATGCTTCATCTTCGACCACATCATCGTTAACCATCCGGCGAGTTAGTGGTCAAACGCGGACTTATACATGTTTAGAAGAAAAAAAAGATCTGGGGCTTAGCATCATAACCATGATATTATCATGGTAGAACTGAGCATGGTAGAAGTCCATGTCTCTTTAATTATATATACATATATATTTTTTATTTTTTTATTTTTTTTTATAAAATCAAAGGAAAACTTACAGCTAGGTGCATAGACAATTACAATGAATAAGAAAAGAAGGCCAATTAAAAGTTTCCACAAGTAGAAGAGACAAGTTTAGAGTATAAAACATAAAATTGCTCACCTGTCCATACCGTGAGGAGGCTAAATGCACATTCCTGTTCTTGAGGGAGAAGTCTGGTCGCTTCCCCAAGCCATAGTTGCTCTTGTTCTGAGATATGAATTTCTTTGGTCTATCCAGTCTTTCCGTTGAGCCCGTCTCATCTTCATCTGTCCGCTTGGAAGTAGACGGGATCCCTCTGTAAGCCCCTCTCGTACCCCTGATGGTCTTCTCAGGAGACTTATCTTGCTTCCTTGTGATTAGGTTATCTTTCCTCTGTTTGGAATTCCGCAAACTGACATTCGATGACATATTGTCCATATTTTATCTTCCATATATATCAAATCCGTATAACATTAATCATGATTATAACAGAATAAATAGCAATTCCCAAGCTTTTTTTTTCATGTAGTGTAATGGGTACTAAATGTTAGATTAATATGGATTAATTATTGTGTTAATTAATAATAAATAAGTAACTAGTTCCGTCTTTTCATTCTCTCTCGCTTTGTTGGCATCCTTCCCCGTTTCCGCACAACCGTCTTTATACTAGGAGAAAGTAAAAAAAATATTTAAAACTAAAAAAATTAAAACAGTCTTCAGGAAGATTTTGGAAAGTTTTCTTGCAGGTTTTTTGATGTTATCTGTAACCAAAGAAAAAAATCTCATACAACAACTGAATTAAGTTAAAATTTTTACAATATAGTTGTAAAAAGTAGTTGTATTGTTGTAGTTGTATAGTTGTAGTTGTTTTTATTGTAATTAGTAGGAGAAACACATTCATATTGAAACTGAGAACGATCCTCAATTTTGAAGATCTTTTTGAAACACAGCAAGAGCTTCTTTAATCTGTATAGAGCAATATAAAGTACAAAGAAAGTAAATACACATGATGGTAGGGCACTTTCTAGTACTCAGCTGGCTAGCTACCACCCTCAAGTTGAAAATCTGCCACCAAACATCTAACTGTATGTTCCAGAGCCAGTTCCATTCCAGGCTAGGTGTGCTTTACTATCCTCGACCACACCTTCACTTAACATCAGGTGAGCTGTGGTCAAACATCTAGCCTGTCAAGCACAAAAAAAAACAAATACATTTTATTAATAATAATATGTTACAAGTCAATTCAAATCAAAATAAAATAAAATCATAGCAAAATAATAAATTGGTTAAATGAAAAAAAACAGTGTTTTTTACTACCAGAGGCCAGAGGGACTGTCCCAGTATTCACATAAATTGAAAAAATCTAGGACATTAAGTAACTACTACTTATATGAAGTTTCACAAATCAAGGGTTGTTGTTAAATTTTTAAATTTTTCATGTTATTAAAATCATTTTAGAAAATTATACCTTTCAAACAGTTCACGCTTAACATAAAACTAATGTAAATTATCTTTATCAGAGGAATCAGTCTGTCGGGCGAGATTATCAAGATAAATAATTACACCACAGCTGATGTTTATTTCTGTCTCAATGTATGTATGTGTGTACCTACAAAATAATATAGTAACTGAATATGTTGATCTATGTTTACATGTTCAAACTATTATATTACATATATGTATATCAAAAAAATTAAAATCATTTAAGTTAAGTTATCTAAGTTGGTATCTGTGATATGTCTAGGTTACATTGCTTTATTACCGAGTTCCAGTTGTATAATTGAAAATATTCTAGTGACCATAAAAAGTCACAGGAAAGCGAAATACACAATTTTTATTTACTTTTCACATCCAATGACATATTTTTTTTTGTTTTGTTTTAAAAATCAAACTATTCAGTAGTTTTTTCCAATTTAGATTAAATTTCTTTGGCACCAATCAGAAAGTATACTTTTAAATTAAAATAGATTTTTTTAAGAAACAAATTAAAAACATTTAATCAAATTGAGAACTGCATCATTTTATGAAGTTGGTTAAAAGTAATTTTTAGGGGTTAAAAAAAGTTACTTGATAATGAAAATCTAATCCTTAATTTTTTTTGGTTGCATGAGCTCGGTTTATTTTGCTGCTAAAAAATAATAAATAGGAATTATAGTTTAGATGCTTTCTTTGTACAAGAGATGAATTCATGTTTCAATTGCATTCTATTAATCAAACTAGTACTAATAAACTGTAGTTCCAGATAAATGTGTTATCCATTTAAAATAATTTTACATGTTCTTAGTTAAAAGAACTAGCTGCACTCCATGGCTTCAGCTACATTTTATAGAATTAATATCATCTAAATTGCAAATTTCATCATATGCCAGTTGCAATATGTAGAAGTAACATACACACACATTCTACATGTAATTTTGTTAAATGTTCAGTATAGGGGAGATGATGTCTGATATCCCACTTGTACTTGAGAAAAGCACAATATATTTCTACTATAGCATAGTCTATTTCCCCTATTTATTTACGATCATCTACCTAAGGCCCATGAACTCACCTATATAATGTTTAAACTCGGCTGCAGTGGGTTGAATGGAAGTATAAAAATTATAGCAAAAAGCAGTTATGCTATAGATTGACATATTATATGGTTTATAAACAAAAAAACTCTGAAGTCATAGCTCTCCACTAAGAATTAAATGGAACATAGATATTTAAATTAAATATGTATCTAACTGGAATCAGACCCTAACGCATAAAACAATGCTAATATTTGAATCATCTAAAGATTGTCCAAATATGTTGACCACATTGCACATGGTGTGTCATTTTGTCCATACACTTTTACCAGTCAAGTTGACTGAATAGAATATTTTTTCTGTATCTTTTTGGCATAAAATGTATTCTGTAGAAGTCTTTTAACTCATTTTATAAGGTGAAATTGTGTACATTACATTAAGATATAGAGGTCAAAATCGCGAGTCAGATGGCAGATGGATAATGGCACCTATTCCTGATAAGTATTTACGACACAGGACACGAACATGTTGCATTGTTTACCATACGTTGACGCAAGATTAGCCATTTGAATCACAGTACAATGACACACGACTGTCAAGCGAGAAATTGCGCTCCATGGGCATAGAATGCAGCTGTAGTGCTCGTTGTTGAACTTACCAACAAAAAAAACTGTAAACCACATTTATAATCGCGCAAAATACGAGCCGGCATCGAAAAGATATGCACAAAAGTCGCCAATTAACCAATCATTAGAACACTGATCACTTTGCACCACCGACTACATCCACACTTCTGCACTCGCTCCAATCCCTGATTAGCATGGATAACTGCTAAATTCTGCAGACATTTACTGATTTAATGTAGTTAATGGCGCATAGCTAAATCAAACTGAATAAATAAGAGTAAAAAACCGAGATGACAGCACGTCAATAAAATGGAGTGATTTTCTAGCGCTACTAGGTAAGTCTGTACCTCGGTATCGCCATTTCCAGGAAGGTGAACCTTTTCATCGATCCGCAACCGATATTTTAGCTAAATTGAAGTGGGATTCTATAAATACTTACAAATAAAAATCTGGAAATCACACCATTGTTTTTTCTTCTGCACAATCAGTAATAGATGTTGCTACATTAGAAAAAAATGTCACCGCAGAAAGTGGGTCATTCATCATCGATCTAGCTGTTATTTCGTTCACTTTCACTTAGCGAATTCAGAAACCAGAAAAATCCTTAGGGATTCCTGGAATTGTTTGTTTAATATTAATCAAGAATATGTAACCAATTACCAACATTGTTTAAATAATTATCAATAAAAGCATTGATAAACATACATTTATAGGGTAAAATAGGAACAGATCATGTACAAAATTGTAACTTTTGTACAAGAATTTTGTATATATGCAACACTCTGGACGAAAATCGTTATACTTCAAGCTACGCAGAAAATCTTGACTAGATCCATTTGGATTTAAAATTTATTTTGTGACAGTTGAGTATTACGTAACTCGGATCGTGTTAAATCGCGATCGCTGTTTTTTCATACATCTGAGTTTCATACCTATTTAAATTACCGTTACTGTTATAAATAGTATGTATATATGTTTTTAATAAATAATCATAATTATCAGTAGATAAGTATTTTTTTTTCCAGAAAATACCACAACAATAATGTTATACACAGTGCTTATAATCATCTTTGGTATCTTAAATATCCTGATTTACTTTATGAAAGTATAAAAGTTGTTAGTGCTCAGTTGTTACAACTTTCTTATAACATGATCGGGCTTGATTCTAACCTATTTTCGTGACTTACATTTAGATTTATTTAATTTAATTTTCATCAAATCCATTTAATTTACTGCTCTTTCTTTTCCTATGACGGAGAGTCGGTTTCGATGGTTCATCAAATCCTTGAAAATATTACAAGATTTTCGGTATTGGTAACGAGCACCATGTGCCGTGTCAAAAATAAACATAAAATACTTTGACAATGACAGCCAAAATGCCAGACGCAAAAAAAATCAAAAATGTATGTGTTGTATTGTGAATTGTGATTAAAATACATGGCATAAAAATTGATTTATCCGAATTTTACGTGAATATGAAGTGAATAATTATAATAAACGTAATAAATTTAACGATGGCTTTTGTGAGTGCTGTTACCGGCGATGACTGCACGAAGAAATTCATGGAAGTGTTACAAAATGATTTTAAAACACTTAGCTTGGAAACCAAGAAGAAATACCCTCAGATAAGAGAGGTTTTTATCTTGTTAACGTTTTTATTGCTTACTTAACAATTATTACTTCATTACCATCAGAAATGATGTCTAAAATGCTAAAAATGTGTTTTAGTTGCATATTAAAAGATCTTAAGTTCTCTTATAAGTTACCTATATGTAATGCATCATCATTTTTACAAGGTCTTTAATTTCTATTGTAACTCTTACAACCTCAGCACCAAACCTATATTATTATGACCTTCAAATGTCACACTATATTCTGGCACCAACATAAGCTTAAAACATCATTTATTATTAAATATTATTACAATCATTCTTAATAGAATGATGGTGATTGTTTCAATGTTAAAGTTAATTTTAGCTCATTTTTTTATCTTTTGAGAACAGATAAAGTAATAAAATAAATAAGTAATAATAAGTAGTATAATCTAAATAAGCCTGTTCTTCAATATATGTTATAGTTTTAACCATTATTATTTGTTATATATCTATCTTTCAGGCATGTGATGAAGCCATAGAAAAGCTATCCTTAGCTGCAAATAATCCTCAAGCCTCCTTATATGGAGTTGTTAATCAGATCTTGTATCCTCTTGTGCAAGGATGTGAGAGCAAGGACCTGAAGATCATCAAGGTATGCCTCTACTCTTCAGATAGAGTCAGATCTCATTATTGTTATTCTATAAATCCTTACAAATTTCTTTCAACATTGCAATTATTATAGAAACTTTAAAACCCTACTGCTGCGTTTACTTACCCTCAAGGGCTCGAGGCTTCCACTGAATTTTTTATTCTACATATAAGTAAGTTTCCTCACAATGATTGCCTTACCTTAAAACTAGCATGTGTGTAATAAAATATTTATTATACATGTTTACAATGTCGCTGCAATGGTCATGGACAGGTGTATTCTCTTAACATCAGGTGAGAGTCTTGGTCGTCTTATTATAACAATAAAAAATGTATGTTTACTGTAAGAGATATTAAGCCTTTTAAGTGACTAAAATATGTACACATCTATGTATACATATTAAAAATTTTTTAAACAACTAAATAACAATAACACAGAAATGAAAGCTTAATATGTTTTGATAATTAACTAAGTAATTGATTGTTTTGCTTATTTACCTGACTTTGTGAAACATCAAAATGTAATTAGGTAATGATTGAAATTTTGAATTTAAACTGGTTGAATTTTAGATACCTAATAAGGCTAATAACATGTATGTATTTATGTACCATGTAAAATTTATTATGTAGTTGAATTATAGAGTTTTATATACTTACAATTTTAAATAGTAAGTTAGTTCCAGTTTGGTGTATTTTAAACCGAGATGTCTCTTAGTGTTCTAGACATTTATATTAATAACAAAGATCATTGCTTGTTAAAGCTCTTTTAGTGTGTCATCTCTTCTAGACCTATGCCAATCTTGTGTACTGCTTTCTGACTGCCCTATTGCTGTACAAGCAAGATGTTTGACCTGGTGCTAATAAAGCTATTAATTTTTTGTTTCAGTTCTGTCTAGGCACCATACAACGGTTGATAGCTCAGCAAGGCATAGACGCGAAGGGCGCCCGCCATGTGGTCGATTGCCTTTACAACCTGGGCCAGGCTGGAGTTCTGGAGTTGAAACTACTGCAGACTGCTGCTTTGCTAATGACTACTTCAGATCTGGTGCATGGAGACACTCTCGCTAGGGTAAGGATCCTATTGAAAACATTGTGAGGAAGCCTTAGCATGGTGGTAGGGTACTTTCTAGTATTTTGCTGGCTAGCTATCACCCTCAAGTTGAAAATTTGCCGGTAAGTATCTAATGGTGTGTTCCGGCAGCTGCGCTTGAGAGCCAGTTCTACTCCAGGCTTGGTGTGGTTTATCATCTTCGACCACACCGTCACTTAACATCAGGTGAGCTGTGGACAAAACGTTTGATTCCACCTTTTTCATGTGTACCGCTAGACATTGAAATCGGGCAGCTGATTCCAATGTCTAGAGTGGGTGTTCCCCAATGAATATAGTCTGGGTACCTTCAAGTCGCGAGTGAATCGGTTTCTTCTAGGCGAGCGTGCTCTACCGTAGACCGCATCTTCGCTTAACATCAGGCGGGATGGCGGTCAAATGCAAGTTTATCTACTATAAAAAAAAAAAAAAAAAACACCCAGCCTGTCAAACATTAAAAAAAAATGCCCAAAGAATACATAAATAGACAAGGGTGTTCAGGGTGTTGTGCTTGTGGTTTCTAGACGATGGTGATGTGCATGAAGATGGTGACGACATGCGAGGCTCGTGACGTCAGCACGAGTCACGCGGCCGCGGCCACTGTGCGCCAGCTACTGGCGCTAGTGTTCGAGCGAGCGCTGCACGAGGCTGAAGGTAAGCCTCTGCTAGTTCGTACTTTCCACTCAACTTGTACATATTTGGTTAGAATTTGAATTATCTACACTAATTATAAAGAAGAAAGATTTGATTTTTGTTTGTTTGTTTGTGAAACGACTGAACCGATCTGAATAATTCTTTCATCATTAGAATGCTACATTATCACTGAGTGACTTAAACTATATTTATATTGTTAATTAAGTTTTGTTTTCCCGTGCGAAGCCAGGGCGGCCCGCTAGTAGCTTATAATTATGAACGAGGTTCCTTAAAAAGAACAATAGACGTACACGAGTGAATCCTTGAGCTTATGATTTAGTGAGTTAATGGTTCTAAATGGAAATTAGAGGACTGTTGAGACTAACTATCGAATGTCTCAAAAGTAATGAGCGCCAAAGTAGTGGTTTCCTGAACATTGTTATTCTACATAAATTTCTGTATATCGCTGCGATGGTCATGGACACGCGTTATCTCTTACTATCAGAAGAGCGTCTCGTACGTCTCATTCATCACCATCATCAGCCTTTTGTAGTCCACTGCTGGACATAGGCCCCTCCCAAGACACGCTACTCAGCCCGATCTTCGGCTTTTCGCTTTAATCCACCGCCAGCTGTCCTACGTATATCGTCACTCCATCGAGTCTCAGGGCGTCCTACGTTCTTACATTTACATAAAAAAATCAACCATGAATGTAGTTTTAGTAACAACTACTCATATATTCCAGGTTCACTGACGGTGAACCCCGCTGACATCCGACCGCAGACCAACAGCAAAGCGCCTAAGGACTTGAAGCCATGCGCTGTCGACGCTTACCTTATTATGAAGGTACTATATAACTCTTTGTTAATTGGTATTAGGTAATCTAAAGAAAAAACATGAAACTAGCATTTCAGAGAAGAAAATTGAATTACTAGTGAGTAATTATAATTTCTTATTGACATTTATTCATGTTGACATAATATGTTATGATTTTGACATTTTTAATGTCATTTTGAAATATTAATGTTTTAAATTTAAATTTTTATATAAATAAATTTACAATTAAAAAAAAAACAATTTCATGAACCTTCAACTAAACGCACGGCTCCAATGAAACAGCGGGGTTTCGGAGTGAACGAAAATATTATATGTAAATGTATACAATTTTTAGATTTTTGTTTATTTTTGAAAAATCGCTCGTTCGATTTCGATAAAATTTATATGGGACCATCTCTGAAGTATGATGTACCAAACAAAAAAAGAATCATCAAAATTGAAGGAATGAACGTGTAACATACATACAAAAAAAAACATACTGTCGAGTCGAGAACCTCCTTTTTTTTTGGGTCGGTTAAAAATTGGGCAACGAGTTTTATGCTGCAGAATATCTATCGTCTATATTTTAACAATAAAAGTGTTTTCTCGTCTTAATTCTAGGATATAATACAACTAATCAATGGAGACACAGCCGATTGGCTTGTGGGGCTCACCGACGTGCCAAAGACATTTGGACTGGAATTGCTCGATACAGTCCTGACTGATTTTTCGGCGATATTCTTTAAGGTACAAAAATATTTTTAAACGTTTAAAGTCATATAATTTAATATATGTTTATTTTGTACTCGGTGGTAGATCTGCTTATCAAAATGTCGTCTAGGTGCCAGGTTTTGATTTTTTTTTTTAAATTATGTTTTCAGATTTCGGACTTTAAATTTCTACTCAAGGAGCATGTGTGCGCGCTGATTATAAGACTGTTTTCGCCAAATGTTAAGTACAGGTAAGCAAAACAACATAGTATACTCTCGATTTCTAGAATAGCATAATATATATCGTTCGTCTCATAAATAAATATCTTAGGACATTACACACAGCGCCATCTGACCCCAAACTAAGCAGAGCTTGTGTGATGGAAGTCAGATAACTGGTAGAATACATAAATACTTTTCTTTTGTAAATACATACTTATAATACATACAGCACACCCAGACACAGAGCAAACATTTTTTTTTTTTTTTTTATGTTTGACAGGCTAGGTATTTGACCACAGCTCACCTGATGTCAAGTGAAGGTGTGGCCGAAGATGGTAAAGCACACCTAGCCTGGAATGCATTTGTTTATTCACAAAATGATTGCCCTGAGTGGGAATCGAACTCACGCCCTACAGCTCTCAAGGCAGATATACTACCAATGAGCCAATGGGGCTGTCAGTCAACTAACTAAACAAGTCAACTAAGCAAAGTTTGTACTATGGAAGTCAGATAACTGATAGAATACTTATATACCTAGTTTTTTTTGCAAATACATAAGGTACACACAGATACGAACGCACATTTGTTTGTACCACAAAATTTACCGCAGTATCCTGGATGGGAATCAAATCCACGCCCTTCAGATCTTGGAGTGAACATACTACTAATGAACCAACAGGGCTGTCAAATAAAATAAAATTAAAATATTTGTAGTCAAGTCATGAAGCAGACATAGTCTCGAGTGAGATAAAAGGGAAGTTTAAACAATGTTATTGTTCAGTAATTTTGTGCTTTGTTTGTAGGGCAGCGTTCACGTCGCTCCACATACCGGGCGCGGCCGCCGCGGCGGCGGGCGGCGCGGGCAGTCCGGCCGCAGCCGAGCGACCGCACTTTCCTGTTACCATGCGGCTACTGCGACTAGTTGCCATCATACTGCACAAATACCACGCGGCTTTGGTAATATGACACGTAGTTTGTGATCCTTGGATTTGGAGGTTCCTAACTCTGCAGCCCTAACCACCGGCAGCTTGAGCCCTGCCTCGCTGTCGGCGGCACTCTTAGTTTATTAGGGTTAATATTTGTTGTTTTACTAGCTGACGCCCACGACTTCGTCCACGTTAACTTTAGATTTAGGTTCAGACAGAAATGAAACATCCAAGTAACAAATAAGCAATAGTCATGAATCTGACATTTCAAACTGAGATCTGTCAAATTGACATCTGTCAATCTGGTTTGTCATAAACGGAGCCTCCGCTTTAGTATGTTTGTTAAGTTAACTTTATTATTAGAGCACGAAACTGCACGGACACGTAATACGTCAAGACATCGCCAAATAACGCGTCGCAACCGCGTGGACTAGAGCTCTCATTGGAGTCGTAGTTGCTTGGACGTCATTAACAAATTGTTGTTGTTAGTGACTTGTAACATTGGTGTTATCAATAAAATATTTGTATTTCGTATTTGTTGTTGTTGGATTGGGTTAATTACTCATATACAGCTTCAATCATTAAAGTGTAATTGTAAGTTTTTTTTTATACAAACCTTTAATAAGCTATTGTTATTTATGGCCAATAAATATTACTGATCTGACATCTGTAAAACTGTTATCTGTCAATCTGACATCTGTCAACTAGTAATTTTTTTTTTATTTATGAAAAAAGTAATGAGACGAACGAGACGCTCTCCTGATGGTAAGAGATAACGCCTGTCCATGACCATTGCAGCGATACACAGAACTTTAAGTAACAAAACAAAGTCCAGGACATCACTGCTTTGGCGCTCATTACTTTGAGACATTAAATGAATAAAAAAGAAATAAATAAGCTTTCAAATTAAATAAATTTGTTGTAAAAAGTGTTCTACGCGTGGGTGTGGGTTCGATTCCCACTCAAGACAAAACATTTTGTGAAATAAACAAATGTTTGTTCTCTGTTTAGGTGTTCTGTATGTATTATAAGTATTCATTTAAAAAAAAAAAGAATTTAAGTATTCTATCAGTAATCTGACTTCCATAGTACAAGCTTTGCTTAGTTTGAAGTCAGATGGCGCTGTTCCTACGGTATTTATTTATTTTTTATTTTTTCAGGTAACCGAGTGTGAAATCTTCCTGTCTCTAACAATAAAGTTTCTGGACCCCGACAAACCGCTGTGGCAGAGAGCGCTGGCTTTAGAAGTGTTACATAAAATGTCAATACAACCTGGTAAGTTATTATTATTATAATATATTTTTTTATGTAAAAATAATGAGTCGAACGAGACGCTCTCCTGATGGTAAGAGATAACGCCTGTCCATGACCATTGCAGCGATACACAGAACTTTGAGTAACAAAAGAAAGTCCAGGGCATCACTGCTTTGGCGCTCATTACTTTGAGACTTTCGATGGTTAGTCTCAACAGCCCAGTAATTTCGCTAGCTGCAGTACCCTTCGAACCGGAACACAGTAATGTTGACACACTACTGCTTGGCGGCAGAATATCTGGTACTGCGGTGGTACCTACCTAGACGACCTCCTGCTAAGGAGATCTACCACCAAGTAATATGTTGACATCTCGACTCCCTCTCTCTTACATGTGTTACATAATTCTCTCTATAACGAAAAAAGATAACACAAGCTCTCTTTTGCACACAACTGCTTAAAAAAGGAGTAATGTTGTCAGGGTTCATGTATATACACTAGCTGCGCCCCACGGTATTACCCATTACATGTTTCCGGGATAAAAAGTAGCCTATGTGTTAATCCAGGGTGTCAGCTGCCTCCATACCAAATTTCATCCAAATCCGTTCAGTAGTTTTTGTGTGAAAGAGTAACAAACATTCATCCATCCATCCAAATTTTCACATTAATAATATTAGTGGGATTTGTTTTAATTTACGAGTTTATTAACTTTCTTATTTAAGCTTGTTAAGTAAATTGTATTTTCTTCCCGGTGAGTCCTCGTGCTCCAATTTTTTTTTTCTTGGTTGACAGGCTATTTGTTTGGCCACAGCTCACCTGCTGTTAAGTGAAGGTGTGGTCGAAGATGGTAAAGCACACCTAGCCTGGAATGGAACTGGCTCTCGAGTGAGACTGCCGGAAAACACCGTTATAGGCATGGCGGCAGATTTTCAACTTGAGGTTGGTAGCTAGCCAGCCGAGTACTAGAAAGTACTCTAACACCATGCTATGGTTTCCTCACGATGTTTTCCTTCATCGGCAGCTCAAGCTCATTGTTGGGGTTTGAATCTACCGCGCTAACCACTGAGCTATCATCGCTACAAAAATGAATACCAGTTCACTATTATATTGTTTGCAGACCTGCTGAAGTCATTCTGCGAATGCTACGACATGAAGCCTCACTCGACGAAGATATTCCAGCACATTGTGAACGCTCTCGGGGCGTACGTTCAGAGTCTATTCGTCGCTTCCAACGTAAATGTACCCGCTGGTAAGTTACTTCAACCTTACTGTGAAAACTAACGCGGTTTTGCCTTTAATGTAAACGTTATGGGACGAACGAGACACGGTAAGAGATAACGCCTGTCCATGATCATTGCAGCGATACACAGAAGTTTGAGTAACAAAACTAAGTCCAGGGCATCGCTGCTTTCACAGCAGATCTCCCAATGCGCCGCTAGAGAGTCGGGCGTCGGTGGAAGATCCACGCCCTCCTCCAACCTCTATAACAGGGGCTCTACAGCTCCATCCCTAACAGGGAAGGGTACCAGCGCCGTCGGGGCCGCGGACGAGTGCGAAAGCGTTTCCGTAGCCCCGGCACAAAGGCGTCAGGCAAAAACACCCCAGGGTTTTTAGTGGGTAGGCCGCCTAAATGGCGGAGAATCCCACATAACCATCCTGCTTCCCCCGAAGCTGGTGGGGTCCATTAAGGATTTCCCTGGGGGGAGAAAATGGCATCGCTGCTTTGGCGCTCATTACTTTGAGAATTTCGATGGTTAATCTCATCAGCCCTGTAATTTCGCTAGCTGCAGTAACCTTAAAACTGGAACAGAGTAATGCTTAGACACTACTGCTTGGCGACAGATTATCTGATACTGCGGTGGTATCTACCTACATGACCTCCTTTGATGATCGACCACCAAGATTTGTATTACTTATGCGGGATTTAAATTATTTTATTTATTTTATTTATTTTATTTTATTGATATTAGGGAAATTAACAGCTAGTTATTGTTTGGTTACCTAAAAAAATATATAAGGCCAATTAAAAATTTCCACAAACAATTCAATATACATAATTATATGTGTACGGTACGTAGATGCACTCATACTCTTACTGTTTGAAGAACGCGTCAACAATTAACCGCCTAAGCTGCGCGACAGACGTATTAAACAAATCAATGTCGTGCAGCGCTGCGAACTCATTAAAACTGCGGCTCGCTCTCAGTACATATGCGTTCTGCCTGTAGTTAGTGTTGGCTCGCGGGACATGCAGCGAGCACGGCCGCCTGTACGGATCTGCGGTTACTTTTAGGCCTATTTTGTCAAGCAGCTCGGGACAATCCACCGAGCCGTTTAGTACCTTCAACAAATAAACAACATCCGCAACGCGTCTCCGCAACTCAAGCGGAAGGAGATGGAATTTAGCGCAACGCTTCGTGTAGTCGGGTAAAAACGTGTTGGTTTTAAATTGCAGGTATCGTAAAAACCGCGCCTGGATGCGCTCGATACGTTTTGTGTAGACATCGTACCTAGGGTTCCAGACCTGTGAGGCGTACTCGAGGTGGCTACGAACATAGGCACAATAAAGTATTTTTATTGTTTTTATTGACTCGAAGTCAATAGATAGCCGCGTCACAAAGCCCAGCGCTTTCGAAGCCTTGTTTATAACACTGTCTATATGCTCATCGAAGATTAGCTTATTATCAAAAATTACACCCAGGTCTCGGATGGATTCGACTTTTAATATGGGAGTATTTTTAAGTTTATAAGTAAAATTAAAGGGCTGAGGTTTACGAGTGTACGAACACACAAAACATTTGGAAACATTTAAGTCGAGCTTGTTCAGTGAACAGTAGTCATCGAAACGGTCAAGGTCAGCCTGGAGATGTCGGGCATCTTTCAACGAGTTTACGGGACAAAGGATTTTCATGTCGTCAGCGTACAATAATATTTTAGAGTGTTTAAAGCATTTATAAATAGTATTAACAAAAATATTAAATAACAGTGGACCTAGTAGCGACCCCTGGGGGACGCCAGAAGGAATCTGGAGTGTAGACGACGTGTACCCGTTAAGTGCTACCGTCTGGCACCTGTTCTGAACGTAGGACGTGAACCACCGGTACAAGTTACCTCTTATACCGGCTTCGCGTAAGTGTTGTAGAAGCGTCACGTGATCGATCCGATCGAAACATTTGCTATAATCGGTGTATATAACGTCCACCTGAGAAGGTTCAGCCATGTGTGCAGATAAATAGTCACCACAAATAACCAGGTTTGAGGTGGAAGACCTGCCCAGCAAGAAACCGTGCTGGTGTGAACTAAATGTCTGTTTTAAAGCCGCGTAAACTTGCGTGTAAACCACCTTTTCTAGTATTTTAGCGAGTACACTTAATTTAGAAATAGGCCTATAATTTTGTACCTGGTCTTTCGGACCTTTTTTGTGAACGGGTGTGACATAAGCTGATTTCCAGATGGAAGGTACCTTACCTTCTGCCATAGAACGCCTAAAGAGCAGTGTTAGAGGTACAGATATACTTCTAGCACACCTCACGACCAAAAGCGGAGAAATATCATCGGGACCTGCAGTTTTATTTAGATCAAGAGATTGTAACAATTTACATATTTCGGAACGATCAAACTCAACCTCCGATATAAAAGACACCGATTCGTCGTATGTAGAAATATTGGGTGAGTCGTAGCTAGATGTGTTACCGAGGAATGTGGAGTGGAAGTACTCACTAAACATGTCGCACATCTCCTCGCCGGAGCCCGAGGACCGCTCCCCGGAACGTAGGACAGCAGGATAGCATTTACTCTCATTTTTTAATTTGACATAGGCCCAAAAAGCTTTCGGATTAGTAGCAATGTTTTTTTCAATATTGGATATGTATTGCTCAAATAAATCTTTTTCGAGTAACTTAGCTCGATCCCTCAAAATATTAAAGGAATGGAGGTCGTAAAGATTGCCGTATTTTTTATACTTTTGGCGGTATTTGTGTTTTTCTTTGAGCATTTTTATGAGCGTTTTTTTAAACCATGGAGGGTACTTTTGTGACGGAACGACTATTTTAGAAGGAATGTAATGAAGCCTAAGATCATATAAAGTCGAATAAAAATAAGAAACAGATTCTTCTAATGTTCTGCCCGTAAATTCATGGTCCCAGTTAATCGCGTCAAGTTCCGACGTCATCGAGCCGTAATCACCGAAGTGGTACAAGTATTTAGTATAGGGACGAGGTTTTAACTTGTGGAGGTGGACGAAATCTGCGGAGATACAGAGTGCAGGGTGGTGTATATCCACTCTCGAGAGGGGGGCATCGCAGTGTGTAACTAAAACATCATTATTTGAAAATACTAAATCGAGCACCTTATTATTAGTGTTCAAAATACTATTATACTGTGACAAGTTACACATAGTGAGATCATCAAATAATTCTTGTTGAACAGAGCCCTGAATATTGCCCGCTGTGTAAAAAGACTGTTCCGACGCATGCCATGATAAGTTAGTCATATTAAAGTCACCCACTATAAGAAATTTATCACACGGATTTTGTTGCACAATATCTGACATGTTATTTGAGAATATGGCTAACTGCTCGGACATAGAATTGCCCGCGTTTTCTGCGATAATGTAAACAACGCATAGATGTAGTTTATATACCACCCTCGGACTCCGATGCGAAAGTGACAATGTGACCCACAAATCCTCGGCATTGGAGCACCACTCACTGCGGGCCTCGGCCACCAGCTCGCGGCGCACTGCCAACTTATATGTGATAATCCAACTACTATTAGTTGTGCGAAGCAAGACGAAACCGCGTGCGCGTTGTACTCAGCTTTGTCTCCATAAAGAAGGCCACCGGATGTGGCCGAAACTATAGTCTGAGTATCCGATATAATTAAACGTGAGTACTATCATAGTAGTATGTAATCACGTCGTGTGCTTACTATTTGGGTCATAGTATCGCTCAAAATTATTTATTAATATGTAACTGTGTAATATTAAACTTATTTATTTATTTATTTATTAACTGTAGCATATCATATAGTTTTTAGTAAATACAAATTTATTTTGGTTTAAAATTAAAACTTTAACTTTTTCGCATCAAAAACAACTTTATGGCATTGAACATAACAGCCTACGCAGCTGGGTCGTGTAGCTCGAGATAGTCGTCCGCTTCCCTTGCCTTCGGCACGTCGTCCAGTCCTGCATTAGTGTCTGGGTACATGACACGGGCTATCAGCGCCTCGTCCCCTGGGTAATAGTCGTCTTCTGGCACAGGAGAAGCGGGGTTGAAGCTGATACCCTGGCGCAGTATCGCGGGATCTGAAACGTTGCGAAGAAAAGGGATGAAAAATGACATCCTAATCATTGCATCGCTTTGTGTTTTTCTTTGTTTGTGAGTCAGATTTTTGAAGAAATTTGAGTAACAAAACAAAGTCCAGGGCATCGCTGTTTTGGCGTTCATTACTTTGAGACTTTCGATGGTTAGTCTCAACAGCCCTGTATTTTCGCTAACTGCAGTACCTAACCGAAACAGTAATGTTTACGTACTACTGCTTGGTGGCAGAATATTTGGTACTTCGGTAGTACGTACCTAGACGGCCTCCTGCTAAGGAAATCACCACCAAGTAAATTATTGGTCACCTTGTATTTTCCTCAAGAAGATACGCGCATGGGTGTCCCCGCCGTATGTCAGAATCTTCAGGTAGAGGTCCACCATAGGTTGACAGATATGAATGCATTTGTTGTAGCTTGAAAACCTGTTACTGCGAGATGATTGCGGGCAGCCGAGCCTTTCCCTGAACATAAATATTACGAATATAAATAAGCGTTCCCACTGGGACTGGGCGGGCTACGTTTGTCGTTTGGACAGACAGACAGTTGAGTTTGGACGCCAAAATTTAAACGGCCTCAGGGTCGACCCAGACGAAGGTGGTCTGATGAACTATATCGTCACGATAGTCACTGGACCACCAAAGCTGAAGACCGGGCAGTCTGGAATGGGGGAATAAGGCCTTTGCTCAGCAATAGGACAATAGAAGCTGATGAAAAATAAGCGTGTAAAATTATGGCAAACCTAGTTGGGAAAACGTTTAACTTCCTGTATGGAAATCCTGGGTTCAAATCTCACGACACGACGCCTTTGTATTTTCTAAGATATTACGATAGTGTGATTTAGGAAAACTGAAACTGCAGACAGTTGTAGGAAACCCTCACGTGCAATTCATGAGTTGAAAGTCGAACATCCAAGCTTGGACTGGCGCGTCCAGACAAACACCGGGTGTGTACCGTCGCGTACAGCGGTTCTTGTATTGTCGTGATAGCGAGTCTTCCGAGTTATCTTCATCTGAATAAGAAAATACAGGGCGTGGAAAGACGAATTTCAAAAAAAGGCATATTGCAAAGTATTCAAGGTATATATTTTTTGTGTATTCCCGCTTAAACGTCGTTTTGGTTATAACAGTGAAGAGTATTTTATATTAATATTTAACTTGACAACAATGTATATCCAAAATATTCCTTAATATCTAAGCCTAAAATCCGACATAAACTTAAAATTTAAACAAATTGAAATAACCACAAGTCTTTATATCTTCTCGCTGTGGTAACCAGTTGTAGAGTTGTTGTTGTTTTTTTGGTTGTCTCGAAAAGTAAACACGTCCTGAGTATGCCTCGTGTAGAGGCGAAACACGTGTTGGACTTGGCCAGCGTTGTGCTCTATGGCCTTACCCTCCTCACAGTGAGAAGAATCCGGAGCCCAGCAGTGGGACCGCTTTATAAAAACAGTGCTGATTCTGACGGCTCACTAACAAACTTGGAGTAAATGTGAGTGAAGAGTGGGTAAAAAATTCGACTCTTTCTGTCGCAGCTGCAGAAAAGGGTTACAGGCTCATAGAAGGCATATTTTCTAAATCAGAACCCACACTTACTTGCAATCATAGCTATTGTATTTCTTAAAAAGAACACAAATAATATGCACCACCGATCTGTTGACATTCTAATAACAATATGCGTGACCATACAGATTTAAAGGCTTGTGACAGCTATTACTAAACTTATCGACGTAGCTGAAGCTGCTGAAGTACGCTCTCCTGATGGTAAGAGATAACAGCTGTCCATGACCATCGCAGCGATACCCAGAACTTTGAGTAGAAAAACAAAGGCCAGGGCATCGCTGCTTTGGCGCTCATTACTTTGAGACTTTCGGTGGTTAGTCTCAACAGCTCTGTAACTTCGCTAGCTGCAGTACCCTTCAAACCGGAACACAGTAATGTTACACACTATCTGAAGTACAGATAGCGCAGAACCGACCACCGTTGGAGTGTGTACTATTGTGGAGACCGGAAATCGGCAATCGTAGCGCTTACTATAAACGTAGGATAGCTGGCGGTGGTAGCAAGAATCTGAGGATCGGGCTGGAGACCTATGTCCCGCAGTGGATCCCCGATAAGCTGATTATCATGATCATATTTATGTTGATTTAAAGATTAAAAAACCGGCCAAATGCCAGTCGGACTCACGCACGAAGGGTTCCGTACCATTATCTATAAAAACAGCAAAAAAATCACGTTTGTTGTATGGGAGACCCCTTGAATATTTATTTTATTCTGTTTTATAAAATCTTTTTCTTTCTTTCTTTTAGTATTTGTTGTTATAGCGGCAACAGAAATACATCATCCGTGAAAATTTCAACTGTCTAACTATCACGGTTCATGAGATACAGCCTGGTGACAGACGGACTGACAGACAGACGGACGGACAGCGGAGTCTTAGTAATAGAGTCCCGTTTTACCCTTTGGGTACGGAACTCTAAAAAAAGAACTTGCGCTAAGTAACGCCTGAATTAATCACTTATCGGCAACTAATCCACAAATACCTATATATAGAAGTCAAATGCTGTACGTTAGTTTCACAAAACTAGAAAACGGTTGGACTAATTTAGATGGTTTTTGTGTGTGTGTGTATGATGTCCTCGATGGGCCTCAGATCCAGGAATCACTCATAAATCAGCCTCGTTTCCATCTTTTTATTTTCAGGTTCATCAGGCATTCCACAACAGTCAGGATTCTACTGGAAAGGGGTTTGGCTACCACTCTGCGTCACATTTGAACCCGGTACAGCAAAATCTGTTTAGTAAGTTATTTCTACTATAATTTTTTTAGTAAAGAAAGGATTTGCATTTGGCTGCTATCTCACCTAATGTTATGCGAAGATGCGGTCTACGATGGAGCACGCTTGCCTAGAAGAAACCGATTCACTCGCGAATTGAAGGCTGATATTGTATTCTTCAGGAAACACCCAAACAGGCTGCAAATTCCATTATTTAGCGGTATTTACAATGCATGGGGAATCGAACCGTTTAGTTCAAATTTTTAGAATATCTTAACTTAAAACTCTTTTCTTTATTCTAGCATAGAGATGCTGGACCGAACCGAGGCTCCAGTAATCCAAGATGGATATGGCATTTCGGTGGCATACGCATGTCTCATGGAAATCATACGGTCCATAGCCATCACTGTCGAGGGCACAGAATATTTCAGGTAACTATGCCGCCAAATAGGTTGATTACATTTTTCTTTTTATTTGATTGTTTTATGAAAAAGTTGCGGTAGCCTTGTTGGGAGATCGTCCAGCTTACAATTTGGAGGTCCTGGGTTCGAATCTCTCGGCATGCACCTCTGTGTTTTCTAAGTCATGTGCTGATGACTTTAAACGGTGAAAGAAAACATCGTGAGGAAATCTACATGTCCGAAAGTTCTTTAAAAAAAAAAAAGTTCTCAAAGATTTGTAGTCTGCCAACCCGCACTTGCTAATATTGCTGGTTAAAAAAAAAATCTAAAATCTACATAAAGCAAATTCGATTCCCGCCGTCTGTTCGCTTAGATCTTTTAAACTACGCAACGGATTTTAATGCGGTTTCCATCAATAGACAGAGTGATTCAAGAGGATAGTTTATGCGTATAATACATGTATATGCACCACATTAGTGTCTACATTGCGCAAGTGCGAAGCCGGGTCGGGTCGCTAGTAAAATATAAAACTAATGAACTATTTTTTTGGTTTTTTTTTAAATGTAAAAGTAATGAGACGATTGAGGCGCTCTCCTGATGTTAAGAGATAACGCCTGTCCATGACCATTGCAGCGATACACAGAACTTTGAGTAACAAAACAACGTCCAGGGCATCGCTGCTTTGGCACTCATTACTTTGAGACTAGATGGTTAGTCTCAACAGCCCAGTAATTTTGCTAGCTGCAATACCCTTCAAACCGGAACACAGTAATGTTTGCACACTACTGCTTGGCGGCAGAATATCTGGTACTGTGGTGGTATCGTCTGGTACCTACCTAGACGACCTCCTGCTAAGTAAATCTACCACCAAGTAAAGTTCAAGCTAAGATTCAAGCCGCCGCAAGAATCCTTGAACTAAACGTGATTGTTCTGGGGTTTACTTTACGTATTGTCACCTCCTTATCTATGTATATATGTATTAATTTCAGACTTCAAGAGTTATATGAACAAAACGACATTCAGAGTGACGCTGAAGAAAAGGAGCTTAATTCCAACAAGACTGCAAACAGTCAAAAAGGTAATTATTTTTCAATCAAATCTCTACCAAATTCGCATTATTAAATTTTGTTATACGCAAGCGTATTTGATGCTATGTAAGATATATAGATAGATAGATATAACTCTTTATTGTGCACATCATAAATAGTAAAGAGTACAGAGAACAAAAAACCTTATTAACTAGTGCCACAAGTGGCGGCCTTATCGCTAACAGCGATCTCTTCCGGGCAACCAAGATAGTGTTGTGACCTCGGTAGTTGTGTAAAAACCAAGATAGTGTTTTTACACAACTACCGAGCAAGAGATCGACGTGAATTATTGTAGTGTTTGGGTGTGTGCTTGCGTACGTACGTGTGTGTGAGTGTAGAGATTAGTGAAACCATGGACATAGGCTTACTTTTTATCCTGAAGCACGCCTATGAAACGGGGTACAGCTAGTCACTAAATGGTATACATTTTTTCTAGTATTCGTACGAGGTCGTCTTGGTAGGTACCGCCTCAGTATCAGATATTCTGCCGCCAAGCAGTAGTGTGTAAGCATTACTGTGTTGTACTATGCCAAGCAGTAGTGTGTAAACATTACCGGTTTGAAGGATACTGCAGCTAGTGAATTTACAGGACTGTTGAGACTAACCATCGAAAGTCTCAAAGTAATGAGCGCCAAAGCAGCGATGCCCGGGACTTTATTTGCTACTCAAAATTCTATGTATCGCTGCAATGGTCATGGACAGGCGTTATATATTACTATCAGGAAAGTGTCTTGGTCGTCTCATTACATTTACATAAACCAAAATAACACAACGGATTTTAGATACAATTTTCACAATCATTTAGAGAATTTCATCTGAAAGTATTGCATACTAGCGGACGCTTCGCGGTTTCTCCCGCGTAATTCCCGTTCCCGTGGGAATACAGAGATAAAAAGTAGCCTATACCACCCGGGGATAGTGTAGCTTCCCAACGGTGAAAGAATTTTTGAAATCGGTCCAGTAGTTTCAGAGCCTATTCAATACAAACAAACAATCAAATCTTTCCGCTTTATAATAGTGTAGATAGATGTATATTGTATATCCCTGCGTAGGCAGATCGAGCGCTAGTTAATCCCACTAATATTATAAATGTGAAAGTTTGGATGGATGTATGTTTGTTACTCTTTCACGCAAAAACTACTGAACGGATTTGGATGAAATTTGGTATAGAGGTAGCTGAGACCCTGGATTAGCACATAGGCTACTTTTTATCCCAAAAACATGTAGCGGGTAACACCGTGGGGCGCAGCTTGTAATATTATAAATCCGAAAGTCTGTGAGTATGGATGTATATTTGTTACTCTTTCACGCAAAAACTACTGAACGGATTTGGATGAAATTTGGTATTAATAATAGTCTATAACTTTTTTCGTCGTAGATTCAGACAACAAATCTAAGGACGTGACAAACAACGGGCATGGCGAGGCCGATCAGAACTCTAACGTTGTGCTGAAGATCGAAGAAGTAGAGGAGAAAGAAATGCAGCTCAGACTGGAGGTTAGTTCATCCACACTTTGTATATGGCTATATGAGCTTGAGCTGCCGGTGAAGGAAAAACATCGTGAGGAAACCATAGCATGGTGGTAGGGTACTTTAGTACTCGGCTGGCTAGCTACCACCCTCAAGTTGAAAATCTGTCGCCAAGCATCTAACGGTGTGTTCCGGCAGCCTCACTTGAGAGCCAGTTGCATTCCAGGCTAGGTGTGCTTTACCATCTTTGGCCACACCTTCACTTGACATCAGGTGAGCTGTGGTCAAACAACTAGCCTGTCAAACATTAAAAAAAAAAAAAAAAATATTATTATTGTTTTTTTTTTAATGGTTGATAAATAATAATAAATATCTCAGGACATTACACACAGCGCCATCTGACCCCAAACTAAGCAAAGCTTGTACTATGGGAATCAGATAACTGATAAAATACTTAAATAATTTTTTTTTTGCAAATACATACTTATAATACATACAGTACACCCAGACACAGAACAAACATTTGGTTTTATATCACAAAATGCTTGCCCTGGGTGGGAATCGAACCCACGCCCGACAGCTCTTGAAGCAGACATGCTACCAATGAGCCAACAGGGCTGTCTAGATAGCTAGTAGTATTATAAGTGCGAACGTGGGTTTGTTAGTTTGTTACGCTTTCACGCGGAAACTACTCAACGAATTTGGGTGAAATTTTGCATGTAGGTACTTTAGTCCCTGCAATAAGACATAGGATACTTTTCATCATTATCATCCATCACCACGCAATATTAGCAAGTAGAGTATTTTTGTATCGTAGGACATTACACACAGCGCCATCTTTACTTGGTGGTAGATCTCCTTAGCGGGAGGTCGTCTAGGTAGGTACCACCGCAGTACCAGATATTCTGCCGCCAAGCAGTAGTGTGTAAGCATTACTGTGTTCCGGTTTGAAGGGTACTGCAGCTAGCGAAATTACTGGGCTGTTGAGACTAACCATCGAAAGTCTCAAAGTAATGAGCACCAAAGCAGCGATGCCCTGGACTTTGTTTTATTACTCAAAGTTCTGTTTATCGCTGCAATGGTCATGGACAGGCGTTATCTCTTACCGTCAGGAGAGCGTCTCGTTCGTCTCATTATTTTTAACATAAAAAAAAAAAAAAAAAAAAAAAAAATCTGGCCCCAAACTAAGCAAAGCTTGTACTATGGAAGTCAGATAACTGTCTACTTAAATATTTTTTAAGAGACAGAGAATTTTTACAATACACCTTTAAGTCGCGAGTGAATCAGTTGTAGCGATGATAGCTTAATGGTTAGCGCGGTAGGTTTGCATGCCGAAGGGCGTGGGTTCAAACCCCAACAATGAGCTTGAGCTGCCGGTGAAGGAAAAACATCGTGAGGAAACCATAGCATGGTGGTAGGGTACTTTCTAGTACTCGGCTGGCTAGCTACCACCCTCAAGTTGAAAATCTGCCGCCAAGCATCTAACAGTGTGTTCCGGCAGCCTCACTTGAGAGCCAGTTGCATTCCAGGCTAGGTGTGCTTTACCATCTTCGGCCACACCTTCACTTGACATCAGGTGAGCTGTGGTCAAACACCTAGCCTGTCAAACATTAAAAAAAAAAATTAAAATGTATTAAATATTTTAAACTATTGTAAAACAGAAAAGAAGAAGCGAGAAGGTAATGTTGTTGTTTGTTCCATGCAGCTGTTGAAATCGTCGTGGTGCGGACTTGTGTGGGGTCTCTCTGTGCTGGCAGAAGCGAGCATCGGCGAACTGGAAAGTATACTACGTGCCATGCAGACCCTAGCACGGATCAGCGGCAAGGTATAGTAAATAAGTATATATTAAAACTAGTCGTTGCCCACAGCTTCGTTCGCGAAAATATGTGTATATATGTCGCAATCAACTGGCTTAACCGGCCGTTCAATCAACAGCCTAGCCTCTTTACTAAACAGCGCCGTTCAACTAGCGGCTCGACCCGGCTTCGCACGGGAAAAAAAAACTCGATTAACAATATAAATATAGCCTATGTCACTCAGTGATAATGTAGCATTCTAATAGATCGGTCCAGTAATTTTGGAACTTATTCAATACAAACAAACAGAAACTCAAATTTTACTCTTTATAATAGTGTAGATTAACTACTTGACACTGGCAGAATGCACTATATGCGGTGCCAAATATAGGAAAAATATGATTTTTCTGCGTTACCTAAAAAATGTGTTTTTTTTTCTTCTTCGGCTTTGGCATCGCATTTTGAGCATTTGCCAGTGTCAAATGTTTTATATTTATTTTTAAGTTTCAAAAGTTAAATAGGTCGCCTCGTAGCTATAGTTATAGTCAAAGTCCAGTCTTGGTCAAGTCCAGTCATGCTTTAGTAAAGTAGTGGTGACTTTACTATAAGCTTCGATGGAGTTTTAGAAGCAACACGAAAAGTCATATTTTACCACATTATATCACTTTCCCACACTCGCGCTTGCGATTCGGCACTTTATGAATAAAACATCACCATTTTTATGCATAAACACTCGACATAACACTAGTTTTGGAAAAAAATATAACGCAGCGACATGGCAATTTCCGCGTTGCCGCCAAAACTTAATAAATGTGTGTTATTATAGGTGGGTCACGCGACGGGTCGTGACGCTTGCATCGCGGCGCTGTGTCGGTGCGCGCTCCCCGGCGCGTACTGCGTGGCGGCGCTGGGCGCGCTGCCGTGCCCCTGGCGGCGGGAGCTGCCGCCCACGCCGGAGCCCGACTACCGCCACCAGGTAGTGTGGGTCGGCACGCCGCCTCCGACACCGGCGCCCACCAACGGTACTATTACTTATATAACCTAACAGAATGCTAGAAAGAGATTTTTTTTCATTTTAATTTAAAATAAATTCGCGTTTGCCCACACTACCTGATGTTAAACAGTTTACTTGGTGATAGATCTCCTTAGCAGGAGGTCGTCTAGGTAGTTACCGCCGCAGTACCAGAGATTCTCCCGCCAAGCAGTAGTGTGCAAACATTACTGTGTTCCGGTTTCCGGTTACATACAAAAATACAAATCTTTCCTCTTTATTATATTAGTAGACTAGCTGCGCCCCGCGGTGTGACCCGCTACATGGCTTTGGGATAAAAAGTAGCATATATCTTAATCCAGGGTCTCAGCTACCTCCATATCAAATTTCATCCAAATCCGTTCAGTAGTTTTTGCGTGAAAGAGTAACAACCATCCATCCATCCATTCAAACTTTCACATTTATAATACTAGCTGCGCCCCGCGGTGTTACCCGCTACATGTTTTCGGGATAAAAAGTAGCCTATGTTCTAATCCAGAGTGTCAGCTACCTCCATACCAAATTGTATCGTATTAAATACAAAAAGTAGTGTTTTGGGTGAAAGAGATTTTTTTTGTAATGTAAAAGTAATGAGACGATCGAGGCGCTCTCCTGATGTTAAGAGATAACGCCTGTCCATGACCATTGCAGCGATACACAGAACTTTGAGTAACAAAACAACGTCTGGGGCATCGCTGCTTTGGCGCTCATTACTTTGAGACTAGATGGTTAGTCTCAACAGCCCAGTAATTTCGCTAGCTACAGTACCCGTCAAACCGGAACACAGTAATGTTTGCACACTACTCCTTGGCGGCAGAATATCTGGTACAGCAGTGGTACCTACCTAGACGACCTCCTACTAAGGAAATCTACCACCAAGTAGTAACAAATATCCATCCAAACTTTCACGTTTATAATATTAGCGGGATAATTGATGTTTGGAACAGGTCAGCAGCAGTCGTTCGTGATGGTGAGCTCGCGACACGTGACGGCCATGAAGGCGCTCCTGTGCGCGGCGCAGCGCGACGGCGACACCATCCAGCAGGCCTGGCTGCCGGTTCTCACCACCCTGCAACACCTGGTGAGCGCAATCTATTTTTTACTTTTCTCCTTACAGCATGTCACAGCAGAAACTGACTTCTTAATGTAAAAGTTATGTGACGAGCTTTGCGCTTTCCTGATGGCAAATAATATACAAATTTATTTTGTTCTCTGTACCTACTTTTTTCCATTTATGGTGTGCACAATAAAGAGTTCTATCTATCTATTAAAATATATTTAATAGATAGATAGAACTCTAAATTAAGAGAAATTTAAGAGAAACCGACTCCATGACCCTTAGGCTAACTAAACGCACTGCAGCGAGGATTCAGAGTAAACGAAAATGACATTGAGGTATACAATTTTTAGATTTCGATCTAAGGTATCAAAGCAATAAAAAATTATTATTTTTAATCGATTCATAATTGGCGGAATGATCGCATAACATACATTAAAAAAAACAAGTACAGTCGAATAAAGAACCTCAACCTTTTTTGAGTCGCTTAAAAAAAATATTAAAATAAAATAAATATTGTAGGACTATACACACAGCGCCATCTGGCCCCAAACTAAGCAGAGCTTGTGCGATGGAAGTCAGACAACTGACAGAATACATAAATACTTTTTTTTTTGTAAATACATACAGAACACCTAGACACAAACCAAACATTTGTTTATTTACAAAATGTTTGCCCTGAGTGGGAATCGAACGCACGCCCTACAGCTCTCAAGGCAGATATACCAATGAGCCAACGGGGCTGTCTGTTATTTAGTTGGCCTAAAGGTCATGTAGTCGGTTTTTTTTATTGTAAATTTATATAATTATTATCATTAATTTCTCTCTTGTACACCCGTAGGTTTGGATCCTAGGCTTGAAACCATCGACTGGTGGTAGCTTGAAGGCAAGTCGCGCGAGCGCTGACGCCAATGCTGTGATGAGCACTTCCGCCGTCATGGCCGATTTACCTGGTAAGTACTACTACAGACATTTTTATAAGCGACAAGCTAGGTGTTTGTCCAAAGCTCGCCTGTCGTTAAATAACGTTGTAGTAGAAGATGGTAAACCTAACCTGAAATTGGAACTGACATTGAACTGGACTTTTGTTTTCTTAAAAAATATTTTGTAATCGTATATTACCATATTTCAATGATGTACTTGTTGACAATTTTTTTCTAATTTTTAACGTTATTAGTACAGCTTAGGTTTTCGTTTATTTTGCATTGTTTTTAAATCATTTTACTAAAACCATAGATATAATGCGAACATCAGTACTAAAATATTGTTTTTGCTAAAATATCATGTATGTATCTTGCCTGACAATGGTTCATTCTTTTTTTTGGAAAAAAAATCATAAACAGGGTTAAACAGATCTGCTACGCTAAAATTAAAGAGAATGTAGTTATCAAACTATTGTAAAGGGGGTATTCCGCGATGGAAACAATCTGGGTGTTTTAATGCATATATACATTTAGAACAATCATAAATGTGTAGTCAAAGATGAAAAGCCTGGAATGGAATCTACCGAACTTACCACCTACTTACCTACCTGCTTACCTACATACTTACCTAACTACATAACATACATGTCTACTTACCAGCGTTACCAGACGTCCCGATTATGGCGGGACGTCCCAATTTTTAAATCAAAATTAAACGCACCGCGCGAGACAGGATCAGTCCCGCTTTTCGGAGATAACTCGACCGTGCGTGCAGCGTGCTGAGGAAGCGCGGGGGAGGGAGGGGTGCGTGCTAAAAACTTTTGATGATATACGTTTTTTTTTTATTATGTCCCGCTTTCGGCGAAAGAATTCCGCTTTTTCACTCAGAAAGTATCAAAATCACAACTTGGCAAAAAAAAATCTGGCAACGCTGCTACTTACATATCAACTTTCTTACATACATACCTAGTACCGAATGAGCTAAAAAGACAGTCAAAACATTGATAAAACTCACTGTAAAAATTATAAATAAATAAATATCGTAGGACATTACACACAGCGCCATCTGACCCCAAACTAAGCAGAGCTTGTGTGATGGAAGTCAGATAACTGATAGAATGACAGCCTCTTAGTTCATTGGTAGAATGTCTGCTTCAAGAGCTGAAGGGCGTGGGTTCGATTCCCACCCAGGACAAACTTTGTAGTATAAACAAATGTTTGATCTGTGTCTGGGTGTACTGTATGTATTATAAGTATGTATTTATAAAAAAAAAGTATTTAAGTATTCTATCAGTTATCCGAGTTCCATAGTACAAGCTTTGCTTAGTTTGGGGTCAGATGGCGCTGTGTGTAATGTCCTGAAAAAAAACAAAAAAAAAGAATACTTAGATTTTACTTACTTTTTTTTTGTAAATAAATAAATACTTATAATAAATGCAGAACACCCAGACACAGAACAAACATTTAATTATACCACAAATTGTTTATCCTAAAACTCCTTGTAAAAATTATAGTAAGTACTAATATATATTTTTTGGCATAGCTTAGCAAATCTGTTTAACCTACATAGGATAGGTTGATAAAATATCGAGTAATGATTGGTTCGCTGTCAATGCATTTCAGGGCAGCAAGTTCCGGTCGCCGAATCATTAGGAGTTATGACTGGTATAAGTAACACTATTATACGGCTAATTTGTATCTATTTGGAGATTTTTTTATACACTTTTAATTTGTTCACGTAATCATCGCTGTATATAGACCATGGAGACAAAATACATTTTATCATGATCTTAAATCTACAGGGTGCTTGGGGTGCACTGAACCAAAAGATCATCATTGTACATAATTATAGATAGACACTCTTTATTATGCACACCAAAAATTGAAAAAAGTGCAGAAAACAAAATAATGTCATGTCTTTATACTTAAAAATCAATATATTTTATAATGGAAAGATGAAATTCTTAAATTAATTAAAGTTAAAATATTAGCTAATCCAAATAGATACAAAAGAAATAGAATACAGCTTATGTCCGTCACAGAGCACTGGGAAGGAGCTTGCTGGCCATTTTGTTTTGATTTATGTTTTGTTTTGTAAATCGGTCCTGGTTTATTTGCCCCAAATATATAACTACTGTCTGTCCGATATCACCCGTACTAGTTTTACCGCTAAAAGAAAATTAGCATTCTGCCGCCATGTTTTATGAGTGGCAGGTCAAGTGTTTTGCCGTAGCTCATTTAATGTTCAGCGTTACCTAGCTTGAAATGATAACTGGCTCTCAAGTAAGGCTGTCGGAACGCGTTGTTAAGTCTGGTGGCAGTTTTTAAAGGTAGCCAGTCGAGTACTACAAAATGCCCTACCACCATGCTATGGTTTCCTCACGATATTTTCCTTAAGCGGCAGTTCAAGCTCATTATTGAGATTTGAAGCTACATCCTCCGAGTGATTCGATCACGACACAACTGAGCTGCCATCGCCATTTACCTTGTGATCCAGATTATACCATATCCTATTTCACAAACATTCATTGGGCCCTTTAATCATGAAAAGGTACAATGACAAACAGGCAGAAATAGAATTATCGTCATTCCCTAATCATTCCTTGGTTCCCTGGTCGTAGGGTCTTATCAAATCTAGGCTGAAAGGGGATCAGTGTAATCATCATTATGAACTATTTTAATATGGATACAAAAAATTGCGAATAAGAATCAATAGCCCCATCCTTGGATTGGATCAATGGTCCAATCACTTGTTCTATAAAACAGCAGATTTTTTTTATGGTTTTACATTTGTGCCTCATTATAAATGTTGGTGAAATGATGAATACAAGGACCCTATTTCCGTCTTAGTACCCTTACAACCCTGTTTGTAGTTGAAATCTGGGGTCCTTATTCTTATTCACGATTTCGCCCCCACGATAAATCCTGCATCGACGCCCCGCTTGGGGTGTTTTGTGCATTTCCCCCTACCAGCGTCTACTCGAGTCAACCCAGCTCCTTGAAGCGCCGGAGCGAGGCTCTGGGCCGCTGGCATAGTAGCTCCAGTGAGTTGGGTGGAATGTTTAATGACATTGATGACGAGAAGCATTTAAGGTGTCGCGGCGACATGGATGACAGCGAAGCATTTTCTTGCAGCCTAGTTATTCGGAGTTATCTTTGCTGGCAAATTTATCGTCACCGATATCCTTTTGCACTTGTTGATTTATTTATTTAGTGGTAGACACATCCCAGTATGATATATGTACATATGCATAAATTTCAAATACATACACAGCTTAGCACAAAATGCTTTTATTCAACGGAAATTTAGACTAATGGAGTACAGTGCCCGTTTATAGCAGTAAAGGTTTCACTGCTTTATTTGCAATATGATTTTTTAAGACAACGTAAGTTGCAAAATCATACTAATATTATAATTGTGAAAGTGAGTGTGTAAGTGTGTTTGTATGTTTGTTACTTTTCATGCTCAAACGGCTAGACCAATTTTGATGAAATTTGGCCCTGGATTAACACATAGGCTACTTTTTTCCCGAAAAAAATGTTCAAGTGGGAACGTGAACATTTTTTCGATATTTTTTTGCGAATCAAATCGAAAGAGAGTCCTTGTACTCGTTATTAGGAACAACTTTGAAATCGGTTACTCTATATATTTGGTCAAAGGTCAACGTGTTTTCTCTAATACAGATTTAAAATAACCCTTTTTGAGATTAGCCCCAAACTTATGACTTTGTATTCACCATTTGGGGAGGACGGTATAATTAGATAACCTATTTTATATGTAGTTTTGTGTTGCAGCGTTATCAGCTATGTTGTCAAGAGTATTCGAGTCTTCCAAGAACCTGGACGATGTGGCGCTGCACCATTTGATCGACGCACTCTGTAAACTTTCCAACGAAGCGATGGAACTTGCTTACTCTAACAGGGTAAGGAAAAAAGCAATCAACCTTTTAACAATAAATGTCTTATACTCAAAGTCGCTCAACCAGCTATGGAGATAGCTATGCTTGGTATTTCTCTAAGGGATTGTATCTGGAACGAAGTAACTCGCCAGATAACTAAAGTCACAGACATAGCTCAACGTATTAGCAAGCTGAAGTGGTAATGGCCTGGACATATTTGTCGCAGAACCGTTAACCGCTGGGGTAGACGTGTTCTAGTGACGTAGGACAGCTGGCGGTGGATGGAAGAGAAAAGCCGAAGATCGGGCTGAGTGGCGTGTCTTGGGAGGGGCCTATGTCCAGCAGTGGACTTCAAAAAGCTGATGATGATAAATCTAGCATTACCTCTTTACAAGGCTGCGTTAACTTGAGAGAAATTTTTATTAAACCATGTAATGCTAGATTACAACGTTTTTATTTGAGTGAAATTTATTTTGCTAGACGCTGTACAAAGTTATGTCGTCAACTTTGTATGAGCTGCCAAAAAACGGTTAACTTAATGGGCAGAGTATAAGACTTTGTGATTTAACAAAGTTAATACGGGGAGGGTCCGAGAGGTGCATTGAGTTGCGGTCTTCCACTCCACGTGCGTGAGTCTGGGTGGGTAGCAACTAACCCCCAAAATTGTGCGTGGCAACTCGGCTTGTTTTCGAGAAATCGCCAGTTAAAGTTGGGAGTTTAATAGTCGTTGTCATAAGTTCTATAGGTCAATTCTTATTCTTATTCAAAGTGGGGACGATGAGTCCTGCACTGACGTCCCGCTTGGGGTGTATTGTGCATCTGCTAGTGTCTACCCGAGTCAACCCAGCTCCTTGAAGTACCGGAGCGAGGCTTTGGCCCGCTGACATAGTAGCTCCAGTGAGTTGGGTGGAATATTTAAAGGCAGTGATGACGAGAAGCATTCAAGGTGTTGCGGCGATGCAAGGATGATAGCGAAGCAGGTTCATGCAGCCTAGTAGTAATTCTAGTGCCTTCTGTGGTTTTGCAATGCAGAAGCACATGCTCCACAGTTTGATTCTGCTGCAAGCAGCCACGACATAGCGGACTATCCGTGACTCCCAGTTTAAAAAGGTGACTGTTCAAGTTGCAACGACCGGTTATAAGGCCTACTAAGAGACGAAGGTCCTGTCGTTGCAACTTCAATAAATTGTTAGTAAATTTCCTGTTAAGAATGGGAATTGCGGTCTTACCATATTTATAGTCGTCTATAGGTCAATGTAGGTGTATTCAAATTCAGAGGAAATAGTCAAACAGGGGATCACCGGAAGACCAGCGCTGGTTATACCACTTAATATGAAAAAAAATCTTGACCTGTAACACTTCGTTATCAATAAATATGATTATGACCAGCATTATGCTGAGGTGAGCCCTTATTTTGTAACTGTATCTTATTTGTCTCTGTTTGTTTGTTTTTGTGTGTTGACTTTCTTTCTTTTCTTTCTATCTATAAGAGAATTAGTTGGTCGTCTGTGATTGTATTCGTTTTTGTGTACATTGCAGGAACCGTCGCTGTTCGCCGTGGCCAAGTTACTGGAGACAGGTTTGGCCAACATGCACCGAATTGAAGTCATGTGGAGGCCCATAACTAATCATCTTCTAGAAGTGAGTTCAATTGTTAAGAATAGAATAGAATATGACTTTATTGTATACCAACATTACATTACATTTAAATATCAAAACAACAAGGATTAGCGGTAATACAACGGCAGTCTTGTCGCTTAAAGCGATTTTTTTCTTGACAACTTTTGTATGGGTATGACAGAAGGCACAGCTAATATATATATTCTTTTAATGATAAACAAAATACTATTTTCGCACGTGTTTGACGTTTATGCCCTGACAGTTGTAGTGCGCACGCACATTAAAACTGCACTAACGAACTTGAAACGACGATTTTACGTCTCAAAGTTTTGACGGGAGTCACTTTTTTTGGCATAGCACTATGTGCGTACTTTTCATCCTCCGATAGCAGGCAACACAATGTTTCCTTTTCCAACCAATGTTATTTCAATTCAATTTCAAAATTTCTTTATTATTCATATACCTAAAGAAAGTAGGAACATTGAACATATCTATCTGTACATTAAATCCTAGACTGACAAAATATGTAATGATAAAACGTTTTCAAGTTTAAATGAACTTATACAAACTTATAGCATCAGAGAACAGGAATGGAATTACATGAGTAGTTAGTGCATAATAATTTTATGGAGCAATTATATGACGTTGCATGTAACCTTTAGTGAAGAGATTACATTTTCTGCTGCGATATAAAAGTATTAGTATTATTAACGTAGAACGCTAGCGCCCATACAAACACTTGGTGGTAGTTTTCTTTAGCAGGAAGTCGTTTTTTTTTTATAGTAGATAGGCTTGCGTTTGACCGCCATCCCGCCTGATGTTAAGCGAAGATGCGGTCTACGGTGGAGCACGCTTGCCTAGAATAAACCGATTCACTCGCGACATGAAGGTACCCAGACTATATTCATTGAGGAACACCCACTCGGGCAGCTGATTCCAATGTCTAGCGGTACGCATGAAAAAGGTGGAATCAAACCGCTTAGTTCGAGCTTTTGGAACATCAACCATGAAGCGGTGACGCTTTTTAAAGCTCCTGGCTGTCCGATAGTAGAATGGGCAAGGTGGAATTAGGTCATGCAGATCTGATGCGCACTCTCCAAAATGTATCCGGTAGAAAACCGACAGACATGCAACTTTCCGTCGATGTTCAAGGCTTTGGAGCCTTTAATATTTAGGTAGGTACCACCGCACCAGATATTCTGCCGCCAAGCAGTAGTGTGTACTGTGTGCCGGTTTGAAGGGTGCTACAGCTAGCGAAATGCGCTGGACATGCGTTATCTCTTACCATCAAGAGAGCGTATCGTTCGTATTTTTACTTTATAATCAGAACACTACTGTTCCAAAAGGTTTGATCAATACAATGTGACATGATATTTCCGCCGAAGCTTTTCTTTGATTTCATACATATTGGTATTTCAGGTGTGTCAACACCCTCACATAAGAATGAGGGAATGGGGAGTCGAAGCTATCACTTATTTGGTGCAAGCTGCGTTCCAGTATCATCACAACAATCCTAGCTTGCTCAATGAGGTAACTTTAGACATATCTCTCCCTCTCTCTCCAGTTAATGATATATCTAGCCCTCTCTCTCTCTCTCTCTCTCTCGCTCTATTTAGAGTTCTATCTAATCGTGTAATAATGTAACATATTTTATTATTATTTAATGGCATGCATTATTTGAATTAATATATCATCATCATTATCCACAGCCTTCTTTATCGCACTGCTGGGTATTAGGCCTCTCTCTTTTCATGCCATCTGTCTCGGTCCTATATCAATCTGGTCCAGGTTCGACCCGCGACGGTGACTGGACGACCAACAATTACTATATATTGAATTTGAATTAGATATTATATTAATGTGGTGTAACATAACTTTTCGTGTTGTTTCTAAAACTCCATCAAAGCTTCATAGTAAAGTCGCCACTACTTTACTATAGCATGACTAGACTTGACTGACACGAATTGACCAAGACTGGACTTTAACTATAAGACTATAACGTTAGCTACGAGGCAATTTATTTAACTTGTAAAACTTGAAAATATAAAACACTAAAACACTTGACACTGGCAAATACTCAAAATGCGAAGCCAAAGAAAAAAAAACATTCGAAAAAAACACTGTTTTAAAAAAAATACAATGGGGCAACACGACTCTTTCCGCGTTCCCGCCAAAACTCATCAAGTGTTGATATTGTCTCATCATCATCATCTTTTCAGCCGTAGGACGTCCGCTGCTGGACATAGGCTTCCCCTATTGACTTCCATAAAGACCGGTTGGAAGCGGCTCGCATCCAGCGCGTTCCTGCGGTCCTTATTAGGTCGTCAGTCTACCTTGTGGGTGGACGTCGTACGCTGAAAGAAGGAAAGAAAGAAAGAAAATGATTTTATTTTGTAACACAGAACACAACAAACAGAGACAAACAGTTACAAAATAGGGGCTCACCTCAGCATAATACTGGTCATACTAAGTGGTATGACCAGCGCTGGTCTTCCGGTGAGCCCTTGTCGGTCAAATATAACAAAGCGAAATTAAAAATTCAAACAAACAAACTACCATGTTAATAACTTCTCTCAAAATATCAACCTGCAAATGACAAAACAACAACAACAGGCTCACGTTTGACCACCATCGCGCCTGTTACCAAAACAGAAGATATGATCTAGGATGTAACACGCTTGCCTGGGGGAAACCGATTCATGAAACTAGCAATAACATTGTATAACTAGTTTCATGTATCAGAGCTTCCTGGGGCTTCTGATGAGCAACCAGGATTTTCACGGAAACCCTTAACTTTGCGCTTGCCGGTTGCTTGATATTCTCTATTGATTTTTCATTTTGTAGCGATGATAGCTCAGTGGTTAGCGCGGTAGGTTCGCATGCCAAAGGGCGTGGGTTCAAACCCCAACAATGAGCTTGAGCTGCCGATGAAGGAAAACATCGTGAGGAAACCATAGCATGGTGGTAGGGTACTTTCTAGTACCCGGCTGGCTAGCTACCACCCTCAAGTTGAAAATCTGCCGCCAAGCATCTAACGGTGTGTTCCGGCAGCCTCACTTGAGAGCCAGTTCCATTCCAGACCAGGTATGCTTTACCATCTTCGGCACACCTTCACTTAACATCAGGTGAGCTGTGATCAAACGTCTAGCCTGTCTGCCATAAAAAAAATTAAAAAAATTGATGGTATATTATGTTCGCCAAATTCGAAAGAGATTTTTCATGTAGGCTCGAGAGCGTTTGCTGCTGGAACCGCTGTCAGAACTTTGCGCGGTGCGTCACTGTGACGTGCGAGCGAGACAGCTAGAGTGCGCCGCGCGCTTACTGCATTCCCGAGGAGAACAGCTGGGGGCGGCCTGGCCCCTCATGATGGAGATCATATCGGCTATATCTTCACATCACAGGTGACGTCACTACAACCAACCCATGACAACCCTGTTTGTTCATTGGTAGAATGTCTGCTTCAAGAGCTGAAGGGCGTGGGTTCGATTTCCACTCAGGACAAACTTTGTGGCATAAACAATGTTTGTTCTGTGTCTTGGTGTTCTGTATTTATTATAAGTATGTATTTGCAACAAAAAAAAAACTATTTAAGTATTCTATCAGTTGTTTAACTTGCATAATACAAGCTTTGCTTAGTTTGGGGTCAGATGGCGCTGTGTGTAATGCCCTACAATATTGATCATAAAGGCGAAAGTTTATGAGTGTGTTTGTAACTGTTTCACGCTCAAACGGCTGAACCAATTTTAATAAAATTTGATATGGAGGTAGCGAACACCCTGGATTAACACGCAGACTAGCGGGGCGCAGCTAGTTGTTGTATAAGAAGTGTTTGTTACAACAATTGGTAAATTTTTTTATACCATGCTATGGATCCTGGAGAAACTCGCTTCTTGTCTGTATGATGATGATGATGATGAAATCCCACTAATATTATAAATGTGAAAGTTTGGATGGATGTTTGTTACTCTTTCATGCAAAAACTACTAAACGTATTTGGATTAAATTTGGTATGGAGGTAGCTGAGACCCTGGATTAGCACATAGGCTACTTTTTATCCCGAAAACATGTAGCGGGTAACACCGCGGGGCGCAACTGTTAGTTTATATATATCTCCCCTTAACAGTGAACAGCTGATCCGGTCAGCGTTCCAGTGCGCACAGGTGGTGGCTGGTGACCTGCTCGGGTGCGCCGGCCCGCGGTGCCTCCGCCGCGTGCTCACCACGGCCGCCGCCTTCGCGCTGCAGACGAAAGAGCTCAACATCAGCCTCACGGCCGTCGGACTGATGGTAAGTCGCACTATCTACTTCCTTGTTTCTTCCTTCTAGCGTGATAATATAAGATTTATTTAAACCGGATCACTCACGTTCGATTTGGTTGGCTACACAGATTAAGCTTACTTTTTTGACAGGTTAGGTGTTTGACCACACCTGATGTTAAGTGATGAAGTGTTGGAAGATGGTAAACATGTAGCGATGATAGCGCTTGAGCTGCCGGTGAAGGAAAACATCGTGAGCAAACCATAGCATGGTGGTAGGGTACTTTCTAGTGCTCGGCTGGCTAGCTACCACCCTCAAGTTGAAAATCTGCCGCCAAGCATCTAACGGTGTGTTCCGGCAGCCTCACTTGAAAGCCAGTTCCATTCCAGGCTAGGCGTGCTTTACCATCATCGCACACACCGTCACTTAACATCAGGTGAGCTGTGGTCAAACACCTAGCCTGTTAACCTTTAAAAAAAAGTATAAAAAGTATTCTATCAGTTATCTGAGTTCCATAGTACAAGCTTTGCTTAGTTTGGGATCAGATGGCGCTGTGTGTAATGTCCAACGATATTTATTTATATAATTTCAGTGGAACATATCAGATTACCTGTATCACAACCGCGACAAGCTGGTGGTGGCGCTCGCGAACGATACCGCTGTGTGTCCAGAAGTGCCGAACCACACGGAGCTCCCGCCCCTCGATAAGTTGTGGATGTGTCTCTATATCAGGCTCAGTGAGTACTATAAACCTACGTCTACATTATATCTACACTAATATTATAAAGAGGACAGATTTGTATTTTTGTAACGAATAAACTCAAAAACTATCGAACCAATTTCAGAAATTCTTTCACCTTTGGGAAGCTACACTATCCCCGGGTGACATAGGCTTTTTATCCCTGTATTCCCACGTTCCGGCAGTGTCGCTTGAAAGCCAGTTCCCATTATAGTCATAGTCATAAGTGTATTATTGATAACATAAGTTACAAGTCAAATAATAAAAATAAATTAAATTAAAATAAGTGAGTAAACTTGATTAATGTCAATGCGATATTTAAAAAAATAATCAAAAATTAAATTACAATAATTTTTTTTTAGAAACAGTAGTAAAAATGAAATTCGAATTATATAAAATAATAACAGTTAATTGATTAAATTAGTACAAAAAATATATACATATATATAGTTAGATGTGTTTACCATCTTCAAACACACCGTCACTTAACATCAGGTGACCTGTGGTCAAACACCTAGCTTGTCAACCATATAAAAAAAAACTATTAAGAAATACGCCACTCGGGCAGCACATTCCAATGTCTAGCGGTGGAATCAAACTGCTTTGTTCGAGTTCTTGAAATATCAACGATTGATTGTATTTCTAGGTGAGTTGTGTACGGAACCCCGAGCTCCTGTGCGGCGCGCGGCCAGCCAGACGCTGTTCAGCTGTATCGGAGCCCACGGGACCCTGCTGAGCAAGGCGGCGTGGAGAACGCTTCTAGCTGTACTCTTCCCAATGCTGGACGAGGTAAGCCCACGCACGCGCGCCTTCAACGACTCCCACGGATACATCCGCTGGTTATTTATTTATTCAATTTATAACTTACTAGCTCCGCCCCGCGGTATCATCGCTACATGTTTACCATCTTCCAGCACTTCATCACTTAACATCAGGTGTGGTCAAACACCTAACCTGTCAAAAAAGTAAGTTTAATCTGTGTAGCCAACCAAATCGAACGTGAGTGATCCGGTATAAATAAATCTTATATTATCACGCTAGAAGGAAGAAACAAGGAAGTAGATAGTGCGACTTACCATCAGTCCGACGGCCGTGAGGCTGATGTTGAGCTCTTTCGTCTGCAGCGCGAAGGCGGCGGCCGTGGTGAGCACGCGGCGGAGGCACCGCGGGCCGGCGCACCCGAGCAGGTCACCAGCCACGACCTGTGCGCACTGGAACGCTGACCGGATCAGCTGTTCACTGTTTAGGGGAGATATATAAACTAACAGTTGCGCTCCGCGGTGTTATCCGCTACATGTTTTCCGGATAAAAAGTAGCCTATGTGTTAATCCAGGGTCTCGGCTACCTCCATACCAAATTTCATCTAAGTTCGTTCAGTAGTTTTTGCGTGAAAGAGTAATAAACATACATCCATCCATCCAAATTTTTTCAATTTTTTTTTGATGGTGGAAAGGCAGGTGTTTACCACAGCTCACCTGATGTTAAGTGACGGTGTGGTCGAATATAGTAAAGCACACCAAGCCTGGAATGGAACTGGCTCTCAAGTGAGGCGGCCGGAACGTACCGTTAGATGCTTGGCGGCAGATTTTCAACTTGAGGGTGGTAGCTAGCCAGCCGAGTACTAGAGAGTACCCTACCACCATGAAAAAAAATATTAGTGGGATTAAAAAATATGACTTCCTTAAATGCATAGAGGTGGTAATATCAAAATGTTTATTGATTTTTATGGACTTCTTAGAAAAATCAAACAGCAGAGCAAGCTGTTATTTGGAGGTGCAACCCGACCGCGCCAACCATTGAGCCATCACCGTTACTCCGAGTTGATCCTTGCATTATTTTTCTTTGTACAGGTTCAAAAGCAGTCTAACATAGCGAGCTCAGAGAAAGTGGACACGGGCGAGCATATACTCATCCATCACACAAGAAACACTGCACAGAAGCAGTGGGCGGAAACACAGGTGAAAAAAAAACACGTCTGTTCAAATGAATCTAGAAAACTCTTAGAATTGAAAAAACTAAAACTGTTAACTGGTTGACTCAGGCGTTTGAAAGGGGCACTTAGTTTTGGCGGGAACGCGGAAAGAGTCGTGTCACTCCGTTGTATTTTCTTCCAAAACTAGTGTTTTGTCGAGTGTTTACGCATAAAAATGGTGGTGTTTTATTCATAAAGTGTCGAATCACAAGCGCGAGTGTGGGAATATGATATAATGTGGTGAAACATGACTTTTCGTGTTGCTTCCAAAACTCCATCGAAGTTTTTTTACTTTATAGTAAAGTCGCCACTACTTTACTAAAGCATGATTGGACTTCGCTGACACGGACTGTACTTGACCAAGACTGAACTTTGACTATAACTATAGCTTCGATGAAACTTATTTAACTTTTGAAACTTGAAAATATAAAACACTTAATAAAACAATAAAACACTATTTATTTATTTATTATTACTTGACAATGGCAAATGCTCAAAATGCGACGCCAAAACCAAAGAAAAAAAACACTGTTTTAAAAAAAAAACAATGGGGCTACACGACTTTTGGCGTTCCCGCCAAAACTCATCAAGTGTCTATTGTCTATTGATGGTATATTATGTTCGCCAAATTCAAACCCAAATTTAAAAAAAGGGGCACTTTCAATAGCTAATATTTTTTTGGTTGCAGGTGCTTACGCTGTCAGGCGTGTCGCGCGTGTTCCACTCGCGATTTCCTCTGCTCATATCAGTTGGAGACTTCAACCGCTCGTGGAGCGCCCTCCTTGATTACATCACCGACTTCGCGCTGCGCAGGAGCCACGAGGTGAGCTATTTCTGTACTTATAAAATTCATTTCATTCGTAATTCATACTCAGTACTTTATTGCAACATATTATGTGCAGGTCTTTCTGCTTATAAATTATTGTTGTTTATTGTTTATTGAGATAAAAACGACGAAATCAATTACATTTATCTCACATCTAAATAATAATAATTAATTAAAAACTATAATACAAATAATCAAAATATAAATCTAATAATAAAGAAACATAATCACAATAAGAAAAATAATTACCTACTTATGTCAATTAACGAACACAAAAATACAGTACAAACAAAAACTATAAGAATAATAAATACTAATTGGTTATGCGGATGCGATGCGGTTTGCGGTATGCGGGAAGAGATTCTCTGTTACACACCAAGAAGAAGAAACAAGAGAGTGAGCACTAACCTGGCTTGCCGACTGGCTTCTGGCACGGAGCTGGTGAGTGGCAATGCACTGCGTTCCTTTATAATGCACACACTAGTTACGGCGCAGCGGGAAGAGAAAAAGGGAAATAGCGGGAACAGCGGGATTGAGGAAGGGAAGAAAGGTATTAGCGCGTACAAAATGTCGGTTAATTCAAATGTGAACATAGGTATGTACAGGTGCGATGCGAGAGAATTACAGCGAAGGAATGCTCCCGCCGCAGGCGAGCGCCTGCGGCGGTTAACGTCGCTGAGTGCTGCCATTGGCCACTTGCGCGAGAAACGTCAACGGCCAGCTTAGGCAGTGTCTCACTCCGATGCATCATTCCTCTCGCTTGTGTAACAGAGAAGGATAGAAACGGCGTAAACATTCTCCCCGGCTTGGAAAACTGCAGGGTTTTTCAAAAAATAAATAAGAAAATGAATGCGATAATAGTAACGCTTACGCACGTTTGATGCATCGATTATGTTTAGAGTATTAGAGGATGCGAAATAGGTAATCAAAATGTATACATATATGTATATATGCGGTGGGTAAATAATATGTAAATAATTGATAATGATAATATAAATACAATATAATAAATATTATTGCAAATATAACAGCTTATTATAAATTGCAGAGCGACTAATTTATTGTGATGGAAGAGGACAAAGTTTTACAACTGGACGCTTGAAGGTCCCAGAAGTAGTTCGTAAGTACTAATGCAGAATGCGTGATTCCGTCTTTCCCGGGATATATTTGCTCAATAATGCCAGTAGGCCATCGAAGTGGCGGTGTATCATCCTGGTGGATGAGCGCAAGGTATCCCGGTTGGATTTGTACGTCAGGCGTATTCCATTTTTGGCGCGACTGTACCGTACTTATTACTGTAGCGTAATAACTTTGAACTAAGTTGCCCAAAAGCTTTTTCCGGACATATATCGATTTAGACGTATCGATTTTCGTAGCCAGGAGCGATTGTAAAAGAGTCTTGTTTAAGAAGTGGGCTAGTGTTAGAATAGTATGCGGCTGGTCAGACAGTAAGCGAAGCGGGCGCGAGTATAAGACTCCTAAATGGCGCGGTATTTGCAGCTCAGGAAGAAGCGGTAATTCTTCTACAACGTCAAATAACCGGGCGCTAGTTGACAGTATGGCGCGGTTAGTATTGACTGTTGTAGATATGGATGTAGAAAATGAGAACATATCAGCCGAAGGTAACCACTTCAAACGTAGAATTTTTAATATGTCACTGTCATCCGTGAATTTTATTACTGCACGGTGCGACTCGGGCACGTGGGCGAGAAGCTCCGCCGATTTTGAGGCCCATTTAATAAACTTAAACCCGCCCGCCTCGAATAATGTGAGCAGCTCATCGGCCAGGCGTGTGCCATCTTCGGCCGTATGTATTGATGTGGTAAGGTCGTCGATGTACCACTCTCTGCAGGCCACCTCTGCTGCGCGCGGGAAGCGATCACGTTCGTCATAAGCTCGCTGACGACTAGAACGGAGACCAAAAGTCACAAAGTTGAGCTGCAGGATACATACAGGTTCGATGTCATTAAAGCGGTGTAATATTTTTTGATACTTGCGATCTTTATGATCTAACAGAGTGCGTAGATACATTTGTTGTACACCAGCTGTTATGGAGACTTTGAAAAAGCAGAATTTCAGTAAGCGCACAAGCAAATGTGCTTGCAGATTAGGACCAGTGTGTAATAGGTCATTTAATGAAGTGCCATTGTCCGTTTTAGCGCTAGTATCTGAAACGACACGAGTTTTAGTTATCGCTTTATTCGGACGTAGTACAGCGTGATGCGGTATGAAGTATCCTTCCTTGGGTACGGCAGAGGTAATAGCTAACTCTGTGAGGTAATCATTATTTATATAATCAAACAATACGTCATTATATGATTGACGTAGCGCGGGTAAGGCAGTAAACTTGAGTTCCAGCGAAGATAGTCGACGCTGAGCGATGTTAACGAAATTACCTAACCCTTCCGGGGTACTTTTAAACGGTAGCGAAACAATATATCTTTCACAAGTGCTTTCTGTGACTGCCGTCTTGTATAGTTGTTCACGTTCTTGATCATCCGGTCTTATGGTATTTACGGAAGGAACTTCCTCAAGTTGCCAGATGTTTTCAATATTTTTATTAAGTTCATTTACTAAAGGACCGAAGGACCAGGATATATTTTCAGGGTAACTTAGTATTTCTCCCGTGATAATATATCCAAGCGTTGTTTCTAATGCGTATAAACCAGATTTAGATGCGTCCGTTAAGCCAAGAGGTGTATTGTAAGCGGTATGCGGCGACACTTTGCGGCCTTGAATTATGAATGCGAAAAGTTGTGTTCCGAAAATTCCGTCGATAGTGCCTGGGGAACCCCAACGTTCATCAGCAAGCGGTAGGTTTTGCAAATGCTCCAACATCGGTGTTGGTATCACTCGAGTTGGTAACTGGTCAGTGATGTGTTTCACTACTAAAAGCGTTATGGCGTAATGAGCGTCCGACACGCGCGATTGTATTGTTAATCTGACGTAACCCATAATGGGCGTTGAGGACGACCCTACAGATTTTAGCGAAGAGTTAGCAAGCGGTTTAATATTTAATTTTAATTTTTTACAACATTCCAATGTGATTAAATTATGTTGAGAAGCGCTGTCTACCAACGCGCGTAAGGTAAAACGCTTTCCTTCAATAGGCACGTATACCTCAGCGGTAGGTAAAACAACTGTCTTTTCTAATGCGTTAATATCTTTATCGTACGAGTGCAAAGCGCGCGAAGTTTCGAGCGAAGTAGGTTCAGACTGCATAGTTACTAAGCGCGCGTCAGAGAAGGACGTCTGCGGTGCGCCTGTATAATGAGTATGTAAACAAACGGAGTGCGCTCGAGTCTTTTCGTTAACCGTGCTGGTAGCTGCGACTGTGTTCGGCGACATCGGTTGTTGCGTACTTCTACATAGTAATGTATGATGGCGTTTTAAGCAAAACTTACATACATTCCGAGATGCACATTTCAATGTATTGTGAGAAGTACTAAAGCAGTTTATACACAAACTATTTTCTTTAATGAAATGAAAGCGGTCATTAACGGGCAAATTTTTAAACGCTGAGCATTCATATAAGTGGCTATGAATTGTCGATTTACAAAAAATACAGTCTCGTTTGTTTATGCTGCTATCATTAATCGTAGCAAACGTATGCGACACCTTTGTCTGCGGTGAACTATGCAACCGAGCCTGCGAGTTATTATTATTACTCCGCGCGGGAGTTGTTTGCTTACTATTACTTGAACTCGTTCGCTCTAAAGTCTTTATGCGGTGGCGAATAAAATCGACTAAGTCCATGCTACTTGGAATGTCTTTATTACGGATAGATAGCTCAAAGTTTTGAATTAAATTTGAATCTATCTTTTTTAATGCTATATGCGTGAAAATGAAATCAGATAAGTCTTCGATTTCCAGCTGTTTTAAGGCAGCCCAAGATGCATGTACTCGCTCAATAAAATTATTTAATTGAGAAGCAGAATCGTAAGCGGGTTTGGCGTCCAGTATTTCATTTAAGTACGTTGTACCTAACAATCGCTTATCTTGGTATCTAGCTACTAAAGAATCCCAAATGATTCTATAGTTTTGCTCATTAGGTATTATTCCTGCAAACGTACTTAGTGCGGTACCACTTAACTTTGAAATTAAATACTGTACCCTCATATTGTCTGTTAAATTGACATTTTCGTGAATATTCGTTTTAAAACTTTGATAGAACAATGGCCAAGTTGCCGCATCACCAGAAAAACTCTTTAATTCTAAAGGCGGTAGCCGACATCTATACTCAAATTCGTCAACCCGTTTATTAACCTCGGTCGAGGTGGTAGCACTTGCACCTCGCGACAATAGTTTCGAACGTGTGTGTTGTATATTTGAATATAATGTTTCGAATGCTGACCAATTGCCAAAATTAAACTTGTAATCGGGATCTTGTTCTAACAATAAAGCGTTATGTTGATCACATAAGTCATTAAAACTTATGTATAATTTTTCGATATTCGATGTCGCAGCTAAGAAATCTTGTGTTTTTCTTGTTTCAATATTATCCGACACATTTATTTTCCTAGAGGAATCATGTAAAGCGGTAATGTGGGAGAAAATAGCCTCCTTCTTTGCAGAAGCGAACCTTATCTTCGATTCCAACTCCATTTCTAACGGTAACTTACTGAATAACGGTATCTAAATAATGGTTAAAAATGCGGTTATAATAATTTAAATATTAATTAAATTAATCAGATGTATTTTGAAGTTCTATGTCTACTCTAATGTTTGCAACAATGAATAATAATGTAAAAATAAGAAATGAAACCGTTACCTGAATAAGTCAGTTAAGAAATATTTGAAATAGTAACACGAAATAAGTCCGTTGTATTGATAAAGCGAGCGGGCCGGTTACGACTTCCTCGACGAGCACCGTCAATCGACGTTAAGAACTACCTACTTATATTTTAAATACGAGTCGTAACGTCACAAATTACAAAATTGTTAGCAATATTGAGCAAATATGTTCGTGAAATGCGGGATAAATAGTTAAATAACTATTTGTTTTGATAAATAAGCACAGATTAAGCGTAAAATGCGACAGTAATCTGAATTGTACTGCGTAGTAACAGGTAGTTGTAAATATAATTTCAAATTACAGATGCCGTTATATATGCAATTTTACGAAATAGACAGAAATTAGCAAGTAATATGCGATAAATATGATACAATATACTGGGAAATATAGGTAAAAATGCGGTAAAAGTATAGATTAAGACTGAAATGGTGTAATTAGCCTTCGATAGCTAAGGAAAAACTAGTTCAGTCCGGTTCGAATGGACCAAAAAAATGGTTATGCGGATGCGATGCGGTTTGCGGTATGCGGGAAGAGATTCTCTGTTACACACCAAGAAGAAGAAACAAGAGAGTGAGCACTAACCTGGCTTGCCGACTGGCTTCTGGCACGGAGCTGGTGAGTGGCAATGCACTGCGTTCCTTTATAATGCACACACTAGTTACGGCGCAGCGGGAAGAGAAAAAGGGAAATAGCGGGAACAGCGGGATTGAGGAAGGGAAGAAAGGTATTAGCGCGTACAAAATGTCGGTTAATTCAAATGTGAACATAGGTATGTACAGGTGCGATGCGAGAGAATTACAGCGAAGGAATGCTCCCGCCGCAGGCGAGCGCCTGCGGCGGTTAACGTCGCTGAGTGCTGCCATTGGCCACTTGCGCGAGAAACGTCAACGGCCAGCTTAGGCAGTGTCTCACTCCGATGCATCATTCCTCTCGCTTGTGTAACAGAGAAGGATAGAAACGGCGTAAACACTAATGTCAAATTCAAATCACAATGTCAATATCATAATCAGTGTCATCTTGTTTGCTCCTGTCCCATTGGTCAATGTTGGTCAAATTATACAATGTTGGTACCTAGCTCATATGACCCCATTAGGGTATGGCAAACAATTTTAGTCAAAAGATTTAAATAATATTAACTACGGAATTTTAAATGCGATTTAAATTAAAAATACAAATAAAATCATACAAAATAAAATTAGAATAAGTATTAATTAGTCATTATTTTTATATTCTTATTTTTATTAGGGGCTTTAATCGCAATGCGATTATGCCAGCCCCATATTACAAAAAAATCATAATTACATATTTATAATATGCCATCTGCACCTCGGCATCTCGGAAGTACTAGTCAATTGAAGACTAGTACTTCCGAGATGCCTCTTACAAGGATGTGCCGCACATATGATGGTTTAAGGGAGCCCAGAGACATATTCTCATGTAACTTCTTTTCCTTTAAGCTTAGTGTCTGTAGAACTTAAGTGACGGTGTGATCGAAGATGGTAAAGCACACCTACCCTGGAATGGAAACTAAATGAAAAAAAAAATAGATAAACTCAAAGTGCGTTGTATTTGTGTGGTACAGGTGTCTCTGGCGGCGTTGAAGTCGTTCCAAGAGGTGGTGATGGCGGCGGGGCGCGCGGCCGCGGAGCCGGCGCACCGGCGCGTGTGGGCCGCCGCCTGGGCCTCCTGGACCAACATTGCTTCGGCTCTACCCGCGGGAACCACGCGTGAGTCCGCCATGCCCTCTCAACACGAACAAACTAACATTGGTGCCTTTCCAATTCTCAACAGGAAGATCACTAACAATCTATTGAAGGACCTTCATCTCTTAGTAGACCTCATAACCGGTCATTGCAACTTGAATAGTCACCTCTTTAAACTAGGAGCCACGGATAGTCCGCTATGTCGTGGCTACTTTTTTTTTTTTTTTATGCCACAGGTGGCAATCAAGCTAACGGGTTGCCTGATGTTAAGCAATCACCGTCGCCTATAGATATCTGCAATACCAGGGGTACTACAAATACGTTGCCGACCTTTTAAGATTCTATTAACACGCCTTTTGAAGAACCCAATGATGTAACTCCGCGGGAATACAGAAGAAGGTAGATCATTCCACAATTTGCAAGTGTTTGGCAAAAAAGATCGCGTGAATCGCACAGTATGCGAGAATGCAAGAGAATGTAACTGTAGAGCATGTGCTTTTGCATTGCAAAGCCACAGAAGGCACTAGAATTGCAACTAAGCGGCATGAAGCTGCTTCGCTAGGTAGGTACCACCGCAGTACCAGATATTCTGCCGCCAAGCAGTAGTGTGTAAACATTACTGTGTTCCGGTTTGAAGCGTACTGCAGCTAGCGAAATTACTGGGCTGTTGAGACTAACCATCGAAAGTCTCAAAGTAATGAGCTCCAAAGCAGCGATGCCCCGGACTTTGTTTTGGTATTCAAAGTTCTGTGCATTGCTGCAATGGTCATTGGCATGCGTTATCTCTTACCATCAGGAGAGCGCAACGTTCGTCTCATTACTTTTACATAAAAAAAAAAAAACATCGTCATTGAACTTTCCACCCAACTCACTGGAGCTACTATGCCAGCGGCCCAGAGCCTCGCTCCGGCGCTTCAAGGAGCTGGGTTGACTCGAGTAGACACTAGCAGATGCACAATACACCCCAAGCGGGACGTCAGTGCAGGACCTTTTTACTTGGTGGTAGATCTCCTTAGCAGGAGGTCGTCTAGGTAGGTACCACCGCAGTACCAGATATTCTGCCGCCAAGCAGTAGTGTGCAAACATTACTGTGTTCCGGTTTGAAGGGTACTGCAGCTAGCGAAATTACTGGGCTGTTGAGACTAACCATCTAGTCTCAAAGTAATGAGTGCCAAAGCAGCGATGCCCTGGACGTTGTTTTGTTACTCAAAGTTCTGTGCATCGCTGCAATGGTCATGGGCAGGCGTTATCTCTTAACATCAGGAGAGCGCCTCGACCGTCTCATTATTTTTACATTAAAAAAAAAAAAAAAAAAAAAAAAAAAACCTATTGCCCCCACTTTGAATAACAATAAGAATTGGTGCCTCGCGCACAATGTTCCTTGGATTAGCATAATTTGGTTCCACCTGCCCCTTTCTATTTTTATTTTTTTTACTTTTAATAGATCTACGTTTGGTCACCAACTCGCCTGATGTAAAGCGACGGTGCGGCCGAGAATGGAGCACGCTGATCTAGAGGAAATCTATTCATCAAAATCCATTCAGTAGATTTTGCGTGAAAGCGTAACAAACATCCACCCAAACTGTAACATTCCATTCCAGGCTAGGTGTGCTTTACCATCTTCGATCACACCTTCACTTAACATCAGGTGCGCTGTGGTCAAACATCGAGCTTGTCAACCATTAAAAAATAAAATATGATATTAGTGGGATTTGTCGCTTCCACTCGCGCCAGCGCACTGAAGTAATGAGTTATCTGTTTCCAAATATTCTAATTTTTTTTCTTTCTGTGCAGCCGGTGAAGACGGTAAATCGGGGGAACTGTACGCTCCGTCACTGAGCTTCCTCACGACTCTGGTGCAGATATTCCCTCTCATCTTTCAACATATACGACCTACGTAAGTTACTCGGAAAAGTTAACTAATTTTTGTTTTCCAAAAAGAAGGCAGGCATTCCCTGAATGTTCGTTATATTTTTCACCTGTCTGTGTTCCGGTTTGAAGGGTACTGCAGCTAGCGCAATTACTGTGCTGTTGAGACTAACCATCGAAAGTCTCAAAGTAATGAGCGCCAAAGCAGCGATGCCCTGGACTTTGTTTTGCTACTCAAAGTTCTGTGTATCGCTGCAATGGTTATGGACATGCGTTATCTCTTACCATCAGGAGAGCGTCTCGCTCGTCTCATTACATTTTACGTAAAAAAAAACACCTAGAGGTTGACCTATTACCATTATCCCGCTATGTCACCTAAACTTTCATATACTCAGAAATATACAAAATAGTTTAAGAAGTGTATATACCTACATGATGCAATGATGCTTCGTTGGAGCAGAGCGTTTAGTTGGCCTAAGGGTCATGGAGTCGGTTTTTTGTAAATTGTAAATTTAAATATTACTAACTGCGCCTCGCGGTGTTACCCGCTACATGTTTTCGAAAGTGTTTCAAGAGAAGCCGCATTAAGTGCTTACCACGGTTACGTATCTTCAACGTTAGCATATGGTCTACTTTTGTGGGGCAACTCGGTTGACATAGGAAGGGCATTCAAAACACAAAAAAAGTGCGTGCGGGCAATCTGTGGAGCCTGGTCTATCGATAGCTGTCGGCCTATTTTCCAAAAGTTTAATATTTTGCCATCACCCTGTGTGTATATTAAGCAAGTATGTATATTTGTTCAAGAACATCCCGAATAGTTTGACTATCAGTCAGATAAGGTACCAAAAAATACTGTCAGAAAAATACACTATAAAAAACTATATTTTCCAAAATGTAAGCTTGAGTTGTATAAGAGAAACGCTTACATAATGGCAATCACAATTTATAATAAACTGCCGGCCGAAATAAAAATGCTAACCTAACAGCAAATTTAAACGTAAATTAAATTCTTGGTTATTGTATAAATGTTACTACACAATTCTAGAATACATTAATGATAAAAACATGTAATAAAATATAACTGACATTATTGTACACCTCTAAAAGAGGTAATTTGTATGGAACTGTATTAATTATTACATAAGATCTTTACTACCTACATTTGACAATAAAATCTTTGAATCTTTGAATCTTTGAATCTTTGAATCTTTGAAATAAAAAGTAGTCTATGTTCTAATCCAGGGTCTCAGCTACTTCCATACCAAATGTCATCTAAATCCGTTCAAGATTCAAGGTATTTATTGATTCCATACAAGATGTTAAAAATACACATACAAATAGGGTACACATTTAGGAATCGTCGGTGAAAACGGGCAACAGTCGTTTTTGCGTGAAAGAGTAACAAACATCCATTCATCCATCCATGCATCCAAACTTTCACGTTTATAATATTAGTGGGATAAATACAAGTATTTCAAATAAGTCTCATCTCTCCTTATACTTTCCCATCCAGCACTACTCGCTCACAACTTTTCACACACAAACACACCCGCGTGCATACGAGAATACGATATAAAGAATATTTATAATACTGCTTTTACAATACTTGTAGCGGAGTAGGATGTGTATCAACAGTTTCGTGTCAGGTTCACAGCGGCAGACGTGCAGAAGCTGGGCGCGGCGCTCGCCGCGATGTGCAGCATCTCCCCGGGCGCCGGGCCCGCCGGTCTGGAGACGCTGCCGGCCACGCCCGCGCCGCTCACCGCGCACGCGCTGCGCTGTCTCGACACCGTGCACAAGGTACTTGTTTTTCATGGTTAACAAGCTGGGTGTTTGACCACAGCTCACCTGATGTTAAGTGACGATGTGGTCTTAGATGGTAAACATATCTAACCTGGAATGGAACTGGCTCTTATTTATAAGCCTTTCATTTATTATGTAAGACGTTTTTGACAGTGTTTGACTACTTATGTAAGAAAAGTCATATGTTTATACTGTGTCCATTATGTTAACCGCTTTTTGGCAGCTCATACAAAGTTGACGACATAACTTTGTACAGCGTCTAGCAAAGTAAATCTCACACAAATAAATACATTGAATCTAGCATTACCTCTTTACAAGGCTGCGTTAACATGAGAACAATTTTTATCAAACCAAACAAAAATCTTTTTTATATCCTACGCTTATTGTAAATATTGGTGATGCGGAACAGTATTCTGGCCTCTTCCGATAAGGGATTAGCCACTGTTTCACCACCCTCAAGTTAAGATTGGTTTTAGAAAAAAAAAAACATATCTCTCGTCTTCGGTCCAGACACACTCCGCTATGCAGTTTGGCGTGTCGGGCTTCCCCATCAGATGTAGGAATCTATTGAGCGGAATGTGACCGGACCGAAGCCTCATGACCGTTACAAGATCCGCCCTACACATATCTGCAGAGGGACTCAGGTGCCCTTAGGCGTGCGAACCGTTTTTTTTAGCGTTTTTTTTTTTTTATGGTTGACAGGCTAGTTGTTTGACCACAGCTCACCTGATGTTAAGTGAAGGTGTGGTCGAAGATGGTAAAGCACACCTAGCCTGGAATGGAACTGGCTCTCAAGTGAGGCTGCCGGAACACACCGTTAGATGCTTGGCGGCAGATTTTCAACTTGAGGGTGGTAGCTAGCCAGCCGAGTACTAGAAAGTACCCTACCACCATGCTATGGTTTCTTCACGATGTTTTCCTTCACCGGCAGCTCAAGCTCATTGTTGGGGTTTGAACCCACGCCCTTCGGCATGCGAACCTACCGCGCTAACCACTGAGCTATCATCGCTACAAAATACTAATAATATTAGATAACAATTTATTATGCTACGTTAGAATTACATATTGTGGTTGTCTCTCGAAGAAAAAAATTGTTTAGCTTAGTGGAACTGGCTGGCACCCATACTAGTAATTAAACTGTGCTACAGGCGCCAGAGCCCCCCATACGCAGTAATCTAGACATCAAGCGAAATTGTGATGCAATGTGTTGTGTGTAGGAGGCGCTGCTCCGTCACGAGCTGCTGCCGGCGATGTTCTCCGCGCTGACGTCGCTGGCGGAGGCCTGCCTCTCGTGCGGGGGAGGCGCCCGCTGCCTGGCCGCGTGCGCAGCCCTATACCGCGCCGCGCCCGCGCCCGCCGCGCCCGACCTCCCGCGCTTACTTCAGGTCTGTACCTATCGAGCTGATAACCCATATCTATTGTTAGTATATTTTTATTTATTCATTTAAAAAGTCTGTCAACACAGTGTGCACCTAAAACAAAATTAAAGACTTGGCTTATAGAGCAGGCATTCTGTAGGTTCGATGACATGATGTTACTAAAATTTTTATAATTTTTGTGTATTTTGTATTGAATTAATTAATTGTTATTATTTTTATATAATTTTCATACATTTTTTATTTTATTTTTATTTTTTAATATCGCATTGACATGTGAATGCACAATTTTTTTTTTTTTTTTAATTAACTTGTAACATCAATAGTTATCAATAAAATACTATGACTATGACCAGTACATAAAAAAAAAATTAATTCCTAAAAAAAAATCCCAGTTAATTTCCCATTTCCCAATATCAAATACTATTCAGCAATATATGTATGTATTTTGAGATCTGAAAAAGGGTTTAGATGAGATTTGCTGTGCAAGTTGTTATTACTGGAAAAATGCGTTTACCGAATTTAAAATTTTGCATTCACCGAGGAAAGCTCGGTCGTCCAGCCTTGTGGTGTAATGTGACACGCGAGATTTATTACATTTTATTTAAATAGGGGGCAATTGGGGCAACGCATAAGATACCAGTGTGGTGACCCTCGCTCCGGCTCGTACTTGGTGCAAAGGCTGGCTATTGCTATCCAGCGCAGTAATGCTGCCAGCCTCATGGGTTCCTTTGCACCAGGTTCAGTCAGGGGCGGAGTATTTGTTGACTGAATTTTAATTTTAATTTAGATACCTTTTGTTTTAATTTTGCTGTTTTTTGACAATAATTTTAACTACATGACTAGCATTAACATTGTTAATTGATAATTTAAGACAAATAAGGATAGTTTTTAAATAGTAAATAAATACCCTAGGACATTTCACCCAGCGCCATCTAAGCAAAGCAGTACTATGGGAACCAGAAACTGATAACTGATAGAATATTTATATACTTTTTTTTTTTGTAAATACATACATACATAGCACACTAATATTTTAAAGGCGAATTATAAAAGATGCGTCTGTGTTTTTTTTTTTTAATTTTAAAATGTATTTTCGTTTCAGGCGTTGCATTCATCAGTAAAACAGTGCGCGCAAGACAAACGGCGGAGAACCAGCGAGGTGAACGAAGATGCTGCGCAGATCTCTGGCTTGTTGTTACAGGTACTTATATACAACTAAACTACGAGCAAACAGAGCATTTACTTAGTCACGACTTCAACATAAATAAACAGTTAAAATACTCTTTTTTTTTTTTTTTTTAATGATTGACAGGCTAGTTGTTTGACCACAGCTCACCTGATGTTAAGTGAAGGTGTGGTCGAAGATGGTAAAGCACGCCTAGCCTGGAATGGAACTGGCTCTCAAGTGAGGCTGCCGGAACACACCGTTAGATGCTTGGCGGCAGATTTTCAACTTGAGGGTGGTAGCTAGCCAGCCGAGTACTAGAAAGTACCCTACCACCATGCTATGGTTTCCTCACGATGTTTTCCTTCACCGGCAGCTCAAGCTCATTGTTGGGGTTTGAACCCACGCCCTTCGGCATGCGAACCTACCGCGCTAACCACTGAGCTATCATCGCTACAATCTCATTATAAATGTAATGTTATTCATTCATATTTATTTTCGGCAACACTGGAAACTTTATATATACTCAAAATTCAAAATTATTTAATTTAATGTAACTTGATTTATTGTATTATTATTATTGTATCTTGATCTAAAAGGAGAAGCCACTGGCTCCTGACACACAGTCTTTGACTAGTTCGGGAGCCTATGGTTCAATGTATCTATACACCATGTTTTATGTCAAATAAATAAATTATGTCAAATGTAATGTAATATGTTTCGACTTAATTTCATTTATAAATTTAATGTAAAATTTTAGAGAATTGCAACAATATAATTATATAATTACATGAAGTAACAACACTAGAAAACCGTACAGAAGTTATGTGTTTGGTGAATTTATGTTTTTCATTATGTTTGTCAAATGTATCAAAAATAGTGTATTTTTGAAGGGGCGGTCTCTCCTAATACAGGTTTATGTAAACTTAAAAGGAGAGGCCAAAGCCATGTTTAAAAAAAAAAAGTATTAATTAAGATTATTTGTATTTGTATATGGCAGTAACATGCTTGCACTAATAATGAAACCGTGCGTTCAGGGGGGGTTTTGTTAAGTGCGAGGCGCGAGATATACATAATTATGGTAGACTTTTTTTCTACGAGGACGCGAGGCCCCTGCAAGAGCGAGGCCCCGGGCGGTTGCCCTACTTGCAACACCCTAAGGCCGCCATTGCACAAGCGCGAGTGTGGGAAAATGATATAATATGGTGAAACATGACTTTTTGTGTTGCTTCCAAAACTCCATCGAAGCTTTAGAAATAAGTCGCCACTACTTTACTAAAGCATGACTGGACTTGACTGACACGGAGTGTACTTGACCAAGACTAGACTTTGACTATAACTGTAGCTACGAGGCAACTTATGAAACTTGAAAATATAAAAAAGTATTTATGTATTCTATCAGTTATCTGACTTCCATCACACAAGCTTTGCTTAGTTTGGGGTCAGATGGCGCTGTGTGTATAGTTCTACGATATTTATTTATTTATTTTATAAAACACTTGACAATGCTTAAAATGCGACGCCAAAACCAAAGAAAAAAATAATCCGTTACAGATAACGCTGTAGATACTTGTACCTTTGTATAAAGGAATAATTTGATGGTGATCCTGTTGTTTTTCAGATTTTAGAAACCGGGCTTCCTTTGGCGAGAGAACAACCCGAAGTATACAAAGAGTTCTGGGAAACGTTGCCCAAAGTACTCGAGACTTTTCTGTTCGATCCACCGTGAGTATATATATATATTTTTTTTATTTTTTTTTATGTAAAAACTAATGAGACGAACGAGACGCTCTCCTGATGGTAAGAGATAACGCGTATATTGTTGATTTCATCAATTATTTATCTGACAAAATGGTTTGTACTACATAATTTCTCAATAGCATCAAAATTTATAGTACATAATCATCAGCAGGGTCAATCATGTTAGCTGGCCACTCTGAAATCCTTATACCAGCTAGCTAAAAAGCTGGTATGAAAGACGGAACACTGATACCAGGGTTGCCAGGTGTCGAAATTAAAAAAAAAGGTTAAAAATCGCTTAAAAACTTTGTTTCACACATATATTAAAAAAAGGCATAGGTTTGTATTTTCATTCCTTGAGGTTGGAGCTAGTTTTTTAAAAGTGCTCTGGATTGGAATGTTTTTTTATAATATGGGCCAGCGTTTTGGGAACTATTCCCATTGATAGCGGTCTTTTAGAGTAGTTATTATTTTAGGTCAATTCTTGTGTGTTTATTATATCTGAGTGACATATATTAAAAAAAAAAAAAACAATAATAAAATAATAATAATATAACAATAATATGCACCTCAAAAATTTATTGATTTATTTATTTATTAAAAATTTATTGTTATATAATAATATAACAATAATATGCACCTCAAAAATTTGTCGGATATTTTATACATATTTTCAGTGTATATTTGTCAGTCAACGGCTAATCTTGGTATTTTTGCGTACCAGGACCGAACCTTGGTACATGGTATATGATGCTAAAACCTAGTATGAATACCAAGAAGCTGGTACGTCTATCATCACTGATCATCAGCCTATCGTAGTCCCCAACTAGACATAGATATATCCCTAAATAATAAAATGTAATTTAAAAAAATACTTGTATATTTAATTAACACTAGCTTCAGTTTTTAGATTTGTGATTATTTTTAACCGACTTAAAAAGGAGGAAGTTCTCAATTCGACTATGTTCTTTTTTGTATGATAATGATAATTCCACCAATTAGGACGCCTCGCGGCTTCACCCGCTTAGTTCATGTCACCCGGGATAATGTAGCTTCTAGGTAAGCGTGTTTCATCCTAGACCGCATCGTTGCTTCACATCAGGCAGGATGTGATCCAACGCGAACCTATTCAATATATAAAAAAAACCTTCCCAATGGTGAAAGATTTTTTGAAATCGTTTCAGTAGTTTTTAAGTTTATTCGTAACATACAAAAATACAAATCTTTCCTCCATGTTATAACATTGGTGTAGATTTGTTATTTTTTTTTTTTATAGTTGACAGGCTAGGTCTTTGACCACAGCTCACCTGATAACCTGTTATTATGGTTATTTTATTTTAAAAAAGTATTTATGTATTCTATCCGTTATCTGACTTCCATCACACAAGCTCTGCTTAGTTTGGGGCCAGATGGCGATGTGTGTATAGTCCTACGATATTTATTTATTATTAGAAAGAGAAAGAAAGCATTTATTTTGACACACACAACACTACAACAAAAACACTACAAATAAAAGATAAAAAAAAAACAATAATAATAAGTAGAAAGTTGTCGCTGTAGTGTCCAGTGAGACAAAAAAGGTTAGTTCTTATTATTACAATGTTTATGATTTGTATATTTGTATTACAATTTTTAATGATTATTGTTTAGATGTGTGAGATATGTCATTGTAATTGATATTGTCGTTTTTTTTTTTTTTTAATCGTTCACAGGCTAAGTGTTTGTCCACAGCTCACCTGATGTTAAGTGACGATGTGGTCGAAGATGGTAAAGCACACCTAGCTTGGAATGGAACTGGCTCTCAAGTGAGGATGCCAGAACACACCGTTAAATGCTTGGCGGCAGATGTTCAACTTGAGAGTGGTAGCTAGCCAGCCGAGTACTAGAAAGTATCCTACCACCATGCTAAGGTTTCCTTCACCGGCAGCTCAAGCTCATTGTTGGGGTTTGAACCCACGCCCTTTGGCATGCGAACCTACCGCGCTAACCACTGGGCTATCATCGCTACAAATCGCATCGGTTTTATTTCAATTTAAAAAAAATGTAATTTATTTAATTAAATTGTGTCGTTGTGGTGTCCAGCATGGGCGGCGGCAGGTCGGCGCGGGCGCTCATCGTGTCGGTGCGCGAGATGGCGCTGCGCGCGCGGCCGCGGCTGCCGCCCGCGCACCTGCGCCCGCTGCTGGCGCTGGTCCGCGCCGGCTCCACGCACTCCACGCCGCACCAACCCACGCGTACGTACACTCACTCACACCGTTGCCGTATCTAGGGTTATTCTTCAGGGCCTTTACTATAAAAAAAATCAAACTATTACAGATCTCTCTAACCATCGAAAGTCTCAAAGTAATGAGCGCCAAAGCAGTGATGCCCTGAACTTTGTTTTGTTACTCAAAGTTCCGTGTATCGCTGCAATGGTCATGGACAGGCGTTATCTCTTACCATCAGGAGAGCGTCTCGTTCGTCTTAATACTTTTTACATTAATAGTTGGATGAGAATCACTCGCTGCTCTCGTGATTCAAAAATTAGATACCTGAGCGTTAGCGAGGCAATCAAAAGAGCACGAGGTGAAAAAATCTTTGCACTCGAGTGCAACACGTAACTTTTCATCCCACCTCAGCGAGGAAATGACTAAATGCAAAAAAATCTTTTACAATCACAAGATACTTTTATTTCAGTTTAGGTATTAACTACTACATTAACAATATGACGTGAAAAGAAAATTGCGCGCGGAAAGCAAATTTTTTTTTTTTTTTTTATAATTTGCCCCTTCGGGCAGGCTAAAGCTATAAAGCCATACTGCCTTGTCTTAAGTGTCATTTCTGCTGTATCATAACTATAGCTATCGTCAAAGTCGTCTTAGTCAAGTCCAGTTCGTGTCAGTTAAGTTCAGTCATGCTTTAGTAAAGTAGTGGCGACTTTACTATAAAGCTTCGATGGAGTTTTGGCAGCAACACGAAAACTCATGTTTCACCACGTTATATCATTTTCCTACACTCGCGCTTGTAATTCGGCACTTTATGAATAAAACACCACCATTTTTATGCATAAACACTCGACAAAACACTAGTTTTGGGAAAAAATACAACGGAGCGACACGACTCTTCCCGCGTTCCCGCCAAAACTCGGAAAGCAAATTAAAAAAAACGTACACCAAGGAGGTTCCGAGTCTGAGTTTTTAACGAATTAAAAAAAGTTGTATGATAAATTCGGCACCATGGAGGTAGAAGTAAATAGGTTTAATGACGTTTTGAATTCACAAACTTAGTGCACACGATGTTCTAAATTCAAATTTACTTTATCCTCCTTTAGCGGATAAAAACGACTTTTGCACTCAGGTATCGAAGAGCAAAAATACTCTTTCCGAGATGAGATAAAGAGATTATTTGTATTTACTAAAGACAAGCATTGTTCCAGAAAACGAACAAGAGTTGAAGGAGAGAGAAGAGTTTGCCCGGACGTGCTTTGAAACTCTTCTACAGTTTTCCATGCTCGAAGACATCGACTCGTTAGCTGGTGTGGAAAGTAAGGTTTTTTTTAATAATACAGCAGAAAACCTAAACAAAGTAAAATTCCATATTCAATAAGAATAATAGAAAAGTTGAAAAATATACGGGATTGACATAATCTGCCCAGTTCCATTCCAGGCTAGGTGTGCTTTACCATCTTCGACCACACCTTCACTTAACATCAGGTGAGCTGTGGTCAAACAACTAGCATGTCAACCATAAAAAAAAAGTGACATACCGACAGCATGAAAAAAAATCAATCCCATTTCTTTTTTACGTTTGTATTACAAATACAAAGAATATAGTAAGTATAGATAGTAATAGATCTATTTATTTCACACGGCGTGATGTCATGACAGCCATGGCGGATTTCGCGGTAAATTTTAATTGGTTTTCGAAATCATTTTCAAAAACACCCCTTTTTGAGGAAAGTAAACTCAAACCAAAAAAAAAAAACAATTTAACGTCAATAATATCATTTCATCTTTGTCAGTTTCGTGTAAGTTGTCTAGGTAGCCACCACAGCAGTACCCGATATTCTGCCGCCAAGCAGTAGTGTGTAAACATTACTGTGTTCCGGTTTGAAGGGTACTGCAGCTAGCGAAATTACTGGGCCTGTTGAGACTAACATCGAAAGTCTCAAAGTAATGAGCGTCAAAACAGCGATGCATCGCACTTTGTTTTGCTACTCAAAGTTCTGTGTATCGCTGCAATGGTCATGGACATGCGTTATCTCTTACCATCAAGAGAACGCCTCGTTCGTCTCGATACTTTAACTTTTTTTTTATATCTTACTATTTTACCGACCTGTATCTTTATTATTGACAAGCAGGTCACCCCGCTTCGCACTGGAAAACAAAACTCGATTAATAATATACGAGTAAATATAGCCTATGTCACTCAGTGATAATGTAGCATTCTAATGATGAAAGTATTATTCAGATCGGTCCAGTAGTTTTGGAGCCTATTCAATACAAACAAACAAACAAAAAATTAAAACTTTCCTCTTTATAATTAGTGTTGTTTTATGTATAATTTGTTAGTGTTTTTTTTATGTGTAGTAATTTTTTTTCCTTATATTTCAGACGACACGGACCCGTTAGCGATAGTCGCGTTATTAGATAGATTTCAAGAAGTAATCTGCAAGTACACTCCGGACGAGGACAACACGGAACCCTTGCCAAGGTGAGGCCGACACACCGTCTCACTCACAATATACGTGAAATCCCTCCATAGCATGGTGGTAGGGTACTTTAGTACTCGGCTGGCTAGCTACCACCCTCAAGTTGAAAATCTGCCGCCAAGCATCTAACGGTGTGTTCCGGCAGCCTCACTTGAGAGCCAAGTTCATTCCAGGCTAGGTGTGCTTTATTATCTGAGCTGTGGTAAAACATTTAGTCTGCCAATCTATGCATTGTTTTTAACCACTGACGCAGAGTTTTGGCGGGAACGCGGGAAGAGTCGTGTCGCCCCGTTATATTTTTAGACCACATTATATCATTTTCCCACTCTCGCGCTTGTGATTCGGCACTTTATGAATAAAACACCACCATTTTTATGCATAAACACTCGACGAAACACTAGTTTTGGAAAAAAATACAACGGGACGACACGACTCTTTCCGCGTTCCCGCCAATACTCCGGGAGTGTTCTTAGCTATGTTTGATGAAAATCGGTCCAAGATGGCCGCCGCCACAAAATGGCGGATTACATATTTTTGCACAATTCCCGCTTTATGGGTAACAAATGAACTTGACTAGTAGAATACTGAACACAATAGAATAGAATATAACTTTATTATACACCAAAAATGAAACACAGATCACAATTAATACAAATAGGAAACAAACAAAAAAATAAATATAAAAAAGAAGATATATAACAAAACAATAGAATAGATACATGATGCATAAGGGCGGTCTTATCGCCTAGAGCGATTTCTTCCAGCCAACCTTTGGATGGAAAGAAGAGTAAATAAATACATATAAGGTACAATATGTTGGGGTTTTTTTAAATTTATACTTGTGTATACAGGCATCAGCTCTCGGAGATATCGTTCGTTTTGAAAGCGATTGCTACTCTGATTGAGAGTATGAAGAAAGCACCTTCCGGCAAAGTGGACCCACTCGCCTGGCAGAAGCTAATAGGTAAGTGGTCTAGTCTATACTATTATAAAGAGGAAAGATTTGTTTGTTTGTTTGTATGGGATAGGCTCCGAAACTATCGGACCGATTTCAAAAATTCTTTCACTGTTGGGAAGCTACACTTTCTCCGGGTGGCATAGGCTACTTTTTATCCCTGTATTCCCACGGGAACGGGAACTACGCGGGTGAAACCGCGAGGCGTGCGCTAGTCTTTGATAATATTTTCAAATGTATGTATTGCTGTTCTTTTTAAGATTTTTTATTTTAATTTTAATGAGTGTAAGCAGAGTTTTTTGATGGGCGTACATGGTCTGAAATAAATTATTATTATTATTGTCTAGGGCTGTACCCGGTGCTGGTGCGATGCGCGAGCTCTGGGCTCTCAGCGGGGGGCGGCGCGGGCGCGGGCGCGGCGCTGCGGGAAGCTCTGCTGCAGTACCAGTCGCTGCTCTCCGCGCCGCCCTAGCGCCGTGTGCTCTACACAATACACATATAGAGCACGTGCCTCTAACACCAGGTACTCAATACTCAATACTTTATTGCAACATACGTGCAGGTCCTTCTGCTTATAAATTTTACATATGACCCCATTAGGGTATGGCAAACAATGTTGGTCAAAATATTTAAATATTATTAATTACAGAATTTGAAATGCGGTTTAAATTAAAAAATACAAATTAATAATAACAAAATAAAATCAAGATATTAATTGGCCATAATTAGTCACAATAAATATTGTCATCGTTAAAAAATTCGTCAAGTGTGTAGTAGCATTTGGCTTCCAGGATTAATTTCAGCCGGTTAATATAATGATTTTTGTCTTGTATGTTCTTGAGTGAGTTGGGCAGTTTATTAACTACTACATACTAACTATAAATATATCCAACATTCCTTTGTATTATATTTATCTTGTATCTTTATTCTTATGCAAAGTGAAGGCGATAAGTCCAGCACTGACGTCCCGCTTGGGATGTTTTGTGCATTTCCCCCTGCCAGCGTTTACCCGAGCCAACCCGAGCTGGGTTGGCTGGTAGGGGGAAATGCACCGCCGCGAGTGGCAGTTCTTATTCTGCTTCTCAACGGCATTTAAATGGCCGTTTAAGTCGACAAGGTTTTCTATTTGCAAAATGCCAAAGCAAAAAAAAAAAGGAAACCTTGTCAACTTAATCGAGTGCCTCGTAGCAATGGTTATAGTCAAAGTCCAGTCTTGGTCGATTACAGACCGTGTCAGTCAAGTCCAGTCATGCTTTAGTAAAGTAGTGGCAACTTTACTAAAGCTTTGATGGAGTTTTGGAAGCAACACGGAAAGTCATGTTTCACCACATTATATCGTTTTCGCACACTCGCGCGTGTGATTCGGCACTTTATGAATAAAACACCACCATTTTTATGCATAAACAAACGAAAAACGCTAGTTTTGGAAAAAATGCAATGGTGCGACGCTTTCCGCGTTCCCGCCAAAACTCGTTATGACGGTTGCTGTCAAACATAACTTTTTTTTTTATTTCAGCGCCTCCAAGCCTGATAGAATAGAGACAACGCGCGGACACTCCCGCTAACTAGGGCATCATTCTAGTTAGTAAGCGCAGAACGAAATATGCAATGTCTTGACACTTAAGTATTATTATACTGTGGCACATTATTAAATACACCAGCAATTGATATAAATACGTTAATTTCTTTTTATAAAACCATAAATTTCACGGATACAGCAAATACAAATCATTTATTAATAACACCAAAGTTATAGGTCATTTTTCCATTCATATTTAAAAATGTCATAATCATAACATATGTCAAAACAATGCAAATGAAAATGTCAATGAAGTAATATGTCACATTTAAAATAATTATGTCAATATAATTAAATGTCCATAAAATCAAAAAATACCGGCCCTGCTGTTCGACAGCCGTGATGGTTCATTGGTAGTATGTCTGCTTCAAGAGCTGTAGGGCGTGGGTTCGATTCCCACCTAGGATAAACATTGAAAGAAAGAAAGAAATTGAATTGTACTGTACACACAAAAACAACAAACATAGACAAACAGTTACAAAATAAGGGTGCTATCTCTCTCTCTCTCTCTCTCTCTCTGTCTCTCATTGTGTGGTATAAACAAATGTTTGTTCTGTGTCTGGGAATACTGTACGTATTTACAAAAAAAACTACATAAGTATACTATCAGTTATCTGACTTCCATAGTACGAGCTTTGCTTAGTTTGGGGTCAGATGGCGCTGTGTGTAATGCCCTGCGATATTTATTTTATTTTCATATGCAAAAATGTACTGACTACATACTGCAATGTTTAGTACATTTCACAGATTTCGGCCACTCTATAGGATAAAGTTTCTGTGAAATGCACACTACTGCTTATCGATTGAAATCACAGTCATCGTGAATCTATAATCACTTGTTAGTTTATTTGGTAATGTGACCACAATTTATTTATCATTCCTATATTTGCGTTTGTAGAGGCTGGAGCTATTTTAGCGTTATTGAAGTCATTTTTGTATTTGTTACGTGGTAAAGAAAATTAATTTTAAAAATGTCATGAAATCCTTGATTTGTAATTTACTTTAAAAAACAAGGGGCAACGATTTCGAGCCTCAATTATCAAATGACTTAGCACTCGACCACCATCAGGCGAGGTGGTGGTCAAACGCAAACTTGTACGTGTTAAAAAATAAACCATTTTCTTTTCTGCCATTGCTAGCAAACAAGCAGACAGGATGTCTGATGGTAAGAAATCACCATCGCAATCTGTAATACTAGGGGAACTACGAATACGTTGCCCTTTTAAGATTCTGTTGTTCTGTACTTTTATTAATAGTTTATATTTTATAGTATATTTTAAAAGTAATACAACTTAAAATTGTAGCGATGATAGTTTAGTGGTTAGCGTGGACAGTTCACACGCGGCGTGGGTTTAACCCCCAACAATGAGCTTGAGCTGCCGGTGAAGGAAAATCTTGAGGAAACCATAGCTGGTTAGCTACCACCCTTAAGTTGACAATCTGCCGCCAAGTACCTAACGGCGAGTCCCGGCAGCCTCACTTGTGTGTTTACACTGTCTCTTAACATCAAGTGAGCTGTGGTCAAACACCTAGCTTGTCAACCATTAAAAAAAGATTATTTTTTCATGCCGTAGAGACGATTTCTAAAGTTAGCTGATTAATTATCAATAACCATGTATGTAAAAACAAAGTCTCAAGTTAAACAAACAATAAAATAACTCCATCCTTTACAAAAAGAATTGTATTTAGTTTTATTGAAAAAATCTTATTATACTTTGTATACTTAATTTATTATTTGTAACTATGAGAAATCTCGCATGTTGTTGGATTCCGAATGTGCCCCAGGGGTCAAGTATATAACCGTCTGATATGAGGCAGTTTCCAAGCCTAGGGAAGTCTAAAATACCGCGATCCGCGGTGTGCTCAACTGCTCATGGGTCAAATATATAATCGTCTGACATGAGGCAGTTTCCAAGCCTAGGGAAGTCCAAAGTACCGTGACTCGCGGTGTGCTCAACTGCTTATGGGTCAAGTATATAATCGTCTGATATTAGGCAGTTTCCAAGCCTAGGGAAGTCCAAAGTACCGTGACTCGCGGTGTGCTCAACTGCTTATGGGTCAAGTATATAATCCTCTGACATGAGGCAGTTTCCAAGCCTAGGGAAGTCCAAAGTACCGTGACTCGCGGTGTGCTCAACTGCTTATGGGTCAAGTATATAATCGTCTGATATTAGGCAGTTTCCAAGCCTAGGGAAGTCCAAAGTACCGTGACTCGCGGTGTGCTCAACTCTATAATAGTCTGATATGAGGCAGCTTCTAGGCCTAGGAAAGTCCAAAATAACATGATTCGCGGCATGCTCATGGGTCAAGTATATAATCGTCTGATATAAGGCAGTTTCCAAGCCTAAGTAACTCCAAATCACCGCGATCCGCGGCATGTTGAAAGCTGCCTCATATGAGACGATTATATACTCGACCCATGAGCACATATTTTGGACTTCCCTAGGCTTGGAAACTGCCTCATATCAGACGATTATATACTTGACCCACGTGGCGGATTCGGAATCCAACACATACTGTTGCATGTATGTGAAAAACATAAATAAATGTTGATAGAGGTTTTTATAGTATTTTGACAAATATTAGATTATTTTAAAAACGTAATTATGTGGTATAAACTCTACCACTACGCACGGAATTATGTAAAAAAAAATATATTCCAAGTAAATGCATAGATAGAATGAAATGTAGAAATCTAGTAATATTGTTAATGTTTACTTACATGTCTGGTCAGAATGCCACAGACAACGAAGTGTTAGGCCCTTAGTACACGGTGCGACGCGTTTGGGACTGGTTTGTGATTTTAGTTGCATGCAGTCGTTAGTTTAGTCCCGTTTACCACCAAATTTAAAAGTGGAGTATGGTTTTATATAATTTTTATTCATTTATATAGCCAATATTGAGATTCGGACTATGCGAACATTTACAACTGAGCGCTATACTTTGAATGAAAATGGGTTGTCACTTAAAATTGATTGATTAAAGATTTTGTGGTAGATTTCCTTAGCAAAAAGTTGTATAGGTAGGAACTGCTTTGCCAGATATTCTGCCGCCAAGCAATTGTGTGTACGTACCTAAGCATTACTGAGTTTTTATGTAAAAAGTAATGAGATGAACGAGACGCTCTCCTGATGGTAAGAGATAAAGCCTGTCCATGACCATTGCAGCGATACACAAAACTTTGAGTAACAAAACAACGTCCAGGGCATCGCTGCTTTGGCACTCATTACTTTGAGACTAGATGGTTAGTCTCAACAGCCCAGTAATTTCGCTAGCTGCAGTACCCTTCAAACCGGAACACAGTAATGTTTACACACTACTGCTTAGCGGCAGAATAACTGGTACTGCGGTGGTACCTACCTAGACGACCTCCTGCTAAGAAGATCTACCACCAAGTAAAAAGTAAAGTTCCGGTTTGAAGGGTACTGCAGCTAGCGAAATTACAGGGCTATTAAAACATCATCCAATGTATCAAAGTAATGAACGCCATCATTTTGCTGTTCAACGTTCTGTATATCGTTGTAATGGTCATGGGCATGTGTTATCTCTTACCATCAGTCGAGCGCCTCGTTTGTCTCATTACTTTTACATTAAAAGCAAGATTTTAAAACTTTCAAATTTAAAATCTCACCTGGGGATTAATTTTATTTAGAGTCCTTACGGAAAATATTGAAACGGCATCTGTAGCTAAGTAAGACCTGACAAAACCGCGACTCGAGTATAGAAGCAGTTTGAAACGCGTCGCACTGTGTGAGTAGGGCTTTATTTAGCGTATGATAATTATTTGCTAATCTCTGATACCGAATAATTTTACACATTTGTATAAAAGATGTCACATGTTAAGATTTTCCCTAAATAGTTTTTATTTACTTGTTTTTTTTTTTTTTTTTTTATTTATCATCCTTTTTGTAAGCAATGTGATGCTAGGGAAAGGGGATTTTGCGTTGCTATTTAAAGTAATTTTCACGTTTTGATCTATTTTGAAATTACATTCCGTATTTTTTTTTCAATATTTTTTTTTTTCTTTGAGAAGGCAAAATGTTAACAGTGATATTGTGCTCATATGGTAAACTACAAGAGATTACCGTGTATCCAAGTTGTCTACGGAGTTTACGTAGCATTTATCGTATTCTTTGAACAAAACCAATTGCCTTAAATATATTGGTTGCATTAATTGGTCGCTTTTACAGAAAAATTGGCGACACTTTAAAACATGTTCACCAAATAGAAGTTCAGACTAAAACTTCTCACTACTTCAAGTATTTGCTACGTCTGAATTTCTAGTAGAGTATAGTTGTATATTTTATAATTTAAAAATAATCACAATCGCTCACTTGTACAATGTCAATTGTTTAAAAGCCATAATTAGCTTTACATACACAATTTCGTCGTAAAAAGGATTGACTACTAAACTATTCAGTAATTAAAAATTATTAGTAATAAATTATTAGTTATTAGTAATTTTCAGTAATTTATTGTTGCAAAATAAAATTATTTTCTTTCTTTCTTTCTTTCTTTTAAAACTACAACAAACATGTATGCGGTCACTCAATCCACAGACATAGCTAGTATTTTTTAATTTAATTAATAAGATAAACGAAAAACGAATCTACATATTTTCACCTCACTATCTATGTGGTGCATCACTACGACTAACGGAAGAGCGTGCAGATTAAACCATAGAGAGAGACAGGAAACGCGAGTTTTTATGCCGCCTGTAGTTATATGTTTGAATGCCACTCGCGGTTACCCATTCTAAAAATGTGCTTGAGCTACCGGGTGATGAAAAACATCTTGAGGAAACCCTAGGTGGTAGGTTACTTTCTGGTAGGTACTGCGCTGATTAGCTACTACCCTTAAATTGGAAATCGGCCGCCAAGCATCTAACGGTGTGTTCCGGCAGCCTCGCTTGAGAGCTAGTTTCCTTCCAGGCTAAGTGTTTTTACCATTTGAGACCATACATCGGATAAATTATGGTCAAACAGCTTGCAAGTCAAAAAAAATCTTTAAAAAAAAATGTAATATACCTACTATACTTAAATTTTTTATCTCCACACTTAACATATAAAAAGATAGAACCTCTTTTTACTGCACACCGAAAATTAAAAAGTATATTAAGTAACATATATACACATTTATATCGAGAACGTTGCCAAAATAAAGCGATATCTTATGAAATGGTATCTCATTATTATTTCGCTTTTTACTATAGTTGTAATAAACCTTTTTACGACGAATATAATTATTTGTAAACTGTATCTAAGCTTCCATAATTATGTGAATAGATTTCGTTTAGATTTTCTTCCAAATGTCGATGTAATGAGATTACGTCATTTGCAGTATTTTTGTAAAACGCGGCACACACGGCGATATTCAGGCGATTTACGGTTGACATTTCGACGGTCCCTACGTACATAAAGACATGTCAAAAACCGAGGTTTACAGGAGAGCGTAATTTGGTGTTCAACCCGCTCTAGAAATAATTCTATGTACAATAATTGTAAAGAAAAAAAGTATTGTATAGAAAAAAAGTATTTATAATTATTATAAATACTTTTTTTCTATAATGTTTTATTAGCTTTAGGAACTTTAGGTATGTGCATATAAAAAATCTAAAGCCAATATTCAATTTAAAAAAAATTACATTTTTGACATGTCTTTATGTGCGTAGGGACCGTCGATTCGTTGTGTAACTTATTCTACTAATCTTAGGGGTTAGCGTATTTTGCGATAAACGCGTAAACAATAAAAAAAATTATTGAACAAGAATAGCGATGCCTCTACTGGACGTTATGATAACTGCTTTTTTTAATACATTTTTCTGTTTTACGCAACGTTTTATGGTACCGCCTCAGCTCTGAGGTTAAAATAGTAGAATTTTAAATGGTTATATTTTTTAATTTCGTCATTTTTTTTGAATTAGCTTTCCATAAATTTTGGAAAAATGATTTCTATATAACAACGTTGTTAAGTTAAGTGTATATACGCTTAAAATTAATAAAATATGTCCAATATCCATTTTGCATACCAAGAACGCTGGCTACATTTCTGTGGTTGAACTAAAATGTATACAGATGTATAAACTTAGGATGTTGTAAGCTGAAATGGGGGTCATTTCACTCATTGTTATGAACAACTATTACTATAGATACATTAAATTATAAAAAAAACATCAGATGTTCCATAGAAAAAGTTCTGTAACCCTAAACTAAATATAATGGAGAAGTTGTTCGAAATGAAGACTATAATAACCCCTATTAGACTTAGGATATCCTAAGCTTAAAACCCTGTATATTGCTTGAAATAAATTCCAATAGCTTGTTATAATTCACCTAAATCAATTGTAAAAATATAATTATCATCATGACAATATCTTCCCTAAGGCTTTCTTTGGACCTCCCTTTCTTTTTATACGTTGTCGGGTAAAAAGAAAGCTTACATACACATGCTGTTGTTAGCCTTAATAAGACAGGATTAAGTGATTACGACCTCATAACAACTTCAATATGGCAATGATCAACTTTTCTCGCCATAAATGGTATTGTCGACTTTTGTCGCGTGGGCGTCGCTGGTGTGTGGCGCGCCTAAAGAGGCCATAGCGACGGGCGGCTGTTTTTAACGTTTTTACATTTAAGCGTATATTTTATTATTCAGTTCGTTGTGTTGTTATTTTAATAAACGATATTGTAATAAGATGTTTTATTTCTCTATATTTTACTGTTGATTAAGTTGTTTAGGAACCAATAACAATGATGATGATAGGCAGGTCATTGGTTGGCGCGTTCGGGTCCAGAAGAGTGTGTATTCAAATCCTACAGAGCCACACTTGAGAGCCAGTTGCCATTTCAGGCTAGGTGTGTTTACCATCCTCCACCACAATATCACTTGGCACAAGATGAGCTGTATTCAAAAGTTTAGCATAAGGATCTACTATGAAAAGTAAGCTATTAGACATTTGTCGTAATATTTTTTAAATCGTTAGACCTACATGTTAGGAAGCTAGGCGTCTAAATTCTTAGATACATAAATTCATTTTTTTCGACTCAAAAATAAGTTGTTTACAATTTGGCTAACAATAGACCTCGGAAATGATTCAATGTTATAAAAACCTAGACCAGTAAAAACTCCCTACCTAGATTACTAAACTGTCTTTTTATACCTATCACACCGTCCCAGCTCCGCTTCAAACTTGCTTCAAACTTTTTTACTGCTAAAATGAAGTTTACCAGAATATTGAACTTATAAACCTACATAGCTCAACTCGAAGCAAACATGGTTAAAATAAACAGAGGTTCGTCAACCCCGAGCTTCCCGCTTCGTACAGAAATAGCCACACTTCCAGTCGGGACAGTGTCGATTTTTGTTTGTTTGCACGTTATAAAGCTAAATCAGGAAGAAAGAGAAAGTACCGCTTTTTAGAATATGTATGTTACCAAGTTAAAAACAAAGTTTTAGGAAAGAAATAAAGCGAAACAACAGGGTTGTTAAGACCCACAAAGAAAGAATAACAACTATTTGACACCACAGCGTCTGAAACTCGTGCAAGAAACCGCTTTCTCCGCAAATACCTAGGATCGATTAGTAGTAAGTACCTACTTAAGGGCAGTTAAGGGTTTTGTTATCACAGCTTAGAATGTACCTACTAATAATAAAGAAATTAATAGCAAATATATAGCTACCTACATCGTATACCGATGATGTTGAGCAACGATAGTTATGTCGAAAATACATGTTTAATTTTAAGGTCCAAACAACTGAGTAATTGTAATTAATTAATGTAATATTACATTGATACATACCTATACCTAACTACCTAAAGTGCAAGGTAACTTTGAAACTAAAGTTAAATAGGTTATCAATAAAATGCATTTGCAGAATAAGGCGTTTCCAGTTACCTACCTACGGCACAAACAAGTCTACGGCCGTGACCAAAAGCGGCACAGTGAGCTAAATGATGTCACCATATCCTCAACAACTTCCATACATTACTGTCGCGACACTCGTCATACTTGAGTGTAGTTCCAGTTGTATAGATAGAGGTTACTCATTTAAATTGGCTCCGTAGCGTAGGCCGTATGTAGGCAGATGGTGGCAGGCGGTAATTCATTTCTAAGTGCTTGATCGATAACACGGTTACCTTGGAGACTTGTATCCTTCAACTACCTGGTGGGAAGCGAACAGCGACCTTGTCTCAAATCTAGTCTAGGCTATGATTTGAAAGAAATTCTACTCTCAGATTACAGCACAGAATAACGTTTGTTATCTATCAGCACATGGCAAAGTTATACCTGAAATGCATATGTAATAATATGGATACTAATTAGCTAGCACTTATACACATAAGTTATATTAACAAATACATAAGCAAATTATGTAAACCTTTCATCTATTCATCTAGGTACACAAGTTATATTAGCATTAGCTAGATACTGTTTGTTTTTTCATGAGCAAATTATGTAAAGTTCATTTGTTTCGACTCTTGAAAGGACGGCTGGTCTAGGACAGGCCACTTGGCCACGTAATGTAAGACGCAGACCCAGAAAAAAAGGGAAATTAGCCCCTATTTTGTAACTGTTTGTTTTCTCTTTCTTTAAATTATCGAGATCGCTTGTAGTCTACGGACTATAAGCGATCTCGATATGGATGAGCCGCTAATGATGTTGTATGGTCAAGTTTTAGTACAGTGAAGCTTCATGTAGATTCTAACTCTACGGTAATAATCCCCCCGAGTTAGTTTTATAATTATTACTTTGTTTCAGGCCCTAATACTCGATCCAGACGTATAGCAGTCGCTGAAAAACGTAGACGGCGCTAGTTCTAGGTTTTATGACCGGAGCGATAGGTAGTGGTTTATCAAAGCCCTCAAAGCTCGGACACCAAAAATTTCGAGTTCCCTAATCGACGGTATACAGCGTTATAGCCATTAGTTACTCCATTGGCATTAAATATTATTCTGTATAAGATTTTTCCGTAGGTACTTTGGTAGATCGTCATAATTATGTAATGGATACAGGAAAGTTGTAATATGGAAGTCCTAGCTCAAATCTCAAAGTCGACTGGAAACTAACAAGGAAAAATTGAAAACGACAAAATTCTCATTATTTGCATGATTTTATTTCAGGTCTCACGGAATGTAGTGCGAGTGCCATCAAACATATTTACTGGCTTAGTACTCTTCAGCACCCTCGCCTTCGCCCTCCGCGGAGTCCATGCCGACCTCTTCGTAGTCCTTCTCCAGAGCAGCCAGGTCCTCGCGGGCCTCTGAGAACTCTCCCTCCTCCATACCCTCACCCACATACCAGTGGACGAAGGCACGCTTGGCGTACATGAGGTCGAACTTGTGGTCCAGGCGAGCCCAGGCCTCGGCGATGGCAGTGGTGTTGGACAACATGCATACAGCACGCTGCACCTTAGCCAAGTCACCTCCGGGCACGACGGTGGGTGGCTGGTAGTTGATGCCGACCTTGAAACCAGTGGGACACCAGTCCACGAACTGGATGGTCCTCTTGGTCTTGATGGTGGCGATGGCTGCGTTCACATCCTTGGGCACGACGTCGCCTCTGTACAACATGCAGCAGGCCATGTATTTGCCGTGACGAGGGTCGCATTTCACCATCTGGTTGGCAGGCTCGAAGCAAGCGTTGGTGATCTCGGCGACGGACAGCTGCTCATGGTAAGCCTTCTCGGCGGAGATGACCGGCGCGTAAGTGACGAGGGGGAAGTGGATACGGGGGTAGGGCACCAAGTTGGTCTGGAACTCTGTAAGATCGACGTTGAGGGCGCCGTCGAATCGCAGGGAGGCCGTGATGGAGGATACGATCTGGCCGATGAGCCTGTTCAGGTTGGTGTAGGTCGGGCGCTCGATGTCCAAGTTACGGCGGCAGATGTCGTAGATGGCTTCGTTGTCAACCATGAACGCGCAGTCTGAGTGCTCCAGGGTAGTGTGGGTGGTGAGGATCGAGTTGTAGGGCTCCACGACAGCGGTGGACACCTGGGGTGCGGGGTAGATAGCGAACTCCAGTTTGGACTTCTTTCCGTAGTCAACGGAGAGTCGCTCCATCAGCAGAGAGGTGAAACCGGAGCCGGTGCCTCCTCCGAAGGAGTGGAAGATGAGGAAGCCCTGGAGACCGGTGCACTGGTCGGCGAGCTTGCGGATGCGGTCGAGGACTAGATCTACGATTTCCTTGCCGATGGTGTAGTGACCGCGAGCGTAGTTGTTGGCCGCATCTTCCTTACCAGTGATAAGTTGTTCTGGATGAAACAACTGTCTGTATGTGCCGGTGCGGACCTCATCTGTTGACAAACACATACCAGAATCAGATTTAGTTCTCCAAAAGTTGCATTTCTCCTTATTTGCCAAACATTCTGACTAAGAAGTTAATTTCATAGATTATTTGAAAAAATGTTGCTTACCAACTACTGTGGGTTCGAGATCCACAAACACGGCGCGAGGCACGTGCTTGCCGGCTCCGGTTTCGCTGAAGAAGGTGTTGAAGCTGTCGTCACCGCCTCCGATGGTCTTGTCAGTGGGCATCTGGCCATCAGGCTGGATGCCATGCTCCAGGCAGTAGAGTTCCCAGCAGGCATTGCCGATCTGGACTCCGGCTTGGCCAACGTGGACTGAGATGCACTCACGCTGTTGGAAAATAAAAATTGATTAGTTCGTTACAGTAACTCTGCAATGGGAATCCTTGGAAACCAATAAGTAAGTACCACGGATTCTGTGCACTGTCATAATGAAGTTGTATTCTTAACTTAGGCTTCTGGTTACCAACTAACTATCTAATTCACAGAATTAAAATCTGCAATTCATAATGACAAACTACAACTCAGTACAACGGTACCATAACGGGTCCGATATCTACAGCAACGCAAGATAAGTACCTAGACCTAATCGTAATAGAAAGGTGAAAGTACGCCCGTGAATGCCGATAACCTTTAGTGAGAGTTGTACTTTGAATAGAACCTTCTATTCTATACCGATATTGATAATCAATAAACCAATACATATTTTCAATTCATCAAGGCTAAATGTAAATCAATCTACTTTATTCTACGAAACGTTGAAAAACAAGGTGAGATCACTGTCAACCTCAAGCGAGGTCATCGTCCACAGACACGTCACCATTCAAATGGAGTCAAGAGATGATCATAATTATAGAGAAAAAAATAGGATTCTATCATCGATTTCTGTTTCATAGAAGTCTGCTAAATATAAAGTTCATAAAATAAAATGCGGAGAAATTATCGATTTCATGCAGGGCGTGGCGACCGGCGGCGCGTCGTGCCGGCGAAAAAACCTTGAGAGTTCAATTTAATACCTAGTTTCGATTTGACTGAATTGTAAAATTTATTTTTGTATTCAGCAGTGTACAATTAACTTAAATAAAACAATATCGCATCTTCTAGCAAATTAATGACGAATTATTCTAACATCGAAAAATGCTATACAGCTAAAATGTAAAAGACGTTTAGTGAACAGTTCTACTCGAGCATGGGTTATTTCCATTTCGGTCGCGTAATATGCCACAAAATGGTGGCGTGGCCACCCGGTACTTTGATTGGAACTTATCATAAAAATATGGTTATTTAGCCGGGAATATAGAATAATTTAAGATATATTAGAGAAAAGCGATGTACTCACCATTTTGTATTGAGTTTGTTGAACTTATTCGTAGAAAATAGAAATAAATTAATCAGTCGTCGTTCAGCGCGACCGGTTAAGAGGCTTGCCAAACGAATGTGAATAATGAAATTTCCGTTAGATCGCTTTTATACTGCCCTTGTGACGGGGGAACGACGCTCACATTTCTGCTCTCTGATTGGTGGATTTGACTGCCGCATGGGCGTATCAGCCAATAAGGTCAAAGCTGCATTATATCACCATTGCGGGACTATGTGGGTTGGTGAATCACGCGAATATTTAAAAATGTAGAGATGTCCATAATACAATTTATCGTTGAAAAATTATTGTTTTCAAAAGAATAATTCAAATAACAATGTTATTTTTAGATTTCATAATAATTGATCCCTCTTTCAGTTGATTTTTTTATGAGTATTCAATTCAATGATAACATTAATAATAATATTTAATTGGCAGCAATGGGTTTAAGGTTATCGATATTATGTATATTTATAGCTCTGAAAGGACAATATGCTCTTCACCAAAAAATCAGGGTATGGCTGTATCATAGACAAGGCCGGGTGTACGTGAATACAAGTATATAATAAAACCCTAATTATGTCTACAGCCGTACATGTTTCTAGTCCTCACTCTACATAACGAATTCTTTGCTGCTTTATCTATCGAGTGATATAGTTAAATTTCTTCTGTAAGTGATAGGTAACTATACAGCTACAACACTAAGCTTTCCCCCCGGATTTCGTTATCATCTGGTTTGAATTGGCTCCCACTCATACAAGAAAATGTAAAAACGTACTGATATTCTCAACATTCTCGTTGCAATCAACATTATTATATTAAATACAATATTTTTTTAATCCAACCCTTTCTCCATTAAAACATATAGGGTTACGTAGCTATTGTACCATTCCGATAGAAAATCATTTCAATCATCATGAGTACTCATTATAAACAACTTTTACAATGAACCAACACTGAAATCGCAAATATTGTAAAAATTAAGAATATGGTTTTCGATATACATACCTACCAACCATGGATGAACATCCCTATGATGAAAAATCGTTATTTTCTTTGTGTGTAGATGGCAACACGGTGCTCTCATCCACATTTTGTTTGCATGTGTGTTACAGTCTGGATAAACTTACACTATTTTTCTCAAATCAAAGCAATTCATCGAGTAAAATGATACTTAAACTAACCGAAAAATTGAATATTTATCGAAACAAACTAATTTCATGCTAAAATAAGCTGTAATTTTAAAGATATTGACAAAATCATTTTACCGCAGATACGCACACATTTAAACCCCTTTTCATGCCCATATACGGGCTACAGACGTATCTGGGGAGGCAGACGGACACGGGTTGTTAAACTTTAATTAAGCTAAAATATCAATCCCTAAAGGCATTAAGATAATCTGCGCCTATACTTAATGATGCTACACACAAGTTCTGTGTATCGCTGCGATGGTCATGGACAGGCGTTGTCTCTTATCTCTTACCATCAGGAGAGCGTCTCGTTCGTCTCATTACTTTTTACATTAAAAAAAACACACACACACACACACCTTCTACCCGCCTACATACAAGGTGTGATGTTAAGCGACATGATTGGTGTCATTTGTAGAAAATAAAAATTTGCGTTAGTCTATTAAATATGCATAGAAAATAATAAATAAATAAACACCGTAGAACAGTGCCATCTAGCCCCAACTAACGAAAGCTTGTACCATGGGAGTCCGAAAACGTTTGTAGCGATGATAGCTCAGTGGTTAGCGCGGTAGGTTCGCATGCCGAAGGGCGTGGGTTCAAACCCCAACGATGAGCTTGAGCTGCCGGTGAAGGAAAACATCGTGAGGAAACCATAGCATGGTGGTAGGGTACTTTCTAGTACTCGGCTGGCTAGCTACCACCCTCAAGTTGAAAATCTGCCGCCAAGCATCTAACGGTGTGTTCCGGCAGCCTCACTTGAGAGCCAGTTCCATTCCAGGCTAGGTGTGCTTTACCATCTTCGACCACACCGTCACTTAACATCAGGTGAGCTGTGGTCAAACAACAAGTCTGTCAACAATTAAAAAAAAAAAAAAAACTGAACAAAACTTTTTTTGTAAAATAAATTCTTATAAAACATAATTAAGAATACCCAGAAACAAACATTTATCGTATTTTTAATTGTAATTTACCTTAATATTATGGGAATTAAATCCACGACCTACAGCTTTTGAAGCTAACATTCTACAATATAGGGTAGTCACAAGAACAGCGAAATCAATAGGAAATAAATCACTGTATGAAAATTGTGACAACTGGACAGCACTCCTAATAAAAGCGATCAAACATTACAATCTGTTAAATATTATATTCAACTGAAAAGTTTGATAATCACAGATTAGTTTAAATTGTCGAGAAAATTTCGAAAAACGCCATCTATGAGTTTTGTGTTACAACTTGCAAGCAAACGCTCTGCTATCGCGTGAATTGAAAATTTAACCAAGTCATTACCACTGAATGGCGAATAAAATGTGTGTACAAGCGCCATCTGCTGAGAATAATTAAAAGATGAAACGTAATTAAATTACACTGTACGACCGAAATTGCAACCAAAATAAATTTTAGACTGTTGATAAATGATCAAAGTAGGTTAAATGAATTTCTAGACATTTTTTTCTGCTTATTCTATTTACTTTCAGGCATACTAGATCTGAATTTTTATTGTACACAAGAAATGGAACCTTATCTCAAGTGATGAAAGCTTAAAACATCTAGTTAAAAAGATTGATTTTCATTTCGACCACATACTATTTCCGTTTTAAGATTGTGCGCGCGCGATCATTCGGCGCGCGAACGTTTCAACACGCGTCGCTTTTCGATTCGAAATACGAAAATTCAAATCGTGATAATACAATAAAATTCGTCGCGCTAATAATGAAATAAAAAAGTTGCCATTTTGTAAATTGTGTTGTGTGTGAGGAAGTGTTGTGAATTTGTTGAAGTAATTTGGATATTGTTTTAACGGTAAGCAATATTTATTTACATTTTTATGCGTAATTTTTACGACCTTGAGCGTTATAATGTATTTTCGGAGAATGACATTCGAGCGTTGTACTGTAGTTTTCTTAGAAAAATCGCTTTACACCCGACTGCCCAAGGAGAATTTTTTTTTTTTACGTTGAGTGTTGCCGTTAGATTCCTACAGATATGGCACTAGCCCTAGAAGAGTAGGATGTGTTCTAGGGCCTAGACCAGACTGGCTGGGAGCTAAGTTGAAAGTACTGTATTATACGATTTCTAAGAATCTTGAACCGACTTTCTATTGAGATAAAAACGATTTTGATCATTCGATTTAAAATGTACTGACACGAATATTCCATTAGAATTATTCGCACTCAATCATCAACACTAAAATAAAAGCGAAAGTAACATTTTGTTATCTTACGTGTGAAGCGGCTGAACTGTTCTTGATAAAGTTCAATGACGAACTATGCACAATTATTTCCAGATTTTTAAACAATTAGGTACATTTATTCACAGCGACATTAATTGACTAGAATGGCCTATAATAATAATAATTACAACTATTAACTCTAATCCTAAGTGCGCATTTTCACATGGCGCCATACCACTCACTCATATCAGAAGCCAAAAGACTTTTTTTATGGTTGATAGGCTAGGTGTTTGACCACAGCTCACCTGATGTTAAGTGAATGTGTGGTCGAAGATGGTGAAGCACACCTAGCCTGTATTGGAACTGGCTCTCAAGTGAGGCTGCCGGAACACACCGTTAGGTGCTTAGCGGGCGATTTTCAACTTGATTGGGTGGTAGCTAGCCAGCCGAGTACTAAAGTACCCTACCACCATACTATGGTTTCCTCATGATGTTTTCCTTCACCGGCAGCTCAAGCTCATTGTTGGGGTTTGAATCCACGCCCTTCGGCATGCGAACCTACCGCGCTAACCACTGAGCTATCATCGCTAAATTGCTAAATGCGCAGCACACAGATTTTTTTTAGCGTTGTTGTGTCTGTTCACACGCTGAAGGTAGTGGGTTCAAACCCCAACAATGAGTTTGAGTCACCGGTAAAGGAAAACATTGTGAGGAAACCATAGTAGGTGCTATTAGGGTACTTTCTAGTACTGGACTGTCTAACAACAACCTGCAAGTTGAAAATCTACCGCCGAACATTAAACAGTTTGTTCTGACAGCCTCATATGAGAGCCAGTTCCATTCCGGGCTAGGTGTGTTTACTAACTTCGACTACACAGTCACTTAACATCAGATGAGCTGTAGTCAACAAAAAAAAACGTTATTCTAGGCTTAAAGTAGGCTGTCTCGTTTACTCGCGTGATATTTAACTTTGAGAGAAGTTTGACAAAAAAATTTTAGGCTTGATCTAATATTTTTTTTTTAAATTAATTAAAAACTGTTATTTTTTAATTTTTATAAATTAATTTTTAATTTTTTGGCTTGTTTGATTTTTTGGTGTTTTTATAGGTACGTTGATATAAAACAACGTCGCCTCCCGCCGTCTGTACGCTTAGATCTTTTAAACTACTCAACGGATTATATATAGATAAAACTCTTTATTGTGCACATCATAAACAGAAAAAAGCACAGAGAACAAAAGAACCTTATGAGCTAGTGCCACAAGTGGCGGCCTTATCGCTAACAGCGATCTCTTCCAGGCAACCAAGAAAATTAAAACACGATAGATAACATAAGACGGACGGGACGGGAGACGGGAGATGTAACACTAATAAGAGAAATAAATAAAAGTAAAACATATAGAAATTATAATGCGGTTTCCATCAATAGACAGAGTGATTCAAGAGGACATTGCACCTGTGCGAAGCCGGAGCGGGGCGCTAGTTCCTTATAAGTAAGGATTTCAGTATTTTTACCCGCGACGGAACGGAGACGGTACCTATATGCGTTTGGGGTGAGAGGATGTTTGTTTGTGCAAATCCATGTTGCCATTTTTCTCCAAAACCACTAGTCCGATTTTGATGCAGTTTTCAGTTATGGGTTCGGGTTTGATTGGTGCATGTTCTTAGATAGGTGACAATTACTTTTTAACCGTTGTGGGTATATTCAAAATTTTTAATTTTGCTTTTTATTGTGTTGTAGAAAAGCTACGTTAGTGTTATTTTTAATTCTGTAAGCAGGTGTAATGTTTAGCCTAGTTTATATGCTGGCTTGTGTCAAGTAATTGAAGTAATGCAACTGGTTTGATTTCCCAACGCTTCTCGCGGCTGTCCCAGGGCCTCCAGCGCCCACACAGCTCTCAAACTGCTTGTAAGTGGGATGCATACACTATTGATTTCAATACCTTTTTATACAGGGCTATAAACACTATACTCAGTGGCGGATTGACATCCCAAGCATAAGCTGTTAAATTTCTGCCGCCGTCGTTAATTTTCAATTCCTAGATTACCTTACTTATTACTAACTACCTACTATATACTAAATAGCTCAAAGAGTTTTGGCGGGAACGCGGAGAGTCACGGGACTTTTCGTGTTGCTTCCAAAACTCCATCGAAGCTTTATAGTAAAGTCGCCACTAATTTACTAAAGCATGACTGGTTCAGTAGTTTTTGCGTGAAATAGTAACAAACATCCATCTAAATTTTCACGTTTATAATATTAGTGGGTTTATTAGTTTTAAAATTCGATATAATTTATATTATGAAAGCAAATTAAAAAAAGTATTCACGTTGCAAATCTCCTCGAGCGTTGATACAGATTCCTAAAAAAAAAGAAAAAGTAAAAGATATTCTCGAAGCTGATAATTGACTCGCTTTGAAACCAAATTCTGACGTCATCAATCCTGGGAAGGGCATGTACCCGAGCACCATGACATCATGCTAAGAAAGTCCGAGCTTTTTGCGGTCACAATAAATTGAATCATCAAATAACAAATACTAAAACCGCAATACTGCAATCACCTGTGAATCAAAGGAGTATTGCAGAAGATGATTCATAGGATAATGTTAAAAGTACAAGATTCATCTTAGTTATTTTTTACTGTAGACAAGCTAGGTGTTTGTGTGACAGTAACGGTAAATAAATAAATAAATAAAATGGTAACTCCACCAGACTAGTATTACAAGTTTGTCGTTGAGACATGAAACTACGTCTTTCGGCGTACCATAATCAAAAAATCTTGGAACACGCAAAAAAGTGTTTTATGTCATGGTGACAAACTAACATCCATATTTTGTACTATGCTGTAGAGTGTAGAGAAATAACACGAAAAATAAAAGTTTGGAGATATTTTACACAGGATGTCCTAAACCAAACAAATAGCAAAGGAAACCAGATAAGTGATACAAATAATATTACACCATTTTTTGTTGATAAAATAAAAACACCTGTGTTTTCCACACAAGTGTTTGACCCTAGTGGCAATCGAACTAACGCTCTATAGCTCACAACACAGAGCTACCAGCAAATGAGCTAATAAAGCAGTCAAAAAAGAAATATAAAAGAACAATAAGGCAAATAACCTTGTCCCTGAACTTGTAACATCTGTCACCATGTACGCAGCAAGGTTGTAACTTATTCCATTTGATTATGAAGCAATACCTAAAGGAATATTCCAGGATCTCAGCCAAAAGGACCTCGTTCCGAATACTCACAGCTATTTCAGTAACTTTAAGAAAAACATTTCATGACTACCAGCACCGCAAGATGCGTCACTATCAAGTAGAATTATGGTTTGTTTGGAGTACAGTCACGATTTCAAATAAAATTGATAACCTTCATTTATTAAATTTTAATGGTCGATGTCTTTTAGCATAATTCTTGGAAAAGTTCACAGTGAAGCTTACGATACGGTCATTTTTGGTCGATGACTTATTTCCTATCATACAAATTAATTTTATAATCAAATACAAGAGATATTAGTTTTTTTTATTATAAACTAACATTTTACTTCTTCTTCTATCAAATAACAAATAAAAAATTCCATAAAATTATGATGTTTTGTTATGTTTATTAAACTTTTGACAAAACGGCAACCATAGCCCTGATGCAATCATAAGGCCATAGTATATTTTCGAATGATAAGCTTTAAAGGTGCATGACTGGCGCAAGGTTCCATTAATGGACCTATGTTATTAAAATGATAACCAAACAGGCGCGCTTATCGACTTGTATCGTGTAAGGAAACTTACTTAAATAAAACAACTGTTGCAATTGGTCTCTTGGTCAATCTCGGTTGATCTTCATTTACCCTGATTGTCAAACTGGTTCTCCATTATAATCATTTGAAAGCGTCCAGGAAAACGTAAGCGAAGAATGTAAAGATTCTATACAAACAGGTGGCATTATAAGCCAAATATACTTGTGGTGCAGTCTAAATACCTCAAATCCAGCGCATGATTGCCGAACAGCCGAAACAATACAGAATTTGCTTTGTAGCGTAAACAGAACGATGATGACATCATCGAATCCGAGACGCTAATATTAAATCCTGGCACGAAGCCACCACACATCGATATGGATCATCGCTATACTGCTAAACTAATGTAGGACTCAGAATATAATGTAAACTTTGAAAAATATGCGCAAGTATTACAAAAAATCTTTAATCACAAAAACATTTTGCATAGATATGAATCGTAGCTTAAGAACGTATTACTTAGACTTAAATGTATGACTGGAATTAATCCGAAGAGCGAGATCTCAGATTTTGGGAACAAATTTCCTTTTGCATGTATCAACCTTGATCCAATCTTCATGAAATAGTTTATAAATAAATATCATTGGACATTACACACAGCGCCATCTGACCCCAAACTAAGCAAAGCTTGTGCTATGGGAGACAGATATTATGTAAATACTATTGTTGCCAAGTATGCAATAATTCATGCAAATAAAATTTTCAAACTTGGATAAGGCAGCAAGATTGATTGACAGCGATCTGGAAATTGCAAATCGAACCTGAATCGACACGATTGGCAGCTGACTATAGCACAAAGGAATTATAGAAGTGTTTAAGTCGGGAATCTTACTCTACTTTTTGGTGCTAATTTAAAAGATGTCGAAAGTATTTTCGCAATCAAATGTTACTTTTATTTGATCATTTTATTTATTTCTTTATACATAAATACAATCATATACGTAATATACGTAATGCTCACATCAGAGGTTGCCCCAATTTACCCAAATTGGGGCAACCTCTGATGTGAGCATTACACAGGAAACAAGTAACAATACAATACAATAAAACACTACAAAACAATAAAAACACTACAGTACAGTAAAACACTACCACATAATAGAGAAACACTACAGCCCTATACAATCTAAAAATAATAATGCGAATAAAAATAATTTAATAAACATATTTTTATTGCCATTCTGAGTACAATACCTCCATTTCCGTACAATTCAACATTTTCAATACTTGGAACTTAAAGATTAGAACTAAACCTTTGAGAATAAAATAAGGAAACAACTAAAAATGATTAATTCTACGGATCCTTGAGAAAGGATATTTTCGTTCATCGTTGGCCAAGCTAATATATTTGCAAATTTTTTAAGCAAACATATAAGTGACATTTGATTTTAGAAAGTAGAAAGAGAAATTTTAGTGCATGGTGATGTAACCTTATTTAGTTTACGTCTACCAACAACTAAATGTTTTCCATTTTATCAGTCTACAACAAAAAAGTGCTCCTTGTTTGATTTAATTTGTAATTTCACATCATCTTTAAAAAGAAATCAATTTTGTGAATAATATAATAGAACATACATTTAATACATTCGTTATGAACATGTTTTATCAACGAAGTCGAAACTTATCATTATGACTATTTTAGCACATTTGGTAGTGAATTTGCTAACTGTAAGGCGTGGGTTCGTTTCCCACTGAGAACAAAATTTTGTGTGACGAGCATTTAATTTCTGTTGTGTCTGGTTGTTTTGTATGTATTTGCAAAAAAAGTAGGTATATAAGTATTCTATCAGTTATCTCGTTCCCATAGAACATGCTTTGTTTACTTTGGGGCTAGATTACACTGTGTGAGATGTCCTATAATATTTATTTATTATTATGAACCAATTTTTACTATAGAACAATTAATGAAATTGTTGCAAATATATATTTCATCGTGAGGGAATGATACTTTTTATGAAACAACTGATATTTTTAACACTAAGTATATTTTTGTTCTCATTTATAGTCAAATCATCTTCATTATTCTCAACCTGATCGTCTGTCCCGTTATCTTTTACAAACACTTTATGCAAATCTTCCGAAAACTTGTTATTTGCTCTAATATTAGCGTCTATGGCAGAATCTATTAGTATTCCGTGAATAACTTCTTATAGGTTACGTGCTGGTCAGACGTGGCCAAATTATATAAAAAGTTCTCACAGTGTTTCCAAGTACCTACCAGTTTCATCTTTATCAACCAAGCGAAACATTTTGTACCTCATAGCATTGTACTAGAAATGTCACTATTAAGATCAACTCTAACAACCACAATGCGACATTCTTCTGATTTACATAATATCTATTACAAATGTTGCATATCAAATGCTTACATTGCGATGTCAACTTCTCGGTGACGCGTAATGTCACACGTCAAAACTAGACAAGTTACTGAAACCTTTTATTTGGGCTTGCCTTTCTCTACACTCGTTACGTTTGCTGATACTCATACAAACTCCTAGACACAATAACATTCGATTAGCGATAACGCCAAAGAAAAGCCAAAAATGTACGGGATTGACATAAGCTGTCCACTTGACATATCAACAGCTTATGTCAATCATGTCATCGTTCGCTTTGGACATTTCTATTAGCGTTATCGCTATTCGAATGTCATTGTGTCTAGGCCCTCAGAACCTGTTTACTACGACGTTGCTCGCATCACTGTTTTTGTACAAATTGACAAAATGAGCCTTCTGTACTTACCTAATTTAATAAACTCGTTGGTTATATTAAAAACGATTTATAATGACATCATGTTACCATTATTAATGTTATTTAAATTTGTATGACTTTCATCAAGGCCATATTTTTATTAACGAATCATGCTATTGTATTTTATGACATGACCTAGGTCATGTACTCATTATGAACATACGTATTGATATTAATATTAATAAGTAGGTCCATATTATGTAATTAGCTATTTACCACGGAATACGAAACAATTATGTAACGAATAAAAACAATTGTTTTCTGTTCCGTGGTATTTCATCACAACCTTCTTTATCTCAATGCTGGGTATAAGCCTCTCTCTTGTCATGCAATAGTTACTTGTTCTCTAACTATAGATCTTATTAGTAAGCTCAAAGTTGTAGAGGAGGATATGCTCGGGGTTTCTCTACGAGATCGAATCGGAAATTAGGAGATCCGTGGACGAACTAAAGTTACCGGCATAGCATCGAATAAGCAAGTTGAAGTGACAGTGGGCAAGGCACATAGCAGAACTAATGGCCGATGGGGCAGCAAAGTTCTGGAGTGGAGACCACGGACCGGCAAGCGCAGCGTAGAACGTCCACCCACAAGGTGGACAGATGACCTTATGAAGACCGCAAGAACGCGTTTCATTGCAAGCCGCTTCCATCCGATCTTCATGGAAATTATTGGGGGAGTCCTATGTGTAACAGTGGACGTCCTCCGACTGAGATGATGATGTAATTGTTACATGGTACATAATAAATACTTTTATAGTTTACAAACATTATAAATATTGTCGAAGACAATCGTATTTGACTTCTAGACGAGACCTTGTCATTTCGTGGCAGTCAACTATTTTTTCCTCCACACAAAAGGTCATTTCGCAGCTGTTACTCAATTGCAATACAAGGAATATATTAGTCATTTCGTGCACAACATGTCTAATGGCCTTACGTCATGACACCAGGGCCTTAGAGACGGTTTAGAACCGCACACTTAAACACAAGTAAACAATACATATGCATTGAAATCACCAAGTTAGATGAATCGCGGTGACAGGATGTGTAACCTCCTTTTTACCCAACGACGGAACGGAGACGGTATATGCGTTTGGGGTGAGAGACGATGTTTGTTTGTGCAAATCCATGTTGCCATTTTTCTCCAAAAAGAACTAGTCCGATTTTGATGCAGTTTTCAGTTATGGGTTCTTGGGTTTATAGGTGTTACGGAGACAACTCGTCAGGGGGCGCAGCAAACATTGTTTGTGCAAATCCATGTTGCCATTTTTCTCCAAAACTACTAGTGCGATTTTGATGCAGTTTTCAGTTATGGGTTCTTGGGTTTATAGGTGTTACGGAGACAACTCGTCAGGGGGCGCAGCAAACATTGTTTGTGCAAATCCATGTTGCCATTTTTCTCCAAAACAACTAGTCCGATTTTGATGCAGTTTTCAGTTATGGGTTCTTGGGTTTATAGGTGTTACGGAGACAACTCATCAGGGGGCGCAACAAACATTGTTTGTGCAAATCCATGTTGCCATTTTTCTCCAAAACTACTAGTCCGATTTTGATGCAGTTTTGGTGCCAAAGTTGCAGGTTTCATTCGATTGAATTTCCGATGCGACATGAATTCAAGGGAGCTCATTTTGAAATCGCTTTAGATAAGAAGGCTTTCGATTTCTATAGATAGTACAAGTTTATGTGTGTAACGTTGATATAATTATAATTATGTACGAGGTTAATGAGCAGATAAGATGACACGAACACTCATTTCATTTAGCTCAACTGCAGAGCAGTGTATACTCTTTGTTAAGTACTGCACCAAAAAAGTAGATTTTTATTTTATTTTTTATGCTTGACAAGCTTACCTGAAGTTAAGTGACGGTGTGGTCGACGATGTTAAAACACACCAAGCCAGGTATCCCCAAATTATTTAAGTCAAATAAATAAATATCACAGGACATTACACACAGCGCCATCTGACCCCAAACTAAGCAAATAGCTGATAGCGTAGCGATGTAGCGAAGCGTTTGTAGCGATGATAGCTCAGTGGTTAGCGCGGTAGATTCGCATGCCGAAGGGCGTGGGTTCAAACCCCGACAATGAGCTTGAGCTGCCGGTGAAGGAAAACATTGTGAGGAAACCATAGCATGGTGGTAGGGTACTTTCTAGTACTCGGCTGGCTGGCTACCACCCTCAAGTTGAAAAATCTGCCGCCAAGCATCTAACGGTGTGTTCCGGCAGCCTCACTTGAGAGCCAGTTCCATTCCAGGCTAGGTGTGCTTTACCATCTTCGACCACATCTTCACTTAACATCAGGTGAGCTGTGGTCAAACACCTAGCCTGTCAATAATTAAAAAAAAAAAAAACCTGTACTATGGAAGTCAGATAACTGATAGAATACTTAAATACTTTTTTTTTTGTAATTACATACTTGTAATAAATACAGAACACCCAGACAGAACAAACATTTTTTATACTACAAAATGTTTATCCTGGGTGGGAATCGAACCCACGCCCTTCAGCTTATGGAGCAGACGTGCTACCAATGAACCAACAGGGCTGCCAAAATGAAAGACTTAGTAAAATGAATATGAGAAACGCAATCGTCTTCATTAAAGTCCATTACACATCGAAGCGAAAAACTTTTAAAAGCACATGACAAATCAGTGACAAAAAGTAGTAAAAAACAAACAATAAAGCAAATGTCGTGTCCCATAGTTCCTCGAAATGACGGGTGCATTATAATTAGTTTCTATGGTGTTATTTTGGTCACCTGTTGGCTGCCAACTGGGTTTCTCATCAGGAAGTTACATCACGTCGCTGATTAGACGCTGATGTAGGTCTGGGAGTCAGAGAGATCTGTCTGGACGTCTAAGATGCTTATTGACTCTTAGTAACTCATTAGTGGTTCGTGAACTTCCTTCGTAAATTGATTCTGCCTTCCTGAGAGGATTACGGTTTTAGCTAATATTTTTTTTATTTTTTTTTTAATATCGTGGGACTATACACACAGCGCCATCTGACCCCAAACTAAGCAAAGCTTGTGTGATGGAAGTCAGATAACTGATAGAATACATAAATACTTTTTTTTTGTAAATACATACTTATAATACATACAGAACACCCAGACACAGAACAAACATGATTGTGTTTATTCACAAAATGTTTGCCCTGAGTGGGAATCGAACCCACGCCCTACAGCTCTCAAGGCAGATATACTACCAATGAGCCAACGGGGCTGTCAATACTTATGTCAATAATTTTGAAATTATAAAATCACGCTTATGTTTTGTAAAGGCGAAAACTTGTGAGTGTGTTTGTGTTTGTTACTTTTTCACGCTCAAACGGCTGGACTATTTTTGACACATAACACACACTTATACCGAAAAGAATGTTATTACTCACAGCGCTATCTGACTAAAAACTAAGCAAAACTTGTACCTAATATCTCAAAAACTGATGTAATACTACTTTTTTTTTATAAATACATATAGAACACCCAGGCACAGAACAAACATTTTTGTTTATAGTATAAACTGTGGTAGGTATAAACTTTTTTACCACAGAGTATTTGTCTTGGACAGGAATAGAACCCACACAATATTTTAGTAGGAGGACATGTGCATGAAATGATGGTTTGACAATAATTTTTAAGTCATTATTTCATACTTTACTGGATTGACCCATGACGCAGTGGTTGAAACAGTGGTGAGATTTCAATAGAAATTAAAAATACTATTAGGTAATAAAAATCATCTCATCTTATTTGTGCTTCTTATAAATATATAAATAAAGAGTTATATCTATCTATCTATCTAAATAAGTAATATTCTGACAGCAGAAAAAAATTAAAAGTCGTTACTTCGTCCCTACTTTTTTGTTTTTTTTTTTAAGTAAAAAGTAATTAGTCGAACAAGACGCTTTCCTGATTGTCAGAGATAACGCCTGTTCATGCCCATTACAGCGATACACAGAACTTTGAGCAGCAAACCTAAGTCCAGGACACCACTGCTTTGGCGCTCATTACTTTGAGACTTTCGATGGTTAGTCTCTACAGCCCAGTAATTTCGCTAGCTGCAGTACTTACCCTTCAAACCGGAACACAGTAATGTTTACACACTACTGCTTAGCGGCAGAATAACTGGTACTGCGGTGGTACCTACCTAGACGACCCCCTGCTAAGGAGATCTACCATATATTTTCTATAAATTGAATTCCTTTTGTAGCACGGCCAGTGATCAAGTTTAACGTTCCTGCCATTTATAAACTTAAGTCTAATCTATACATGTTTTTCCGGATTACATTTATTACCCATTCTTGGATTGTTATTTATATTTCGTCTCAGACAAGGTCAATTTGTTATATTATGCTTATCTGTTAAATAAAGTAGATTGTGTTCAAAATAAGTTTAAACTTATTTTGAACACAAAACGGGAAAATTCCAAGTCAATTGTAGGTAGGTACCTAATGTTACCTAATAAAGTGTGTTATCAATTTTACGAAATAAAAATGGGATTTTCAATTTGTTTGTATTTTATATATAATTTAGAATATAGTCTTATCCTTAAGGGTGAGAATGCTTTGTATCACACGTAAGTCTACGCTTAAATCCCAATGTATTGTTACTGTATATATAAATGTATTATTACAAACATTAACATCTTTACTTTATATTATACTATAGTAATAACAAGTTGTATTTAAAAAAAAAAAGTATACTTAAACTAAAACAAAAAAAACATCAAAAGAATAGATAAAACAAGTTTAAGCAAACAGTAATATAAGTATATAATATACTAGCGGACGCCTCGCGGTTTCACCCGCGTAGTTCCCGTTCCCGTGGGAATACAGAGATAAAAAGTAGCCTATGTCTCCCGGGGATAGTGTAGCTTCCTAACGGTGAAAAAATTTTTGAAATCGGTCCAGTAGTTTCAGAGCCTATTCAGTACAAACAAACAAACGATCAAATCTTTCCTTTTTATAATAGTATAGATTTACAAAAAGTTATACATTAAAATATCAGTATTTTTCAGACCACTGAATCCCATACTACGTTTGAATCAGAGGTAAAATCCATTTTACAAATCCATTTTTACAGTTACCTATACATAACATTTACTTGTATTTTGTATATTATTATGAGAAATAAATATCTTCTATCTTTTCTACTTTTCTCTCTTTTCTTATTCAATCTTTTGTTATTTGAAGTCATCTAATAAAAGTAGTCTAACTGAATATTTTATTTCGTATTTCCTAAAAACTAAATCGGCTTTAGAATATCTAAACTAAAGTAGAGTTTCTCCGAAGCAACATGTTTTCCGTCATAAATTCAAAGTTCCAGAATATAAATAACCCAAAAGAACCGGTCAGCCTTGTTTTGCGTCCAGTATTTTAGCGAAGCCGAACCTGTAACCTTGGAAAATACAGGCTAAATTATCTCTTATTGCTCTATTTATGGATGTTTTAATTATCGCCGGTGATGTAAGCACTTAATATGCACGAGAAGTTTGTAAAAAGAGGTTTTAGTTGTTGCTTTTACAGTAAAAAGTTTTAATTAACAACAAAGTTTGAACATTATAGCGATTTGAAATAAAGAAAGAAAGAAAATAATTTTATTTTGCAACAAAACAAAAAAAAAACAAAAATAACAACAAATAGAGACAAACAGTTACAAAATAGGGGCTCACCTCAGCATAATACTGGTCACACTAATTAATATGACCAGCATTATATAGCGCAGTGTCTGAAGACTCGCCTCTTTAATCAATGCGTCCTGCCCACCATGACATATGGTGCCGAGACGTGGACGCTGTGAGCGTCCACGTTCAAAGGGCTGTGCACAAAATTAGAGTCGCACAGAGCCATGGAGAGGTCCATGCTCGGCATCAAACTCCAAGATCGAGTTCGTAATACCGATATCCGGCGACGAACGAAAGTTCGAGACGTCGATATCGCAATTATGAACCTCAAGTGGAGCTGGGCAGGACACGTTGCTAGGCGAAGTGATGACAGGTGGAGTAAGGTTGCAAGAGACTGGTGGCCTAGGCAAGGGAAGCGGCGTCGGTCGTCCAGCCGCAAGATGGAGCGACGATGTTGTCACCGTCGCGGGTCGAACCTGGACCAGATTTGTACAGGACCGAGGCAGATGGCATGAAAAGAGAGAGGCCTATACACAGCAGTGGGATAAAGACGGCTGTGGAATGATGATGATGATAGCGATTTCTTCTATTTGTGCCTTTTTTTTCTATATACTGTTCTGTGTACCAAAATCGTACAGCAAATAAAGGGTTAGTATTTACGTAGTTTTGTAGCTATGATAAGCACAGTAGTTATTACGGTCGGTTCACATGCCGAAAGGCGTGGGTTCAAACCCCAACAATGAGCTGGAACTCTTTACCATCTTCGAAGTCACTTATCAGCTTGTCAACCATAAAACTACTTACTTACTTACTTGGTTACTTGGTGGTAGATCTGCTTAGCAGGAAGTCGTCTAAGTAGGTACCACCGCACTACCAGATATTCTACCGCCAAGCAGTAGTGTGTAAACATTACTGTGTTCCGGTTTGAAGGGTACTGCAGCTAGCGAAATTACTGGGCTGTTGAGACTAACCATCGAAAGTCTCAAAGTAATGAGCGCCAAATCAGTGAAGCCCTGGACTTTATTTGCTACTCAACGTTCTGTGTATCGCTGCAATGGTCATGGACATGCGTTATGTCTTACCATCAGGAGAGCGCATCGTTCGTCTCATTACTTTAACATAAAAAAAAGAAAATCTATGTTTACCAACAAAATACATTTTGTTTTAGGTAGTGTTAACTATAAGTTTTGTTTTGCGACTTACTCTATTTGTGCATAAATAATCTAAGGACAACCACTTATTGGATATTTTACTTACCTACTTCAACAAACCTATTTGGAAAGCTTGTCAAAGGAGCCACAATCACAATTCGTATACAATACTGACAGTTACCCGCTGTGACCGTTTCAAGAATATGTTGGTCTCTTGTAACTGTTAAATTACGTAATAAACAATTATTCTGTATTCATTCATTCGTTTACGAACTAATTCTCCTTGAAACTTCTGTAGGTGTGAAAAACTGAATCAAACATACTACCACTCATATGGTAGAGCAGGACAGAAGAGTTGTAAAGGTGGGTTGCGTAGGCGCAACCGTTCGCGTATCCGTTAAATCTATTTTAGTTTCTTTCTTGAAAATAACCCTAGTAACACTTTATGAATTCACGATAACTGACACACGATTATGTATTTTGTCGGTTTTATTTTAAAACCGCCATTCACACGATCTTTCCTTTGAAATTATACCATTTGTCACACTTAGTTATTTCAATTTGAGCGGTAATGGGAAAGATGAGTGCCATGAAAGATTGGGAACATAATCCGATTAGTAACGGCGTACATATAAGAAGTTTCTAGAAGTCAGATAACTGATAGAATACATAAATACTTTTCTTTTTTTTTTGTAAACGCATACTTATAATACATACAGAACACCCAGACACAGAACAAACATTTGTTTTTTCACAAAATGTTTGCCCTGAGTGGGAATCGAACCCACGCCCTACAGCTCTCAAGGCAGATATACTACCAATGAGCCAACGGGGATGTCTTATTCAGTCTTGGTTGATTGTATTTTGCATTCCAATTTGAGATCAGGTAATGACTCTGGGTTTTTGTACTCTTTGCATAGATAAATTATTGTATATGTCTTAAATACCAGACGTCGATAAAAATATATTTTTGTTTCAGCCTTCAATGTACCCGATGTGGAGTAGGTCGGACGTAAACATGATCATGAATGAGATAAAAATACCCTTATTTATACATACACCTCCAAGTAAAGTTCTCAAGCTGTTTATGACCTACTAGCTGCGCCCTACGGTGTTACCTGCTACATGTTTTCGGGATAATAACCTATGTTATAATTTTTTTTTTTTAATGATTGACAGGCTAGTTGTTTTGACCACAGCTCACCTGATGTTAAGTGACGGTGTGATCGAAGATGGTAAATCGCACCTAGCCTGGAATGGAACTGGCTCTCTTAGATTAGGCATCATAACAAATTTTGTAGTGTTGACAGCTCAGTGGTTAGCGCGGTCGGTTCACACGCCGAAGGACGTGGGTACAAATCCCAAACATGAGCTAGAGCTGCCGGTGGAGGAAAACATTTCGAGGAAACCATATCGTGGTGGTAGAGTATTTTATAGTACTCGGCTGGTAATCCAGGATCTCAGCTACCTCCATACCAAACTTCATCCAAATCCGTTCAGTGGTTTTTGCGTGAAATAGTAACATCCAAACTTTCACGTTTATAATATTAGTGGGATGTGTCATGACTTTTCCAATTTCTCTTGTGCTTATGTAAGGTTATTCTTAACAATGTGAACTTCAGAGATAGAATCAATATATATCAACAACTGGTTTTATAAGGTTTTATATGGGCCTATTCCCTTCACTGCTGACACAAAAGTGAGCTCGCTGCCGTAGTACCCTCTCCCAGCTCACTTCGGTTGGGTGATGATGCTACGCCAGCGCCCTCTAAGCTAACTTTAGTGTTACTACTTTCTAGTCAATACACTGATTATTAAATTATACATTTTATACAATACATGAAATAAAATAAAATAAAAAATAAATAAAATAAAATGTACACCAATTGTACATTGTAAACATAATTTAGTTTGTTTTTATTTAAGTATTCGATAGAGGCGACAACACTTATTCGAAGAAATTATCACTATTTCCATATAATTTAATAGTCATTCTAAACACAACTAAATAATGAACAATTTCATGGATATAATCGGAGCCTAATCAATATTTTCCCCAATGTTTTTTTCTTTCCCAGGAATTTTATGTATTGTACGAAATATATCTATAGTTAACTTATGTGCAAGAAAATTGCATTATCCATACAAATTTTCCAAAAAATATCAACAGCGATCTGTAATAATTAAAAAAAGATTATTTCATAAATACACCTAGCCTGGAATAAAACTGGCCCTAAAGGGAGGCTGCCGGAATACACCGTTAGGAGCTACCCGGAAAGTTTTCAACTTGAGGGTAGCTAACCAGCCGAGTACTATAAAATACTCTACCACCACGATATGGTTTCCTCGAAATGTTTTCCTTCACCGGCAGCTCTAGCTCATGTTTGGGATTTGTACCCACGTCCTTCGGCGTGTGAACCGACCGCGCTAACCACTGAGCTGTCAACACTACAAAATTTGTTATGATGCCTAATCTAAGAGATCCAGTTCCATTCCAGGCTAGGTGTGCTTTATCATCTTCGATCACATCGTCACTTAACATCAGGTGAGCTGTGGTCAAACACCTAGCCTGTCAAACAATAAAAAAAAATCCATTTGCGAAAACCATATCACACTTCATCCTAAGATTACAGTGCGCGTGGAAGTGTAGGTATGTTTGTTACTTGTTCACGCTTAAACGGCTAAACCAATTTTGATGAAATTTGGTTTAGCTGACACCCTGAATTAACACATCGACAACTTTTTATCCTGAAAAAATTAGTATTCACGTGAAAACAGCGGGTAACACCGTAGCTAGTTCCATTCCAGGCTAGGTGTGCTTTACCATCTTCGACCACACCGTCACTTAACATCAGGTGAGCTGTGGTCAAACACCTAGCCTGTCAGCTATATAAAAAAAAAAAAGGTAGTATTATTATAAACTATAAACAACTAATGTCCTATTCGCCCACCTTGTGCAAGCACCCATTCTACTCAGCTTCGCATACCAACTTTAAATTCCAATTAACATTCAATTTACTCCAATGATGTTAATCGCTTCGAACTATTGCCCATTCGCGATGACCTAGGAGCTAGGTTACTCGTCATACTTGCACAGAATACTTAATAGTCGAGTTCTGAGTAGGTGGATGCTATCATCACGTCGGATGAATAACTTGAAATAATGGCTTTTGCACCTCTTATTGGTAATAGAGATGGATTACATCAGCATGGGGGGGGAGATGAAGACGGAAGTACATTTATATATGACGAACTAGTGTTATTGGTTACTTAAACCAATACAACAGGAAGCTAATGTGATTAAATTAAAATAATAAAACAAGCAAATTGATCAATTTAGCCCCATTAATTAATTATCAACAAAAACCGATAGTATACAAAGAAACATTGGTTGGGTCCAACTTATTGATTTGTACAAAGTTTTTTTTTTTTTTTTTTTTAATGGTTGACAGGCTAGTTGTTTGACCACAGCTCACCTGATGTTAAGTGAAGGTGTGGTCGAAGATGGTAAAGCACACGTAGCCTGGAATGGAACTGGCTCTCAAGTGAGGCTGCCGGAACACACCGTTAGATGCTTGGCGGCAGATTTTCAACTTGAGGGTGGTAGCTAGCCAGCCGAGTACTAGAGAGTACCCTACCACCATGCAATGGTTTCCTCACGATGTTTTCCTTCACCGGCAGCTCAAGCTCATTGTTGGGGTTTGAACGAATGTAGTAATATTTTGTAGCGATAGCTCAATTGTTAGCGCGGTCGGTTCGCATACCGAAGGGCGTGGATTCAAACCCCAACAATGAACTTGTGCTGCCGGTGAAGGAAAACATCGTGAGGAAACCATAGCATGGTGGTAGGGTACTTTCTAGTACTCGGCTGGCTAGCTACCACCCTTACTTGATATAAATACATGGATATATAATTATTACATGGATATACGTTTATTGTATTGTTTTTTTATACACCATCCTAATATCTATTTCTGTTTTTTCTTTCCATCCAAAAGTTGTCTGGAAGAAATCGCTCTAGGCGATAAGACCGCCCTTATACACCAAGTATGTATTATATTGTTATGTAAATTATCTCTTTTTTATGTTTCATATTTGTATGTTGTTGTGTTTTGTTTTGGTGTATAATAAAGTCTATTCTTAAAAGCTAGTTCTATTCCTGACTAGGTGTGGTTTACCGTCTTCGACCACACCGTCGCTTAACATCAGGTAAGCTGTGGTCAAATACCTAGCCTATTATAACCATAAAGAAAAGAAGAAGTCAGGCGGTCTCCCAATATGGCTGCCAAAACTTAACATTTCAAAACATCATTATACAAAAACTATATGTCATTATTTACAGCAATGAAAAAAATGGGGCACATATTTATGAAAGACTGTTTTAAATAGTAAGAAGTACTGATAATTTACTAATGCAAAGGCATTCAGCCATCACTAGCGTTATATTCTCAGCCATTTAATACAGATAAGTAAATATCCAACATACACTTGACCCCAGCAGTGACAGCTGTCGGTCGGCCAGAGTTTAACTCGATGATGTCATGCACAAGAACTCGTATGATGATTCTGCCATTGACATTGGAGAAACGATGCTGTTTTATTAAATGAACACTCATTTGTTTATATTTTGTTAAAAGCCGCGCCAGACAGACGCGGCTTGAAACGCGAAAAGCAAAAACCGCGACTAGGCCTGAAATGAAATGAAATGAAATGAAATGAAATGAAATGAAATGAAATGAAATATTTTTATTGTGCAAAACTGTGTACAATTTAAGGTGATAAATTTTTACAATACAAGGTACTTTAAACAGTTTTGTCCTCGTGGACATACAATATTTTATATTTTAGTAGTTTGAAAATTAAATTAAATTAAATTGAATAACTACGACCAAAATTGACCCCACTATAGAGACAACGTAAACCAAACGGAACCACTGAGAACCGAGGCAGAACTCATCAAAAATTCAAATATTCATTTAAAGAGTAAAAACATTTTTGAAGCAACCAGGATTTTAGTTCATTTCTAAATTTAGCTATGGGCAATGCTTTTATGCTTTCAGGCAGTTTATTATAAATAGAGATAGACATTGTCATACAACATTTTTCATACCGTGCTGTTCGGTTAATGTATGTTCTCACTAATCTATCAACATTTCTGGTACCACGTTTGTAAAAATCTTGTGCTGTAGTAAACAAGTATTTGTTCTGTTTTACAAATATTGCAATATCGTGAATATATTGACAAGGAAGTGGCAATATTTTTAATTCTTCAAATAAAGGTCTACAAGAATCTAATGGTGCTGCACCACATATGGCTCTAACGCATTTTTTTTGGCATAGAAAAGCCTTCCCAAAGTCTGTACCTCTTCCCCAAACAATTAAACCGTACCTTAAAAGTGACCCTACATAGCCATGGTATGCTAACAGTGCTGTGTCTTTGTTGGAAGTTTTACGTAAACGGTTTAAGACATATACGTAGCTGTTCATCTTTTTGCAAAGTTTATCAGTGTGTCTCTTCCAGTTGAGTTCCCTATCAATTATTAATCCTAGAAAAGATGTTTGATTGACCCCTTCAATGAGTTGACCATTATAATTTACTTCAATATCGATATTATTGAAATTAATGTAGCAAGTTTTCGCCAGATTTATTTTTAGATTGTTTGTATCCAGCCATTTAACTATAGAATCAATTGTATTGTGAATGTCAAGTATATGATTAGAATGAATTTGTTTGTCCTTTTCAGTTGTCACTATTATAGAAATGTCATCAGCAAATAATACAGAATTATAAGTAGTTACATTAACAATGTCATTTATGTATATAATGAACAGTAATGGGCCTAAAACACTACCTTGTGGAACGCCGAAGCTGTTAAATATTGTTTCAGACTTATCACTAATAACATTTCTCTTGCTATCTAGTGATAATATTTCAACTGACTGTGTTCTTTTATTTAAGTAAGATTCAATCCAATGGAAAGCTTTCCCTCTGATGCCATAATGCTGCAGTTTAAATAGAAGTACATCGTGCGCGACAAAATCAAACGCTTTTGTCATGTCAAAAAACAAAGCTGTTGTCAATAGTTTTTTGTCAAAGTTCATTGCTATCTCATTAACTAAATTAAATGCCGCTAATGTCGTTGACTTGTTTTTCTGGAATCCATTTTGTTCACGCTTTATGACATCATGTTTAACGAAAAAGTCATACAGACGTTTGTTCATCGCTTTTTCAAACACCTTAGATAAAACATTTATGATAGCGATCGGCCTATAATTTTCTAAATTGTCTTTGTCGCCTTTTTTATAAAGAGGTTTTATAATGGTGGTCTTTAGCCTTTCCGGAAAATAGCCGTGCTCAAACGAAAGATTCACAATAAACGCAAGTACTTCGCTCAATTCTTCTTTACAGAATTTAATAACTTTAGTAGCAATGCCATCTTCACCTTCAGAATTTGTGTTTTTAAGGTTTGCTATAATAAGCTTGACTTCATTTGTCGATACTGGATTTAAAAATATAGTTCCCGTGATGCCCTTTGTATTCATGTTGTATGGATTATTCTTTAACTCGTCTTTATTCTTATTTGTCAAATCTATGTAATAATTGTTAAATGTGCTTGCTATGGATGTTGGTTTCGTCACGTAATTTTTATCTGAGATAATCCTATTTATAAACTGTGGAGGACGTAAATCATTCTCCTTAATTATATTCCACGAGGTTTTGCATACATTCCTACTCTTTTTAACCAACTCGGAATTTCTTAATTTTTGTGCCTTTATAAGGCACTTTTTTAAAATACTAGAATATGTTTTATAAATATTTTTCGAGTTTTTTGTTTTTTCTTTGTAATATTTTAATCGTAACAATCTTTTATGCCTGCAACTTATTCTAAGACCATTAGTAAGCCATTTGGTATTTTGAGTTGACTGCATTTTTATTTTGTTTGTTGGAAAACACAACTTTCCTATCATTTTTAGTAAATCATGAAAAATGTTAAAAGCAACATCTGGATGGTTACTATTGAACACGTCTGCAAACGACATACCATGCACAGCAGTTCTAAACTTTTCCAGGTTTATTCGTGAATAATCTTTTTTATACACATACCATGTTTTTATTGGTTCCTTTTTTCTGTTCTCCGGTATATTCAAGAACTGTCCCGTCTCGTGGTCTGATAAGCCTAGAGGAAGGATTCTACCAGTAGAATCATCTATATTAGTAATAATATGATCAATGCACGCGTCGCGTCTAGTAGGTTGCGTTATTTTTAACTTTAGGTTTTGGTTGCTCAAAATTTCTTTTAGAGTCGTAGTAGTTGCGTTCATTTTTAGTGTATCTATGTTTAAGTCACCAGCTATTACTAGTCTTATCGTAGTGTTTTTTAGTACCGTGTGAAGCAAGCATTGCAATTTATCGAAAAATATTTTCACGTCCGACTGTGTGATTCTGTAAATACATATAACGATTAATTTATAATCTGACAATTTAATGCCACAGCACTCGAACGAGTTTACCCTAGCCAAATGTTTGATCGAAGTTACTTCAGTATACGAAATGCCTTTTCTAACTAGAATACAAGATCCTCCCCGCTTTTTCTCTCGAGAATAGCAAGATGCCAACTCATAGTTTTTCATTTTCAGAGTATGTTCAGATCCAGATTTCAAGAAGGTTTCAGTCAAACATATGACATCTGGTTCACTACCTAAGCTTTTCAACTCTAATAGTGTTAGTTCTAAATTTTCACGCTTACTAAGAATACTTGCTATGTTTTGATGGAAAATTATAATATTTTTGTTAGGTTCGAAAAAACTCATTTTGTCCAATTTCCCCTTGATTTTTAGTTTCGTGTGTGTCATGTAATGCATTACTGATTTTTTGGATTACTGGAAAGTAATCTTTTATTGTTCCTGATCTACGCTGTCCCTTCGTTTTAATATCCAGTGATATTGTAGGATTTTTTTGGAAGTAGTATTCAATAGTCCCCTTTTTAATAATGTCATTTGTTCGTGATTTTAATAATTTACGTCTGTTATTGAAATTAAGAAAATTTGTATCATAATCAATTTGGTCAATGATGGCATTTATGCGCTTACAAATTCTAGTCATTTTATAATTTTTATTGTTGATATTCACTTCATTATTTATATCAAGATATGTGCATTTAGGATAATCATTTGTAGTGGATTTTATACATTGATTCAAAATTATTTCCTTTAGACACTTATTGTTATTTACACTAATAACTAATACATGTATGTGTTTTGTATTGTGCAGAATGTTATTTAGTTCTTTTTTAATGTCTCGAAGGTTCTCATCATGCTCTCCAATAGACAGAATTATTTTATCATCTTTACCAATTTCATAGAGTTGTAAGGTTTTGCATATTTCTTCAGATGTACTGTTAGGTTTTATAAATGACTTAACCTCATATTTCTCATAGGTAGTGTCATTTCTCGACATTATAAGATTAGTTGCTAATCCTACGCATTGCGTTCCTCCAAATATGTAAATTGTTCTTCGTTTCTTCTGTCTGATCGTGAGTTGCTTGTCGTTCGTTTTTACTCCAAAATCGCTAACGTTTTTATTTATACAACCATGAATTTTTGAGTTTTGTTGTAACTTCTCATTTACCTTACTTGTTACATTGATTATTGGTCCTATTGTTCCATTCTTGATTTCCATTTTATTATTTTTCTTGCGTATTAACAGTTCTTTTTTATTTTTCTTAGACTCATTCATACTCACTTCAGTCCCCAAAAATAGATGAGTATGTTGGTCAATATAACTAGACTCGTTCAATTCCAAAGATAGCGCATGAGAGGTATTTTTAATACTTTTCTTAGCTGACACATCTTTCTTAGAAAACGAACTTCGTCTTGGTGTACTCATTTTCGAGAAAGAACTTCGTCTTGGTGTGCTCATCGCCTCTGTGAACAATTTTTTCCATTTGCTTGTAAGTTCTTCCTTCTCTGTAATTTGTTTCTTAAGTGAAGTATTTTCTATGTTTAGATTTTCTATTTCAGTATGCGCTGTTTCTAATTCTGTCTTAAGTCGTAAAATTTCATTTGTAAGTTCTTCTTCTTTGTCGTTTTTGTGCGTAGATAAATCAGGTAAACTAAGCAAATCAGAGTCCTCAGAGCTAGTTGATTCCTCATCTTCTGATTTGTATGGAGGCTTCACCGGTTTTGTTACTAATCGCCGTTGTGTAATATTTCTTGAAGGAGTACTGGTGTTTAATATAGTATTTGTAATTACTGGCTTCGATGTTTTTAAATCATAGCAAATATTACATTTCCAGCTTTCCTTTTTATGCTTTTCCATGATACGATATCTAGTGTTTGATACTTGGGCACATGTAATATCGTATATCTTATTACAGGACGAGCAGCATAAAAAATCCCTAGTTCTTATAGTTTTTTTGCATTTATAACATGTTTTTGTCGCAAGTATATCCATTTCTCTTAATTTATATTAACTGTTAAAGAAGAAAGGAAAAAATACCAAAAAAAAAATTAAAAAAATATCGCACCCACTTTGGGTTCGAACTCGGTTACTTAAATCGCCAGTCACTTACTCGTACCACTCAGCCATTTGTCCACGGCACTATAGTGCGAAATTTAGAGTCATATGCGGTCGGAGTATTTTTTGTTTGGTGGTCGTTACGATTGATTCATCAGTCGCACTTTTAAACACTGTTCCAACACTAAAGTCGGGTACTTGGAAAACAAAAATAAATGTCAATAATATCGTGATTTTACTTAAATTCACTGGATAAGTCTGTGTATTATGTTTAAATTTAGCGTAACGACGTTTAAAATACAAGTTTCATATTTATCTAGTTATAGTATCACTATTTAGTTATGTTTTAGGATGTAATGCATTAATATTTAGCAAGATGCTTTTACTACATTTTTCGTTATTTTTCTTTGAGATAACAATACCACAGAGTCCTTGTAATTAACTACACACGTTTCACAACTATAATTGTCGAAAAACTTTAATTTAGTATTATTTTAAAGTAAGTAAACACGCGTCAACATTGACATCCTCCCGCGTCAACGATGACTGCCTGCAACTGCCGCGGCTTGTGGTGGCGGGCGCTGCAATTGACAGTGAAGCCTGACAAACACGGCCTGCGGTCGTGGATACTCGTGACCGCTAAAGCAAGCCGCGTCAGTATGTCAGCATAAACGCTATGGTTCGTTATACAGTTAATAAAGTTTTAATGTAAAATGTATTTCTTCCATTGGTTTTTAGGGTCCCGTACCCAAAGGGTAAAAACGGGTCCCTATTACTGAGACTTCGCTGTCCGTCCGTCCGTCCGTCTGTCACAAGGCTGTATCTCAAGAACGGTGACAGCTAGACAGTTGAAATTTTCACAGATGATGTATTTCTATTGCCGCTATAACAACAAATACTAAAGATAAAATAAAATAAATATTTAAGGGAGGCTCCCATACAAAAACTTGATTTTTATATAGAATGGTACGGAACCCTTCGTGCGCGAGTCCGACTGGCACTTGGCCGGTTTTTAATGTTAAATTTATAAAACATGCATAAGTTTGTTATTTAATTTTGTATGTGGTAGCTCCAGATCCTGATCCTGGATTAACACAGGCTACTTTTTATCCCGAAATAACACCGCGGGGCGCAGCTAGAAAAAAATATAGTAAGGTGGAGAAAGGGAACATTCCGTAACGATCCCACTAAAATGATAAGGTTAGGACAGTTGTGATATTTTGATAATTACTATATTACGTGGACAAGAAACATTTATATTTTCCAACATCGCTGTAAACGGCATTCGCTGTATCTAGCCTCGCCCATTCGCGAACCGGTCTTGTCCTCAGTTAAATAGGAAATAGTTTATTTTATCATCGCTTATCTCGAGTTGGTCTTGCCTAGTGTTTTCCTCGCAAATACTTACCTGCTTTACTTGTTCAGGTTTATTTGTCTAATGTTATTGTAGAGATGGCAACACCTTTGTTTTGGCGCATGGCAGGTGTTTTAAATACGTAATAAGCGCCGCAAGTATTATTTTCAACGCAGCGTGTATAAAAATAAAGATGTAGCGATGATAGCTCAGTGGTTAGCGCTGTCGGCTCACACGCAGAAAAGCGTGGGTTCAAACGACAACAATGAGCTTGAACTTTTTTTCAACCATAAAAAATGTTATTCTAATTAGGTTCCACAACATGGGCAGTGTGGTGAAATTTGAACTCATCTTTTTTACAATGAGATGAATCCCAATCCGCGAAAGAGCTGATCACGGTGGAATCCAATTCGTCATCTATTTAGGAAAATAGTTTATTACCGTGAAAATCTTTTAAATATACGTATAATAAAAATCTCGTGAAACGGTGTTTGAGGTACTCCGACCGGCTCGACCGATTTTTATGAATTATTTATGCAACGTAGATAGGTACGAAAATAGGCTGTAAAGTATATTTCATACCGCTACGTGATTAGGGTAAAATTCGCGAACAAAATTGACAAAAAGAAAAACAGACATGCTACAGACATATTTTTATATTGACAATGTTTTTTTTATATTGACATGTTTGTATATTGACATACCTTATTTTGACATGTAATCAGTATTTTAAAACTCATCTAATGACATGTTTAAAATTTTGAAGTGACTTGTAACATTGGTGTTTATCATCATCATCATCATCCGCAGCCTTCATTATCCCGCAGCTGGGTATAGGCCTCTCTCTTTTCACGCCATCTGCCAACACAACACAACACAACATTGGTGTTTTTTTTTTTTTCTTTGGTTTTAGCGTCGCGTTTTTGCATTTGCCAGTGTCAAGTAATTATATATTTTCAAGTTTCAAAAGTTAAATAAGTGCCATCGTAGCTAGTTTTAGTCAAAGTCGTCTTTGTCAAGTCCAGTTCGTGTCAGTTAATTCCAGCCATGCTTTAGTAAAGTAGTGGCAACTTTACTACAAAGCTTCGATGGAGTTTTGGAAGCAACACGAAAACTCATGTTTCACCACATTATATCAGTTTCCCACACTCGCGCTTGTAATTCGGCACTTTATGAATAAAACACCACCATTTTTATGCATAAACACTCGACAAAACACTAGTTTTGGAAAAAAATACAACGGAGCGACACGACTCTTCCCGCGTTCCCGCCAAAACTCAAACATTGGTGTTATCGATAAAATATTTGTATTTGAAACAAAAGACACATGACACCAGAAATACTGGCACAAAATTTATACATAGGATAAGATAGGCTATACATAAAGAGTTGAAACATTAAACCATGAAGACGGGAGTTTTGGCGGGAACGCGGGAAGAGTCTTGTCGCTCCGTTGTATTTTTTTCTAAAACTAGTGTTTTGTCGAGTGTTTATGCATAAATGTGGTGGAGTTTTATTCATAAAGTGCCGAATTACAAGCGCGAGTGTGGGAAAATGATATAATGTGGTGAAACATGAGTTTTCGTGTTGCTTCCAAAACTCCATCGAAGCTTTGTAGTAAAGTTGCCACTACTTTACTAAATCATGACTGGAATTAACTGACACAAACTTGGACTTGACTAAAACTAGCTACGATGGCACTTATTTAACTTTTGAAACTTGAAAATATATAATTACTTGACACTGGCAAATGCTAAAACGCGACGCCAAAACCAAAGAAAAAAAAAAAACCATGAAGACCTAAAGAATGTGGGTAGTTTATAAAAACAGGGCTGATGACCAAAAACACAAGGAAAAATTAAAATTAAGAATGTTTTATTGGTAAGCACAATTCTCGCTGCGGAAGTCTAGACTTACATTTGATTGTTTTTAAGCTATTGCATAGCTTCTATCGCGGGCCTTGAGCGTGGAGACCGAATCCAGAAATTCCGTAACGAAAATAACCTAACACCCCCCACTCCCACCGGCACAGTGGTGATACTTTTTAGTTTTGCCATCTATCGATGAATAGCAGAACTTTTAATGACTTTTTTGAAATATCACGCTTGTCTCTTTAGTTCAGCAACTCGCCTCTAGGAGGCATTGGTTGTAATGCTATGCAATAGCTTTACCGCGGCAGTCCCCGAGTGCCACACGACTTTTTTTTTCTGACGGAAACTAAAGTTTGCAAGCAGCGTTTGATATACATACTTACTTCTTGAAACGTGGCTTCGCAACAACAGTTGGCATTGAGCGATGAGTCAGTCATTAGCAAAGAAAGAAGTAATCACCAGTGCTGCGCTAATTGTTTATTGAGATCGTTGGCATCGGCGCCGGCGCGGGCGGTGGCGTGGCGTCTACAGCACTTGTATGGTAATACGTCAGACGAATAAGACAGGGATGTTAGATGGCCACTCTGAAATCCTTGTACCAGCTAGCTAAAAAGCTGGTATTAAAGACGGAAAACTAGTACCAGGGTTGCCAGATGTCAAAAAAAAAAGGTTAAAAATCGCTTAAAAACTTTGTTTCACACACATATTAAAATAAGTATAGGTTTGTATTTTCATTACTTGAGGTTGGAGCTTTTCAAAAGTACTCTGGATTGGAATGTTTATTTATATGCATCTCAAAAATTAGTCGGTTATATTATACGTATTTTCAGTGTATTTTTGTTGGTCAACGGCTAATCTTGACATTTTTCGGTCTACGGCAAATCTTGGTATTTTTGCGTACCAGGACCGAGTAACCTTGGTACCTGGTACATGATGCTAAAACCTAGTATGAATACCAAGAATCTGGTACGTCTAACATCACTGGAACAAGACGCTTATACTGGCAAAAGATAACATCTGGCCTCTGGCCGTGACAATTGTGGTACTCAGAAATTTGAGTAACAGTACAAAGACAAACATTGGCGCTTGTTAATTTTTGAGAGCGATACTTTTGATTTTTGAACCGACTCAAAAAAGGACGACGTTCTCAATTCGCATTGAATTTTTTTTATATGTTTGTTACGCGATAATTCCGCCAATTATGAATCGATTTTGATGATTCTTTTTTTGCTTGGTAGATCATACGTCAGAGGTCCCATATACATACATTTTATTGAAATCGATCGAGTGGTTTTTAAAAAATTTCGTTTACTCGGAAACCTCGCTATTTCATTGGAGCAGTGCGTTTATTTGGCCTATTCATGGAGTCCGTTTTGTTTAATTGTAAACTTTTATCTTTGTTGATGACCAGATTTCTTTCAAATATGCTTGTATCGCGAACAACGATCCTCATCATTAAATCATCATCAATTTCCTTAAAATAACTTATTTACTCTTAGTTCTAGGTACCGCTGCAATGGTCATGGATAGGCGTTATCTCTTACTCTCATTACTTTAACATAAAAAAATCGTATATAAAATTAGCTTGTTATCTTCAAGGCAAATTAGCAAGACTGAGATGAATGTATAACATCGCTGGAGTTATCTCAACGCACCCTTGACCGCTATTCGTCTCCATGACATCATACATACTTGTTTGCTTTTGGTTTCGCAGCGCTCACTACACTCGTGCGCTCGCAATCTTCGGATGCTGTTTCTCTCTCGCGCAGAAATTGCAAGTGCTGATTCTCGGAAGAACATTTCCTAATTTTACCTAAATTTTCGTAAATCTGAGATGATCAAACGTAATTACTTGAATTTTTTTTTAAATGTTAAAAGTAATGAGACGAACGAGGCGCTCTCCTGATGGTAAGAGATAACGCCTGTCCATGACCATTGCAGCGACACACAGAACTTTAGTAACAAAACAAAGTCCAGAGCATCGCTGCTTTGGCGCTCATTACTTTGAGACTTTCGATGGTTAGTCTCAACAGCCCAGTAATTTCGCTAGCTGCAGTACCCTTCAAACCTGAACACAGTAATGTCTACACACTACTGCTTAGCGGCAGAATAACTGGTAGGTACTGCGGTGGTACCTACCTAGGCGACCTCCTGCTAAGGAGATCTACCACCAAGTAAAGTCGAAAGTGGAGTCGAATCTTTTTGAGATTTTAAATTAGTTTTTAATCATCATAAATTAGTATAGTTTATATTTAAAAAAAAACCGGCCAAGTCCGAGTCTGACTCGCGCACGGAGGGTCCTATCTATAAAAACGGCAAAATCACGTTTATTGTATGGGATCCCTCTTAAATATTTATTTTATTCTGTTTTTTAGTATTTGTTGTTATAGCGGCAACAGAAATACATCATCTGTAAAAATTTCAACTGTCTAACTATCACGGTTTATGAGATACAGCCTGGTGACAGACGGACAAACAGACAGACGGACGGACAGTGGAGTCTCTGTAAATGGGGTCCCGTTTTACCCGTTGGGTACGGAACCCCAATTAAGGACCTAACTGAAAATCTGAGGGCACGGTAGTGACCCCGCCAAGACGAGCCAAGCGAAGCGTAAAATCCAATTTTTTCTAACACAGGTATAAACCCCATCGACAAAATTCTATTATTTTTCTTCGATTTCTGAGTAAACCCGCAGAACGTAATGAGTGTGAAGTATGGTCTACATTACCAATATAATTGTACTATTATGTGTTCTGTGATAATGCTTCAAATAAAAAAAAAAGTTTCTCTTTTTTCTTTTTTCGACCTTTGTTGTTTTTTTTTTTTCGACTTTCGTGCATTGTGCCAGTTCTCAAGTTGTCAATTTTACTTAAAAGTACAATTACATAATGTTTATGCTTGCCTAAATAATCTATATAGGTATAGCTGTTAAATATACCCGTATAAATATGAGAATATAAATATTTTTTGGCTGTTCATAAAATGGCGTCATCTTTCCTGTGCGTGGCCATAAAATTTGTAAATAAAGGTTTGTTTGGAGGTAACCGTAGGTTGTGATACTTGGAATCAATTTTAAAGAAAATGATCTTGAGTCTCCTTATTTGGAATCACTGAACTGAGCATAATATTAAGTTGTTTGTTAATTAATACCTACATATTTATTTTGAAGTCATTTTTTTATGTAAAAGTAATAAGACTAACAAAACGCTTTCCTGATGGTAAGAAATAACGCATGTCCATGACCATTGCAGAGATTCACATAACTTTGAGTAACAAAACCAAGTCCAGGGGCATCGCTGCTTAGGTGCTCATTACTTTGAGACATTCGATGGTCAGTCCTCACTAGCTGCAGTACTCTTCAAATCGGAACAATAATTTTTACACACTATAGCTTGGCGGTGGAATATCTGGTACTGCGTTACGAAAACTAGATAACAGAGAATTTGCCCAGTTAGCTCATTAGCTAGTATCTCTGTTTCAAGAGTTGTAGGGCGTGGGTTCCCGCGGGACAAACATTTATGTTCTGAACATAGATATTTGTTATGTGTGTAAATGTTCTGTATATATAAGAAAGAAAGAAAAACGTTTAATTTTGTAACAAGCACAAAAACAAACAAACAGATACAGAAAAAAGTTACAAAATAGGGGCTCACCTCAGCATAATGCATAATGCTTATGTGTTTACTATTTATCAAAAAAAGTATACAAGTATTCTCAGTGTCGTAGCGTACCTTGGAGGGGCCCTAAATATATTAGTTGGAGGCCCAAATGAAGGGTAAAGATTTCTCACAAAAGAAACAAAAATACTTGCATTAAATTAGAATTATTTTTTCCTGGGAAGCACGAGATTAAGTAACATTGTGGATATTATTTTACAAATTTTTGCTTACGCCCCTGTAACCCGGGGGCCCCGTATCATGGATACGGCTGATATGGCGGTAGCTACGTCCCTGAGTATTCTATCAGCTATCGGGTTCCATAGTATTAGTTTTGCTTAAGTGCTAGATATCCTATAATAGCCACTACTCTACCACTCTCGTTCGGTTTAGCTGCTGTTTATAGAACGGTATCTGAAAATCTTGATTCTAAGACATGTAAATTAAAAAACCAGCCAAGTGCGAGTCGGACTCGCGCACGAAGGGTTCCGTACCATAATCTATAAAAACGGCAAACAAATCACGTTTGTTGTATGGGAGCCCCCCTTAAATATTTATTGTATGCCTCGAGCATTCATGCTCACCATCGAAGGCTCCTTCTTGCGGCGGCGTCGTGTGTCGGGTCGCTCTCTTCCCTCAGATATGGTTGAGGAGGGCGATGGCTGGCACATGCGTCATACTCGTGATCGGGTGCTGCTTGCGGGTCGCTGGTCTGCTCGCGGTATACACACAATCTAGTACCTACTTTAACCTTAGATTAAGATCCTACTAACCTCTCCTCTTTTTGTAATGTAAAATTGTAAAAAAAAAAAAAAATTTTGTAACTAAAGTTGACAAAGGTCACGGACCCCAGCGTCTGTGGAGCGTATAATAATAAAAAAAAAATAAAAAAAATAAAAAAAAAAAAATATTTTATTTTTAGTATTTGTTGTTATAGCGGCAATAGAAATACATCATCTGTGAAAATTTCAACGGTGTAGCTATCACCGTTCTTGAGATACAGCCTGGTGACAGACGGACGGACGGACGGACGGACAGCGAAGTCTCAGTAATAGGGTCCCGTTTTTACCCATTACAAAAATGACTAGTTCAAAAAGAAACCAGTAACGAAGTAGTAAGGTACGCGCGTGGGTGACGGAACCATACCGCTCTACAATTCCATGAATGGGTGACGCAACTTCGCCTACACAACCACCACCATGCACTGGAGCAGCCATACTTAACCTTTTCTTTATAGGGGCCACAAACACGTTTTGGTCACGGTGTCGCGGGCCGCTAACTAAAAATATTTAAGTTTTAATAAAATAGGTAATTCCAAATTAATTAATAAATAAATATCGTAGGACTATACACACAGCGCCATCTGGCCTCAAACTAAACAGAGCTTGTACTATGGGAGTCAGATAACTGATAGAATACATAAATACTTTAGAACTTACTTTAATACTTTACTTTTATTTTTGCTTTAATGAAGTATTAATGCAATGAATAATGATTGTCACAATGAAACAAACTAGGTATACAACATTTTGTAAACTTCAGGGTTATGATGAAACCACATGCGACGTTGACCAAATTTTGAAAACATATGTTTAATGAGAGTTTGATACTGTGAACAATTTTTCAAAACTTTGTTTTTGGCTTCATGCCAACCTTATTACATCATCCAGGTGAGAGTGTATAAGCTCGTTTCTGTAAACATTCTTTGTATAAACAGAACAGAGCGTCAGCGCGACCCGCAGTAACGCTCAATGCAAGGCACCGCGAGCGGTGCGGTTGGGTTATCTAGTACCTATTTAATCAGCGCAGTGGCGAATTTACCAGTAGGCTGAGTAGGCTTAAGTATAGAGCGGCAGATTTATGGGGCGACAAATTTGGGGATCTAATATATTTCACACTCTTCCTTCTCATGTATGAACTAACTTTACTACTACTACTAACTTTAGGAAATATGTTCAAAAACTAATTGTTGTGGAAATTTAACTAAATTGTTGGATAGTAAAAAATAATCTTGGAATTGACGAGAGCAGCAAAAATTTGCAAAAACAAATGTGTCAATCCGTCACCGTTGTTGTTTCTTTGATTAGCGATAAATTTAAAACGATTGAAAATAAATTAACACCTGTTGGACCAGTCAATGGCCCGGCGGGCCGCAGGTTGAGTACAGCTGCCATAGAGCCATTTAACACCTCATTCCGATCATTTTTTTACGATGACATTCCAGCCATCTCAAAAGAGACCAATTATGTATTGGTACACCCACTTGAAAAATATAATCCAATCAATTTAAACTGTCATAACACCTGTTAAATTAAAGGTTAGGTTTGTAAAGTTAAGGTATGAAATACTGTCACAGGAAAAAGGAAAAAAAGAGGGGATAAAAGAGATAAAAATAAATTATATTAAGTAAGAGTTTAGAAATGAGGATTGTGTGTATGCGTCGAGCATTCATGCTCACCATCGAAGGCTCCTTCTTGCGGCGGCGTCGTGTGTCAGGTCGCTTTCATCCCTAAATAGCCTTTTCTGCGCCCTATGCGAGCTTCTATAACTGCGCCCTTGTTTTTTAGATATTATAGGTACCTTGTCCAATATTTTGTCTAATTTAACAGAAGTTTTTGATGATACTGGCATGTAAATAAATAAATATTGGAGGACATTTAACACAGCGCCATCTAGCCCCACACTAAGCAAAGCTTGTACTATAGGAACCAGACAGCTGACAGAATACTTAATAAATACATACGGTACACCCAGACACAGAACAAACATCAATGTTAATCACACAAATGTTAGTCCTGAGTGGGAATCGAACCCACACCCTTCAGCTCTCGAAGCAGACATACTATCAATGAACCAACAGGGCTGTACTAACGTATGTGTTGGGATCGAGCACTAGGGGCGCAGTGGGAATTTGTCAGGAGCAAACTGAAAAAATAATATTGACATAATTATTTTATACGTGACATATTATTTCATTGACATTTTCATTACATGACATATTATGATATGATTTTGACATTTTTAACGTAATTTTGAAATATGAATGGAAAAATGACCCGTTACTTTGGAGTTATCAATGATATATTTGTATTTGTCCCATGTGGATACAATAAGGAAAACTTAATTACTTCAATCGTAATTTGGTACCTACGTATAAAGCAAAATTTGCACATGAATGAATATTCTACTAACTTAATTAAGTTAGTAGAATATTAGTTAGTTTTTTCATAATTTCGCTTGATAGTCGTACTGATAGAATAATTAAATACTTATTAAGTAAGTAGCTAAATGTACTTGTCTATTCCAATAAATCGTCCGACTTACCTACTCGATGAACTTAACTGTTTAACTTATTTAAACATAATAGCTTGACAAATAATTGGATTACAACTAAGTTATTAAGTAAGATTCATCCCATTTAGTCATCAAGAAATTAATCATGAATTATTTTATTTAGTTAGTCATGGCATGGTTTGATTCTTTGTCTCCGTTTACGGTTGCAAACCATTTGCGTTCAAGTCTCCACAACATTGACTGGTCGGGAACATTAATTCAAATCCATTTATTTATTTTGTTTTATCATTTTATTTTTAAATACTTAGTATGAATTCGTGCAGTTTTGTTACAAAAATGCTTTAAACAGTGTCCAACGCACAGGCAGCATATTTTTCCCCCTTTTGGTAAGATGTTTTTTTTATATGTGAAAGCAAGAGAACGAACTAGACTTTCTCCTGGTGGTAATAGGTAACGCCTATTTATGACCATTGTACGATACACAAAATTTTGAGTGACAAAATAAAGTCCAGGACATCGGCGCTTGGGTGCTCGATGGTTAGTCTCAACAGCCCAGTAATTTTGCTAGCTGCACCCTTCAAACCGGAACACAGTAATGTTTCGCGGCGGAATATTTGGTAGGTACTGCGGTAACTTTTTTTTTTTTTTTTTTTTCACGTTTAGAGTTTTTTTTTATTTTTCTAAGTAAAATTTGATTTTATTTCTTACAGAGCTGGCACACTGGCTTATAATTTTTTTTAAAAAGTTTCAACATTTATTTTTTATCTAATAAATTCTAATTCAATTATTCAAAAAAAACTTTTTGTAATTAGGTAGGTACCGCATGTAAACTAAACGTTAGACACTTTTTTAAAATTTATTATTGAGTGCTTTTTGTTTATTTCCATTTTAAAACTAAAGTACTTTTATATTTAAAACGATATAGATCTAAGAGCAGCTGTTTCATAATAAATATTTTGCTTTGTGTATCAATTGAAAACCTATGCTATCTTTAAGAAAATGATACGACTTAATTCCTACTTCAATATGTTTCAGTATTTTTGTAATACAATAAGTATATGTACAGGTCTGGTAGGTAGGTACTTGTTATAATCTCGTATAGGATATTTAATCAGGTGTTGCCCTCGACACTCCAAATCTGGCGTTCTCGAGCGTGTCACGGCTTCCATTCGTCACAAATGCCAACTGGTTCCGTTTGGTGGAGAAACAGAACAACCCAACCTAGACCTCGTTACAGAAACGTTTCCCGTTACAGAAGCTTCGCTGCTAATCTTTCATTTATTATCATAACCGTAAAAAAATATATATTAGTAAACTTGTTTGAGTTAATTAGAAATTGTACTTTGTAGATCTCTACCACCGCAGTACTAGATATTCTGTCACCAAGCAATATACAAACATTACTGTGTTACGATTTGAAGGGTACTGTAGCTTGCGAAATTACAGGGCTGTTGAGTGTTGAGACTAATCATCGAAAGTTTCAAAGTAATGAGCGTCAAAGCAGCGATGCCTTGGTCCATGTTTTGTTGGTCAAAGTTCTGTGTATCGCTACAATGGTCATGGGCATGCGTCCATTTAAAGTCCACCATGCTCGTCAAGTGCAATTTGGTAGATTTCACACATCTTCGAGAATTTTTAAAAACTGTCACACATATTCCTTCACAACTTAGAAAGGAAGCACGCTTGAAGTACGCACATGACTTAGAAAGGACAGAAGCACGTGTCGTCCAAGTCCAATCCCAATACTTCCAGATTAGAATCCAGACGGTCTTCCGACAAGGTTGTTATAGCTTCTGAGATATTATTTATGTTTCCACAATCGCAATAGCAATGTCTATGGAGCTTATGATTGTATATACATATTACAAATCTTAAGTGATCGGGCGCTCGGCCCACGCTTGCAACCGGATTAGGTTTCAACGCCAAATATAGCGAAGCATATGGTGCATATTTACATACTTACATAACTCCTCCAATACTACTTTGTACTTTTTTTTAGATTAGAGTAACGAAGTATTATTTTTTTTAAAACACATAGGCTTACGTTTGACCACCATCTCACCTTATGGTAATCGAAGATGCGGTCGACAATGAAGCACGCTTGTCTAGGAAAAACCCATTCACTTGCGACTTGAATGTACCCAGATTGTATCTATCGGGCAGCACCCACTCGGACAGCAAATTCCAATGGATGAACTATGCAGGTGGAATCAAACCGCTTAGTTCAAGTTTTTGGAATATCAACCATGAAGCGGTGTCCCTTTTTATAGCTCCTGGCTGCCCGATAGTAGAATAAGCTGGGGGGAATTAGGTCATGCAGATCTGAAGCGCACTTTCCAAAGTGTATCCGCTAGAAAACCGACAGATAAGTAACTTTGCGTCGATGTTGAAGACTCTGAAGCCTTTGAAACTGATATTGATAAATTATTATTTTCGAAAGCTTGAAGACATGACAGACCAAGCCAAGAGCGGTCACCATAGCTTATATAAGTCAAAAAAGAGTGAAATTATGAAATTTATCGTACTAATCGTCTTTCTCTGTTTTTCGCAGGTAGCTAAGTGACAATATGGCAACGAAGTCGTACAACAAGCACAAGGAGTACCGGGAGTACTCCAGCTCCGGCAGTACACCAGGTTACACGGACGAACAGTTCGGTAAGTAACTGCATCAGCCTTTGTAATCTCACTGCTCCCAGGGCCTACAAATACAAATAGTAGCACAAACACAAACATTGTATTGACAACTAGGGATTGAATACCGGGATCCCGGAATCCCGAAAACCGGGATACCGGACCGATTTTCTCCGGTATTACAATACCGGTATTAGTAAGACAATACCGAAATTTCGGTATTTGAGAAAAAAGGTTTTACCGACCAATATCATCTTTTCTGTTCTATTCAAATCTCGACAAATGATTGTCTTTCATGTATTGTTTTCTAAACTCGACAAAGTTAATCTCATTGCTTTGAAAATAACTTCACGCTTAATTAGGGATTCAATTTTCAAATGGTAGAAAAGATACACAATCTTTTCGAAATAACTCGTACGCGATTCAGGGCTGTTCCTTCAGTTTCGAAATTGATTTTAGAAATTTTAATCCCTTAATTGAGTATTAGGTTATTTTCAGAACAATGAGAGTAACTTTGTCGAAATCAATAAAACAATAAATCAATCGAGAAAAATAACTTGAAAAGACAATTTTTTTTCAAGACTCGAATGAAACCAAATAGATGTCACGTGTAACTTTTTTTCCGTGAATACCGAAATTTCGGTATCGACTAATTGTTGATTTGTTAAATTTGACGAACGAAAATAGATAATTATAATAAATGAATGCAACAAAACCAAACAAACGAAACATAAAAAATTATAACAAATTGTTTTTTATTAACATTTATATTCGATGCGTGTTGTGCCATTTGTTATTGATTGTTAATTTGAACAAATTTTAATTGTTATCATAATACCGGTATCAATACCGGTATCCCGGTATCATTCAGGTACAATACCGAAATACCGGTATGGAAAAACACCTTCGGTATTGCAATCCCTATTGACAACTCCAAAGTAGTAATTTTTCCATTTATATTTAAAAGTGACAAAATCCATCATGCTGGTCCAGTGCAGGTTAGCAGATTTATCTACTATATAGAATTACTTGTCAAGACAAGACACTATTTCTCCACGATATCTTCATTCAGTGAAAAGCCTGTAGTATAAGTTTAGAAATACATAAACTGGCACCGGTTCAGTCAAACCCACAACCCCACATTTGTAAGGCGCGTCGTTTCTTACCATACACTTAGCATTTTAACTAATAATAATTTAGTCATCAGTCCTTTTGTGACCTAGAACTTATTATTTCCAGATATGATAAAAGCAGACCTGCTTCCTAAAGGCAGCAAGCTGAACTCTCTCGACCGCACAGGAGGCGCTCGGGAGTACCACTACGAATATAAAGAAGAGAAGCACCCCTCGGGAAAATACGATAGAAAAGATCTACGCACTGTTGAGGTGAGAAATAAATGAAGTACCAGTGTCTAGGCACTTACTTAAATCATCGACCTTAAAATCCATCTAAAAAGAGATACACTTAAAAGACTTATCATCCCTATAACAGTTCATTTTAGTTCATGCGTAATCTTCAAAAATGATATAAGTGCCTACCGGACAAAATTCATGCCTGATACCAAAGCGTTGACTAGAATTTTTTTAGATAAAGACGAGAGTTACTTTATGAATATAGTTGTTCTTTGTATCATGATAACACATGTACAGTTTTTTTATACTAATGCCACTAATCGACTGACCCATCTACTAACTAGGAAGACAACTAAAGAAGACTTTAATCAAACCCTACATGCCGAAGTTCTCCTGTTTTCCTCAAGATCCAGAAGTCTCACAACACCTAATACAAATCTAATGATAATATTCTAGCTGGTACCTAAAGGCTGCAAGCTGGAACGCAACAGCCCTGGAAGAGAATACTGTTATGATTACGAAGAAAGGCGACCAGGAAGGTACAATAGGAACGACCCTAATGACATGTTCGCTGTCGAGGTAAGGGTTTCCACTGGTATCTTAGGTTTGGGTATTCTTAGTGAATGTCGAAGAGTGGTATATATGTATTCTATTATGTTTGTTTGTTATGGGGACACATACTTCTTCTTCTTCTTCATGAATATCTTCTCTTTGGACTCTATGGTGTTTGTTTGGATCATGGTGTCTTCTGTTGGTTTATTTTGAGTTTATTTGCATGGTGGATCTTTGTGGGTTATTGTTTCTTCCTCAAAGGCAACGGAACACGCCCAGTATTTAGTATAAGCATGCTTTGGGCTTGGGACTTCGTTGGTGAAGCAGCGGTAGAAGGGTTCAGATTATACTTTTATGGAATATGTCTTTGGAAATGTGTAAAATTTTCTCGAGAACGTGATCAGCCACAGAATGGACACAGGATTCCTCTACGACTTTGGTAAGCTTTCAGATTATTGACTTGGTAGAAGACGTCACTTCCCATCAAGCAACCTATAACGTCATCGCTTATTACCAAATACTCTACTATTTATTTCTTCTACTTAAAAAGTAGCTTGTAACCCAAAATCTAAATTGTACTTGTTCTTTTAATTTTGTACTTAGCATTTGTCCATAATCCATTATCTTTATTTCAGGAGTTCACAGTCCCACCCCGCACAGTCCCGAAGAACTCAGAAACTAACACTTACTACTACGAGAGGGAAGAGCGTGAGCTGCCAGCTGTCGCCACTGGCACCAGAACTTACAACTATGAGAGCACCACCAGTTCTACTCCAGGTAGCTAATATCTTAGTCTTTTGTCATTGCTCCACTCTTGATCTCCTAATTATCTCTGCTAACTCACTTCTACTTTATGTCTACTGGTATAGTCACTACCATGAAGAAGTAAAAAGCTACCATCATGTTGTTGATAATCATCTCAGCAAAATGTCTTTGAACCATAAATCCCAAATATAAAAAGTTTTCAGGCAGCATTATTGACTGGAGATTTTTCTTATCTAGAAACTTATAAACTTGTTGAAATTTTCAGGGTACTCCAAGGTCAAAACATCAAAAGCTACGAAGGATCTGTCACACAATGTCGGAGAGTTAGACTCTCTTCTGGACGACCTGCAGAAGGACCAAGAAAGGCAGCTATACAAAAGTAAGATTTTTGCAGATTATAAATTTTGCTTGGGGAAAATCGTCTAAATCACATACCTACATTTAGAATTTTCATGGGAATTTCCTATAAAACAATAAAAAAAATGTTTTATATTCCATACTACTGTGATAATAAAGTAAACGTTTTAAATTCTCTTTGGTGGCTTCAAATCATCACTAACTATCGTTAGCGATTCTACTGTTTTTTAAGTATATTTTTGATCAAGCGAAGCAAAGATCTCCAAATCTACTTGCACGAATTGGAATTCGTCATTTCAATTCGAATTCTTCACTTGTTCGAAGCCAACTTTCGAAACATTGATCCGATCTTTATGCTATTTTGTTGGCAATTAGTTCTTGGAAACAATTTTTGTGATCGAATATGAGTTAAATCGATCATGGAGAGGTCACGATCAAAAATTTGTAATTTATTATGTGTAACTCCAGGTGGCTATACATCAGATACGGCGGAAAGCACGTCGTTTGACTACAGAAAAGGCACGCCGATAAAGGCACCATCTAGCGGGTACTCGACACTGAAACGAGAGGAGCATGTCGAGAAGTCGTCCTGGAGCTCCTCTCCTCCTCCGCCTCCCCCTGTCGCGCGCGCTTCCGAGGTCAGACAGGAGGTCTACAGAGAAGAGAAGACAGGTAACAACATAGACACAAGACAGATAGCGATTAGGGTCTAGTTGGTATGAACTTTGTTTCTGTCAGTACGTTCCTAAATCTTGATAACACTGAACATTTAGGTCATTCTAATCATTATTTTAAATAATTTTTACCATGGGGACCAATCCAAGAAAATTAGCTGTTCCATAGAATCACTACATAGTATAAAACAAAGTCGCTATTTTTGTCAGTCTGTTTGTCTGTATGCTTAAATCTTTAAAATTACGCAACGGATTTTGATGCGGTTTTTTGTAATAGGTAGAGTGATTCAAGAGGAAGGTTTTTATGTAGAATAACATCTATTAAATAATGGAGAAATACTGTTATTTTCAGGGTTTCTAATGTGGTGTCGTAAATTCTAACATTTCTTGCCGCTTACATTGCGTACGCAGGCTTAACCTTACAGGATTTATAAAAATAATGTACTAAGTATTGTACACCTTGAAAAGGTCTACAGAAAAGTCCGCGATGGTATATGTCTATCTCTTATCGATATCCCACAAAACCATTTTTTGTCATTTACTTTTTACGGCAAATAATAGCTAATTTTCGAAGCGATTTTAAGCACTACAGCATTATTCCTTATTTAATTAAATACCATAAATAGATTGTTGGTTTAACATAGATTTATATGGCCTTTTACAGCACATAATTTCTTTGAATATTTTCGAAGATATTACAGATTTAAAAATACATTGCGTAGCGTTTGCGGCGGTACCTATCGGCCGGCAGCCGCCGACCGCAGCGCGACGCGACGCGTTCCTATAAATAGCGCGTCGGAGGCCGCACTTCTCGCTATAATAATTTGAATTTGGAAGCGATTGGACGTGGTTTTCGGAGCTCTCTAGCAAGGATAATAACATGACTATGTAAATATTGACTATCAAAAAGTGATGTGGTGCATCCTATTTTGATAAATAAACATATTGATTTTTTTCGAATTTTGCACCCGTGCGAAGCCGGGGCGGGTCGCTAGTAATTAATAAGGAACAGTTGAACAGTTGATCTTTTTGCGTTATCAGGGTTGGTCCCATAGTAAAACAGGTTCATAATGATTTGTGCCAGGACCTTGTTTCGGTTTAGTTTCATCATTAGATAACAACAGCTGTTGCGTAGGTCTTCTATTTTACGCATCTTTTATTTTACGCATCTTTTATAATCCGAAATGTTTGATTTGGACTGGCAAGTTTATCATTAATTTAATTGTGTTAATTTTCTTCTAAAAGCATATTTTACCATTATATTCGTCACACGTGGACGTTTAATTGACTCGTACTGAGTTACGAAAACGCATTCAAGATAAAAAGCCTTCTCAGATAACTTATGATAATTCCTCTATTACTTCGTTAAGTTGTAGACTTCCAGAGATTTTCTTTCTTTCACGGAATAACTTATATGCTTGGGAATTGAGCATCTTAGCTCCTCTCTCGCTCTCTCTGAAACTGCTACTGGCTACTGGTATTTTCACCAGGTATTATCACGATGTTTTTCTTTACCGAAAAGTCTGTGGTATAAGTTTTTTGGTAGTACAATACAGTATACCTTTGTTGATGTTTCTAGAATCCCGCGTGATACCAGCTCAGGTGTCTCCAGCAGTGCCGATAGCTGTTCCGCAGCCTGTCTGCCATCACTGCCACCATGTTTCCAACACTGGGACTGTGAGTATCATAACTATTTTAACTAGCGGCTGGACCAAGGAATTTTGTTCTAAAATCTGTTGCGTAGTTTAGAAGACCTTAGCGTTAAGCGACCTTATGTGAGATGCGAGTTAATTTTTAACCGATTTAAAAAAGGAGGAGACAAAACACAATCAAAATTCAACTGTATGTTTTTTTTGTATTTATGTTACGCGATCATTCCGCCAATTATTAATCGATTTTGATGATTCTTTTTTGGCTTGGTAGATCATACTTCAGAGGTGGTCCCATATAAATTTTATCGAAATCGATCGAGCGGTTTTTAGAAAATCAACAAAAATCTAAAAATTGTATACATCGATGGTATTTTCGTTTACTCCGAAACCTCGACGTTTAATTGGAGCAGTGCGTTTAGTTGGCCTAAGGGTCATGAAGTCGGTTTTTTTTAATTGTAATATTTTTACATTATATGCTATTTAATGACATGTTCTTGTCACTTTCCTTGCAGCTGTCCCGTACGAGCACGCCTATGAACAAGGTGACGACCACTGTGAAAACTTACACGTACGAGGTACCCGCCGATCAGGACCCCACCACCGTGCCGCTCCCCCCACACGCCGACGGTGAGCGCACGTACCTCTCTACGGAGGAGAATTTGCGCACGTGAGTACTGCAGCATCTTGTCCCTTTGTTTCACAAAATAGGCTTGCGTTTGACCGCCATTTCATCTGATAGTAAGCGAAGATTTGGCTTCTTTAAACAGGATGCAACTGCACTTGCACTTGTCAGGAAAGAAAATAGATAGAAAAAAGAAACCTTTTATTTTATTAAGTTACTGTCTAAATAAAAACTGAAGGCGTCTTGGTTGCTGTCCAAATTTGTACATCACCTTGTCAATAAACAGTAAAAAAAAAGATACAATTTATAAATTGTTGTAAAATTATATGTAGATGCAGATACTCCTCTGAAAGTAATCCTGGCGGCTTTTTGACCATACCGTCACTTAATATCAAGTGAGCTTAGACACAGCAAGTCAACCATAAAAAAAAGTTGTATCAATCTGTACACAGGAAGTGCTTACTACCAAAACTTATTGTATAAATAAGTTCCATATAGTTCCTCAGCTCCTCAGCTCCTCAGCTGATGTTTAGTTTGGTAATTTTCGCAGAAGCAACACCCTGTCCAGGTCGGTGGGCCGCACGCCGTCCCCGAGCCGGCTGACGGTGTCGCCCCCTCCAGGCGGCTGCCAGTACTGCACGCATTGCAATACCCACATCCGCGAGTACAACACGCATATTGTCAACTCCACTGACGGTAAGTCACAAGCTCCAGCGGTGATTTTTGACAGAGAAAAATCATGTCGTCCTATCCTTCTACCTACTCTTTCACGCAAAAACTACTAAACGGATTTGGATAAAATTTGGTATGGAGATAGCTGAGACCCTGGATTAACTTATAGGCTACTTTTTATCCCGAAAACTAGAGTAAATAGGTTTCTTCTAGGTAAGCGTGCTCCATCTTAGACCACACTACTGCTTAACATCAGGCAGAGTGTGGTCAAAAGCGAAACTATTTTGTATAAAAAATTAAAAAAAACAAGTTGCAGGTAGCACCGCGGGGCGCAGCTACCAATATTACAAATGTGAAAGTTTGTAAGGATAGATGGATGTTTGTCACTCAATCACGCAAAACGGCTGAACGGATTTGGATGAAATTTGGTATACATATAGTTTATGGTCTGGATAAACATAATTATAGAATACTTTTTATACTGCAAACAGAACAAACATTTTGATGAATTCAAAATTCAAGTAACAGCTAGTTATATAGCTAGTATAGCTGAGGACTCCTCTCGCATTGTATTATATATTCCTAAAACTTATTTTTTTGAGTGTTCTTCTTTTTTTGGCACCTCACTTTGTGCATTTGCCAGTTTCAAGTGTTTAAATATTTTCAAGAATTAAAAAAATCTAATAGATAGATAGAAACTCTTTATTGTGCACACCATAACCAAAAAAAAGTATAGAGAACAAAAGAATCTTATAAGCTAGTGCCACAAGTGGCCAAGCTCAAAGTAAGTCAAGGTGGAATACAGTCATGCCTTCATACTTTGTAGTATAAGTAAGCTTCGAAGGAGTTTCCCCAGATTATGTCACGTTTCCACACTCACGAACGTAACTTGGGCTTTATATCTTTCAGACTCAATCCGAGTAACTATTGATAGGTTAATTTTGTTACAGTGACGGACCGCACTAACGAGCGCATAGTGTATCCGAAACCGGCCAACGAAGTGAAGCTGATTCCCTTGGAGCCCCAGAACGGGCACGGACCCCACGTGAGTCACAACACGAATCATCGGCTGCTGGCGTGGCGACGCGTCACCACGCCAGCAGCCGATCTAACCCTCGTTACATGTTTCACAACAAAATTACTTTTGATAGCTATGATAGCTCAGTGGTTAGCGCGGTCGATTCGCATGACAAAGGGCGTGAGTCCAACCCCCAACATGAGCTTGAGTTGCCGGTGAAAGAAAAGATCGTGAGGAAACCATAGCATGGTGGTAGGGTACTTTTTAGTACTCGGCTGGCTAGCTTACCCTTAAGTTGAAAATCTGCCGCCAAGCATCTAACGGTGTGTTAGGTTGCCTCACTTGAGAGCCAGTTGTCAAACACCTAACCTGTCAACAGTAAAAAAAAATCCTTATAAGTATATGGGGTTGTTCACGAGTCGGCATATGGCTATAGTTTCGACCGCACAAGTTCTTAGTTGTATTGTATTTTTTTTATGTACCTAACTGTAATGAGACGATCGAGACGCTCTCCTGATTTTAAGAGATAACGCCTGTCCATGACCATTGCAGCGATACACAGAACTTTGAGCAGCAAAACAAAGTCCAGTGCATCGCCGCTTTGGTGCTCATTACTTTGAGACATTAAATGGTTAGTCTCAACAGCCCTGTAATTTCGCTAGCTGCAGTGCCCTTCAAACTGGAACACAGTAATGTTTACATATTACTGTTTGGCGACAGAATATCTGGTACTGCGGTAATATCTTGGTTGTATATATATTTTTCAGAATTAACGGTACATTTCACACCCACAGGGACCAACCACATACAAATACTCTGAGACGACGTACTCTTCATCTAACTCGCACGAATACCCCCGGGGTACCCCGGGCCCACGGGGGCTAGCTCCCTCCCCCGCGCCTTTCCCGCGCTCTACCACCCCTTCGCCTGGCAACCAGCAGCCGCCGAAGAAGCTGGACGATCTGCTAGCTGACTTCCCAGAAGCTGTGAGTATAGGATTTAAGTATCTTGCGTTTATCTTACATTACAAATATATGCGAAAAAGACAATTTATTTATTTATTTATAATTATATTTGACAGCCCTGTTGGGTTATTGGTAATATGTCTGCTTCGAGAGCTGAGGAGCGTGAATTCGATTCCTACTCAGGACCAACATTTGTGTGACTAACATCGATGTTTGTTCTGTGTCTAGGTAGTACACGCAAACATGACCAGAGAGTATGTATTATAAGTATGTATTTACAAAAAAAAGTATTTAAGTATTCTATCAGTTATCTGGTTCCCATAGCTTTGCTTATTTTGGGGCTAGATGGCGCTGTGTTAAATGTCCTCCAATATTTATTTATTTAGTTTATTTCCGCTTAACAGTCGTTTCAGTTACAACAGACGCTACGTTATCACCGAGTGACATAGGCAATATTTATATTGTTAATTGAGTTTTGTTTTCCCGTGCGAAGCCGGGGTGAGCTGCTAGTTGAAAATAATGCTCTCTTGAATGCAGCGGTTCCCGACCCAACCGGACGGCATCACAAGACGCAAGGTGGAAATGACGCATGAGAGCCAGTCGGCCGCGTCCCGCGACCTGTCCCCCAAGCCTGTGACCTCCACGGGGCCCATAGTGGGCTCCAAGAACATCGCGGGCCCCGCCGTCTACTACCCGCCCGGACACACGCCCTTCGCTAAGAAGGACACACCTGTGGGGGGAGGTGGAGGGTACGAAGCTAGCTCGGTGAGTACAAATCTCTTTGATAACATCATATCCTTTAATTTTCTTGTACAAAAGCGTTGATCATAATGTGAAAAAGCGATGATTATTTACTAGTACGTTATTGTTATTTTATTGATATAATATACTTTTTATTGACAATATATTGAAAATGTTAATGATTTGCATGGTGGTTCTAATACTCGGCTGGCTAGCTACTACCCTCAAGTTGAAAAAAATTGGGGGGGTTTACTGGCTAGGTGAGACCTGACGCTGGAACTGGTTCTTAAGTAAGGCTGCTGAATCACACCCCTAGGTGCTTGGTGGCAGATATTCAACTTGAGAGTGGTAGCTAGCCACCTGTGCTATGGTTTCCTTCGCCGTCAGCTCAACCTCGTTATTTAAATTTGATCCTACTCCCTTTGGCGGGTGAACGAGGTCAGTTCGATTTCGATAATCGAGCTAACGATTTAGCTATCATCATCACAAAATCGTGATCGACTAGAACTCGTCGTCGTCTCTGTAAGTGATGGTGGTCTATCTAAAGCACCCTCTCTTTTATTTGTAGGCGATGGCTGCAGGCGGCGGTAGGTACGCGTCCGGACGTGGAATGTATGAATACGAATCAGGTTCCCGATCCAAGGAAAAGCACTCCGAGACCAAGACCGCTGTGCCCATCTGTCTACCGTTGTGCTGCGCCATGCCCTGCGTCATCATGTAAAAGACCTCAAGACCCTGGCCAGATGTCTCGGTAACTTCGTTTTCTGGCGAATTAAAACTTACCACATGTGCACACTGCGCAGAAAAATAAAATAACGCTTCTGTTGGTGCTCACTATAAATCGTGACAAAAAGGAAGCACTTTTTTTGCAACTTTTAACACTCAGTAAGTAAACCCTAATAGCCTGGAAAAGCTGATAGTAATTGGTCAGGTCGACGGGAAAAGACCGCGCGGTCGCTCACCTACCCGTTCGTCAGACCTAATAAAGACGATCACTGGTCTACCAATTACTAAAGCTATTAAGACCGCCGAGGACAGAAACATGTGGAGGAGCATGCTAAACTGAGTACAGTTAAGACTAGACACCACTTTTAACAATGAAGATGCCGACTAAGAAGAACACTCAGTAAGTTTATGACGAGGTACGAGGTAAAATTAAATATGCTACCGAGACATCTGCGAACGCCACAAATTAAACTTGATGCAAAACTTAAATGCAATTTACGCATAATAAACCTACGAAAATGGTTCAAAACTTGTAAAGTTATTCACAATCTTGCTAGTTTACACTCTGTATCTGTAAAATAAGTTAAGAAACCCGAGGATGGAATCCAATGTTCAGTTGTAAGGCAGGGTACACACGGAGCGTTTTTTCGACGCGTTTCAGTCAATAATGTAAACGTAGCGTAAAGATCGCGAGCACATCTGAATATTTTGTACAGCACGAGTGAATGTAATAATAAACTTAGTTTAGGTAATATAAGAGCGATATTACTAGCAAGTTTTAATTGGCATTTTTTTTTAATTGATTTATCTGACAAGCTAATGTGAGCCTCCATGAAATTTGGACTCTATAGCGTATATGTATATTACAGTAGAATTTCTAATTAAAGCTGTTAAAGATATTAAGTACCTTCTTTCTATTACAAGTCTTTTTCTTGAACTAGAAAATAGCCAAACGACATTTTAACTACACGTTGGTAAAGAATTATTGTTAGAGCATAAAATAGTCATAAAGATGTAGTGTTTTCCTGAGAAATTCTGCTGTACTGCATTATGTTATTAGGACTTATCCCGATGGCAATCACTTGTGCCCGATAAATTAATGTATGAAATAACATCGAATCTCTTTTTGTGTCGTCTTGTTGTTTATTGAATAAGGATATAATAATTGTACGAGCTACACTAACAAAGTGCCATTAATGATATTTTAAGTTAAGCGGTTTTACGTCGCTTACTGTAGAGCTATTTAATTAAAGTACTTTATTTGTGTATAAATTGTAATTTTTTATCTGATATTAATAAATTTAATAACAGTACTAGGGTGTTTTATTTTACCGAGCATCTTTTAAACTTTATATTTTATGCAAATATATATTTAAATATGAATTGATTACGAAAAAGAGCGAGTGTGTTCAGATTTGGAGTATACTGCAGCTAGTGAAATTACAGGGCTGTTGAGACCGAATCTAGATAGCAAACCGACTAGACTAACCCTCGAAAGTAATGAGCGCCAAAGCAGCGACGCCCTGCACTTGCGTTTAGTTAGGTACTCAACAATGTATGTAGCGCTGCTATAGTCTTGAACACGCTTTCTCTAACCATCAGTAGCGTCTCATTACTTTTACATACAAAAAAAATGTTACAGTTATGTTGAGACTAACCATCGAATGTCTCAAAGTAAAGAGCGCCAAAGCAGCGATGCCATGGACTTGTTTTGTTACTGTACATTGTATGTAGCGCTGCAAGTCACGGACACGCGTTTTCTTACCATCAGGAGAGCGTCTCGTTCGTCTCACTACTTTTACGTCCAAAAAAAGATCACATGGCTGTTAAGACTAACCATCGAGTCTCGAAGTAATTAACGCCAAAGCAACGTCGCCCTAGACTTTGTTTAGCTTCAAGTTTTAGGACCTTCGTCGTCATGGGCAGGCGATTATCAAGATCATACATATCTCTCATGATTATCAAGGGAGCATCATGTTTGCAATCTAGTAAAACAATATTCGTCAAATAAAACATGTCAATCATAATAAAAACACATATATTTCGCTTTTTATATTTTACCAAAAGTTTTTGGATCTAGTCCAACAAGGCAGTCTGCGGGTACCACATACGATATACTTTACAAGCTCTATGCCCGGTTACACCCGCGCTTACACGTAAGGCCTTTTGGTTCCGTGCCTTTCTCAGTGGATCTGTCTCTATTTATACGGGGCTTCGCGGATCGCCAGTACTAAGCTGAAAGGAGTTGAGCTACGAATCATTCTGTCGATCTCATGGGACACTCTTAACCTTGTGAACTTAAAAAATAATTCGTACAAGAGAAATGCACGGAATACCAAATTTTCGAGATTTCTGATTTCAAATAGAAAAAGTTGAGGATAATTCTTTTTCGCTTAGTATAGCCGTTCCGCGTAACCCTATACCTATAGAAGAAAATAATCAGTAAAGTAACTTAAGCAAAATTTTCGATTTTTATCTCGGTGTTTGTCTTATCTATAAGACCTTCAAACAAAATGATTTAATTTGAACACATTAGCTTAGGGGGGAAAAATATGTAAGTTGACTTAACTATGAATCACTATTCTATACTTTTAAACTTCATTATAATCAAATGAGAACATTTTTTTTTCAACTGTAAAGACTGATCTTAACATTGAAAACTTCTAACGAAAATAAGGAACAGCAAATTTAACCTCGTCAAAATCGAGCGAAACTTTAAAAAATTCATTAACTATCACTTAACACGAAATATGAGTGAAATGCACAATTTAAATTTTAACAGTACATTTATAGAAAACATCGTACGCGAACGAAATTCTATCAAAAATATGAAATTTAATTTCCAAAACGAAAATATAACTAAAAAAAAATAGTACCCTTGATTACTTTTACACTCGTCAATTTAATTAGGTAGGACATTTTTCGTACACGCTTTTACCTAAGCCAAGACATCGCAAGCTCTTACAGGGAAATAAAAGAAAAAAAACTGAATCGATTTGATCGACAGATCCACTTTCAGGCTTCATAGCTTCGATTTAAAGCCGAATATCATAATTTCGATTTTAAACCACAGCCGTCGCGTCTGACGGCCGCCATTTCTTTCCCAAAACACATTACATCCAAAATCACTCAACAGTTACAACAAAAAAAATGTCGGCCGTCAAACCCAATACTTTATAATGAACGTTGTGCATCGCTCCATGATAATTTTTATTTCATAATAACAGCATTAAATTTTACTTTTTTATATTTTTTTTTTATCTTTAATTGTACAGAAATCGTGGTGTAGATTTGTAAACTGAATATAGACTATTGGGAATTTTCTACAGCGCCATCTAGTTCCAAACAAAGCAAACCTCGTACATAACTTATACAATACTTTTAATGTAAATACATACATATAATACATGTTTGTCCTGAGAGAAAATCGAACCAACGCCTAAAGATAACAAACCAAATAAGCTAACAGAGCAAAGTGGATTTTACTAACATAATCATTTCACATCTGCCACCAACTTAACAGTGTGTTTTGGCAGCCGCACTTGAAAACCAGTTCCATTCCAGGCTAGGTGTTTACCATCTTAAAAAAACATTGCAGCATATTTATTTAACCTTTTGGAAAAGTTAGAAAAAAAAACATAATTTAGTTTGTCTATGCATTTATGAAACATGTGCTGCATACATTTTGTTGATGATAAATGATGAAATGGAACATTTGATTTTTTTTAATATTTCAGTTGTGTTTCAGCTATTCCCAAACTTTAGTACAATAATTCATTTATGGCTTAGTATACCCAACACATATAACAAAATACTACACAGAAATTTGACCTGTTTTTGAATTAACTGTATAAAAATATCTACGTATATCGGTATATATAGCATAAGGGGTTTTATCATTTAAAAAAAAAGCTGTTGCACTCTTTAAGAACAACCTTAATTAACAAATCCCATATCGTTCAGTTCACAAATCTACGCCGTTTAAACTTATATATGTGAGTATGAGAATTGAATATACAACTAAACTAGCTTTGGCCCGCGGGTTCACACCTAATCGCACACACGCGCGAGTGGGATAAGCATTTTGTTAAAGCTGATTTATACATTGTGTATATACGTAGAAGCTTGTATAAGCCGATAAGTGGAATATAAATATTTTTCATTCTGTTGTTGTAAACTAATGACGTATTGTTATTGGTCGAATTGTCTCATTCATTCATTCGTTCAAATCATTCTTTTAGATTCTATCGCGTGTTGTTATCGCTCATTCGTTGAAAAGAATGAACGGTAATGATCTAACTTCTCTGAAACTCGTTGAAAAGAATGAATGTAAACGACATTGGTATCAAAGTTCATTCTGATTTAATATCTGCGATTTAAATTAGAAATGAGACCGATTACATTGTTCTAACAACAGAACGAACAACAATAGCTATGAAACGCGACTACAGAAGTGCCTAACGTGTATTTTGGTTTTTTATTAAGTTTTAAAACAGTTCACTCTTTGCCCGAGTAGCTAGGTAACCTTAGTTAAACCGAGTAATCAAATTACCAGTGCAGTTTCGCCGCATTAAAGCATCAAACATATATTATTACGTTGATTACAAGATAATGACATATTGTATATCTTATGCAATACTCAATACTCATAGTCACCTATAAATATAGCACTTTGATATTTTTTTGGGAAATTGATCATATGCAACTAAATTTTGTACCATAATTCATACAGAAAAACAAAATTGACTTGGAAAAAGATAATTATAGTTCTACTCACGGTTTATTGTGGCTCTTTTTTTTCGAATAACAACTTAATTTTTTTTTTTAATTTTGTGTGTGACGACAATGAGAAATAATCAATTTCCCATATTATTATTTTTTAATCTTGATATAGTCGCATGTCGTATGGTATCAACAAAATATTTACGTGATATTTAATTATTCACACATGATATACTGTTATAATATGTATAATACACAATTGGATCTCCTATTATTATTAATTACCTAATTTTTATCTTTTCCTTTAATAAAAAATCACAATGGGTAACAAGACAACACAGTATGCAACAGTCAGAGTGCTTTATCGTCTTACTTGGAAAATTTTCAACAATACATTTGGTGGATCGCAGTAAGAATGTAGAATCAGTTTAGAGGTGGACATGTCCCGTTTCAAGAGGTTTCTTTGTCGATATTTTATCTGTATTTATGTTAAGTGACCGGTTAGGGCAGAGGGCCAAATAAATATTAAGCTTTTCGTTGGCTGGAATGATGTTCATTTTAGCACACGACGTCTGTGATCGGAGTGAACGATTTTACTAATTTTTCATTTTATTTTCATAGATCCCAAATTGAATATTATTGTAAAGACAAGTTGTTACAGTTTGTGCGAATATTTTTAACAGATTTGCCAATGAACAAAGACAGGCATCAATATAACTTGCGAAACAAAGAAAAGCTGGTCGTGCCATGGCCTAGGTTAGGTAAAGTTGAAAGTCACGTCAAAATATTAATGTATAATAAATTGCCAAAATATATTACAGAATTAAATAATCATACTGAATTTAAAAAAACCATTACATTTTTTTTGGAAAGCCATCCTTTTTACAAATTAAGTGAATATATGTCAATGAGGTTCTCGGAATACTCATTTATGTGTAGCGCATGAACGGAGCCTCCGCTGTAGTATGTTCGTTGTTGTTAGATTGGGTATTACTTGTATAGGTATAGTTTTATTAATTAAAGTGTAATTGTAAGGTTTTTTTTGTACAAGTGACTTGCCTTTAACATTGTTGTTATTTATGGCCAATAAATATTACTGATTTACTGATTTAAAGACTGGGTTTTATTTTGATTGATCCTAGTGTGCGTTAACTAAATGTGCCAAACGTTTAGTTTCCTACGAAGCATTCGTTAATTTATTATTAACTATCTGAATGCCCGGTACTTCGTAGCCAGTGCGGTAGCGCTCGGACTTCGCCCTCACATTTATATAAACCTCATTTCAAGTATCACGAACATAAAAAAATAAGAATCTCCTAAATCAGTACAGCTGTTCTCAAACTATGCGCCTACCAATGAACATAATTTGATTTATATTGACACATTATCTAAAAATCTTTTTCGTTTTATAGTAGAACCGGAAAGGCCAAGCAATTATGACCATTATTAGTCAAACATTAAGAGACATAATAACAAGATGAAAACTTCGAGGTTATTTGAAATAGACGTTTTTTTTGGTGTATGAATGTATTTTATAAATTAAATCAATTTAGCCAAACGAAAAATTGAATTGAAAAATAAACAATTAGTTAAAAAAAAAGGTTTTCAGAATTCAGAAATAATAAAAAAAGAGTATAGTAGTTTGACGCGATTTAGATGAGTGTTTCAGCAGCGCGCAGATGAAAATTGAACTTTGACTACAGTGCTTTAAGAGTTTTAAATACAAAATAATTGGTTCAACTTTTTGGATGGAATGCCTATTTCAATTTTATGTGAAGATTACTTTCTGTTAAGATTCTTTACAAGATTATTTAGGCTGAAAATTGTTTTGTCAATTTCTCAGCGATAACAAAAAAACAAACGCTCGTTAACGAGATATTTAGTTAAAAATAAAACCATTTCCGAAAAAAACAGTAAGCCAAAGTAAAAAAAAAAGTATTTTAATATTGTCGTAATGACATCATCTGAACGATAACTAAATATCAAAAATTTATAAGGCTTGAGAATTTGATAAATTAAGAAACGAAACAAAAAAAAATTTTGAGAGGAAAAGTTATGTTTGTGCATAAAAATTTGATTGTGAATCAATTTCATTGACAACACAATCATAATTGTACAGAAAAGAAAAAATCTCTTGAAACATGAACGTTTGAGGGATTTATATAAAAACGCTGCTAAAATAAAAATAAAAAAACATTTATAACACCAAGCTCCGTTATAAGCCTTCATCCAACAGTTGTCTAATGGATAACGATGATGATGATGATTCAAGTCCTACACAGAACAATATTAATAGTAATTTAACTTTAAGCAGCATTTTTAACAAACCCACCCGAGAAACAGATATTTGGAATACCACAGTAGAATTAATATCACATCAAAGTGACACGATCCACCTCTCGCAAAACAATTTGTAAACCACCTAAAACGAATACAAAATAAATACATGACTAAACATGGACACGTGACTATTAAATACTAAATAAATTTTCTTTAACTAAAAAAAAAAGTAATCGAAAAAAAAGCGTCCGGTGCCGCGCGGTCTTATTGAGCTCATACGGACCAACAATCGTATAGTATTCAACACTAATCACGTCTCTCGCATTAACCATTCGTTTCCTAACTACATTAGCTAACTTATAAACTGTATGTACATATTCGAGCAACTATACTCTATATACAATGGGATACGCTTACAACTAAAGTAAGGACACTTGTAACAACACGGTGACAACGGACTTTTGGCACTACACAGAACAGTCTGACTCACATCCTCTCCCGCCCGCACTAACCACTATATCAATAGTCGATGACCACTATATCAATAGTTGATGACTACTATATCAATAGTCTATGAACACTATATCCATAGACAATAATGGCTATATTAATAGTCTATGATCACTATAGCAATAGTCGATGATCACTATATCAATAGTCAATGGCCACTATATCAATAGACAATTACAGGTATACAAATAGCTGGTGATCACTATATGAATAGCAGTAAAGTCCCAGACAGGAATCGGTACAATATCACAGGGTCACGTCAGTCGATCACCACATATGGTAAAGCTATGAGTTCACCGAGACGAGCACACTCGTGCCACTCCGTGAAGTTAGTTGGACGGAGAGGTCTTCCCAATTCACCTCGCTCGGTTTCAGCCTCCGCACAATTCATGGCCTCTTCCAGGGTCTCGATAGCCTGATATTCATCATCTGGAAGTGTCACAACAGGGGTAGAATGTATCTGATCGTAATCATATGGTATACTATCCGTTGCGTCTTTGACCATATTAAACAAAGATTGGCCATTAAACTCCTCTTTCGTTCTCTCGACCGTTCTGTGGTCTTGGTGCTTAGTCTCAAACGAGTCTTCCACCTCCATCTTGACGACGGACTCGTTCTTCTTGAACTGTGTCTCTTCTTCTGGAGACAATAACGGGGCCTTCAGCCTTTCACTGGGCTCCAAGTTAGGCACGCCGATCATTTCCGCTTCCACTTTGTCTACTTTTTCTTTTAAAAGATCCTCACTGTCAACACTAGTGGCATCGCTGTCTGGAGTTTCCTCTTTGATCGGCTCGTCTACTGGGTAAGGTCGCAGCGGTGGCGGTGACGGAGGGGGAGGGAGCTCGGGGGGGTCCGGCGCGAATTCCGTCCATGGCAGATGCGTACAGAGAGGCACTTTGGACATGTTTTTGGCGCAATAATCATCCGCGTAATCGGAATATTTGTACAGGGGAACGACACTAGTGAAAAGCCCTGGTTTCTCCGGGTCCGTTGCTTTCCTGACAGCGTACTGGTGCGGATGAGTGGGTGCTCTTGTACCGTTGATCCCAGGGAGGTAAGAGTGGTGAAGTGCTAGGACGTGAAGCGGATGGACTTCTGTTCTTCTAGCAGCTGGACAGTCTTCCTGGGCTGTTTCCTCTCCGCAAGTACACTCGTGGTACTCCCGCTCGTCTTCTAGCGGGGGCAGCGGGGAGGGGGGCGGCGCCGGGGTAGGCGGCCGAGGGGATGTGCCGCCGTTCCGTAGTGGAGAGTCCACCTTAATTGGAACCGCTGGAAGTTAAACATTTACTTGTTAATTTTATACATATCTGTGACAAATGGAGATGTTAAAACAACCTAGCCTGAATGACTCTCACGTGAGGCTGCCGGAACACACTGTTAGATGCGTGGCAGTTCTGCAGTTGTAGAGCCATAATTCATAAAACATATTTATATGGCCATAAGTGTTGCAAAGTTTCGGCACCATGGTTGGGAGAACTACCAATCTAGAGGTTCTGGGTTCGAATCCTCTGTCTTTTCTAAGTTATGTGCGTATTGACCGATGACTTCTACAAACCTACATTTCGATTCGAGAGTTCTTAAAAATGGTTCTCGAAGATAATAGACAACACTTTATTTGAGACATAAAACACCATTACAATACAAACAAATAAATATATCACAAACCGGCCTCAACTCGGCATAATGCCGAAGTCTGACAACCCGCACTTGTGTTGGAGCCAGCGTGGTGGCCTTACCCTATTCACAATGAGAACAAATTAACGCCCAGCAGTGGGACAAAAAGCAGGGCTGATTCGGAATAGTGTTGCTAGTGTATATAAGTTTTATACGGACCGTCCGGTTCTATGAGCATAACATCAGGCGAGTGCGGCGAGGCGGGGGACGCGGGCCGCGCGCCGCGAGACTGGATCTGTTCCAGCAGCTCTTTTGTAGTCTTCACCTGGAATTAATAAAGAAATAAATAACCTTGGGAAATTACACACAATATTTTTTTCATGTAAAATAATTTAAAAAAAAATTGAAATAATCAAAACACTTGACACTGGTAACTGCACAAAAGGAGTTTTTGGCGGGAACGCGGGAAGAGTTGTGTCGCTCCGTTGTATTTTTTTCCAAAACTAGTGTTTTGTCGAGTGTTTATGCATAAAAATGGTGGTGTTTTATTCATAAAGTGCCGAATCACAAGCGCGAGTGTGGGAAAATGATATAATGTGGTGAAACATGAGTTTTCGTGTTGCTTCCAAAACTCCATCGAAGCTTTATAGTAAAGTCGCCACTACTTTACTAAAGCATGACTGGACTTGACTGACACGAACTGGGCTTGACTAAGACTGGACTTTGACTAAAACTAGCTACGATGACGCTTATTTAACTATTGAAACTTGAAAATATATAATTACTTGACACTGGCAAATGCTAAAACGCGACGCCAAAACCAAAGAAAAAAAAAACTGCACAAAATGCGTCGCCAAAATCAAAGCAGGAAAAGAACCTGGATATATCGTAACTAACCTTCTTGTCACCGACTTTAGGCATCTTATTAACGAGTGCCGTATAAGGGTCCAGCGCGTCCTTCCGGCAGCCATTCCGCCTTCGTTCGGCCGTGCCGTTCCTATCGCGCCAAAGCGCGGGCGCCGCCGCCGGCGGAGGCACAGCCACCGGGGGCGGAGGCGCTGGTATTGTAATACCACCGGGCGACTCCGTGCCGGATCCGGCGCGCCCGTGACCCCTGACGACAACAAATTTAACTATCACAATCCATACTAATGTTATAAAAACGTTTGTAACTATGTTTGTTTGTCACCTATTCACGCCTGAACGGATGAACTGATCGTACTATAATTTAACAAGGAAATACTTAATATCATAATTATAAATTATTAATGATAATCATGAAATATATTATCAATTTAAGAGGGTATCACCGTTTAAGTATCCCGAAACACTGAGGGGGGTAAAAAAAAGAAATATTATAGGCTTAACAGAATATGTTTATCTATACTGTAAAAATCTTTACGGTTTTACAAACATTACTTATAATATTATTGTTTATGCTGTTGCTATACAAAGCATATAATATTTGTATTCACACTGACCTTCTTTTCTTAGGTTTTTTATCTCTTTTCGCTTTCTTCTCATCGTACAAAGGTTCCGGTGACAGGGGCCTCTTAACAGCTGAAATAAAAACACTATGTTTAAACAACATGAAGGTTGAATCTCCTGTGTCGATTGATATTATTTATGCTCTGTGGTAAAAGGTGTGGTTATCTACACACACCACCACTTCCTGTGTACTGGGGAGTTTTGGCGGGAACGCGGAAAGAGTCGTGTCACTCCGTTGTATTTTTTTCCAAAACTAGTGTTTTGTCGAGTGTTTATACATAGAAATGGTGGTGTTTTATTCATAAAGTGCCGAATTACAAGCGTTAGTGTGGGAAAATTATATAATGTGGTGAAACATGACTTTTCGTGTTGCTTCCAAAACTCCATCGAAACTTCATAGTAAAGTCGCCACTACTTTACTAAAGCATGACTAGACTTGACTGACACGGACTGGACTTGACTAAGACTGGACTTTGACCATAACTATAGCTAAGAGACAGCAGAAATAACACTTAAGACAAGGCAGTATGGCTTTACAGATTTAGACTGCCCGATGGGGCAAATTAATAAAAAAAAAAAACACTGTCTGGGTAGTGTGCACCCACTGTGGGAGTATAACAGCTACAATAGTAACGGTCAATAAAACATTATTATGATGGCTATTTGAACTCCATGCTTCCGCCTCATCCTGTAGGAATCTTATACTTTTTCAGGATCAAAATAGAAAGGTTCAAGGGGATCTTAAGAGGCATTTTAAATTTATTCATTAATAGCACAGGTTATGGTCCCTGCAAAGTGATGGACCAGACATCTGCATGGTGAATCAATCGACTAGTTATTTTTATTCATTTGTTTTTTGCCGAGATGTTTGACCTACCCACTACCACTCTGAAAGTACCCTACCACCACGCTATGGTTTCCTCACGATATTTTCCTTCACCGGCATCTCAAGCTCAGTGTTGGAAACTAAACCCACGCCCTTAGGCGTGTGAAGTGACCGCGATAACTACTGAGGTTTTTGTAAGTACAATCTACATAACCTGTACACTGTACAGCCAGGTATACTTTGGTATTATTTTGGTTTTAATTTTAAATTGTAATTGATTATGAATTTGATTTTGATTACGGTTTTTATATTTTGATTTTAATTTGATATTAATTTTATTGATTTTGATTTTCATTTAATTAATTATATTGTTACATTTAAATGCATGTTGTGCTTCTTTAAACAAGCAACGCAATTAGCTTACCAATTACTTTAGTTATGTAAAATTATAATAATCATTGTAGCTGCTAATATGAAGCCTCAATAAATAAATAAATAAATCCTTAAATTTACCCTATTCCCAATAAAAATAGGATAATATCTTATAATACATACGTGGAGTGAGAGGTTTGTGCGCGTTGTTGGGCGGCGCGGGCGCAGGCGGGTCGTCGTCCACCAGGATCACGTCTTGGGAGTCAGACTCGTATCCTCCCCACGCTGGTACAGAACAGCAAATATTAGATACAATGTTACAAATGCGGATGCTGTAGTGCAAGGAAAGAGATACAGGGAACATCTAATAAGATACTCCACCAAGTTTTAAGTTTTATTTGGATGTACCTCCTTATCAGTCGCCTAAGTAAGTACCACCGCAGTGCCATATATTCTGCGGCTAAGCAGTAGTGTGTAAATATTACTGTGTTCCGGTGTGAAGGGTACTGCAGCTAGTGAAATTACAGAGCTGTTGGGACTAACCATCGAAAGTCTTAAAGTAATGAGCGCCAAAACTGCGATGCGTTGGACTTTACTTTGCTACTCAAAGTTCTGTGTACCGCTGCTATGGAGCGGTACACGTTATCTCTTACCATCAGGATAGCATCTCGTTCGTCTCATAACTATTACATTAAAAACCTTACTAAAGTCTTTGTTTTATACTATGTAGAGAAGAGGCCCAATCTAAGCCGTGGAAAAGTTTACAAAATTAGGGATGATGCAGATCTACGACTGCTTGGCAAACTTTTAGAAGTTACGTCTCTGAATAGAATGGCTTACCCGGTCTGGACGGCGGGCGCGGACTCGGCACAGCCGGACTCAGTCCTTGCTGCAAAATTATTGCATACGTCAAATATTAACAAAAATGGCGCTGTAAATTAAAAAAAAAACCGACTCCATGACCTTTAGGCCAACTAAACGCACGCTCCAACGCACTGCTCCAATGAAACAGCGAGATTTCGAAGTAAACGAAAATATCATCGATGTATACAATTTTTAGATTTTAGTTGATTAAAAAAACCGCTTGATCGATTTCGATAAAATTTATAGGGTAGGTACCTACCACCTCTGAAGTATGATCTACCAAGAAAAAAAAAGAATCATAATTGGCGGAATGATCGCGTAAAATACATACAAAAAAGGAACATACAGTCGAATTCAGAACCTGCTCTTTTTTGAGTCGGTTATAATACTATAGTTTCGTCACGAATTGTTGGGAGGAACCATTGGCGTATGATCCAATCGTGCTAACCATTGATCTATTATAGCTACTGACAAACATTCGCACAGAAGCAGCTGTAGCGATGATGGCTCAGTGGTTAGCGCGGTAGGTTCGCATGCCGAAGGGCGTGGGTTCAAACCCCAACAATGAGCTTGAGCTGCCGGTGAAGGAAAACATCGTGAGGAAACCATAGCATGGTGGTAGGGTACTTTCTAGTACTCGGCTGGCTAGCTACCACCCTCAAGTTGAAAATCTGTCGCCAAGCATCTAACGGTATATTCCGGCAGCCTCACTTGAGAGTCAGTTCCATTCCAGGCTAGGTGTGCTTTACCATCTTCGACCACACCTTCACTTAACATCAGGTGAGCTGTGGTCAAACAACTAGCCTGTCACCATAAAAAAAAAACAGACAATCAAATTTTTAAACATGTGCTCCGTCCTCGGCCGCACCGACTCTTTCCATCAGGCAACTTGGTGACCAAACGTAGTTTTTTTTCCTAATGCTTTAGTCACTGCAGCGATATTCCTTTTACAGACATTTAAAATTTGTTGTGCCTGTATGTTAATTTTAATCTTTTTATTTCTATGTTTTATCTGTGTTATTCGTTGTTGAATCTAGTGTCTTATAAAAAATGTTTTTCTTTCTTTCTTATTTATTTTATATAAAACTTGCGACCCGCGGTGCGCGCTAACGTGGTGCATATGCATGTATTACACATATAAACCTTCCTCTTGAATCACTCTATCTATTGATGGAAATCGCATTAAAATCCGTTGCGTAGTTCAAAAGATCTAAGCGTACAGACGGCGGGAAGCGACTTTGTTTTATACTATGTAGAGATTTAAAAAAAACATACTAAAAACGATTGAGCTTACCCGTTGTAAGGCAGGCGAGGTAAGCGGTGTGCCACCCAAGCGACGCATCGACCGCTCTGCAGACGATCGATTCGACCCTGAGGAAACAAACATACAAAAAATTAAAGGCTGGCTACATGGACCAATCGCTACCACCGCATTAAAAAGTATTACATTTATTGTATAATAAGTATGCATTTAAAAAAAAAAGTATTTAAGTATTCTATCCGTTACCTGACTTCCATAGTACACGCTTTGCTTAGTTTGGGGACAGGTGGCGCTGTGTGTAATGTCCTACGTTATACATTTATGTGACTGATTCAGGTGTTACTTTGCGGAAGTTCATTTTGAATATTCAAGGTATATATTTAGTTTATTTCTCTTAACAGTCGTTCCAGTCACAACAGTGATGAGGGCTTAAATTTAACTAATTTGACAACAATTTATTATTTAAAAACCTAATCTTACTTAATATCTTATGTGGACTTTATAACAAGAATTCGCAAAGAAACTTTTATTAATGAATAAAAATAATTAAATATAGGACATTACACACAGCGCCATCTGAGCCCTAACTAAGCAAAGCTTGCATGTAGTCAAATAACTGATAGAATACTTAAATACTTTTTTTTTGTAAAAACATCCAGAACACGTTTGTTTATACCACAAAATGTTCGCCTTGGGTGGGTATCGAAACCACGCCCACTCTTAAAGCAGACAATTATATTACCAATGAGCCAACAGGGCTATTGAAAAATATGAATAGTTTCGTGTTTGATGTCAAACGAAAAGACTTAAAAAAAAGGCCTCGACAAACGACGAAAGACGAAAAACGGAACCCTATTACTACGACTCCGCTGTCCGTCTGTCTGTCTGTCTGTCACCAGGCTGTATCTCATGAACCGTGATAGTTAAACCAGTTGAAATTTCCACAGATGATGTATTTCTGTTGCCGCTATAACAACAAATAAAATAAATATTTAAGGAGGGCCCCATACAACAAACGTGAATTTTTGCCATTTTTATAGATAATGTGTACGGGACCCCTTCGTGCGCGAGTCCGACTTGCACTTGGCCGGTTTTTTGGACCTTAAATTCTCACAAAATTCTATGCTATAGCTTCTGTTCTGTAGATATCGCCGATAGTGCGTAAATCGGTCGATCACGACGATTGGGCAATGCGCCCTTGACCTAGTTAGGGAGCGCACCGCCAAGTTGGGTTGCATTGCTTACCTACTACTATTGCAGGTTTCATATAACCTGATTACCTGACCATAGATCTAAATCATGTGCACACTTGCACATACAAACAGAAACACCACTATTTTTTTATCACTAGAAAAAAAATAGTGGGTAACACAGACTGAATAAGACATCGTAAATGTGCAATCGGAGTTTTAGTTTACTTCTAATATCAAAGTTATTAAAAGTCCAAATTTTCGGAAATCCTGCCTAAAATTATGGGCATAGCACTCATCTATCTATACTATTATAAAGAGGTAGGATTTGATTGTTTGTTTGTATTGAATAGGCTCCGAAACTACTGGACCGCTTTCAAAAATTCTTTCACCGTTGGGAAGCTCCACTATCCCCGGGTGACAGGCTACGTTTTATCCCGGTACTCCCACGGGAACGGGAACTACGAGGGTGAAACCGCGAGGCGTCTGCTTGTATAAATAAATATCGTAGGACATTACACACAGCGCCATCTGACCCCAAAATAAGCAGAGCTTGTGCGATGGAAGACAGATAACTGATAGAATACATTTATACTTTTTGACACAGCACAAACATTTGTTGATACATAAAATGTTTGTCCTGAACGGGAATGGAACCCACGACCTTCAGCTCTTAAAGCAGATATGCTACCAATGAGCCAACAGGGCTGTCAAATATATATATAGATAGAAGATAGATAGAAGATAGAAAACATTTATTTTGCCACACACAACACTACAACAACAAAAAAACACACTACAAATAAAAGATTAGAAGAATAAAAATAACAATAATAATGAGTGGAAAGTTGTCGCTGTAGTGTCCAAAAACTATCTAAAAACTATTTTAGTCTTTATAAAATAACGAAGTCTCATTATGTATTTGCCTCAGTATTCTGAGCGTTTTATTGCAGTTTCCCACAAGGCGCTCACAAAAAAGCTACGCGACCCGCATATCGTATACACACGCAGTAAGGTTCGCAATCGCGTAGCTTTCGCATGAGCACTTAACGGAAATCGCAATAAGATTAAACACTACTTATAGAAAAAAATATCTCTTCTGCAGAGAGAGGAGGATTTAAGATTTATGATTATTTTAATTAGATTTTTGTTATTTTAACAAAATTTTTGTCAAATTATATTTTAAAGTTTACGTCAAATTAGTTCTAGATTTTAAGTAAGATTAGGTTTTTAATGAATAAGCTGTGAGACAAATTAGCTTATTTTAAGTCCTCATCACTGTTGGAACTGGAACGACTGTTAAGCGGAAATAAACTAGATATATACCTTGAACATTCAAAATGAACTTCCGCAAAGTAACGCCTGAATCAATCAATTATCAAAAAATATCCTGGCTATTGCATACAGTTGATTCTAGAACTAGGGACTATCTATATAATGTCAGTAGTTACCAGTGTGTCCGGGAGATGGGACGGTAGGTATGACGAGGTCGCGCCATCGTTTCACCAGCACTTTGGCGCGGCGCGCCAACGTCGGGTCTGCGGTCTTGCGTCGGAGTTCATTTACATGCTTTCCCAGTCGGGTGGTCTGCAACCGATTGTCATATACTATTACCATGAATCATGGACAAACCGCAAGAAATAAAAAATATAAATGAAATAAATGGTAAATAAATATGGTGGTAGATCTGCAGGAGCTGGAAGTAGCGATGACAGCTCAGCGGTTAGCGCGGTCGGTTCACACGCCGAAGGGCGTGGACTCAAACCTCAACAATGTGCTTGAGCTGTCGGATGAAGGAAAACATCGTGAGGTATCTGATGTTAATAACAATGAATGAATAAATGAATGAAACCGAACACACACATATGTATAGCTAACCAACTGAGATCAGTATGAAGTTACAGACATATTTCTATTTCACTATATTATATTATCAGTTGGAATCTATTTAGAATATGAAGATTAAATATGTTAGCCAAAATTGAACAAATTTCTATTTTTAAAAATAAATTAAAATATTTTCTACTGGAGAAGGCATATTACACTGTAAATGAATACTTGACAGATAAATTTCAAACATGTGTGTGATTGGTCTCATCAAATTAGTAGGGTAAAAGTATGACAAAACTGTCCAAAATTTATAATATTGTAATTCAATTTGACATTAATTAATTTATATTTTAATATTTTTTTATTTTATTTTATAATTATATTTTTTTTTTTTATGCTCGAAGAAATTGTATTTAATTTAATTGTATTTTATTGCTTGACATTTTGTGATTGGACATTTTTGTTTTATTTTATTTTTGCTTTTGATTTGACTAATCACTGACTGTAGTTATTTTTGTAATGTTTAATTTTGTTAATGTTAATTTTAAGTTTTGCATGCCGCAAGGCAGAATATGGCGCTCGTTATCTTTTTTTAAATATCTATTATACGCATATACGCAATAAATGAATTATGAATTATAGATAAGGAAGACAATAAATTACTATTGCAATAATGCAGGTGTCACAGCGGAATGTCATAGACAAAATGCATACATGGATTTAAACCTGTTAGTTTGGATACAAGCAACAAAGTTGTATGCTGATACTCCACCAACGTGTTAGTCAAGCAGTGATATAACACCAACTTATGCGACTCCAAGCCTCATTAAATATTGCCATATACATTTTCTTCTTTGCTACCAAATAATCAAAAATGTTTTATACAAGTCTTGCTACAGCTTAACTGATGTTTAAGGTGGTTCGATTTCCATACAAATAATTTTTTTGCCATTTATGGACTATTTGAGTATGCTAATAATATACTGTTTTATTCAATCAATTGTAATTTACCGCAAATAAATGCCAGTAGCTGTGATTTCACTGTAAAATTATGCTCTATTTGTCCATAAATGGCAAAAATTGTTTGTATGGAAATCAAACCACCTTAAGCAATAATGTGGTCAAAGATACAAATACAAATACTTTATTGATAACACCAATGTTACAAGTCACTTCAAAATTTTAAAGATGTCATTAAATGGGTTTTAAAACACTGATTACATGTCAAAATAAGGTATGTCAATATCCAAACATGTCAATATAAAAAAATATTGTCAATATAAAAATACTGTCAATATAAAATATGTCAATATAAAAATATGTCAATACCAAAACAATATATAATAGATAGGAAACACACCTAGACTGGCATGTCACTGGCTCTGAACACACTGTTAGCTGGCATGTAACTGGCTCTCAAGAGAGGCTGCCTGAACACCCTGTGGTAGATTTTCAACTCAAGTAGCTAGCCAGCGGAGCTCTAGAAAGCATACTACTACCATGCTATGGTTTCCTCACGTTTTCCTTTACTAACAGCTCAAGCTCATTGTTGGGATCTGGTCCCATGCCCTTCAGCGTCAGAACCGACCACTATCATTGCTAACAAAGCAAATTACATAGCTGAACATTTTCACCTATATACTAGATTACAAATTATATTATGTGCCAAGAAAACACAAAACGGGAAAAGGCAGAAATGGGTGAAAGAAACATGAGCAGACAAGAACTAAAACAAAAAAAAATCAAATGGTCTCTTACCTCCAACAGCTCTTTTGTGATATTGAACTTCTCCAAAATGGAAATGATTTCGTTAACGGTATGCATGTCGACAACCTGTAACAGAACAAATAAAATATTTTAAGTAAAAACATTTTTAGTGACAACTTTTCTTTTAAATAATTTTTTAACACTAGTTCCAAGTCAACTTTACCATCAATATTTAAAAAAAACATTTATACATTGTTTGCAAGTGAAGTAAATTACTTATTTCAATTATTTACTATCCTAGGTACCTATATATATAACCGTTGTAATACAACAGGAAATCTCCAATAATCTTAAATAAATTAAGATAGCAAAATCAATCACAAATATCATTATTCAAGGTTCTTGCTTACCATAAAAATAACTTTTAACTTATCAACTGATACTTGTAGAAATATACAAACATAAAACTGAAATTTAAATCGAGCCACCCAACCGTGAAAGGCCAAAAAACCACTACATTTCCATGCATTTCACAACAAAGAGAAAGAAAATTGTAATAAAAAAGTTGTTAAAAAAAAGCAATCAACCATTGTAATGCACTTGAAGTGTGGAATTGCAAAATGAATGAATCAAATTGTCATTCATTGAAATACATTTGTGACATTGTTTGGTCAGATGCTAATTACCCAAGTAATACTAATAGAGCAAAGCAATTTTACAGCATTTTCTTTTGTGATTGCACTATACAGTTTTGTATTGTGCTGGGTCAGTTCAAAACATGACAGAAGCTCATTGTTAGGGTTTAAATTAAACCCATGTCCTTCGGCGTGTGAATCGACCGCGATAACCACTGAGCTATCATCGCTACAAATGTACTATCATCCCTTTCCTTGCACGCTTTCATCTCGCAATATTTTAGACACGCAATCACACTCCTCAACTCAACCCGCAAAGTTGTGCAGTAAGTTTGTGCCAGAATAGTAACCCAGGCAACGTGTAAACAAAATGTAAGTCATCCAATTGATATAGATTGATGATATTGACATCATCAGAAGTATGGAAACAGACAATATTTTGACAAATTTTAGTTCAGTTAACAAAAATTAAAATTTTTGCTCGTTAGGTATTATTGTTTTACTTATACGTCACTTTTTCATGGTGTATATCAATGACCATGACCATTGCAGTGGTACTTTAAGTAACAAGTCCAAATTTATTGGCCATATTGCTTTAGTCAGAATATCGGACCTAAGCAACATTCCCGTATATAGCAATACAAAAATCAACAGTAGCCCAATCTAGGCCATCGTAACTGAGAACTGACACAGATGGAACTGTAAAAGGGTCAACCCACCTTTGGGTTAAGGAAGCCTGTAGATGATATTTATGAGAGCAAACGAAGGCCTTCTAATGAAAGTAGATCAGTAATACTGCTTATTATTATTATTATAGCATAACTTTTTCCACTTCAAAGTTACAATTTTGGACAGTTACTAAGTCATTATAGGTTTTCAATGCAACATTAATTGCTTAAGTGCCAAGCGATTAATCAATATGGATCAAACATATCAGTGCAAATGTATACTGATGCAATGGTTAATGTACAAGATGGAATCAATGCTTTTTCTGCCAAATAAAACATTAATTTTGCACTAAAACTAGCATAACATGACCTGAATCAACCATTATTATTCAGCATTTTAGCAGCAGAGAATGTATAAGTAAATGTTTCTCCACCTGTTACTTTGTCACTAAAATGTCAATCATGATAAAATTTGCTCGAAACTTACAAGAAAATAATTTGGTATTGGTACTGGATCTGTATCTAAAAAAATCTCTAAACTAAGAACCAGAAAATCTAGATAGAATAGTAGTTAGAAATAATAAGTATTAAAGTCAAGCAAACTCCAGAATTCACAGGTTTATCAGAGTTTTCTAGGATAAAGAGTAGCCTATGAGTTTATGTATATACATAAGTTATGTGCAAATTTCCTAAAAGGCGGTGGAAAGATGAGCTCGATGCCCACAATAAAGAGTGGACCACAACAGCACACAACAGAGAGGCGTGGAAGGGGGGGAGAGAGGCCTTTGCCCAGCAGTGGGTCAAAATGGGCTAAATAATAATAATAATAATGTGCAAATTTCATTCAAATCAGTTAAGTTGTTAGAATGTGAAAAAGCAACAAACATACAGACAAGCTTCCATAAACTATTAGGGTGAAAAATACTTAAAAATACATTTTACTGGTTATCCCTGAAAAACTTCCTAACAACCACAAATTATTTAGATACCCTATAATAATAATTATTTAATAAGGCTACTATCACAGATAGAACCTGCCACCACAAAAGAGACCTTTGTTAACATCATAGTGAAAATCAGCAATCCCAAGGATTCAACAGTAATTGGATTTATGTAACATGAAAGATTTATACATTAAACAAAGGCTAGAAGTTTGTAATGGTCATGTTACAATAACTTATAATAGAAGAAACAATTACAAATTAAATATAGCTAAACTACAACAGCCGAAAGCCTCAGCCTATCAACCACTTAAGACAACTGATATTGTACTCTGGCAAGGGGAAAGCACCATTATGTGACAAAGGAAAGGCACAGAAAGATGCAAAGGTCTGTAAATGTAAAACTAATCATCATCATCATCCACAGCCTTCTTTATACCACTGTTAGGTATAGGCCTCTCTTTTTTCATGCCATCTGCCTCGGTCCTGTACCAATCTGGTCCAGGTTCAACCCGCGACGGTGACAACTAATCATATACTCTGTGAATTACAAACCTTAGTATCTCTATTGTAAAGATGATTTAACACAATTATTTTATGACTAAAAAAATCCAAGAGCTGAATTCACAAAGAAAGAGAAGTGTTAATAGGTACTCCACACTATTAGCAGTAGCGTTATTGCTGATATTTGATAATGATAGCATTTTATCTCATTCACATGCATGGGGAAACTAAATTGATGCCAACAGGATGGTACAATGGTAGTCACACTACCATTGCAAACATACAAACAACCAAACAAACATACTCATGATTGTTAATATCTAGTTGTAATGCCATTTCTCACTTCACAGCGATCTTCTCAAATGAGGTTCAATTATAAATTTAAATCCTCATCAATCATCTTTTTTCAATTAGCTAGCAAAAATATAACAGCTGCTGGGATGATGGTTAGCTTCACTTTTGTCTGTTACAGCTACTGCTGCTACTAAAAATCAAGCACTTCAATGCACTTTATTCAAGAATTGACCAGTTTCAAAACAGGAATTGCAGTGTGCTAAATAACCTTAGATATAAGTAATATGTTTTACTATCTATGGTAGCTAATGTAGATATTACTTGGTTCCCATATCTCATAATTATTTTTCAACACAGAAAGATTTTGGGGTTATGTTACATTCCAAAAAAAAAAACATTACCTTCTTAATAAACAAATCAAACAGAATTCGTGGAACGTTTAACAACAACAAAATGAAGGAAATGTAATCAAGCGAAATGTTATCAAACATTGAAATTAATCATAGTGATAAGAGGCAGGAAGATAAGGAAGTGGTATAAAATGGTTCAAATCCTTGCTTTTGAGAATAAATATAACTTAGAACTTGTGTTAAGCATCTGGTATAAATTTAGAATATGCATAATTAAAAATGAGGTTAATTTTAGCAGCATCTAATTCAGTAGTCCAATGCTTTGTACAATACAATGAGCTGTAAGCCCTAGTCGTAATATGTCATGATCATGACATGTTTTTAAAGAAATTAAACCTAGAACCTAGTAAGGTGTGTGTACAACAGGTGTGTACTGTGTACTTATCAACAAGTTTTGTACAGCAAAAATAAACAATTCAATAGTCATCTTGGTACCTTATGCTGTTTAATTTCATTAGTCGAAGCAAACACTAGCAATGCATGTAGTGACCAACTAACTCATAGATCAGCTAGGCATCTAAGTAATAACTACTAAAGAAGTTTCCCACTACCATAATTGTGTTTAGCAGCAAACCCGTAAAAAATAAAATCATCTGGATAAAAGACTCTTGGTTCATAACAAATACGAGATCAGCATTTATCCTAAGTACAGGAGACATATTTGCAAGTTAAACTGTATATTTCTTCTCATGAATACTTTCATCACAAACGAAGAAACAAAAATATGTATGCAGTCCGAAGATAATAGAAGTAAATTAAATCACATTTGATATTGCACTTCATTATGAAATTTTGTACCATTATACTCGTACCAATTTGTAAGAGAGCAACATACCTAAATGGAATCCAATGTACTAAATTATTTTTAGTGAAAAATGTCAGCGCTTATAAGTTTTCCCAAATAATAACTTTACATGGTTATTTAAACATTTTCTATTCTCTCTTCTACTCTCATAATACAAGACAAAATTATGCCAACAAGTACATTCACACATACTATTCACCTGCTTAGGAGTGGGTTGGGTAATCCAAGAAAATTATAACAACAAAAAAACTTGCAGATAAGTACAATAATTACCTCTTTTGTAGCTCTGGAGATTACAGTCAAAATTAACTGCAAAGTCAAGCCTTAAGACCCAGTTGGTAAGACAGGAAGAAACAATAAAGAGGTACAGGGCAGACGGAACCCCACATGGCTTGAGCCACACCACTGTAACTTCATCCAGTACTCACGTAAGGTCATTCGGTACAAACAACGCTTTCCCAACCAAATATCGCACGTAAGCTGCAAAATATACGGGAAAGGTCGCGCGTGGCACAATTCCATACTTTCACATTGCAAAATTTTTGGCACTAGGGACGGCGCGTGAGGGACGGGGAGCGAGCTAACGACGTCAGTGCCCCGCCGAGCTCGCGACGCTCACCAACCGCACACTTGAGACTTCCGTCTCGTGACCCGCACTCTACTCCCACTTTCATGGTACGACTGATAACCACATGCCTCAATAACGCTTCGCGCACCAACGGCTGCTCCGGATCCAACCTCCCAAGTAGCCAAATCGCAACATTCAATCGGGTGTCATGGGCTCGTGGACCGTTTTCGTATCTCGACAGATTTATCCAATATACGAGTATAAAAACTCGAAAACTTACATTGTAATTGTTATCCAACGCATTCAGAAGTCGATTACTTAGTTCATGAGCGTTATTACTCATTTATAAACGAAAATATTGAACTAAATACGACGAACGTGTCTTCGGCTGCGTCGTAATGGCGGACCGACGACTACGTATGCCCGTGCCAGGGCATTTTAGCCGAATAATTCAGCTGATATCTACTGAGGCGACGCACTCTCGTGTTTTTCCGTTTCTTTTGACGGGTCACCTTTATTTTGCATTTTTTACTCGCTAGATGGCAGTACATAACATATTAATCTTGTGCTTATTTATAGTCTAATTATTAAAAGATTGATTTATAAAAGTGCAATATTAAATTCTTTAGTATTTATTAACAAATACGTGTAATATTAATCTTAAATTGAGCATTTTAGTTTGAATTACTATTTATTACAGTGGTAATAATATTCACTATATTTTTGTACACTGGTAGGTCCAAATACTGATTTTTTATAAATTGTTCATAGATGGCGTATGAAGCACATTTAAAAATAAGAGAAGGAAATATATTTTCTTTCTTTCTTTACGTAGCGATTACTAGTCGAAAAAATATTTCTTCTAATTAGTAGTTTTTCTTGATACTTCCTATATATTTGTTTTTGTCTTTAATAAATAATCATTATACGCGAAGCATCGGAAGAAAAATAATGCAATCTTGTATCAACTACTTGTTATAGCGTAAATATAAGGACTAATTTTGTTCCAGAATTTAATTATGATTTGGTTATAATTTATCGGCAACTGAATACAGAGTCCTTATTGCCCAATGTTTAGTAATACGATTTCCCCATTTATTCCAGACTTACAGTCCTAACCAAGAAACTTAGTCACAGTCTAGTAGTCCAGTATATGCCCTGGAAGGTGGTGATTTTTTTCTATCGCCACATTAAATATCATTTACATACACTTGCGTGTATGATATTATACTTGCGGCAATTTTACCAAAACACCAAGAATTTGAAAAAAAATTGTGATACAAGTAGCCAGTAGCGGACTTGACTGACACAGACTGGACTTGACTAAGACTGGACTTTGACTATAACTAGCTACGAGGACACTTATTTAACTTTTGTAACTTGAAAATATATAAATACTTGACACTGGCAAATGCTAAAACGCGACGCCAAAATAAAAGAAAAAAAAATATAATTTTTCTGCGTTCCCGCCAAAACTTTTTTTTTATTGTGGAAAAATCTTTAATTTTTTGTTACAGATAATCGGCAACTGGATACAAATTATATTACCAAATCTTCTATAGACACTACACAATTCGTATTCATAATATACAAAGTAAATTCTGTGCGACGTTTTCGCTGTGCGAAAAAGCACTCTAAAATAAAGATTAAAAAAAAAAAAAAAGTAAATTCAAGTATTAAGATTGAGATATTAAGCTAGTTACATCGCCATTTTTTGGCTGAAGAAGGAAAACCATTTGAATCAGTAAATGAATTCAGCTCTTAATAATGTAACAATAATTTGATGACGGGTCATCATCATAATTTTAAATCTGAAATTTTAAACATTAGGAGTTAAAAAGATTCAATTTCCTGAGCCAATTTCTGTGACACTTTCTGTTTACTTTTGTCTTAAAACTATTGTTTTTTTCGCGTTATCATGTAACTATGTTTCGCGGACTTTCTATTCTAGAAAAAGTCTTTAACAATCACTGATTGTATTACATATGTACTAGTGTAGACCAAAGTCAAGAATAAATAAAAAAAATACAGGCATGGTTGTCACTGTCATTGTCACAATAAATAGCTTGTCTGTGATTTTCGTTTCATTACGTTTTCGACATTTCGTTCGTTTCGTTTCGATTTGTGCGAGTCGTGAACCGCGTTCTATTTACATAGCATGGCATAGAAATAAAATATTTGCATACATCGAGTCGAAAAAAAATTGCAATCTTAATTGTTAGTCGTGCTTGGTAGGTCGGCATTGTCGTTATGATGTATTGGTACCGTACGATGGAGAAGTGATTGTGTGTAGTGTTAGATGGGGTAATAAATAGTGGAATTGTGAGAGTGACGATGGATCGTCGGTGCTCCCAGTCAGTGAGGACACTAAACTTCGATGACTCGGACTCGGACCCGCCTAAGACGGGGCAGAAGAAGGACCTGTCGGCATCCGTAGCTCCGCCGTCGTTGAACCAAAGTGCTGAAGGTCGGTATCGCCCGTAATATTTTGATCGCTATTTGTATAGGTCGTGCTTTCGTAGTGTTTTCAAGGTTTAACTGCCGTTTCATTGCAAAGGCGTGAATGGTGAGTCCCTGCTCATTGGCGGAGGTCTAATTAAGTGCCAATTTTTTAAATTAATTTAAGAAACATGCTCTTTTTTTAATCACCTTCAAATAACTGACCTACCTTCCTAAAAGTGGCTTCGCCTACTTAAATTTTTATTAACTTATAAATGTTAATTTAACATGTTATGGGTTTGAAATTTACTAATTAGGAGCAAATTACTACCATTCGCATAGTTTGTTATTGTTACAGTAATTATAGAAAGAAAGTTTATTAAAATAATGTATTGTTTCTCTTAGAAAAATCTCACATTACTGAGTGTGTATCTCACATAACTGAGTTTCATTATCTTTTTAAATGCCTTTAAACACTCATCATTTTATGGAGTAGGTATGACTTTCACTTGGTTACTTAAATGTACGCAGAATGCAGGAACACACTGGATGCGAGTACCACTTCCAACTGGTCTTTGTGGAAGTCAATGGGGGAGGCCTATGCCCAGCAGTGGACATCTTACGGCTGAAATGATGATGACTTAAATGTAGAGTAAACAAAACACTCCTGAGCCTCTTATTAATTAATGGGTTATTTAAGAAATCAGATAAATGGTAATGAGACTAATTGATTGGAGCCAGCTGAGTTATTTTTTTTTTAATATTTTGACTTCTGCATCAGGCTTCCGATGCCAATAAAAGTAATGCCTATATCATGTAAAAATTGAATAAATAAAATATAATAATACCTAGTCATATTGCAGTTTCATATTCTAAATGCAATCTGAATGTTTTCATTTAGATTTACTTTATTATATTAATTTTTTTATTTAAGATTATACCCAGTTCTTAGACTTGCCTTTCTGTAATGTTACTTGCTGTTGACTAACTTGACCCAGATTTCTAGGCCTTGCCGACTGTGTGAAAACACACCTCCCATGTTTGTAAATTAGTGTAAAAATACAATTTGTTGATATAGGTATGTATCATTACTTGACTTTTTGCTGAAAATTAAGTTGAGTCATGAAATGGGTGACTTTTAGCCAACAGTGGTTTATAATGGCTGAAGGTGGTGGTCATTCTATGATGAATCTCACTAATATTATAAAATATGAAAGTTTGTGTTTGGATGTTTGTTCCTCAATCACGCAAAAACGGCTGAACAAATTTGGATGAAATTTGCCTACACATAATTATGTACATAGTTTATTACTTAGATTATGTATAGAACACTTTTTATTTTAGAACAACTTCTAATACTATACATGTCAAAGTTTGGATATTTGTTACTCAATCATGCAAAAATGGCTGAACAGATTAAATTTTGTAACCTTTTTTTTATATTTTTTTCTTGTCATTTCGAAAAATGTAAGGTTACCAAAGATTAAAGCATTTCTTGCTAGAATTAATGACAGAATAATTCGTATATTATGAACACAACAAATATTTTTCTTATTCACAAATTTTTTAAAAACTTATTTTGACCACCATCATAACCGAACCCACACCCAGCTCAGCTCTTGGAGCAGACATACTACCAATGAACCAACAGGGCTCTATTAGGCACTTATAAGTAGATATTTTATGCTTGTTTATATGCACAAAAATAAAAGTGTTGATGGTTACTTCTGAATACCTATAAAAAAGCAAAGTGTCACTATCTGTATGAACTGATAAGATATGTCATATACTTGTATCTTGCAATAGGTTAAAATGTTAAATGACCTATGATGATTACAATGAACTGGGTCTTTACCAGAGTTCATTTTTTAAGGTGTGTGAAAGCTAGTTAATATAGCTAAAGGTAGTTAATACCTATTCTTCAATTTCTATATCATAACAAAGATTGGAAAAGTAACAATGGCATGGAGTTTCTACAATGGCCTTTTCAAAGTACCTACAAAGTCTTTAATATTGTATTTAGGGTTGCCAGCTTTAGGGTTGATTTTATTTCACAAAATTTGCTATGGTAAATTTAGTACCAAGCAAAGAATGAAATAAAGGTTTTAATATACACAATAGCAATGTAAATAGAAATATCACTAAATGATACAAAGCCTCATGTTATGAGTCTATTTGTGCTTTTCTATTATGTGTAGGATTTTAATGTCATTATCATGATTATTTAGATAAGCTTTGTAATTATGTCCCTGAGAACACAAGCCAGGTCGCTAGTTTACAATCATCATCATCATCATTATTTCAGCCGTAGGACGTCCACTGCTGGACATAGGCCTCCCCCATTGACTTCTATAAAGACGGGTTGGAAGCGGCTCGCATCCAGCGCGTTCCTGCGGTCTTTACTCTGTCGTCTGTCCACCTTGTGGGTGGACGTCCTACGCTGCGCTTGCCGGTCCGTGGTCTCCACTCCAGAACTTTGCAGCCCCATCGGCCATCAGTTCTGCTATGTGCCCTGCCCACTGCCACTTTAACTTGCTAATCCGTTGGGCTATGTCGGTAACTTTGGTTCGTCTATGGATAGTTTACAATAATAAAATTAAATCTATATTATTAATATCAAAGTTGTTTACTGAAACAAATAATTAAAAGGTATAGTACAGTGTAATTCAGCATAGAAAGTACACAAACTTATTATTATGAAACATACTTACACTGTTTAAAGTATTCAAGTGGCTTATATTATTGAATAGAATAGAAAAACAATACATTTAAAACGGTTTAACATGGAACATTCTATTCAGTAAATTATGCGTGGCAACCTTCATTGTAGTAGGTAATGTAATTATCGACTAAAACTTGATACATGAGAAATGTGTAATTTAAAGTTGAACACACCAGCAAACTGGGTGATTCATGTCGGGGGAAATCAAGTGTTATGGATATATGGAGCTGCAAAATGGGTGTATCACCTTATGTAGAGTGGTCTCATTGTGTTAGAATTCAGGATGGGATCTCAGTAGCTTTGTTGGGCGTATTTTAACTCTGACAATAAAGCCACTCAGCCTGATCGAACTTTTGGTTGAGAGATGTGTCTAAATTAGAGTAAAAAGATGTTCATCAGAAATGATAAGATATAGCGCCTATAAACACCTATGATAATGCTGACCTGTAGTGGTAACCAGAACTTTAAAACAATAAATAGAAGTTTCGGCAGTGTAATTGAAAATGTGGCAGCCTAGTTGAGAGAGTGTCTGCCTTCGAATTTGGAGGTCCTGGGTTCGAATCCCACGGAGCCACACCTCGTGTCTTTTCTAAGTTATGTGCCGCTGGCTTTAAATAGTGAAGGAAAACGTTGTGAGGAAACCTACATGTTCGAGAGTTCTTAAAAAAAGTTTTCGAAGATATGTAAAGTCAGTTAACCTGCACGTCCACTCTTCTTACAATGAGAAGAGGCCCGCGCCCAGCAGTGAAGAGGCCCACGCCCAGCAGTGGGACAATTTATAAAATCAGCTGATTAGTATTATGCTGAGGTGAGCCCCTATTTTGTAACTGCCTGTCTCTGTTTGTTTGTTTTTGCGTGCTCGGTTGTGTTACAATATAATTTTATTTTCTTTCTTTCTGATTCGGAACCAGAATTTTGAGTAAAAAAAAAACAAATACCAAAGTACCATGTTCTCTGTTTACCATATACTTAAGCGATTACGTAAAATGACTGCATACTTTATTATGAGGGCTTACGATATGCGGTTGAATAGCTTTTTTATTATACTAGAATGGCAGCAAGAGCTCACGGGACGGCCTCTCTTAGCACTCGTTACATTAAAATATTCAATGTTGATTCTCATAAGCTGTGTTATTTCACTAGCTACAATACTGTACCCTCCAAACCGGAATACAATAACGTTTACATTACTGCTTGGTGGCAGGATATAAGCTAATACTGCGGTGGTATTTATCTAGGCGACCTCCCGCTAAGGAGATCTACCATCAAGTATTAGTATACTTGATAGTAGATCTCCTTACATATAAACTAAGCGTACAGCCGGCAAGAAGCGACTTTGTTTTATAATGTAGAGATGCTAAATGTTTATTAAGATTCCGTACCCAGAGGGTAAAACGGGACCCTATTACTAAGACTCCGCTGTCCGGCCGTCTGTTTGTCCGTCTGCCGTCTGTCCGTCAAACGTGATCTTTTTGCCGTTTTTATAGATAATGCCACGGAACCCTTTGCGCGCGAGACCGACTCGCACTTGGCTTTTTTTTGTTATTGGTACCTCGTTTTCTACTTATCCTTGTTGAACTAGTTAAAGCTTAGGGATGGAGGGGTTAATCTTTACTAAAATTCTGTACGTAATACTTTAATGGCATTGATTTTAACAGGATACCAAATGCATTTGAATCGTTTCATTTTCTCCTTAGCAGGAGGTCATCTAGGTAGGTACCACCGCAGTACCAGATATTCTGCCGCCAAGCAGTAGTGTGTAAACATTACTGTGTTCCGGTTTGAAAGGTACTGCAGCTAGCGAAATTACTGGGCTGTTGAGACTAACCATCGAAAGTCTCAAAGTAATGAGCGCCAAAGCAGCGATGCCCTGGACTTTGTTTTGTTACTCGAAGTTCTGTGTATCGCTGCGATGGTCATGGACACGCGTTATCTCTTACCATCAGGAGAGCGTCTCGTTCGTCTCATTATTTTTACATAAAAAAAATAATAATAATCATCGGTACATGATCCATCCATCCATCCATCATCCATCATCCATTTAGCATTAATTCGCCGCGTCGATAGCTATTATGGTTATTACTTTAGTATTAGCTTTAGTTAAGTTGCCGTTGTATCTGCACGCACGCTTTTAACACCTAATTATCGATCCATCTCGAAAACACATCAATAAACGTCCAGTGCGCGCCACATACTTGGCCGGTCCAAACTTAGTCAAGTTTTTTTTTTTGTGTTTGACAAGCTAGGTGTTTGACCACAGCTCACCTGATTTTAAGTGAAGGCGAGGTCGAAGATGGTAAAGCACACCTAGCCTAGAATGGAACTGGCTCTCAAGTGAGGCTGCCGGAAGATGCTTGGCGGCAGATTTTCAACGTGAGGGTGGTAGCTAGCCAGCCGAGTACTAGAAAGTACCCTACCACCATGCTATGGTTTCCTCACGATGTTTTCCTTCACCGGCAGCTCGAGCTCATTGTTGGGGTTTGAACCCACGCCCTTCGGCATGCGAACCTACCGCGCTAACCACTGAGCTATCATCGCTACAAAATAAACATTGATTGTTACTATAATCCACCATTTCAAAAAAAATCGTGGGTCTATCCTGGATAAGATGAGCATGGTCGAGGAGCTAGCATATCAATATGCGAGATTTACATAATACACAATCGACAGGAAAATGTGTTAGGAAAGTCCGACAGCGCCCCTGGCGGGAATAAATGGAAACTGCTCTCTTCTATTCTTCATTCGACTCTCCTCATCGTACTAATATCAATAAAATTGATATTTAAGGACAATTCACTCGGCACCATTTTATAGCCCCAAATTAATTAACCTTGTACTATGAGAACCAAATAATTGATATATTTTTTTGTTTGTAAGTACATACTTATACTATAATACATGTATAGAGAACACCTAGTCACACCAAACGTTTATGCTCGTCACACAATTGTTTGTTCTGTGTGGGAGTCGAATCCACGCCCTACGCTCTTGAAGCAGTTACAATACACTTCATGACGACAAAATGCTATAAAATATGCTAGATATAACGATAGGTGCCATCTGTGTTAAGTACGTGCTAGGTGAAAGTTTAAAAATAAGGCAAACAAATAACACGATATTATTCGGATTGAATTCGCTATGAGTGGTATTCTCTGTCGACCCATCATCGTTGACGATAATCATAATCATAATCATATTTATTAATAACGAGGTGTTACAGGTCAATTTTCAATAAAAATAATCATAAACAAAAAATAAGAAATGTCAGTAAAAAGTATTACTTACGAATTATAAAAATATATATGCAAAAATGTCAAATCAATAATAATAAAATTATAATAAATGTCAAAATTCACAAAATTCTTTGTAGCTGTAAAACGTGTGCTCGATAAGCCAGCGTTTGAGTCGTGACTTAAAGCTACCTATAGAGGGCGCTGTAGTGATATGCTCTGCCAACTTGTTATATAGGTACTGTCGGACCCATAACATGACCCATAACTTTTTGTTTAATTTTTTGTATGTATGTATTGTAAATTATGTTGAAATGTGTTTTATGTCGCAAATAAAGTGTTGTCTATTGTCTATTGTCTATGTGTCGACTTGGCCGATCTTTCCAGCGTGCGGGGGACCTCCGCTAGCTTATCCGCTAGATATCGTCACCGTCGCGGTCACGTGTCACTCGACCATCCCACAAACCCACTAATATTATAAATCTGAAAGTTTGGATGGATGGATGTTTGTTACTCTCACGCAAAAACTACTGAACGGATTTGGATTAAATTTGGTATGGAGGTAGCTGAGACCCTGGATAAACACAGGCTACTTTTTATCCCGAAAAGATGTAGCGCGTAACACCGCGGAGCGCAGCTAGTTACAAATAAAAAAATAAACTTCATTAACGTTATACGAACGCTACATAGATGTCAGGTACCGTACCATAGTAAAGCGTAAGCTTTTATAGTTTTATTATGAAAATGCTAGCGATTGCGATCCTTATTGCGGGGGCATACGACTTGTGGTTGTATAACTTTTTCATGAGCACCTAAATTGAAAGGCTGAAAGCGTAGGCCCCAGAGCGGCCAAACATTCTGGCGCGACCTTTTACTAACAACTAGTCGTTAGATTCTAAGAGACTTGACATTCAACACACATATTGTTCCAAGAAATATAAAATTTGCATAGTAAAAGCTCACTTTCACTTGTAAACGTTAATTTTAGATATGCCATTTGAGTTTTTTTTAAAGTATCTTATAAACGAGATTCTGTCTTGATGGTAAGAACGCCTATGTATGAATGACCGTTGCAGCGATAAACTGAAATAAATATCACAGGACATTACACACAGCGCCATCTGACCCCAAACTAAGCAAGGCTTGTGCTATGGAAGTCAGATGACTGATAGAATACTTCAATAGTTTTTTTTTGTAAATACATAATGTGCTCCATTTCAGGCTAGGTGTGCTTTGCCATCTTCGACCACACCGTCACTTAACATCAGGTGATGTGTGGTCAACCTAGCCTGTCAAGCATTAAAAAAAATAATTCTTATAATACATACAGTACACCTAGACTACAGAACAAACATCGATCTCGGCGGACATAAATGTTAGTCCTGAGTGGGAATCGAACCCTCGCCCTTCAGCTCTCGAAGCAGACATACTACCAACGAACCAACAAGGCTGTCAAAACTAAGCAAAGCTTGTACTATGGAAGTTCGATAACTGATAGAATACTTAAGTAGTTTTTGACTCATTACTTTTACATTAAAAAAAAACTCAAAGACCTCACTAAAAAGATCTACCATGTCTGATGAAGGGCTAGTCAGACAGGTCTACATCTCTTAATATTTTTTTCTCAAATGATGCGTTCTCCTGATGGTAAGAGATAACGCATGCCCATGACCATTGCAGCGATACACAGAACATTGAGTTGCAAACAAAGTCCAGGGCATCGCTGCTTTGGCGGTTATTACTTTGAGACTTTCGATGGTTAGTCGCAACGGCCCAGTAATTTCGCTAGCTGCAGTACCCTTCAAACCGAAACACAGTAATGTTTACACACCACTACTTGGTGGTAGAAAACCTGGTGCTGCGGTGGTACCTACCTAGATGACTTCCTGCTAAGGAAATCTATCATCATGTAACACTAAGTAACTTCAACAAGTAACCACAAACTTTTTTTTTTTTTTTATGGTTGACAGGCTAGTTGTTTGACCACAGCTCACCTGATGTTAAGTGAAGGTGTGGTCGAAGATGGTAAAGCACACCTAGCCTGGAATGGAACTGGCTCTCAAGTGAGGCTGCCGGAACACACCGTTAGATGCTTGGCGGCAGATTTTCAACTTGAGGGTGGTAGCTAGCCAGCCGAGTACTAGAAAGTACCCTACCACCATGCTATGGTTTCCTCACGATGATTTCCTTCACCGGCAGCTCAAGCTCATTGTTGGGGTTTGAACCCACGTCCTTCGGCATGCGAACCTACCGCGCTAACCACTGAGCTATCATCGCTACACAACTACTTCTTACAATACAGTCATAATGCCCCATCAAAACGCTCCACACGCCCTGTTGACATCATGCGGCGCGTTGCGAACGTGTCATTGTTTAGGTCTAGACCGGTCTAGGACGTAGTGTAACATGGCTACTTAGATTTATTAGAGCAAACGGTCGCGCCTCGCGGACATATTGTCATGAGAAATTTAGCACGTAGGCGTTGAAATTTGTATTACAAATTAGTTTATTGTCTCGTAATCAGTTTACTTGGTGGTAGATCTCCTTAGCAGGTACCACCGCGGTATCAGACATTCTGCCGCCAAGCAGTAGTGTGTAAACATTACTGTGTTCCGGTTTGAAGGGTTCTGCAGCTAGCGAATTTACAGGGCTGTTGAGACTAACCATCGAAAGTCTCAAAGTAATGAGTGCCAAGGTGGCGATTTCCGGGACTTTGTTTTGGTACTCGAAGTTCTGTGTATTGCTGCAATGGTCATGGACATGCGTTATCTCTTACCATCAGGAGAGTGCATCGTTCATCTTATTACTTTTACAAAAAAAAAAAAGGTTAATTTGTCAAAAGGTGTTTGACAAAAAAATGGCGGGGTTTTAGCGTAAAATAGGTTATAATGGTTATAGGTTAAATAAATAAAAATAGTCAAACCTGTCGAATAGGGTAACAAAATAAAGGAAATTACAAAAATATACATCATTTAATTTGGAATAATACTTTGGTTTAAAAAGTTTTTTCCCCTTTAATTTTAGCTATTCTAGTCGCAGTTGGGTTATATATTTTTATTTTATTTTTTTTTATATGGTTTATGTCATATTCCCTGTTCAGTAGCCCCCCATTGACCCTATTTCCAAACCCTCGGGTAAAACCGGTCACGCAACTCGGTCACCCATCAAATGGATATAAAAGCCCATCGTACCGATGTCAAATAAATCTGTCTGTCTGTTCTGCCACATTTTTATTCCTTCCGGGGAATATTGATACAGGGTGTTTCGCGAACTGCTGATTCAAATGAGGTCACTGTATATTATGAGAACAAGCTGCGCCCCGCGGTGTTGTCCGCTACATGTTTCGGGATAAAAGTAGCCTATGTGTGCCAGGGTATTAACTACCTCCATACCAAATTTCATCCAACTCTGTTCTGTAGTTTTTGCGTGGTAACAAACACTCATCCATCCATCCATCCATCCATACAAACTTTCACATTTGTTTATAATATTAGTGGGATTGGACTTCTTTTATTCTATCTTTAGATTGGATCGAGCGGGTTTTAAAAAAACCGGCCAAGTGCGAGTCGGACTCGCACACGTAGGGTTCCGTACCATCTATAAAAACGGCAAATCACGTTTGTTGTATGGGAGCCCCCTTAATTATTTATTTTATTTTATTTTAATTACCTAATTATATTTAAAGAGAACACAAAACTAAATATTCTGTGAATAGTAAAAACGTCTACCTGTCACCGTTATTAGTATCGAGCAAGAAATGGTAAAATAATCAAGTTTGTTGAATGGGAGCCCCCCTTAAATATTTATTTTATTTTATTTTTAGTATTTGTTGTTATAGCGGCAATAGAAATACATCATCTGTGAAAATTTCAACTGTCTAGCTATCACCGTTCTTGAGATACAGCCTGGTGACAGACGGACGGACGGACGGACAGCGAAGTCTCAGTAATAGGGTCCCGATTTTACCCTTTGGGTACGGAATCCTAAAAATCAACAAAAATCTTAAAATTGTATACATCGATGATATTTTTTTTTACTCCGAAGCTTCGCTGTTTCGTTGGAGCAAGGCATTTAGTTGGCCTAAGAGTCATGGAGTCGGTTTTTTTAATTATGTAAATAATATGTTACGCATAGTTCTGGATACCGCTGCAATGGTCATGGACATGCGTTAAATCTCATACCATCATTCGTCGTTTCATTGTGTCCTCGGTCGTTTCATTCGTCTCAATGCGTTTACATAAAAAAAAATCCAATTTATATGCCAGTCTTTTGTTCATTGTGTTCCTTTGTAAAAGTTGTCCTGATGTTATTATTAATATCCGATTTATCTGAAAATCACTCTGTATTTGAGGACAAAATACGTATTAGGGACGGGCTTTTGTGATATCTTATCGGGCAATTCAGATGGAGATAGAGTACCTATATGTATATATGTACATAAGATACACCTGTGTTATATATATATACATATAATATATATCTATTTCTAGACATATCAGTGGTTATAAATAAGGTAGTGAGAGTTTGTTTGCCGGTAAAACATGATATTTTAAATTTGGCTTCTAAGGGTCGTATGGTGATGGACTTATAGTTATAGATATGTGATATATATATATATATATATATATATTAATATATTATATCCTTCGTCAAAAAATGATCAAAAATGTTTTTTTCTAATCTGACTGGTAGCGCGTTCAAACACATTATTCCGCTTTATTATGTTTTTTAATACACTAGCGGTCCGTCCCGGTTTCGCACGGGTGGACATTAATTTTTTAATTAAATTCTTGTAATAAATATAGCCTATGTTACTCAGGGAGAACGTACCATTCTAATGGTGAAAGATTTTTTGAAATTGGTCCAGTAGTTTCTGACTTACAAACATACAACAATTTATAATACTAGCAGCGCCCCGCGGTGTTACCCGCTATATTTTTGCGAGATAAAAAGTAGCCAATGTGTTAATCCAGGGTCTCAGCTAACTGCATACCAAATTTCATCCAAATCCGTTCAGTAGTTTTTGCGTGAAAGACTAACAAACATCCATCCATCCATAGTTTCACATTTTTAATATTAGTGGGATTAGTAATGATATGATATGGATTTATAAGAAGACCGCAGAAACGCGCTGGATGCGAGCGAGCGAGCCACTTCCAACCGGTCAATGGGGGAAGCATATGTCCAGTGGACGTCCTACGGCTGAAATGATGTTGATGATGATGATGATGATGATGATGAGTAATGAGTATAGATAAAGAATCGCCGATTGATGTTAACATCTTTTTTAACTACCTACATCTTTTTTAACTACCTGGTGACCTAATTTTATGATAAGAATAATTTCGTAATGCGTCCTCTTTCTGTGTTGGAGGTATTCGATTCCAGATTAGGCTAAAAAAGACTAGATTTAAAAAATAGTTTTAATAGACAGCGCGGCAGACTTTTCGACTGATTGCAGTCTTTCGCTTTGTTTTTTTTTTATCTACCTAAAAGTTTCCCGTTGTCTAAGGACACCTGCAACATTAGCTACGTTGCCAACACGAGATTTTTATAGATGCCCATTAACTGTTTGTCCTACATATTATTATGTACTAGCAATCCGCCCCGGCTTCGCACGTGTGCAATGTAGATACTAATGTGGTGCATGTGCAAGTATTATACATATAAACCTTCCTCTTTAATCACTCTATTTATTAAAAAAAACCACATCAAAATCCGTTGCGTAGTTTTAAATATCTAAGCATACATAGGGGCTAGTGATTCGTTGTTTAGCATTACTTGGACAGTAAAAACTAGCTATGAATATGACACGTAATTGTTACACTGATTTTAACCATCGCAAAAATGAATAGTTCACAAATGTGGACCCTATGACCTATCAATAAATTACACAATATTATTGTATTTTTTTTAATTCCAGAGAATAATTATCTATTGTTGGTGTATGTCATTTTGCAATTAAGTATTTTATGTGTAATATAAGTCAACATTATCAACAACCTAGGTGTTTGTGGTCAAACACCTAGCCTGTCCAACATTAAAAAAAAAAAAGACCGCGAATCGGCACGTAATGTAGAACGCCCTGAGACTAGATGGAGTGACGATATACGTAAGACAGCTGGCTGGCAGTGGCTGGAAGCGAATAGCCGAAGGTCGGGATGAGTGGCGTGTTCTGGGAGAGATCTATGTCCAGCGGTGGAATATGGAAGGTTGTTTTTTTTTAATGGTTGACAGGCTAGGTCAACCATTAACGTTGACAGGCTAGGTGTTTGACCACAAACACCTAGGTTGTTGATAATGTTGACTTATATTACTTGTCCTTTCTTTGACACCTTAACATTTACAAGTGATTGATAGGTCATAGGATCCACATTTGTGAACTATTAATTTTTTTATCACCCATTTACAAGTAAGCAAGCCAAGCTTCTAACGTGTGTGTTTTGGCAGCTTCACTCGAGAGCTAGTTCCATTCCAGCCTAGATATGTTTACTGTCTGCGCTATCTTCGATCACATTGCTACTTATTAACATCAGGTCAGTTGTGGTCAAATACCTAAACTGTCAACAGTGGCGGCTTTAGGGGTGGCAAGCAGGGCAACCGCTCGGGGCCTCACTCTTGCAGGGGCCTCGCGTCCACGTAGAAAAAAGTCTTTACCATATATGTATGTGTATGTTACGGCCACTCCAACACTGGGAACTATTTTTTTTAGTAAAACGGACACAAAGAAAAAGGGCCTCATAATTATCTGTCGCCCCGGGCCTCGCAACTGCTAAGGCCGCCATTGACTGTCAATATAAAAAAACAATAATATGAATATCGGCTAGATACTATTAAATAGAATTATATTCGAAAATATACAAACTCACGTATGACGATGACTTCAAGTGTTTCAAGTAAACAATCCAATCGATATCTTATCGACATTTCGACATTGTGGCACATCCCTAACGCGTGTATACAAGTCGAATGCACTTTTATCATGTCGATAAGGTTGAGTTCACTGTGGGGTACAATCTTTCAATCTAGAGTAAACATGTTTTTTTCTAGGTAAGCGTGCATCATCTTCGACTGCATCCTGCTTAACATCAGGCACGGTGTGATCAAACGCAAATGAATAATAAAAAAAAAAAAATATCGTAGGACATTACACACAGCGCCATCTGACACCAAACTAAGCAGAGCTTGTGTGATGGAAGACAGATAACTGGTAGCATACATATATACTTTTTTTTTTTGTAAATGCATACTTATAATACATACAGAACACCCAGACACAGAACAAACATTTGATGGTAGATAAAATGTTTGTCCTGAGCGGGAATCGAACCCACGCCCTTCAGCTCTCAAGGCAGATATAAGTATATATGTATTAAGTATATACTGTCTTGTATAACACAGTCCGGTGACGCTGTAGAGGCCATCTGCGGCCAACAGCACTAGTCATTAAAAAAAAAAAAATGTCTTGTATAATAATACAAGCTTTATGAACAAGCAATTGATGTGATAGTAATAAAAACTTTTGACTTAGTGACTGCCCTGTTAGCTTATTTGGTAGAATATCTACTTCAAGAGCTGGGCGTGGGTTCGATTTCCACCAGAACAAACATTTATGTGACGATTAATGTTTGTTCTGTATCTACACTATTATAAAGAGAAAAGATTGATTTTTTTGTTTGTTTCTTTGTATTGAATAGGCTCCGAAACTACTGGATCGATTTCTTTCACCGTTGGGAAGCTCCGTGATCCTCGGGCGACATAGGTTACTTTTTGTTTCTGTATTCCCACGGGAACGCGAACTACACGGGTGAAACCGCGATGCGTCCGTTAGTTATATTATATGTAAGTCCTCACAAAAAATAAAAAGTGTTTAAGTATTCTATCAGTTATCTGGTTCCCATAGTACAAGGTTTGCATAGTTTGGGGCTAGATGGCACTGTGTTAAGTGTTGTCCAATATTTATACTGTACTTCTAGCGGGGTAACGTGGCATGCGACCTACAATAAGCTCAATTATTAAATATATCTCGCGGCTACCCATCTCGAAACTGACCTGTCTGATAGTAATTAAAATGATGACGTTTAATTTGGCAACCATATAATATACTATTTTCATTGACCTCCCAGTCCACTGTAATTAAAATAATTATGTAATTCCATTCCAGTACTTAGCTTGCATAACAGTTTACTAGGTAAAACCTTGTCACAGTTAAAGTAGACAGTTTTTCTGACGGCATGTGCCCACTAATGTTTTGACATCCCTGTTGGCTCATTCGTAGCATATCTGCCTTAAGAGCTGAAGGGCGTGGGTTCGATTCCCGCTCAGGACAAACATTTTATGTTTCAACAAATGTTTGTTCTGTATCTAGGTGTTCTGTATATGTATATTATAAGTATGCATTTACAACAAAAAAAAAGTATATATGTATTCTATCAGTTATCTCTTTCATAGTACAAGCTCTGCTTAGTTTGGGGTCAGATGGCGCTGTGTGTATTTATTTATTTATTAGAAGGACCATCATAAAATAAGTTTTTCTAAAACTACTTGTGTTTAGATAAGACTTGAACATCGATGTAAAGTTGCGCGTCTGTCGGTTTTCTAGCGGATACACATTGAAGAGTGCGCTTCAGATCTGCATGACCTAATTCCCCCCCTGCCCATTCTACTATCGGACAGCCAGGAGCTATAAAAAGCGACACCGTTGCATGGTCGATATTCCAAAAATTTGAACTAAGCGGTTTGATTGTACATTTTTCATACGAACCGCTAGACATTGGGAGTTTGGTGCCCGAGTAGGTGTTCCCCGATTAATACAATCTGTGTACCTTCAAGTCGTGAATGAATCGGTTTCTTAAGGGTAAGCATGCTCCATCGTAGACCGCATCTAAAGCCGCATCGGAGTTGTCTGGATGCGATCGCTCTTAGTAATACATATATAATTATATCGAACTAACTGCGCCCCGCGGTGTTACCCGCTACATGTTTTCGGGATAAAAAGTAGCCTATGTGTTAATCCAGGGTCTCAGCTACCTCCATACCAAATTTCATCCAAATCCGTTCCGTTGTTTTTTCGTGAAAGAGTAACAAACATACATCCTTCCAAACTTTCACATTTATAATATTTGTGGGATACGTGTTAGTATTTATAAGCTGGGACGAGTCGCTTGTTATTATTGTATAATTCATTTTTAATAGGCTCCAACAATCTCTTTTTTCAATAAAGGCTAAATTTCCCAACGTCAATAAAACCATACAGATGTTATGCGTAAACGGAAACGCAACAAGGCTGTCGTCGATGGAGCGAGATAAGACTGCAGATGAAAGATATTTCCCTGAGACAAGTGACCGACAAATCACTGAAAACGACATCGGACCAAGGACTTAAGAGGTATCAAGCGTTACGTTTCCTTAAGACCTACTTTCGATTTCATTTCAGTTTTTATTTAAGTACCCTTTTTTTACCGGAATTAAATGTGTTTTTTGTTTTTATAACAATTTTTTAATTAATGTTAAAGTAGTGAGACTAACGAGACGATCTCCTGATGGCAAGAGATAACGCCTGTCCATGTCCATTGCAGCGATACACAGAATTTTGAGTAGCAAAACAAAGTCTAGGGCATCGCTGCTTTGGGTGTTCTACAATTGGCTTGAGGCGAGCGTGCTCCATCGTAGACCGCATCTTCGTTTAACATCAGGCGAGATGGCGGTCAAACGCAACTCTATACTTGGTAGTAGATCCCCTTAGCAGGAGGTCATTTAGGTAGTTACCGCCGCAGTACCAGATATTCTGCCGCCAAAAAGTAGTGTGTAAACATTGCTGTGTTTCAGTTTGAAGGGTAGGTACTGTAGCTAGCGTAATTACTGGGCTATTGAAACTAACCATCGAAAGTCTTAAAGTAATGAGCGCCAAAGCAGCGATGCCCTGGACTTTGTTTTGTTACTCAAAATTCTGTTTATCGCTGCAATGGTCATTGACATGCGTTATCTCTTACCATCGGGAGAGTGTTTCGTTTGTCTCAATACGTTTACATAAAAAAAAACAATCTAAGTACACATGATTATTGCAACCGTTGATGGAAAAGATAGAGATTTCACGTGAGATGTAAGAGTTAAGTTTTTCGACTGTTTTGATGGAACTGTGGCTTTCTTTCCTGGTTCAATTTGGGTAACCTCCAATGCCCTTCATGTTTATGAAATGGGAAAGTTCCTCGGGGCCCGGTGTAAGGTGGATGTTACCAATAGTACAAATTTATTTGTATGAAAAACATAATCAAATAGACAACTGTATACTTATCGCGTATGAAACATAGATAAATATCGTAGGACATTTCACACAGCACCATCTAGCCCCGAACTAAGTAAAGCTTAGTAGCTACTATGGTAACCGGATAACTGATAGATATTTTTTTAAGACCGAAGTAGATTTGGACTGTATTATCTTTTTGACAATAAATAAACACATAGTATTTAAATAAAATAAAATAATGTAATTGTTCGTAATAGGTGTCAACAATAAAGAGTTACTACATTATTATTATAAAAAATATATAAAAAGATAAATATCACTATTTAATTATATACAATTATAAGATATAGAAAAAGTGTAATTTTATTGTTATACAAAGACTGATGACTTTCCGTGCAGTATTTACTGATAAATTAAATATACTTTTATTTTGTAAATACGTACAGATATGTACATATTTATATCGAGTTGAAATAAAAATAGAAGGTCTTGACAGACGGACAAGAAAGTGATCCTATAAGGGTTCCATTTTTTTCCGTTTGAGGTACGGCGTCCTAAAAAAGTGTAGTGTGTTGGGTATGTCCACAAATATTTAGACTACAATGCTCTGTTTATACAACTTCATACATACAAGTGTACACAGTATGTACAGTAATTTACTATAGCCACCTAGCATTGTTGCGGCGGCGTGCCTTTCTGTTTAGAAAGGTCGCTCGCATATTTGAGATTATGGCCGGCCGTGAGACGTTATGGTACTGTTGGCCTACTTTAGGGGTTTATCAAGACTTTGAGACCTAAAATTACGTGATCCTAGTTTAGCTAAAGTAGTTAAAGTGTAGGTTTTGTAGCGATGATAGCAGAGTGGGCAGCGCTGTCGGATCGCACGGAGAGATTCATGATATTTATTGCAGAGTGTAGGTGGGAAAGGGACTTATACAATAATTAGCGACTCGCCCCGGCTTCGCACGGCTGTTTATACTGATGTAGTGCATATGCATGTGTTATACATATAAACGTTCATCTGGAATCACTCTGTCTATTGACGGACTAACCGCATTAAAATCCGTTGCGTATTTTATAAGATCTAAGCTTTTAGACGACGGGAAGCGACTTTGTTTTGGACTATGTAGAGAAATAATGTTATACAAACTACTTACAAACACATACGGGTTGTCAACCATAAAAACTCAACGGTTTTCATTTTTGGGTAAAGTTATTATTCCAACGGAAAACTTTTGTTAATTTTCCCCTTTCTTTATTCAAATTTTTAATTTTCGCTTCAAAATGTATCTTCATGATCAATAGCCAACGTCATGTCAAAGACTTTTTTAACTCTGTTAGAGTTAGGGCTGACACATTACCCTGTACGAACAAAACAATTTATGCCTTGTTTTTTAAAGTTCTTCTTCTTTGATTTTGGCGTCGCATTTTGTGCATTTGTTTTGATTATTTCAAGTTTCATTACTTAAAAAGTAGTCAAAGTCCAGTCCGTTTCAGTCAAATCCAGTCATGCTTTATTAAGTAGTGGCGACTTTACTATAAGCTTCGACCTAGTTTTGGAAGCAACACGAAAAATCATGTTTCACCATATTATATCACTTTCCCACACTGGCGCTTGTAATTCAGTACTTTATGAAAAAAACACCATATTTTTATACTCGAAAAAACACTAGTTTTGGAAAAAAATACAACGGGGTGACACGACTCTCTCCACGTTCGCGCCAAACCTCTTTTTTTTAAGTTATTGGGACCTAATAAATAACAAATCTTGCTGGTATCCTTATTAAAGTCGGACAACTTCACCGTAAATTATAGCTTTATTTCAATCCAGCTGACGGATTGAGACGCAATCAAAGCGACCACCGACACATGGGCCGCGACCTACATCTAGAGGACTAACGACATCCATATCTGATTGAAAGCCAATACTGGCTTTAGATTTCTCAATTTTACCATCCACTTGACTTTTACTTCCTATAAAAGCGAACCGGGTTCTAATCATCATTTTTATGATGATTCTCAAAATAAATTAACTATGTTGAAGTTGTGTGTGTTAGTATTTGTTGTTGTTGTTTGTTGGTTATAATTTTATCTCCCCATCGGAAGTAACAAGAGTTGTAAGAGGATTCAAAGTAAAAAAGGCTCCAGGCCAAGACGGCATCACAAAAGCCATAATTAGACAGTTGCCGGCAAGAGGTCTAGTTTGTCTAAAGAGTCTGTGCAATGGCATCCTGCGTACTGGACAGTGGACACTTCCCGTCCGAATGGACGACCGGGAAAGTCATAGTACTTCCGAAACCTACTTTTTTTTTTTTTCGCTTGCGTTTGTCCGCCTGATGTTAAGCGAAGATGCGGTCTATGGTGGAGCACGCTCGCCTAGAAGAAACCGATTCACTCGCGACTTGAAGGACTTTTGTTGTTGTTGTTGTTGTTGTTGTTGTTGAAGTTCTCAATTCGACGATGTTATTTTTTGTATGTATGTTACGCTATCATTCCGCCATTTATGAATTGATTTTGATGATTCTTTTTTTGTTTGGTAGATCAGACTTTAGAGGTGGCCCCATGTAATTAGAGTGGTTTTTAAAAAATTAACAAAAATCTGAAAATTGTATACCTACATACATCGATGATTATTTTCGTTTACCTACTCCGGAATCTCGATGTTTCATTGGAGCAGTGCGTTTAGTTGGCCATGGAGTCGGTTTTTCTTAATTGTAAATTTACATACATTTTTTGTTGAAGGTATCTCGAATTTATGACGTTATTACTATTGTATGGAATTAAATAAAGCTTTATTATTTTGACAGGTAATAAAGCTTTATTTCAATCAAAGTATAACATATTTAGTTTATTTCTGCTTAACAGTCGTTTCAGTTACAACAATGATGAGGATTTAGATTTAACTAACTTGACAACATTTTAAAAAACTTATTCGACACTTTACTTTTCTTTTTTTAGATATTAGTATCTAAAACTAAAATTTGACAAAATGAAACAACAAACAAAAAATAACAGTCAAGAACATTACAAAGATAATTTATGTCAGCCACGTTGGCTCATTGGTAGTGGCCTTGAGAGCTGTAGGGCGTGGGTTCGATTCCCACTTAGGGCAAACATTTTGTGAAAAAACAAATGTTTGTTCTGTTTCTGGGTGTTCTGTATGTATTTCCAAAAAAAGTGTGTATGTATTGTATCAGTTATCTGACTTCCATCACACAAGCTCTGCTTAGTTTAGGGCCAGATGGCGCTGTGCAAAAAAAAACAGAGAAATAAGCATAAAATACGTACCTACTGAAAAAATTGTAACTTCGTACTTTTTAAAGTATGGGTTTTCGACGCTAAAATTGTTTTGAAAGCATAATGTTGTTTTTACAATTCGTGCTATTGTCGCGGAGTTGCTGACCTAGTTTGTTGTATTGGAAATGTCAACATTGTTCGTTTGTACTCGTGTTTTTTTTTCCTGGAACTACTGAAATCGTATTTGATTATTTTTAACGCGAAGAAAGAGCTGTATCAGAACACATTTAAAAATAATATGATATGGTTTCGTCACGATGTTTTTTCTTCATTGACAACTCAAGCTCATTGTAGGTATGTATTATAAGTATGTATTTACAAAAAAATAAGTATTCTGTCAGCTGTCTGGTTCCCATAGTACAAGCTTTGCTTAGCTTTGGGGCTAGATGGCGCTGTGTTAAAATGTCTTGCAATGTGTTTTTTATTGTTGGGGATTGAACCCACGCCCTTGTAATTTCGATTTAGAAATTTTTGTAAAAAAATTTTAGAGCAACCTCTAAAATAATACTAAAAACACGTTTTCTGTGTAAATTTTGTATCAAGACATTAAAGTCGTAATAAAATCGCTTTAATCTAAGTTAAGAACAGTAATGTAGAGAAATTACGCGATGTCATGGCCGAAGGCGGGCAATGTCGCCTTGAAGATGCTCAATAAATAAAAAACCTTAACCACAAGGATTAAGGTACAGGATTACTACCTATTAGCTGTACAGTCTTCACTTTTGGCTTTTTAGGGTTCCGTACCCAAAGGGTAAAACGTGATTATTACTAAGACTCCGCTGTCCGTCTTGTCTGTCCGTTTGTCACCAGGCTGTATCTCATAAACAGTGATAGTTAAGACAGTTGAAATTTTCACATAATTATGATGTATTTCTGTTGCCGCTATAACAACAAATACTAAAAAACAAAATAAAATAAATATTTAAGGTGGTCCCCATACAACAAACGTAATTTTTTTTGCTGTTTTTATAGATAATGGTACCTACGGAACCCTTCGTGCGCGAGTCCGACTCGCACTTGGCCGATTTTTAAGTCTACACTTCGTACTTTTAATATACAGACCCAGATTTGATGCAGACCCAGTTTTGTTTTTCCAGCATTTCCGCTTATGACCTCCATGTAATTTGTCACAAAATCTGTATAGTACTCGGTGCGTTACATTGAAATTCCTAAAGTGATTCAATTTTCAGGCGCTTCCTCAAGCTTGGCACGTGAATTTACAATTTTTTACACTTGCGTCATTCTAGTAATGGCGTTAGAGTGACACGTGAAATAAAACAGGAATTTAGCTCAGACCAAACCTACATAAACTATTTTGGTCTGTGCATTTCAGGAAAAATGAAAACATTAAAAACTTTTCTTAGTTTATGGATAAGTTCGCGTTTGACCACCAATTCGGTTAGCGCTTCATCTTCTACCCCATCGGTCGAAGATGAAGCGCGCAGACTTGGAAGATACCTATACACTCTGACCTTGAAAAGGTCAAGATTATTTCACAGGAAACGAGAAAGCCGGCAGCTTGTTCCATTCCTTGGCCGTACGGATAAGATACGTAGATTCCAAACGTTTGGTACCTATCGATATAAGCAAACAGTTTCTTATATCGAGCATTAAAATACGCTTATGATAAACAATCGGAGAATTTACTGTATTTGTATTTTTTTTATATGGGTCTTGTTGCTTGAAATATTTTTTTTTAAATTTATTTATCTGTTCATGTTTGGAGTTTCCAGACGTTACGTCGGGCGCTCATTGTTTTCAGACATTTGATGGTTAGTCTCAATAGTTCTGTAATTCTACTAGTACCCTTCAAACGAAACTTAGTAATTTTTGGCGGCAAAATATCTGATAATGCGGTTTTACATAATAAAAACTTTCATCTCAAATACTCATTTAATCATTACCAGATTAAGCTAATGTGAGCCATAACAATGAGGCCATGAGGAGGAGGAAAGAGCGGTCTTTGCCCAGCAGTGGGACAATAGAGGTTGAAAAAAAAATGAGATAATAATTTCTTTGACATCCAAGCTAATAGAAGTCTAAGTAAGATTTGTAGGATTCACGCGGGATGTAATTTTTTTTTTGTAATTTTGTTTTATGTAGTAAATATTGGGTTCTAAAGCTATCCAACGTAAGATATGTCCAGTTCAAAAGCAAAAGATACGACAACGACAATGAGCCGAGATGCAATATTATATATTACCACTTGAGGAGAGACGCAAAATAACTGACATTGTATTCATAACTAAAATAGCGCAATGTTATATTGATTCTCCGCATCTCCTCTCTAACATACATCTAAATGTCCCTAGAACAACCGCAAGACATCCCGAATACTTACATATCCCTTATGGTGCGACTAACTACAGGCGAAATTCGTTTTTCATAAGATCGTCTAACTTCGTAAATAAACTGGAAGACTTTCCTGAGTTTGACTTATTTAATTCTAGTACTAATTTGATTAGACTAAATATGTATCACGACAAACTGGTTTGGTGTGTCCCCCTGTCTGACTTTTACTTCATAATACAACCTGTACTACATAGGTATTTTGACAGCCCTGTTGGCTCATTAGTACCATATCTGCCTTAAGAGCTGAAGGGCGTGGGTTCGATTCCCACTGAGTCCAAACATTTTATGTATCAACAAATGTTTGTTCCGTGTCTTGGTGTTCTGTATGTATTATAAGTATGCATTTACAAAAAAAAAGTATATAATTATGTATACTATCAGTTATCTGACTTCCATCACACAAGCTCTGCTTAGCTTGGGGTCAGATGGCGATGTGTGTAATGTCCTACGATATTTATTTTATTTTATTTTTCTCATCTCTATTAGCAAACAAGCTTAGCTTCAATATGCGTAAACTGTTAAATGGTTTTAAGATACAAGTGTAGTAAAATTGTTTAGTAATTGAGATATTTATCATAATGTATTCCAAATAAAATGAAATGTCACGAAGAACAGAAGAATTAAAATAAAAAAGAAATTAGAGTCATTGCGCGATTATCTCCGATCTATTGGCAACGTTTTCAATGTCGTGTCGATGGCGTTGCGTAACCACTGCGAAATGTTTTGGTCGGTCGGAGTAAGCAGTAATCTAGCTCTCATATCTACGTGCGTTCTACATTATGTCGTGTAGTAGGTACTGGGGCGTGAGACTTAAATCCGGTTATGTACTCACCAGCAGTGGCGGCCTTAGGGGGCGGCAAGCAGGGCAATCGCCCGGGGCCTCGCATCCTCGTAGAAAAAAGTCTTTACCATATATGTATGTGTGTCTCGCGCCTCGCACTTAACTAAACCCCTCCTGAACGCACGGTTTCATTATTAGTGCAAGCATGTTACGGCCACTCGAGCACTCGAACTAATTTTTTAGAAAAACGGAATCAAGAAAATGGCCTCGCAATAGCTAAGGCCGGCGCTGCTCACCAGTGACGTGTTAAAGTAACTTGATGCCCTAAGCAATCTTCCCCTGTGGGGGGCCCTATCCAACACAGAATTAATTTAAAAAAAAAAATGTTAGTAATCATAATCATATTTATTGATAACGAGGTGTTACAGGTCAATTTTCAATAATAATCAAAAGCAAATAATAAATAAATAAATAAATATCGTAGGATATTACACACAGCGCCATCTGACCCCAAACTAAGCAAAGCTTGTGTAATGGAAATCAGACAACTGATAGAATACATATATACTTTTTTTTTCTTTTTTTTTTGTAAATGCATACTTATAATACATACATACACCCAGACACAGAACAAACATTTGTTGATACATAAAATATTTGTCCTGAGCGGGAATCGAACCCACACCCTTCAGCTCTTAAGGCAGATATATTACCAATGAGCCAACAGGGCTGTCAATAATAAATTAATAATACTAACACGTACCGTAGATAGAATATTCATGTGCTGTTCCTCCTGCCGCTATCCCATGCTAGGTGGGGTCGGCGCAACATGATTTCACGTGTTGTCCTAAGATTCGGCTATATTTTATACGAGCGGCCGCCTACCGGACGTCAATCCAACTCGGGAACAATTTACACAGCCAACATAATATTGTTGTTTCCCGACTGAACCGAACGTCAACGACAATTTAAAACGCGCGTATTTTGAAGTTGCTTTCAACTTTCGTGTGCTTCTCGGTCGTCTCTGGTCGTCTAGAGACGGAATGCTCTAAGCAATTGCTTAAAATCAGACCAAAAAAAACAAAATATAACAAATTACTTAAGAGCTGGTGCCACAAATGGCGGCCTTATCGCTAAAAGCGATCTCTTCCAGGTAACCATAAAATGGAATAAAACAAAACAATATATATGATATAGCTGCACCCCGCGGTGTTATGCATACCCGCTACATGTTTACGGGATAAACAGAAGCCTAACTTAATCCAGGGTCTCAGCTACCTCCATACCAAATTTCGTCCAAATCCCTTCTGTAGTTTTTGTGTGAAAGAGTAACAAACATCCATCCAAACTCACATTTATAAAATTAGTGGGATGTTTATGACGGGGAATGGCAAATAAACGTCAAAGTTCTATATATCGCTATGGTCAAACACAGAGCCTGTCAACTATTAAAAAAAAGGTGGTTAGTTCATACATAACGAATCAGTTTTTCGATAAAAATACATATTTTTTTTTTATGGTTGACAGGCTAGTTGTTTTGACCACAGCTCACCTGATGTTTAGTGAAGGTGTGGTCTAAGATGGTAAAGCACACCTAGCCTGGAATGGAACTGGCTCTCAAGTGAGGCTGCCGGAACACACCGTTAGATGCTTGGCGGCAGATTTTCAACTTGAGGGTGGTAGCTAGTCAATCGAGTACTAGAAAGTACCCTACCACCATGCTATGGTTTCCTCACGATGTTTTCCTTCACCGGCAGCTCAAGCTCATTGTTGGGGTTTGAACCCACGCCCTTCGGCATGCGAACCTACCGCGCTAACCACTGAGCTATCATCGCTACATAAAATTTGTATGTGAAAGCGATATTATACAATATTTCACGTTAAATCTCTCCACGCTAAACTGGCCGTATTTTATTTAATATTATGTTAATGACACTAGTTCTGAGCGATCGTAAATCTTCAGTTTTATTAACTTAGTCACAGACCAGCTGTCTGCGCGATTTTTATGTTGATTCTATGCAAAGAAATACCATGTTTTTTCGTCACTACCAAGTGTGCGTCACTGTAACGTTCTAATATTACTTTGTTTACAGTCACCTGACGAGTATTTGAACTCGAATTGATTTACATTAATTATACAGATAAGTAAACTAAATATAACACATAATCGTAATGAATTAAATTTTATTGAATTTGCTTAACTGTTACATTCTGTATTTTTGACAGCCCTGTTGGTTCATTGGTAGAATGTCTGAATAAATAAATATCGTAGGACTATACACACAGCGCCATCTGGCCCCAAACTAAGCAGAGCTTGTGTGATGGAAGTCAGATAACTGATACAAAACATATATACTTTTTTTTTTTGTAAATACATACTTATAATACATACAGAACACCCAGACACAGAACAAACATTTTTTGTTTAATCACAAAATGTTTGCCCTGAGTGGGAATCGAACCCACGCCCTACAGCTCTCAAGGCAGATATATTACCAATGAGCCAACGGGGCTGTCTGCTTCAAGAGCTGAAGGGCGTGGGTTCGATTCCTGCCCAGGACAAACTTTGTGGTACAAACAAATGTTTGTTATACAGGATAAACATTTTGTGGTATAAAAAATGTTTATTCTGTGTCTGGGTGTACCTACTGTATGTTTTATAAGTATGTGTTTACAAAAAAAAAAGTATTTAACTATTCTATCAGTTATCTGACTTCCATAGCACAAGCTTTGCTTAGTTTGGGGTCAGATGTGTGTAAATATTATTATTATTATTATAATTAGTGTAGATGTAGTTGACAACTGTAATAGTTAGACATATGATATTGCGGACTTCTTGTAGCTGTCAATTTGCTCTATAAAACGTCAGTTTATTCAGTAGCAATGATAGTTCAGTTAGCTGTGAAAGCATTAACGTGTTAGTTGAGCTACTGCTAGTTTTTATATGACAATCGTAAACAATAGGAATTATTTAGAGTTACGTTTACAGTCCGACTTGATTAGGTTAGGGTCGGGCGCCGGCCTGGGATTGGTGGACAGCCAAGACTGTTTTGTTTGTACTGTACATTATTGCAGTGACCGACGACTAATGAAGAGTAATGGTTTTGCCTAGACACTAAGCATTAGTTATCAATGTCGAGTACTATCACAATCTTGTTTTTAGATCAACACGTTTTATAAGATTGAGACTCTGTGGCAGCGTTGCCAGATTTATATATTGCCATGTCGGGATTTTGAGTCCAGACTCGTAAGATCTAATAAATAAATATCTAAACTAGTACAAATTTAAAATTTAAACAAACCGACTTCATGCGCCTATGTCCAAACACGGCTAGGTTTTAGGTTTCACAATCAAACTACTGAACCAATTTTCATAAAATTTCTATTGCACTAAAATATAACAATATCGGTATATTATGTAGGTACTTATAAAAAAAAATCGGGTCATAAATGTAAAAAAAGCTCTGAGGTAAAAAAACATTAAAAAATAAAGTAAAAATACAAAATACCGAATTGAGAACTTTCGCTTTTTTTTTTTTTTAAATCGGTTAAAATAGTCTGCAAACTTAATGATAATAAAATTTCCTCTTTTCAAATTATTACACCCCAAGCCCACAACCACACGTTGTAGACATGTCCTAGATTGGAGACCGCGAATATAGCAAACGTAGCTTAGGCCGCCCTGAGACTCGATGAAGTGACGATATACGTAGGACAGCTGGCAGTGGACGGAATCAAGAAGCCGAAGATCGAGCTGAGTAGCGTGTTTTTGGAGAGGCCTATGTCCAGCAGTGGACTTCGATATGCTGATGATGATGACCCCCCAAGCTTATAAACCGCCAATAATTTATTTACATTGTAAATTTGGTTTGACCCTGGCTACTCATAAAAATAATGAATAGGTGAGTCTACTTTTTTTTTACTTCTCGAATAACATAATCACGATTGACATTGAAATTGTCTTTATTTACCCGGCGCAGACTCACATTTTATATCTTTCAATTTGTCAGCTCATAAAAAGATGTAATAAAAACAAAAATTCAAGCGTCATCATCATCATCATCATCATTTCAGCCGTAGGACGTCCACTGCTGGACATAGGCCTCCCCCATTGATATCCATAAAGACCGAGTGGAAGCGGCCCGCATCCAGCGCGTTCCTGCGGTCGGTCCTACATGTTTCTTTTTTTTATGTAAAAAATAATGAGGCGAACAAGACGCTCTCCTGATGGTAAGAGATAACGACTGTCCATGACCATTGCAGCGATACACAGAACTCTGAGTAACAAAACAAAATCCGGGCATCGCTGTTTTGGCGCTCATTACATTTGAGACTTTCGATGGTTAGTCTCAACATCCCAGTAATTTCGCTAGCTGCAGTACCCTTCGAACCGGAACACAGCAATGTTTACACACTACTGCTTAGCGGCAGAATAACTGGTACTGCGGTGGTACCTACGTAGACGACCTCCTGCTAAGGAGGTCTACCACCAAGTCAAACATCACAACTGCGTCAAACATACATAACATACAAAATACATTTCAACGCGAAATACTTAAAGCTGTAAACGCACTTCTCGATATCTATGCAGTTCTGTTACGATTTATCGATAAAAAAAGAACAACTATAGCGATTTTGTAGCGATGATAGCTCAGTGGTTAGCGCGGTAGGTTCGCATGCCGAAGGGCGTGAGTTCAAACCCCAAAAATGAGCTTGAGCTGCCGGTGAAGGAAAACATCGTGAGGAAACCATAGCATGGTGGTAGGGCACTTTCTAGTACTCGGCTGGCCAGCTTTTGAGGTTGCCGGAACACACCGTTAGATGCTTGGCGGCAGATTTTCAACTTAAGGGTGGTTGCTAGCCAGGCGAGTACTATTTTTTTATGTTGTTTGATTTTACGCTAATAATCTCCTGTTTAATTAATCAATTGTGATTTTACCGCAAAATAAATGTGATTTCACTGTAAAATTATACTCCATTTGTTAATAAATGGGGAAAAAATTGTTTGTATGGAAATCGAACCTTAAAGTTTGATTTTGTAAATTCTAGTAATCGCACAGTTGTATCGAGCGTGCTTTTTAAAAAAAACACATAGAAATAAATGATATACTCATCCAAACATCGACTTTGCCATCGACACCGCTCATCCCTAATCCACGATATCAAAGTTTAAAAAAATAAACATCTGGCGGCGCGCCAAGCTTGGCGGCTTCACCCACGTGCCGTTATTTTGATATTGCTTTGCAAATAGTATACATATATTGGAATGCAAGTACAGTCGGAAAATAACCATTTCGCTTTGAAGTGTACTGTGATGATGATCACGATTGAATTTATGATTCAGTGTTGCTATAGTTGAAGCTAGATTTACAGACAGCCCTGTTGGTTCATTGGTAGTATGTCTGCTCCAAGAGTTGAAGAGCGTCGGTTCGATTCCCACTCACGATAAACATTTTGTGGTATAAACAAATGTTTGTTCTGTGTCTGGGTGTACTGTATCTATACTATTATAAAGAGAAAAAAATTTGATTGTTTGTATTGAATAGGCTCGGAAACTACTGGACCGATCTTAATAATTCTTTCATTATTAGAATGCTACATTATCCGTGATGGTTAAAGGTTATATTTTATTTTAAAACAATTAGCGATCCGTATGGAAAATTCAATAATGTAACACAAGCTGTAAAAAAAATTGAAAAATTCCTTACTTAGCATGCGCAGCGAAAACTATTGACAATAGAATAAAGTGACGTTTTATAGAGCAAATTGACAACTTCAAATAAGTCCGCAAAATCATTTGTCTAACTATTACAGTTGTCATCTACATCTTATAAAGTGGAAAGATTTAATTTTTTGTTTGTATTGAATAGGCTCCGAAACTACGGGATCGATAAATTTATATTGTTAATCGAGTTTTGTTTTCCCGTGCGAAGCCGGGGCGAGTGGCTAGTATATTATGTATTGAAAAAAAATATTTAAATATTATATCAAATTGAAAAAAAAAATACCATAGCTATTACTTACTGTGTAGAGTTTTTTTTTTTTAATGGTTGACAGGCTAGGTGTTTGACCACAGCTCACCTGATGTTAAGTGAAGGTGTGGTCGAAGATGGTAAAGCACACCTAGCCTGAACGTCAAAATACGTCTAAATTCGTCACATGAAAGCATAATATGCTACACATTACTTTCTTCTCCGACTGTACAGATTTTGTCATAAGTGTAGAGGAGCGTGGGGTAAAGCGTGCTAGAATAATGTTTCCTGCGCCGGGGAATGCGAGAATTGAAGACACTGCGTTATATCATCTTATTTGCGCAATTCCTTATTCCTAAAATAACTAGATGGTTAAGGTGATCGTACACTTAACAAACGTTCCCGGAACGTCTCGCATTAATCGGGATACTTGGGCCTTACTTGTTGCTAAAAGTTAATCATTACTTAGCAATGCTGGCCATTTCTCGCTGACGTGACATAATATGTAGTCTGGAAACGAGGCAGGGCATTAAGCATTGAATAATTTTTGGCATCCGTTTTTAAGTAAAGCCCATCAGCAACTATTTTAAAATAAAATAAGAGATTATTGAATGACTAGTAAGTACTTAATACTTTATATTGACATATGTTATGATTTTGATTTTTTTGAAATATGAATGGAACAATGACCTGTAACTTCGGTGTTATTAAATAAAAGATTTGTATTTGTACCAACTAAGTCCAATTTTGAAAGCTTCTAGATGACAGATAGAAATTTATAAAAATTTTGCTGTTTTTGTTCATTAAAAGAAGTAACAGTTTTTTTAGTAAGTTTAGATCTGTCAGTTAATGCTTCCATAGTTGATCTTTTTTTGTTCTGTACCAGCGACATGCCCCGGCTTCGCACGGATGCAATGTAGATACTGATGTGGCGCATATGCATGTACTATACATGTAAACCTTCCTCTTGAATCACTCTGTCTATTGATAGAAACCGCATTAAAATTCGCTGCGTAGTTTAAAAGAACTAAGCGTACAGACGGCGGGAAGCGACTTTGTTTTATACTATGTAGAGATCTTATTAATGATAATTAATTATACATACGTAAATTTTTTTTTTTATGGTTGACACGCTGGTGTTTGACCCCAGCTCGTCTGATGTTAAGTGAAGGTGTGGTCGAAGTTTGTAAACACACTAAAATTGGCCCTCGAGCGAGGTTGCTGGAATATACCGTTCGGTGCTTGCGGAAGATTTTGAAATACCCTACCACCATGCTGTGGTTTCCTTCTGATGTTTTCCTTCACCGGTAGCACAAACTCATTGTTGATATTTGAACCTACGCCTTTCGACTTGTGAACCGACCGCGATAACCACTGTGACTGGCTAGCTACCACTTTCAAGTTGTATCTGTAGTTATCAAGTTCAAGTTGTACCGTCAACAGATATGTTGACGCTTGTCTTGGCTAACAGTGTTCCGACAAGTTTCATTTGAGAGTCAGTTCCGTTCCATGCTAGCTGTGTCCACTTCGACCACACTTCGTTAACATCAGGTGAGCTGTGGTCAAACACGTAGCCTGTCAACCATAAAAATGGTGTCATAAGCTAAATTCGACCACTTAATGCAAAATGTTTCTAGTTTCTACATATATACATTTTAATTTAAATATTGTAGGCGCGACGAGGGTGTGTTACACGCGTGTTTATGTTAATAAATTATTTCGTGACATGTCTTACGTCATTACACGCCAATACTGTTATTTTAAGTAGCCATCTACACAAAAAAACGCCTATGTTTTTTTCAGTCTATTTATTAATGTTGTTTTATTTCTGTCTTTCGTATTTTCGAACCTACTTACCTATATACCTATACTTTTCATCATCATCATTATCAGCCTATCGAAGTCCACTGCAGGACATAGGCCTCTCCCAAGACACGCCACTCAGCCCGATCTTCGGCTTTTCGCTTCCATCCACCTCCACCTGTCCTACGTATATCGTCACTCCATCGAGTCTCAGGGCGTCCTACGCTACGTTTTCCAATTCGCGGTCTCCACTCTAGAACACGTCTACCCCAGCGGTTGTCGGTTCTGCGACAGATATGTCCAGCCCATTGCCACTTCAGCTTGCTAATACGCTGAGCTATGTCTTACTTTAGTTCTCTGGCGAATTACTTCGTTCCGGATACAAACCCTTAGGATTGCTTTTTTTACTTGTAAATTTAGCTACGTAAATTGCAATGAAAGGTTGATGGCAAGAGATTGCGGTGTCGATCACCTACTCGTTAGTCTGATTATATAAAGGCGATTACGGGACTCTCCGTCGCTACTGCCCTGTGACAAGCCGAAGACAGTGGTGAGGAAGCAGCTGGTGAACGCCTCGGTGAAGGCATTTCAAGACGGGCACGACATTTGTAATGAAGAGCACAAAGGAGAGTTTACAATGAAAAATGTGGCGTGATGTAAGGAAATAGGATAAAACTCTCTTCTAGTTATACATAATACTACAAATACAAATCATTATACTATAAATTAGTTTTGTTTATTTACCTCGACGTTTTGACCATGTTGCTAGCAGTAGTCACGAGCGGACTGGAAAATGTGGGTCAACTCGGAGTAAAACTTAGGTCGTTGTGATCTAAATTTAAGTCTTATAAAAAGTAAAAAGTGTCAAGACAATTTTGATCAAATCGCGCTTTAAAATGACAGCGATGAATAAATCGATTCGAGTGCTGTTATTCGATTCAATTTATCGAACCGTCTTGTCTAATTATACAACGTTTAATGCCACATTTATTCGATGAATACTTTCGACTTGCGCAAATGATTACTCATGACTTGTTTACATTATAGCATTACGTTAAAGATAAATAGAAGTCAGGATATGCCGCATGAACGTTTTTGGCCCAGTCTACTCAAATAATAATAAGCGCCAAAATGTCAAAATATTCACGACGCGTGTGCAATTGTGCATCGCTATCTACTATATTCGGTGTGGGACGCAATTTTTTTTGTGAAAGACGGACCGCTTTCCTTGGATTTTAACTTGCAACTCGGTGTGGGATGCTACATTTTTTGTAAAAGACCGCTAGCCATTGAAGTTAACTTGTGACTGATTTCTCTATGGAGCAAAATATATGATTTAATATAGGAATTAGGAATATTTCATATGCCCTGTCCTTACGAACTAATTATGCCTATAAGTCAATTCATTAAGTAAGTATGTATATGTATTTAAATTTTATAAACTTGTCGCCTTTTGGCACGCACTTTGTCGGTTGATTTTTTTAACCCGATCACTTTAAAATTGAGATGGAGGCCTAGAGAACATCTACAGAGGGAATAAATATTCGATGCGTAAAAATGACAGCCACTTCGGCGAGGTACTCTTCAATGGTTATGTACAAAATGTTATGTCCTAATGAAATAGAAGCAAAGTTTAGAAAAATAAACAAATATCGTATAACATTACACACAGCGCCATCTGATCCCAAACTAAACAAAACTTGTGCTATGGAAGTCAGATAACTGATAGAATACTTAAATAGATATTTTTTTTTGTAAATATATACTTATAATAAATACAGAACAGGATCATATGCATCGGGATCGTAGCAAGTAGAAAGATAGTTTCCATCAGGCATGTGGTGTATGCAATACATCATTTCATGCTACAGACCCCTTGGTGCGCGTGTTCGACATGAACTTGACCGGGTTTTGAAATTGGTATCTATTGATCTAAAGGTCTCCAAAGATGCTGGTTTCGTACTTTCCGCTTTCTATTCCGTTTCGGAATACGTTTAGCAATCGGTAGTTAGCGGAGCTTGTTTTCAATAACATGTTATGTAGCGGTGACATAACGTAACCGCGTTGATTCTTTTTTAATAATTGATAGGCTTAAGTGATGATGCGGTCTAAGGTGGAGCACGTTTACCAAAAGTAGCTAGCCAGTCGAGTACTAGAAAGTGTGTGTCTGTGTTTCCCGAAAAGTACAATATGAGTGTCTTCAAAGAGTAAACAGGTTCCATCTAGGTAAGCGTGTTCCATCTTTGACCGCATCGATGCTTCACATTATAGGGGAATATGTAATAAGGGGAAAAATCGACTTTTAAGTCGATTTTTCTTTTTAACTTAACTTAACGTTAATTACCTAAATATTAGAAATCTGCGATCGTCAGCGATAATGCTAGTTTTAAGAACACTTCACTAATGTTGCACTTTGTGATATTTAATTAATAATAAGGGTGTTCAGCCTGTCTTTGTTGCCGGAATAATTGTAATTTTAATCAATAACTTTTTAAATACAAATACAACTACAACATCAGGCAGGATGTGGTCAAGCGCGAACCTATTCAATATAAAAAAAAGTGCCCTACCACCGCGCTATGGTATCCTCGCGATGTTTTCCTTCACCGGCAGCTCAAGCTCATTGTTGGGGGATTGTATTCTATTGTCCTGGCTTCGGAGTAACTCACAGAAACTTTGGTCCTCATTTTAGCCCAGCTGTGTTTATCATTTTAGACCACGACGTAATCCACTCGTGAACTGTAGTCAAGCAACTAATATTGTTCGTCATCATCATGATTATCAGCAGCTCTTTGCTGTCCACTGCTAAGCATAGGCCTCCTCTAATGCACTCCGCTGAGCTCGGTCGATAGCTTTCTGTATCCAGTGTTTGCCTGCCGCTTTACGCAGGTCATCGCACCACCTGGCCGCAGGGCGTCCTACACTACCATAGAGATATATAGAAAAACCTTCAGTTTTGCAGTTCTGTGTACACAACCAGTTATCGGTTCTTGGAGACATGTGAACGGCCCACTGCCACTTCAGCTTACTAATTATATTTAAGCTATGTCGGCGACTTTAGTTCTATGTCTGACGACTTGGTTACGAATTTTGTCTCGCAAAGAAACTCCGAGCATAACTCTCTCCATAGCTTGCTGACTAATACGATTATTGTTACAAAACAACATATTCAATATACCTTTTCCTTTTGTCAACAGATGCGGGAAAAACACCGAGATCCAATCTTATGCGCATGCGCAGATCGGCGCTCGGGAAGTCGGCGCCGACACTCTCCGTCCACGTCGTAAGTATTATGAAAAATATAAGCTTAATGATGATAAATATAAAACAGCCCTGTTAGTTCATTGGTAGTATGTCTGTTTCAAGAGCCAAAGGGCGTGGGTTCGATTCCCACACAGGATATAAACATTTTGTGGTATAAAAAGTGTTTGTTCTGTGTCTGGGTGTACTGTATGCCCATAATTATGTGGACCAGTCTTTACTGCCGTCATAGTCTCCGGGTTCTGTAGACAGGTTCCATAAATAATAATACCTGTATCATCATCATCACCAGCCTCAGCCTATTAACCAAACATTTTGTTTATACCACCAAATGTTTCTTCTGGGTGGGAATCATATCACATACTACCAATGAGCCAACAGGGCTGTCAATTTAAATGTTTTTTACGGAAAGTTTGCGAATGTAATACGTTCTAATTTAATCTTTGTAGGGCAATACAATGTTTTGAGATCAAGTCATCAGTCCTGCTAAGGAGATCAGGTAGATCTCTTTAGCAGGAGGTCGACAAGGTAGGTACCACCGCAGTACTAGTTATTCTGCCGCTAAGCAGTAGTGTGTAGACATTACTGTGTTACGGTTTGAAGGGTACTGCAGCTAGCGAAATTACTGGGCTGTTGAGACTAACCATCGAAAGTCTCAAAGTAATAAGCGCCAAAGCAGCGATGCTCTGGACTTTGTTTTGTTACTCAAAGTTCTGTGTATCGCTGCAATGGTTATGGACAGGCGTTATCTCTTACCATCAAGAGAGCGTCTCGTTCGTCGCGTTACTTTTCACATAAAAAAAAAAGTCAAAGAAATGGCAGTGCGAAGCCCGGTGAATCGCTTGTACTAAAATAAATGATTTGTATACAACATCAATATTAAAATGACACGTGACAAATCTTAATTGTCGCGGTGGACGGTGGAATGGGCTGGCTAGGTTCCAGGAGCTGTGATTTAGTAAACAAATAGTGGGTGTGACCGAGCATTAGACGGTGGTGGCGTCGTGGGTAGGAGCTGAGACATGTAGAGTTAGTCATTGGATGATGGTTTGTTGTCAGGGTTTGTTTAAAATGTTTTTTAAATATTTTATTTAAAGACACGTAACAAAACTTCCCAAATCCTTTTTTCACGACGTATGTTTTAGTTAAACACCTAATGGTGTGTTGCGGCGATCTCACTTGAGAGCCGATGCCATTCCTGCCCCACTCGAGAGCCGGTTTTTATTCCAGGCTAGGTTTGCTTTACCATCTTCGACCACACCGCAACTTAACATCAGGTGAGCTGTGGTCAAACACCTAGCTTGTCAACCATAACAAGAAAAAGTTTTCGTGGAAGTTCCGTGTGTGATAGTATGACCAGTATTATGCTGAGGTGAGCCCCTATTTTGTAACTGTTTGTTGTGTTACAAAATAAAAAAATATTTTCATTATTTTTTCTTTCTTTGATACTTACAGATACAATAAGTTTTTATGCGTGGATACTCGCAGATAGAATATTATATTTGTCTGCGCCGTGTGTGGCACACTTTACATCATCATACTTGGTGGTAGATTTCCTTAGCAGGAGATCGTCTAGGTAGGTACCACCGCAGTACCAATTATTCTGCCGCTAAGCAGTAGTGTGTAGACATTACTGTGTTCCGGTTTGAAGGGTAGGTACTGCAGCTAGCGAAATTACTGGGCTGTTGAGACTAACCATCGAAAGTCTCTAAGTAATGAGCGCCAAAGCAGCGATGCCCCGGACTTTATTTTGTTACTCAAAGTTCTGTGTATCGCTGCAATGGTCATGAACAGGCGCTATCTCTTACCATCAGGAGAGCGTCTCGTTCGTCTCATTACTTTTTACATTTAAAAAAAACACATAACTTTGAGTACAAAGAAAACACCTTGATTGTCAACTAAAAGAAATCTATCAAGACGCTTTATGATGGTAAGTGATAACGTCTGCTCATGACTATTGTAGCAGTTGGGAACTTTGAGTGAGTTTAACTCGAATGATTATACTAAAATAATATTGTAAAGGAATTGAATCGTGATCAGCTCCGCCCGCGCGGTGTTTTCACGGACTTCGCCCGGAGGCGGCGTCGGTACTTTCTCCCAACTTGTAAGATTTCACTGGAGATGGAAGGAAACGTGAGCCAAAGTTGGAAGTTTATAGGGCAAGTTAATAATGATGTTTTGCTAAACAAAAAGTGCCGTAGAGCAACTTTTTTTTTTTTTATTTAACTTTGATTATAATAAAGCTTTTTTATTCGTGTATTTGTTGTTTTTTTACTCTCTGTAAGTCCATTTGCCAGTAGGCAAAGGCCTCCTCCAGCCTACTCCATTCTGTTCTCTCACTGGCTACTCTACTCCATGTTATGCCTGCAACCTACCTGATATCATCATCCCATCTTTTTTGTTGTCTACCTTTTTTCCTCTTTGCCTTCTCTTGAGTACCATTGTGTAATTATTTTGTACCTTTTGATTAAGTTACATTATTGTTTATTAAATGTGGGATTATTGCTGTTTCGCAACTCTGATAGTACAAGTTCTTTAATATAGATATTTTTTTTAATAATTATAATTTTCACATACTTGCTATCTATGTACTGTACTAGCGGACGCCTCGCGGTTTCATCCGCGTAGTTCCCGTTCCCGTGGGAATTCAGGGATAAAAGTGGCATATGTCACCCGGGAATAGTGTAGCTTCTCAACGGTGAAAGAATTTTTGAAATCGGTCCCGTAGTTTCTGGAGCATATTCAATACAAACAAACAATCAAATCTTTCCACTATATAATAGTATAGATTAGTTAAAAATTTTAGATTTTAATAGAAAGAAAGAAATTTATTGATTTTTTTTTTTAATTTGAATTTTATTTTGTAACAAAAGCAAATAAGAAACAGTTACAACATAACGACCGCTGGGCAAAGGTCACCACAGTTGGGACCCCAAAATTTAAACGACCTCAGGGTCGACCCAAATGAAGGATGTATGACAAACTAAATGGTCACGACAGTAACTGGACCACCATAGCCGAAGACCGGGCAATCTGGAAGGAAAGGGAGGCCTATACCTATATATATAATTATATATATATAAAGATTACGTCTGCAATATAGTTAAAAGTTTGCGTTAAACCACCGTCTCGCTCGATAATTTTTTGTAGTCAGAGACTCAAGAATTCTTGTTTATTTCTTGTTACAGAAGGAGCCATGTGCCGTGTCCCGGAGGCCGTCGCGATTGCCCCCGCCGCCTCCGCACCACAGGCTTTCACTCGTGGTAAGTCGTATAACTTTTTTGTTTTTTAACATGGCACTTTGTGCATTTTGCCAGTGTCAAATTTTTAGATATTTTCTAGTATTTATAATAACAAGTAACTCGCTTATCTGAGTTTGTACCATCAAGGTAAGTTAGTAGGTTGGTACATCAAGAAAAAAATAAATCACACCCTATTTTACCTTGGTTACCAAAAGTATACACTATACAACTTTATTTTTGGTAAGCGATAAATATAACATGAGTATGGTTTTTTTTATATCTCTTACTTGAGAAATTATTCGTTCACCATACAAACTTTCATCCCCTATTTCACCCCTCCAAGATAATAAATATCCTAGAACCTTTCACATAGCACCATGTACCCCAAGCGAAGCGAAGCTATGTACCTACTATGGGAACCAAATAACTGATAGAATACTCATTTACATATAAGGGATCGTCCATTAATCACGTGAGGCTTTTTAGTAGTGCGCTAAACGTAAGCCTACAACCATATGAAAATTTTCAATATATTTTGTACCAAAAAATACACGTGATTTTGGGGTTGTCTAAAACCTCACCACATAAGAATCGCAAAATGTCGCAGGTCCACGATGGACGTAAATAGCTTAGGACAGAGAAAGATGGCAAATCTTGGAGGAGACCTTTACCTGGAGGGATTCCTGATTCTATTTTGAGTGAATTTAGTTTAAATATCGGGAAATAAAAGGTTTAAGGTGGTACGATTTCTATACAAATAAATTTTTGCCATATACATATATATATATATATATATATATAAGGACAAATGGAGCATAATTTTACAGTGAAATCACAGCTACTGGCTTTTATTTTGGTCTTTATTTGCAATAAATCACAATTGCTTGAATGAAACGTTAGATTACAAGCATAATCTACTGTTTTATTCAAAAACCATAAATTCATAAATCATTCATAAATTTTATTTTATGCTAATAATCTACTGTTTTATTCAGGCAATTGTGATTTACCGCAAATAAAGATCAAAGTAAATGCCAGTAGCTGTGATTCCACTGTAAAATTATACTTCATTTGCCCATAAATGGCAAAAATTGATTTGTATGGAAATCGTACCACCTTAATAAAAAAACGTAATATAATAGTACTTTGCTTTAACCTTGTCTTAGCCGCAAAGTAACGTAAGATACTCTTGTATGTAAGATGCACTTAGAGCGTTGGGCAACTTAATACGATCTGCGGTTTAAGTTACGTTTTGTTGTGTATGTATGTTATCTAATACATACATATATGTATACATATAAATGTGTTTAAATATAAATTATCATTAAAATATGACAGGTAAACGTTGTTGCATCTGGTTTTCTTTTTTTTGGGAATCTGTTTCTTTTTCTGGTTTTGTTTTTTATGTAACTATGAATGTTTGTTCGGTGTGTTCTGTATGTATTTACAAAAAAAACATATAAGTATTTTAACAGCTATCTTGTTCACATAGTACAAGCTTTGCTTAGTTTGAGGATAGATGGCGCTGTGTGATGGCCTACGATATTTATTTATTTAAATACTGTTAACGGTTAAGCAGGGTCGGGTTCAGTTAAGTATGGGTTTCCTGTTGGGACACCTTTTACAAATTTTATTTATTTTTCTTGCTAAAGGGCGGGTACCTCGCATTCGATGTGGTAGTGCTCTGAACCTCATTCGAAGTATCACGATCATTAAAAAAAAACAATCACCAAAATCGGTTCAGCCGTTTTCAAGCGCTTACCAACGAGTTTCATATAATTTTAATTAAGATAAATAAATATTGTAGGACATTGCACACAGCCCCATCTGACCTCACAAACTAAGCAGAGCTTGTATGACGCAAATCATATAAATAAATGGATAGTTTTTTTTTATGTGAAAAATAATGAGACGAACGAGACGCTCTCCTGATGGTAAGAGATAACGCCTGTCCATGACCATTGCAGCGATACACAGAACTTTGAGTAATAAAACAAAGTCCAGGGCATCGCTGCTTTGGCGCTCATTACTTTGAGACTTTCGATGGTTAGTCTCAACAGCCCAGTAATTTCGCTAGCTGCAGTACCCTTCAAACCGGAACACAGTAATGTTTACACACTACTGCTTGGCGGCAGAATATCTAATACTGCGGTGGTACCTACCTAGACGACCTCCTGCTAAGGAGATCTACCACTAAGTAAATAGAATTGGTGATAAAGCGTTCACATGCAAGCCTATTTACTATGAAAATAAATTGCCTATATAGTAGTGCTATCGTCGAACGAGTAAATTTTCTGTAATATTTTTATTGTTCATTTATCTTAACTGATTTTATGATATTTAGATAACAGTCTTTAGACTTTGACTTTGCATGTTTTGATCGTGATTATGGTATATAACAATAAGGCTGCTATGATACTGTAACAATAAATGTAATGTAGCGATGATAGCTCAGTGGGTAGCGCGGTAGGTTCGCATGCCGAAGGGCGTGGGTTCAAACCCCAACAATGAGCTTGAGCTGCCGGTGAAGGAAAACATCGTGAGGAAACCATAGCATGGTGGTAAGGTACTTTCTAGTACTCGGCTGGCTAGCTACCACCCTCAAGTTGAAAATCTGCCGCCAAGCATCTAGCTGTGTGTTCCGGCAGCCTCACTTGAGAGCCAGTTCCATTCCAGGCTAGGTGTGCTTTACCATCTTCGACCACACCTTCACTTAACATCAGGTGAGCTGTGGTCAAACAACTAGCCTGTCAACCATAAAAAAAAAAAAATGTACATATAAATGTATACAAGCTAATTTAGAATTGAACATGTTAAACTGTATTAAAATTAAGTCTGGTAAATGTGGACAAAACGTTCCATTCACAATACTACGAGTCAAAAAGTAATTTCATTTGAATGAGCGCATCTGTCTCTAAGTTTTCTTGTACTACAAGGAAACAAATGGGAATAAATTGACGTGATATATTTCTCAATTAAGAGCTACTTTTTACTTGGTGGTGGTGGTGGTACCACTGCATTACCAGATATTCTGCCGCCAAGCAGTGCTTTGTTACATTTGGGTCTTAATATTGAGGGATTTTTTTTACTGTTTCACGCAAAAACTACAGAACGGATTTGGATTAAATTTGGTATGGAGGGAGCTGAGACCCTGGATTAACACATAGGCTACTTTTTATCCTGAAAACATGTAGCGGGTAACACCGCGGGGCGCAGCTAATTTCAAATATTTGTAATGTGATGTAGTAGATTATAAGCATAATCTAAGTTTTATTCAAAAATCATAAATTCATAAATCATTAATAAATTTGATTTTATGCTAATAATAATCTACTGTTTTGTTCAAGCAATTGTGATTTACCGCATATAAAGACCAAAATAAATGCCAGTAGCTGTGATTTCACTGTAAAATTATGCTCTATTTGTCCATAAATGGCAAAAATTATTTGTATGGAAATCGTACCACCTTAAGTCCTTTAAACATAAAATCTAAACACACACACACACACACGAACGTGCACACACACATACACGCGCTTTGGTTTTCAACTACATGGGCTCACCGGAAGACCAGCGCTGGTCATACTTAGTACGACCAGTATTATGCTAAGGTGAGCCCTTATTTTGTAACTGTTTGATCGTTTTTGTGTTTTTATGTTGCAAAATAAAATCATTTTCTTTCTTTCAAAAAAGTTGTTTTTCTGCGCTTACATTGCAAACGCTGGCTAAACCTTACGAGATAGATCAAAATAAAATAAATAAATATCATAGGACATTTCACACAGCGCCATCTGGCCTCAAACTAAGCAGAGCTTGTGTGATGGAAGTCAGATAACTGATAGAATACATAAATACTTTTTTTTTTTGTAAATACATACTTATAATACATACAGAACATGTGTCTGGGGACACAGAACAAACATTTGTTTATACACAAAATGTACCAATGTAATGTACCACGTTAGTACCTACATAGTACCGTGCCAAGCCGGGGCGGATCGCTGGTTCCGCAACAAAATAGCATCAAATCACTTGACAGTTCGCTTACACGTTACATTAGGTAAGCTGTTAGATTTATTGCATTGCATTACGTAACTCGAGTAATCGTCGATTACGGCCAAGGTTATACCTTATCCTTCTTGTTATAAATAGTTGTTTGCCAGAGAAAGAGTTCGTGGTGTCGACAGCCCCGTTAGCTCATTGGTAGTATATCTGCCTTGAGAGCTGTAGGGCGTAGGTTCGATTCCCACTCAGGGCAAACACTTTGTAAATAAAAAAATGTTTGTTCTGTGTCTGGGTGTTCTGTATGTATTTACAAAAAAAAAAGTATTTAATATATAATATTAGTTATCTGACTTCCATCACACAAGCTCTGCTTAGTTTGGGGCCAGATGGCGCTGTGTGTATAGTCCTACGATATTTATTTATTTATTTACATTTTTTCGGCATAAAAAGTAGCCAATGTAATCCAGAGTGTCAGCTACCTCCATACCAAATTTTATAACAATTCCAAAAAAGATTCAGACGTTTAAGCTTGAAGATGTAAAAAACATGCAAACACACTCAAACCTTTCGCCTTTATGATAATAATATTAGAATAGAATACAACTTTATTACAAACCAAAACAAACACAACAACATATCGCCAGTTGTTACACCAATTAATTAATTTTATTTCTTCTGTATTTTTTTTTTAGTGTGTGCAATAAAGAGTTAATCAATCAATCAATCAATCATACAAATATGAAACACTAGCTGCGCTCCGCGGTGTTACCCGCTACATGTTTTCGGGAAAAAGTAGTCTGTCCAGGGTCTCGGCTACCTCCATGATTAACAAACATCCATCCATCCATACAAACTTTCACAATAATATTAGTGGAATATATGTTTTTTCTGTAAATTAATAACATTGCGTTAGGTAGAAATGGGCGTCTGGCGCCAACTTGAAATTCAATATTGAATTCGATACAAACCGCGTCTCAATTTACACTCAATCTAAAACAATTTTCCGCCATATCAATACAACAACAGCCGCCAATTAGTTTGTTTGTTATGTCATCGTGTCGCTTATCTTACAGTCTGATAAACAGTATGGGAAATACGTAATTATGTAATTACAATCGACCTACGTCACACTAATCTTACAAAGGCGAAAGTTTGGAGTGTGTGTGTGTTTGAAAGAAAGGAAAAACTTTTAATTCTGGTCATACTAAGTGGTATGACCAGCGCTGGTCTTCCGGTGAGCCCTTGTAGTTTATACAACAGAAAAATAAATAAATAAAATAATAAAAATATGTTTGTCACTTCTTCACGCTCAAACGGCGGGACCAACCTTGATGAAATTTGGTATGGAGGTAGCTGAATTAACACTTTTAAATTATTTTTATTCCGAAAAAGTATTTCAGGTAACACCGCGAGGCGTAACTAGTATATATGTAATAGACAATAGTCAATACTTTATTTATGACTAGCGGACGCTTCGCGTAGTTCTCGTTCCCGTGGGAATACAGGGATAAAAAGTAGACTATGTCACCCGGGGATAGTGTAGCTTCCCAACGGTGAAAGAATTTTTGAAATCGGTCCAGTAGTTTCGGAGCCTATTCAATACAAACAAACAAATCTTTACTCTTTATAATAGTGTAGATACAGAACACCAAGACACAGAACAAACATTTGTTTATACCACATTTTTTTTTTTACTTTTAATAGATCTACGTTTGGCCACCAACTCGCCTAATGCAAAGCGACGGTGTGGCCGAAGTAGGAGCACGCTGATCCAGAAGAAATCTATTCACTCTAGCCTTAAAAACGTCCAAATTGTAATTTATGGAAAACAGGGAAGCCGGCAATGAGTTCCATTCGTGGGCCGTGCGCATCAAAAAAGTAGAGCGGAATCGCTGCGTACGAATACTGGGAACGCCCACTGGGAAAAATGTTTATCCTGGGTGGGAATCGAACCCTTCAGATATTGGAGCAGACATACTACCAACAACCAACAAGGCTATCAACTTAAGTATGTCATATATACTGATCGAAGGCTCAAAAACCCATTACAGGCTTTTCAAAATTCGGCTAATGCGAGTAGCGGTTCAAATGTAGCATATCAACAGCCACCACGCGATAAACAGCCTCGTTTAGGGCGCGTTGCGTATACAAACATGATCATCCAATCATTAAGTATACAGCACGACGTACAGTTACAGCACAGTAACATAACTCACGCACAACAGCCCTTCCATAGTACAAGCTTAGCTTAGTTTGGGGTCAGATGGCGCTGTGTGTAGTGTCCTACGATATTTATTTATTTCTTTATTGGTAGAATGTCTCAAGAGCTGGAAGGGCGTGGGTTCGATTCCCACCCAATTCTGTGCTTTTTATCTTCATCAAATTCTGTGTCTGGGTGTTCTGTATTTATTATAAGTATGGAATTACAAAAAAAAATTAGTATTCTATCAGTTATCTGACTGCCATAGTACAAGCTTTGCTTAGTTTGGGGTCAGATGGCGCTGTGTGTAATGTCCAGCAATATTTATTTATTTTACAAGAGCAGCGTATGCCCTCTATGGTAGAAAGCGTTTTGTTTCACTGAGTATGCGAAGTAGTAGTTTCCAATTTGCTCAATAAATTAGTTTTACTATCCCTTGTCGTCTCGCAAATAGCACACATAATGTAACTTGGTGGTAGATTTCCTTAGCAGGAAGTCGTCTAAGTGGGTACCACCGCAGTACCAGATATTCTGCCGCCAAGCAGTAGTGTGCAAACATTACTGTGTTCCGGTTTAAGGGTACTGCAGCTAGCGAAATTACTGGGCTGTTGAGACTAACCATCTAGTCTCAAAGTAATGAGTGCCAAAGCAGCGATGCCCTGGACGTCGTTTTGTTACTCAAAGTTCTGTGTATCGCTGCAATGGTCATGGACAGGCGTTGTCTCTTAACATCAGGAGAGCGCCTCGATCGTCTCATTACTTTTACATTAAAATAAATAAAAAATATTTAGTTTAGTTTTTCTTAAAGTATGATGATTTTGGTATGGACGTAGCTGATACCCTGGATTAACGCAGGCTACTTTTCATCCCGAAAACATGTAGCGTGTCACACCGCGGGGCGCAGCTAGTAAGAATTAAACTAAATAAAAATGTTTTCCATTATCTTTCATTAATCCGAACTCATAATAAAGTTTTCTATGGCTACGCCATATTAGATATATTTTATGACTCTGAAAGTCCGTATTTGCAGCAGATGAAGCTATTTATGTAAACGCAATAACATAAATCTTCCGAAAACCGTTACGGCAGAACCGTTACAAGGGTATCTATTTCGCCGAGCTAGCTTACTGCTACCATCCCAGCCCGTCTCTCATGTCTAGACAACGACATATTTGACCCGCCTTCCCCTATTTCAATAGCTTTCTAGCCCTAGAATAAATACAAATATTATATTAATAACACCAAAGTTACAGGTCTTTTTCTATTCATATTTAAAAATCATAACAAATGTCAATACAATGAAAATGTCAATGAAATAATATGTCAAATATAAATTACCGGAAGACCAGCGCTGGTCTTACTTAGTATGACCAGTATCATGCTGAGGTGAGCCCTTAAATAAATAAATAAATATCGTAGGACGTTACACACAGCGCCATCTGACCCCAAACTGGCGATGATAGCTCAGTGGTTAGCGCGGTCGGTTCGCATGCCGAAGGGCGTGGGATCAAACCCCAACAATGAACTTGAGCTGCCGGTGAACGAAAACATCGTGAGGAAACCATAGCATGGTGGTAGAGTACTTTCTAGTACTCGGCTGGCTAGCTACCATCCTCAAGTTGAAAATCTGCCGCCAAGCATCTAACGGGGTGTTCCAGCAGCCTCACTTGGGAGCCGGTTCCATTCCAGGCTAGGTGTGCTTTACCATCTTCGACCACACCGTCACTTAACATCAGGTGAGCTGTGGTCAAACAACTAGCCTGTCAGCTATAAAAAAAAAAAACTAAGCAAAGCTATGGAAGACAGATAACTGATAGAATACTTAAATATTTTTTTTGTAAATACATACAGTACACCCAGACAGAACAAACATTTGTTTAAATCACAAAATGCTTGTCCTGGGTGGAAATCGAACCCACGCCCTTCGGCTCATAGCTCCTTATTTTGTAACTGTTTGTCTCTGTTTGTTCGTTTTTGTTTTTTGTGTTTTTATGTTACAGAATAAAATCTGTTTCTTTCTTTCTTTCAAAATAATTATGTCAACAAAAACAAAAATATTATAATTACTTATTAGTGATAAACTCTAATATTCAGATAACAAGCTCTAAAAATATCGACCAAGATCGATTAGACGTGAGGAAACCGTAGCATGGTGGTAGAGTATTTCTAGTATTCGGCTGGGTAGCTACCACCCTCAGTTAAAAATCTGTCGCCAAGCATCTAACGGTGTGTTGTAACGACTGGGAACCTTACTAAACTGCTATACGATATGCGGTCGCGTTGATTTTCGTTCTACAATTTATCAAACTTTGCACTTAAGTTGTTGGGACAGTAATGTGCCATTGTGTAGATTTGCGTCTATTGTTCTTGTCTGAACTTGAAATATACGCGTGGAATAGGCCAGAAATTAGATCCTGTCCATCTTCGTTTTAGAAACTGTTTAATTTTATTGTCTCATTGGATGTACCTACGTCATAAGGGATTCTTATGTGCCTACTCATTGGACTGTAACGAATGTTGTTTAAATATACATTCAAATATTAATGTATAGTCTAGAAATAGTTTAAAACAAAGGCGCTGCTCGCGTCTGTCGATTTCTCCACTAGTTTTTTTTTATGGTTGGCAGGCTAATGTTTGACCACAGCTCACCTGATGTTAAGTGAAGGTCTGGTCGAAGATGTTTACCATCTTCACACCTAGCCTGGAATGAAACTAGCTCTCAAATAAAGTTGCCGAAACACACCGTTAGGTGCAGATTTTCAACTTGATGGTAGTAGCTAGCCAGCCGATTGCTAGAAAGTACCCTACCACCACGCTATGGTGTCTTTACGATGTTTTTCTTTACCGGCAACTCAAGCTCATTGTTAGGGTTTGAACCCAAACCCTTCGGAATGTGAACTGACCGTGCTAATTCTGAGCTATCATAACTCTGAAGCTCTGAGTACAGGGGCTGCTCTTAGTGTTGTTGAGAAAATACGGTAGTGGCGCCAATACAATAACTTCAGTTAAGGTGGTTCGATTTCCATACTACTAATGTTTTGCCATTTATGGACAAATGGAGCATAATTTTACAGTGAAATCACAGCTACTGGCATTCATTTTGGTCTTTATTTGCGGGAAATCACATTTGCCAATTTGAAACCACCTTAAGTTTGTATTACACGGTTGTCAAGCCATTAAACTCATAAAACGACAGTCACGACCCACTTAGTTAACAAAATGACAATGGGATGATAAATAAAACCGTGTTAGAAAACTGTCTAAAAAACCGTATTAAACGATTCCCATAGAAACAATAACAAACAGCTGAGATAAGGCCGTGGCTTGAGTATAGGCGGTGCGGTAGACGGCAATCATAAAATACATTTTCATTTTAAACGCAAAAGACAGTCCGACACACTCCCTTTTCGAACCTAGCTATATGAAGTAGGATTGATCTGTTTTTCTACATTCAATTGGTTATCAACGCTTTTTGATGGTGTGTGATGTCCTGGCTGAGGATGAAGTATGTTTATCAGGAACTTGAAGAAACCTGTTGCCTCCATTGATGTCTCCAATGGATCTCTGTGACCCTCTAATTCCCCCCATCAATACATAGTCCTTATTGGTAATCACACGAATTTTTAGAATGCGAATTTTTTTTTTATATGTAAAAGTAACGAGACGATCGAGGCGCTCTCCTGATGTTAAGAGACAACGCCTGTCCATGACCATTACAGCGATACACAGAACTTTGAGTAACAAAACAACGTCCAGGCATCGCTGCTTTGGCGCTCATTAAATAAAATAAATATCATAGGCACAGCGCCATTACACACAGCGCCATCTGACCCCAAACTAAGCAGAGCTTGTGCTATGGAAGACAGATAACTGGTAGAATACTTAAATACTTTTCTTTTTTTTTTTGTAAATACATACTTATAATACATACAGTACACCCAGACACAGAACAAACATCGATGTTAGTCACACAAATGTTAGTCCTGAGTGGGAATCGAACCCACGCCCTTCAGCTCTCAAAGCAGACACACTACCAATGAACCAACAGGGCTGTCAAATTACTTTACTAATACATTTACATTTACTAATACATTACTTTGAGACTAGATGGTTAGTCTCAACAGCCCAGTAATTTCGCTAGCTACAGTACCCTTCAAACCGGAACACAGTAATGTTTGCACACTACTGTTTGGCGGCAGAATATCTGGTACAGCAGTGGTACCTACCTAGACGACCTCCTGCTAAGGAAATCTACCACCAAGTCCTTTGTGAGTTTTAAGTGTGTTTGTATGTTTATTACTGCTTCACGCTCAAACGGCTAGACCAACTTTGATGCAACTCGATATGGAAGTAGCTGACACACTAGATTAACACATGGTCTACTTTTTAACACCGCGGGGTGCAGCTAGTTTGTAAATAATAAATGCATTAAAAATATTTAAAATTATCAATTTAGTAGACTTGCTTAACTTTTTTTGTATAGTACAACCTTAAGACTACAGTGTAAGGTAAGTAGTAGAGACGTTATGTTATAACCAGCGGCGGCCTTAGCTGTTGCGAGGCCCGGGGCGACAGATCATTATGAGGCCCTTTTTCTTTGAGTCCGTTTTACTAAAAAATTAGTTCGAGTGCTCGAGTGGCAGTAACATGCTTGCACTAATAATGAAACCGTGCGTTCAGGGGGGTTTAGTTAAGTGCGAGGCGCGAGATACACATACAATATATTGATTAATTATTTTGTAGCGATGATAGCTCAGTGGTTAGCGCGGTAGGTTCGCATGCCGAAGGGCGTGGGTTCAAACCCCAACAATGAGCTTGAGCTGCCGGTGAAGGAAAACATCGTGAGGAAACCATAGCATGGTGGTAAGGTACTTTCTAGTACTCGGCTGGCTAGCTACCACCCTCAAGTTGAAAATCTGCCGCCAAGCATCTAACTGTGTGTTCCGGCAGCCTCACTTGAGAGCCAGTTCCATTCCAGGCTAGGTGTGCTTTACCATCTTCGACCACACCTTCACTTAACATCAGGTGAGCTGTGGTCAAACAACTAGCATGTCAATCATGAAAAAATAAAAAAAAATATACATATATGAAAAGACTTTTTTCTAAGAGGACGCGAGGCCCCGGGCGATTGCCCTGCTTGCCACCCCCTAAGGCCGCCACTGGTTATAACTTGTAGTATTGTAGCGCAGGCTGTGCTGTTGTTGTACTGTTATTTATTCTGTGGTATGACTCACCCTGTATAATGTCAAAGATCTACGCCAAGGTGAAACGCGACGGCAAAAAGTGTAGCTGATTTTCCTAACACGGTTCGATAGATCGAGTTTTGATATGATAGAAAAACACTGGGTAGGATTTTTTTCTTCTTAAAAGGATTGCATTAGATCACTTATCACACAAGTATGGGCAAATGATTTATAAATATTTAGATTAAATTGACTTCAATCACTTTTTTAGACATTCCTTGGACAGGACGACAGGACGACCTGTATGCCCCACTGAGAGGTATAAAAAAATAGTTGACTACTTGTTTGACTACAGCTCAACAAATACAAATATTTTATTGATAACGCCAATGTTGCAAGTCAATTCCGTCAATACAAAATTTCAAATATGTATGTAATTAAATGAGTACTAAAACACTGATTACATGTCAATGAATAAAAAAACGAAAATGTCAAATTAAGGTATGTCAATATAAAATTTGTACATACATATAAAAATATGTCGATACAAAAAAAAATCGATCTAATGAAATGATAACTATGATAAAAAAAACATAATTACTAGTAATTTAACTGATGTTAAGCGACGGTATGGTCGAAGGTGCAGCACACCTAGCCTGGAATGGAAATGGAGAGCCCGTTAGTTGCTTGGCGGCAGATTTTCAACTTGAGGGTAGCTAGCCAGCGGAGTACTAAAAAATAACTACCACCATGCTATGGTTTCCTCACTATGTTTTCGTTCAATTCACTTCAATTCACAATTGCTTTAATAAAACAGTAGATTAATATTAGCAAAAAATCAAATTTATGATTTTGAAATAAAACAGTAGATTTTGCTAATAATGTACTGTTTTTTTTTCAAGCAATTGTGATTTACCGCAAATAAATGCCAGTAGCTGTGATTTCACTGTAAAATTATGCTCCATTTGTGCATAAATGAAATATAAAAAAAATTGTTTGGAAATCGAACCACCTTAACATGTATAACAGAAATATAACTTACTGTACACTTAAAATATTGCATTAGGATAAAAGCTGTAAACGATAATGGTGAATAGTTTTTTGAACAAATGAAATGTAAATAGTAAAGAGTTAAATACATAATCCATAAGACAATGGCAGAAAAAAACACGAATAATTACAAAGTTATTTCCTTAAGTTAAACTACCTATTCACGAGAATGTTTCGTGTAGAAAAGTCTTTAAAAAACAATACAATATTGAATAAAAAAAAAAATTAAGCGTGGAAACGTTTATAACATAAAACCTACAAAGTCTGGATGATTAGCATATCAAATTTACGAATTAAAAATTATAATTATGACATTACAAACAAAATAAAAGCATTGTATTCAAATTTATTCAAAAGCTACGATACCCCGGTATGTCTGCGAGTTAATTGAACGCACAGTGTGGGTTTTCTATATGTACTATTATAAATAGGAAAGATTCTGTTGTTTGTTTGTTTGTATTGAGTAGGCTCCGAAACTACTGGACCGATTCTAAAAAATCTTTCACCGTTGGGAAGCTACACTATCCCCGGATGACATGGCTACTTTTCATCCCTGTGTTCCTACGGGAACGGGAACTACGCGGGTGAAACCGCGAGGCATCCGCTAGTACTGTTATAAAGAGGAAAGATTTGATAGTTTGTTTGTATTGAATAGACTCCGAAACTACTGGACTGATTTCAAAAATTCTTTCACCGTTGGGAAGCTACACTATCCCCGGGTGACATGGCTACTTTTCATCCCTGTATTCCCACGGGAACGGGAACTACGCGGGTGAAACCGCGATGCGGCCGCTAATTATTTATAAATACGATTTCAAAGCCACTTTTTTAACGAAACTAAAATTAAATTTGATAACACTAAGACTTGATAGAAAAAAAAAGTGTGACTCTCGTTATTTGATTTTTATTTACAACTAGCGGACGCCTTGTGGTTTCACCCGCGTAGTTCCTGTTCCCGTTGGAATACAGGGATAAAAAGTAGCCAATGTCACGCCGGGATAGTGTAGTTTCGCAACGGTGAAAGAATTTTTGAAATCGGTCCAGAAGTTTTTAAGTTTATTCGTTACGTACAAAAATACAAATCTTACCTCTTTATAATGCCTCCTGTTCTCCTCTCCTCTTTATATTTCTTTTTAATAGATAGAATACAATACAACTTTCTTACGCACCAAACATACATACATTAACATACAAATATCCCACTAATATTATAAATGTGAATGTTTGGATGGATGGATGGATGTTTGTTAATCCTTCACGCAAATAATACAGAACGGATTTGGATGAAATTTGGTATGGAGGTAGCTGAGACCCTGGATTAGAACATAGGCTACTTTTTAACCCCAAAATATGTAGCGGGAAACACCGCGGGGCGCAGCTAGTGAAACATAAAAAAGAGATATAGAATATAACAAAACAATAAATATTAGGTGCTCTTATCGCCTAAAGCGATTTCTTCCAGGCAACTTGTGGATGGAAAGAAACATATACCTATTAGGTTGGTGTTAATAAAATAACTTATTAAACGGTGAAAAGATTATTTAAATATTAACGGATATACTACCAATGAGCCAACAGGGTAGTCAAAATAATAATCGATTATAATCGATAAATAATCGATCATTTGCAACCCAACGAATGGTGTTTTCTTGGTTCTTGTTTATGCCACAGAATAAAATGTTACATAGCATGTAACAGTTTAGGTATTATGAGCCATAGCACCGTCGTGGCGCGGAAGCACGTTTTTATATACCAATGTCTCTACTTGGATAGAAAAAAAATAATTGGGAAGTGATTGCAATAATACCAGCAAGTATAATTATATTTAGTTCCTGTATTTTTTTTTGTTCGCCGTAAAGTTCTATTTTGTCTATTACGTTTCGTACGTACTTAGTTTTGTTTGATTTGCTAATCCTAATGTCACAGTTAATATTTTTACAATCAAATATAAATATCATAGGATATTACACACAGCGCCATCTGACCCTAAACTAAGCAAAGCTTGTACTATGGAAGACAGATAACTGATAGAATACTTATTTTTTTATTTGTAAATACATACAGTACACCCAGACACAGAACAAAACATTTGTCTACTACTGAACACATTTGGATGACATTTGGTATGGAGGTAGCTGAGACCCTGGATTGACACATAGGCTACTTTTTATCCCGAAAACATGTAGCGGGTAACACCGCGAGGCGCTGCTAGTACTTATATAATTATTATAATGTTTGTAATTTTCAGGTGGGGTCTGGTCGGTGCAGTTCTCCGGGCACGGGCCCCCTGTCCCCCGCGGAGGGCCCCCGGTGGCCCCACGCGCACCACGCACATCCCCTACACCACGCTCTTCTATCATCCAGCGTGAAGCGAGGGAAGGAACTGTTAGTAAGCTGTGATTCATGTTCATCGCGAGTCTTGAGACTTGATGCTCAAATTGAACTTTTTATGAATAAAATAGCTACACTAATTATAAAGAGGAAAGATTTGATTTTTTTTATTTGTTTTTTTTTTTAATGTAAAAGTAATGAGACGAACGAGGCGCTCTCCTGATGTTAAGAGATAACGCCTGTCCATGACCATTGCAGCGATACACAGAACTTTGAGTAACAAAACAACGTCCAGGGCATCGCTGCTTTGGCACTCACTACTTTGAGACTAGATGGTTAGTCTCAACAGCCCAGTAATTTCGCTAGCTACAGTACCCTTCACACCGGAACACAATAATGTTTGCACACTACTGCTTGGCGGCAGAATATCTGGTACTGCGGTGGTACCTACCTAGACGACCTCCTGCTAAGGAAATCTACCACCAAGTAGATCTGTTTGTTTGTATTGAATAGGCTCCATAACTACTGGATCACTCTGAATAATACTTTCATCATTAGAATGCTATATTATCACTGAGTGATATAGGCTACATTCATATTGTTAATCAAGTATTGTTTTCCCGTGAGAAGCCGGGGCGAGCTGCTAGTGTTTTAGTAAAGTCACAAATTACTTTTTTTATTTGTTGTAAAAGTTTTGAGTAATTAAATAAAACTCAGTCAAAAATATACCTCGGATTTCAAATCATGCAATTGTCATGCAATTCTCGATCTTGTTTTTTCGCACTAGAGCGAGTGGAATCCGAGTTTTTTCTGGAGTAGATAATTAGCATAATCTACGGGTTTATTCATAAATTTGATTTTATGCTAATAAAATCTATTGTTTTATTCAAGCAAATGTGATTTACCGCAAATAAAGACCAAAATAAATGCCAGTAGTTGTGATTTCACTGTAAAATTATGCTCCATTTGTCCATAAACGGCAAACATTTATTTGTATGGAAATCGAACCACCTTAACAACAGGCAGAGTGTGATCCAACGCGAACCGATTTTGAATATTAAAAAAGAAACCTCCTTTAAAGAAATTTCTCGGCTGCGAGCCAGCACGGCAGGTTATTAGTTTTATAAAGTATCTTATAACGTAAATGTATTGTTTACATGTCTAACCGCATTAGAACTAAGGATATGTAAGTATTGCAGTAATGAATAGTGCTTCTTTATTTCTCGGCTGTATTGAATAAATAAATAAATATCGTAGAACCATGCACACAGCGCCATCTGGCCCCAAACTAAGCAGAGCTTGTGTGATGGAAGTCAGATAACTGATAGAATACATAAATACTTTTTTTTTTTGTAAATACATACTTATAATACATACAGAACACCCAGACACAGAACAAACATTTATTTATTTACAAAATGTTTGCCCTGAGTGGGAATCGAACCCACGCCCTACAGCTCTCAAGGCAGATATACTTGAGCCAACGGGACTGTCAAAGTAAAGTATTGTAACCGTCATCAATATTCTCACATTCAAATATTCACCTTACTATGCGTTGTTTGAGTTCATTTTCCTGTTGCTATTGAATTTGTACCGTCATCTGGTAATCTAGATTCTGTAAAGGTTTAGGTAGGTAACGTATAAAATATGGACAGTATGGGAGATGTCACAAAAGAGACATTACGGTGTATTACAGATTTGATTTCAATAAATATGTCGCGGCTTATACCTTTCTCTTAGAAATTTGCTTTGTGAAATGTTTTGATAAAACTTTTAAAGTTTTTAGACGTTGCTTGGCATGTAAGTCTCCAGGGATTAAAGCGAGAAACGGTAATATAGTTTCTACGCGATTTCAGGGTCGATTTCATACTAAAAGTTTTCACATTGTTGAGATTAATAACCTCCTTTCGGCTTACTCCAGCCGTTCCACGTAGCCCAGTATAAAATATCTAATATATAGTATAAAATATCGTCACAGATGTGGAATATCAGTTTTATAATTACGGTCTTTTATATTAACAAAAATGGTTGACTGCCCTGTTTGCTTATTTGGTAGCATATCTGCTTCAAAAGCTGTAGGCATGGGTTTGATTCCCACCATGACACACATTTATGTGATAGAAGTAATTTTTAAACTTTTGCGACTTTTACCGACTCTGGAGAGTGCGAGTGTCCGCACTCACTGCGGGTGCCTATAATTTTTGAATGAATTTACAAAAAAAAAAGAAAGTATTTAAGTATTCTGTCACCTGTCTGGTTCCCATAGTACAAGCTTTGCTTAGTTTGGGGCTAGATGGCGCTGTGTGTAATGTCCTTAAATTTTTTTTTTTTTATACATTTATGCTTACGTTTGCTCGCTATCTCACCTATTAACCAATTCACTCGCGACTTAATTTGTTCGCCATGGTCGGACCTAGATGTCTGTATGGTCCATACTGGCTGTATATTCTTGTAGGGGCTACGCAAGCGACTTATCTTGATTTAAAGCTAAAGCTCTAGGTTAGCTCTTACTTTCAAGATAATCTAGCTGTTATGTACGTAATGCAAGATAGCAAACATGGTATGGAAGGAAATATATTGACTTTACTTGACACTTTTTTTATGGTTGACAGTCTAGGGGCCATCCATAAGTTACGTCACACGTTCAGGGGGAGGGAGGGGGTTCACGAAGTGTGGGGCGGGGAGGGATCCCAAATTTTGTGACATCACAGTTTTTCAAAATACATCTATAAGAAAGATAAGAAAGAAAACATTTACAACATTTCAACATCATCATCATCATCATTTTCATTTTTTTTTTCAACATTTTTTTTTTCTATCTATCTATACTATTATAAAGAGGAAAGATTCGATTGTTTGTTTGTCTCCGAAACTACTGGACCGATCTTAACAGTTCTTTCATTAATACATAGACTATATTTTATTTAAAAAACAATTATAACTTGAAAAAACCATTACTTAGCATGCGCAGCGAAAACTATTGACAATAGAATAAAGTGACGTTTTATAGAGCAAATCAAAAAAGTCCGCAATATCATTTATGTCAAAATGTTACAGTTGTCATCTACCTTATATGTACACTATTGTAAAGAGGAAAGATTTGATTTTTGTTTGTTTGTTTGTATTGAATAGGCTCTGAAACTACTGGACCGATATGAATAATTCTTTCATCATTAGAATGCTACATTATCACTGAGTGACATAGGCTATATTTCTATTGTTAATCGAGTTTTGTTTACCTGTGCGAAGCCGGGGCGAGCTGCTAGTACTATTATAAAGAGGAAAGATTTCATTGTTTGTATTGAATAGGCTCCGAAACTACTGACCGATTTTAAAAATTCTTTCATCGTTGGGAAGCTACTCTATCCCCGGGCGACGTAGGCTACTTTTTATACCTGTATTCCAACGGAAACGGGAACTACGCGGGTTAATTCCGAGGTGTCCGCTAGTATGTAATACCTACTTTAAATCTAATTGCATAATTTTCTAAATGTAAATTGCAAAATATTTGACATTACACTAGGTGGGGGGTATCTCACAAATGTGACCATCTGTGACATGGACGGGGAGGGATAAAAAAATCACTAACATTGATGTTTGTTCTGTGTCTGGGTGTAGGTACTGTATGTATTTACAAAAAAAAAGTATTCAAGTATTCTATCAGCTGTCTGGTTCCCATAGTACAAGCTTTGCTTAGTTTAAGGCTGATGTTAAGTGAAGATGTGGTCGAAGATGGTAAAGCACACCTAGCCTGGAATGGAACTGGCTCTCAAGTGAGGCTGCCGGAACACACCGTTAGATGCTTGGCGGCAGATTTTCAACTTGAGGGTGGTAGCTAGCCAGCCGAGTACTAGAAAGTACCCTACCACCATGCTATGGTTTCCTCACGATGTTTTTCCTTCACCGGCAGCTCAAGCTCATTGTTGGGGTTTGAACCCACGCCCTTCGGCATGCGAACCTACCGCGCTAACCACTGAGCTATCATCGCTACAAAAATTATGGTACAAAAAATAAACATTGTCAATAGACCCTGACAGGTAAAAAATTAAACAATAACGTACTATGTTTGTGTTGTCAACAGCGATGGTCGCAGGTGGTCGGTCGCTTCTCTACCTTCTTCCGGCTATGGGACCACACCTGGCAGTTCCAGTTTGTCAGTAAGTATCACATTTGTTACGTTCTCATGTTAAACCACGTAACTAAGTGGAGTGACACCCCTGACTCCACAGTTTTAGGTACTATCGGCCGCCTTTCCTCTCCGTGAGGCACATGACATCAGGTTGCCACTCGCTATTTCACTACTTCGTCTTTTTTAGGGTCCCGACCCTATTAATAAGACTCCGTTGTCCGTCTGTCACCAGACTGTATCTCATGAACAGTGATAGACAGTTGAAATTTTCACAGATGATGTATTTCTGATGCCGCTATAACAACAGATACTAAAAAACAGAATAAAATAAATATTTAAGGGTGCTCCTGTACAACAAACGTGATTTTTTTGCCGTTTTTAAAGAACACTTCGTGTGCCGTACCGTGTTAAAAAATAAATAAAAATATTGATGTGATATTTTTCGTATGCCTACGCTACTATAGATACCGGAAGACAAAATCAAGGTATAGGACAATCTATGTGGCAAGCGCATACGGTAAGTATGCGCTTGCCACATAGATTGTATTGTAATGCTGGAACTCCCTTCCGCCGCCCATACGTGAGATTCAAAACAAATGCGGTTTTAGGTTGAAGATCAAGAAGCATTTTGGAGTTGCAGAAGTCAAGTAGATAGCAACCAGCCTGCCTTCAGTACGTGCTTCTTGTTTCTTCAATCTTCATTCTATGTGTATATTTATTTTCTTTATTTTTCTTTCCAGCATTATTTAGTATATGTTTCACGCCAGCCCCTACTATTTTTATATTATTATAGCTATTATTATTTCTGCACTCTAATTATTATTCATGTATGTACTAAAATATCCTAGTCTTCTTCTATAAGCAACTTTCTAGACTTTTTCTATATTTATAATTTATTTATTCTATTATATATTCGCGTATGTATTTATGTATTTTTTTTTATTCAGTCTCGTGCGTCCCAAAAGGTTAGTTCTGAAAACCAGCGCTGCTGAGAAATCGGCAGCACTAATGCTGAGAACTAACCTTTTTTGTCGCACTGGACACTACAGCGACAACTTTCCACTCATTATTATTGTTATTTTTATTTTTCTAATCTTTTATTTGTAGTGTGTTTTTGTTGTTGTAGTGTTGTGTGTGGCAAAATAAATGTTTTCTTTCTTTCTTCTTTATTGTATTATACTTATTCTAAGTCGGGGTGGTAAGCCCTGCACTGACGCCCCGCTTGGGGTGTTTTGTGCATTTCCCCTGCCAGCATCTACCCAAGCCAACCCAGCTCCTTGAAGTGCCGGAGCGAGGCTCTGGGCCGCTGGCATAGTAGCTCCAGTGAGTTTTTTTTTATAATATATAGGCTTGCGTTTGACCGCCATCCCGCCTGATGTTAAGCGAAGATGCGGTCTACGGTGGAACACGCTCGCCTAGAAGAAACCGATTCACTCGCGACTTGAAGGTACCCAGACTGTATTCATTGGGGAACACCCACTCGGGCAGCAGATTCTAATGTCTAGCGGTACGTATGAAGAAGGTGGAATCAAACCGCTTAGTTCGAGCTATGAGTTGAGCTATGAATTGGGTGGCATGTTTAATGACATTGATGACGAGAAGCATTCAAGGTGTTGCGGCGACACGAATGATAGCGGAAGCAACTTCATGTATCATTCTGTGTATTTGCAATGCCAACGCACATGCTCTACAGTTTCATTTTCTTGCGAGCAGCCGCGGCATAGCGGACTACCCGTGGCTCCCGGTTTAACTTACTCGACGTTATGTTCGGTGGTATTGTTCAATGTCAATCAGAATGTTGAACTTCAACAGTTCAAAATACTACACGGCGGTGTATTGCGCTCGGTTACCTTGAGACCCTTGAGTCATATCAAATCTCTTATCAAAATCGCTTATCGAATTTCTTTATGCTTAGTAATTTCACCGGAAACATTAGCCTGCAATGTGAAACGGAGGTATTACTATATTTGCACACCACTATTTTTTTTTTATACATAACTAGTGGACGCCTCGTGGGACATGGGAATACAGGGATAAAAAGTAGCCTTTGTCACCCGGGGATAGTGTAGCTTCCCAACGGTGAATTTTTGAAATCGGTCCAGTAGTTTCGGAATAATAAAAAATAAATAATAATAAATATCATAGGACATTACACACAGCGCCATCTGACCCCAAACTAAGCAAAGCTTGTGCTATGGCGGACAGATAACGGATAAAATACTTAAATACTTTTTTTTTTGTAAATACATACTTATAACACACCCAGACACAGAACAAACATTTGTTTATATCACAAAATGCTTGTCCTGGGTCGGAATCGAACCCACGCCCTTCAGCTCTTGGAGCAGACATACCACCAATGAACCAACAGGGCTGGACTTTTGTTGTTATAGATAGATATAGATAGATTTCGGATATTTTCGCACCCTGTGAACGAGGGAGACGTTGCAGATTGATTCATTCCATTGATTTCGGTGCGGAACACTAAAATCAGGACAACTCAATATCGACCATTCCTAAACTCAAGTTGAGTAATGCACTTGTTCCGAGTACTATGATTCACTATGCATTTCCGTGTAAATTTACTTGTTAACTTTTCTGTGTAGGTATATATAGGTGTATGTATGTATACGCATGGACGTGACCCACTCGTCGTGCTAGTTAGAAAATAATTTCTGCAAATGTCCACAAAGCGATGATTGTGCACGTTCTCTGAGCAGTTTTGATTGAAATTACTTTTTTTTGGAAAACTTACAACTAAATTTAAATATTACCTCGTATACTGTACTACTGTACTGTACTGTACGTAATTATTTTTTTTCGAGAATTTTGCGAACCATGATTAAGTATAATTTTATCAACTTATCTGAATGATTGCTAGAAAAACATGTAAACATGACGACATATGCAACATGACGCCTGGTCTGATTAAAAAAAACCTAATGGAAAAGTATTTTTATGGCCCTAGCGGATAGAAAGAAAGAAAGAAAATAATTTTTATTTTGCAACAAAACAAAAAAAGACAAAAATAACAACAAATAGAGACAAACAGTTACAAAATAGGGGCTCACCTCAGCATAATACTGGTCATACTAATTAGTATGACCAGCGCTGGTCTTCCGGTGAGCCCTGTCGGTCAAACAAAACAAACATAACAAACAAACTACTATGAAAATAACTCCTCTCAAATTATCAACATACAAATAACAAAACAAAAATAACAGGCTCACGTTTGACCACCATCACGCCTGTTACCAAAAGAGAAGATACGATCTAGGATGTAACACGCTTGTCTAGGGGAAACCGATTCATGAAACTAGCGTTTTAACTGATAGTTTTAATGTCATGTCGTCTGGAGGCCTATGACGGTTGCTCTTATGGGACTTTTTTATTGTTGAAGAGCTAGGTGTTTGACCACAGCTCCCTGGTGTTAAATGACAGTGTGGTCGAAAATAGCAAACACGATAAGCCTACAATGAGAACTTGAAAGGAAGTTGCCGGAACACATTGTTAAGTGCTTGGCGGTAGATTTTCAACTTGAGGGTGGCAGCTAGCCAGCCGAGTACTAGAAAGTACCCTACTATCACGCTATGGTATCCTCATGATGTTTTTATCACATGGCAGCTCAAGCTTTTTACACGACTGCCCAAAAAAAGGAGTAATGTTCTCAGGTTTTATGTAAAATAGGTTTTTATTTAATACGTATAGAAAAAGAGGGGAATATGTTCTCACTCCTCTCCTGTCGAACGAACCAAGATAGTAAAACTAGTTTAGTTTCGATCAAATTTTTAAAAGTGGAACACCAGTAGCCGATGTTGGTAATCATTTCTTTATAGATCTTATCAATATTAATCGACCATCAGCACTAATTGCTTCGGATTTATTTTGTTGACGTCGTCGTTTAGGTATGTCTTGAGTTATTGATCTCGATTTCAAAATCCCGTTGTATGTTGACACAGCAAACTTCCATTTACAGATATTTTTTTTTGCATGCTTGACAGGCTAGGTCTTTGACATTTTTTTTTTTTAATACGGATAAGTCCGCGTTTGACCACCAACTCGCCTGATGGTAAGCGAAGATGAAGCACGCAGACCTAGAAGATACCTATTCACTCTGACCTTGAAAAGATCTAGATTATATCTCTCAGGAAATAAGGAAGCCGGTAGCTTGTTCCATTCCTTGGCCGTACGGATGAGAAACGTAGAGTCGAAACGTTTGGTACGTACCCAAGGAAATTCCACTACGTATGGGTGGTAGTGGGCCGTCTTTCTACTTGTCCTGTGGTAAAAAAGGGGATGGAAGAACAAGGTCGTACAGCACGGTAGCACATTCTCCAAAATGAATCCTGTAGAAAATTGAGACACTTGCTACCCTCCGGCGGTGTTCATCAGCTCACGTGATGTTAAGTGACGGTGTGGTCGAAGATGGTAAAGCACACCTGATCGAAATCCCGCTTTAACAAGTTTGCGGTAATGTTTAGTACCTACTAAGATTGTAAATCTAACAGAAAAGAAAAACAAAACTTTGTGTAACTTTTTTTTTCTTTGGTTTTGACGTCGCATTTTGAGCATTTGCCAGTGTCAAGTGTTTCATATTTTCAAGTTTAAAAGGTTATATAAGTTGTTATAAATATAGTCAAAGTCCAGTCTTGGTCAAGTACAGTCCGTTTCAGTCAAGTCCAGTCATGGTTTATTAAAGTAGTGGCGACTTTACCTACTATAAAGCTTTGATGGAATTTCGGAAGCAACACGAAAAGTCATGTTTCACCACATTATATCATTTTCCCACACTCGCGTTTTTAAGCATAAACACTCGACAAAACACTAGTTTTGGAAAAAAATACAACGGGGCGACACGACTCTTTCCGCGTTCCCGCCAAAACTGCAAATGTGCAAGTCATTGACTAAGGACGTCCTCAGTGCAATACGTTTAACAATATGATAATGTATGACTTCCTCCCCCGTGTTGCAGTCGCAATGCTCGTCCCAGGAGCGGCTGCTGGCGGTGCAGGTGGAGCCGCCGCGGCCTTGCCCGCACTGCTACCAGCACCAGAACTCGCTCAAGTAAGTCAGACAAATCCCACAATATTGCATAGTGGTAGAGTACTTTCTGGTACTTGGCTGGCTAACTACTTTTTTTTTTTTTTTTTATTGTTGACAGTCTAGGTGTTTGACCACAGCTCACCTGATGTTAAGTGAAGGCGTGGTCGAAGATGGCACACCTAGCCTGGAATGGAACTGGCTCTCAAGTGAGGCTGCCGGAACACACCCCTCAAGTACTACCCTCAAGTTAAAAATCTGCCGCCGAACTTCTAACGGTGTGTTCCGGCAGCCTCACTTGAGAACCAGTTCCATTGCAGGCTAGGAGTGTTTACCATCTTCGACCACAGCGTTACTTAACATGAAATTAGCTATGGTCAAATACTTAGCCTCTCAACCATAAAAAAAAATGCTACTTGGGAACACCCACTCGGGCAGCAAATTCTACTGCTAAGTGGTTCGTATGATGAAAGCGGATTCGAACCGTTGGCTTCTAATTTTTAAAGGCATAGATATACGTCATTGTCCGTCCAAGCTTTAAGTTAGCTATTTTTACTTAATTGTCTGCGTACTGTTCCCATTTGCAGCAGTTCACAAGGCAGCGGTATGAATAACTGGGCATCGCTGTCGGACAGCGGCGGCAGCGGTAACGCGGCCACGTCTCAGAGCCCCGCGCGCCGCGTGCGTAGTCGCAGTCTCAGGTGAATATGCACTGTTTTTTATTGGACTAAACAGTCCCTTGTTTACTGTTCTATCTCTATCAACGTACATACTCCTGCAGCGCTAGATAGCTAGCGCTACATACGCTAATAAAAAAGCTAACGATGTACGGGATTGACAAATGCTGTTGACATGTCACGTGGACAGCTTATGTCAATCCCGTACGTTTTTGGGGGTTTCCATTAGCGTTAACGCTATTCGAATGTTATTTGGCTAAGCCCCCTGCTCCCTAGCAAGCGAGAATAAAAGTCTTTCTACTCACAAAGAAGAGACACGTATCCATATTTTGGCATATGTCCCCGCGTAGAAAGACAAATATGTCCATGGGCACTAGCACGAGCCTGGTATCCGTTATGTTCCATTTCATAAATAACGTTTTTTAATTTGCTTGGATCCTTTAACATTATACAAGGGCATAACTTTGAAACAGCAAAAAAAATCAATTGCTCCATATATTTCATCAAAGGTCAACTTACTTTGGATTAGCTGGTTATTTTCGGAGTACAAGTGGTTCATAATGATGAGTACAATCACTCCTGTTCAGCTTAGTAGTTACAGCCAATGCTTATAACCCTGTGCTACCCCATCTTTGCTGTAACTTATTTATACTATTATAAAGAAGAAAGATTTGATTGTTTGTATTGAATAGGCTCCGAAACTACTGGACTGATTTCAAAAATTCTTTCATCGTTGGGAAGCTACACTATCCCCGGGTGACATAGTCTACTTTTTATCCCTGTATTCCCACGGGAACGGGAACTACGCGGGTGAAATCGCGAGGCGTCCGCTAGTTACAAATATGTTTGAAGATATGAGGTTGCAAATTATTTATTTATAGGCGAGGTTCAAGTTTGAATATTACACATATAGTCTGTAGTACGTTTTCGTTCTTCTCCAGTTCGCCAGTGCGTTCGGGCGCGGGCTCCAGCGGTGGCTCGGGCTCCCGCGATGACGCTGTCTCCGCCATGTCGTCGCTCTTCGCAGCCAGGTTCCCCGCCGCGCAGCGGGCTATGGACGACAAGTGAGTGCATTGTTACTCTGCGCGGGCACTGAGAACGGCTGCCGGAGGCTTTTTTTTATTGTCAAACGGGTCACTGTTTTATTACGTTTTCCAGGATAAAAATATCCCATGTGTTAATCCGAAATATTAACTATCAGGAATAAAATTTTGAGTGCAATGCGTCTAGCGTCGGCACTCAGGTAAGCTGCCGGAGGTTTTTTTACTGTCAAACGTGTCTTCAACTGCGTTTTCCACAATAAAAATAGTCTATGTGTTAATCCAAAATATTTGCTATCTGTGCTCTTAAATTTGAGTGCAATATTTTTAGCGCCGGCATTTAGAACAACTGCCGGAGGTTCTTTTTTTTAGTGATTAACGCCTCACTCCTCAACCGCGTTATCTAGGATTCTTACACAGGTATTCCTATTAAGTTTCTTAGTATTTTTATATTATGCACACAAAATGATGAGATATCTAAGAGGCTATCAATATGTCTTTGTTTCAGGCTACGAGCGTTGATCGACGAGGTGACTGAACTGGATAAGAAGCCAGATCGGCCGCCCATCGAGAGATTCGTACAGCGCCAGGTATATTCATCTATTGGAAATTTTTGTGTGCCTGTTTTTCTTTCGCTTTTATTATGGAAACTGACATGAGTTTTATACATTTTTGTTTTATTTATATCTTATATTTAAACTTTGAAGCTTGCCCCAAACAGACGCGTCACGTATCATAGTGACGTCACGGCGTGTAATGTGACCTGCTAAAACCGTAGCTTGGTTTTATACAAGTGCCACTATTTATGATAGTGGACGTGGAATTCTAAAGCCTTTTCCATATAAGTAGCTACGGTTGCGACCACGAATCTTCGCCGAGCCTGTGTGGGGCAAGTTTAATCTTGGTTAGTTAGTTGCAATATTTTAAACATAACATATAAGTACATAATCATTGTATTTTTACTGCAGATTTTTTTTTTAGTTCTATTTTATGTACGTAAATCCTTGATTTTTAATCAGTTTCTCTTGGGTAGGTGTTGGAGATGGCCCGCGACTGCCTCCACAAGTCTGAGTCGAAGCAGGTCACCAGCAGCTATTTCTACGACATGTCAGATAGCTTGGATCGGTTACTTGCGGAGGTAATTAAAATTGTTTAATTAGGTTCATTTTTGGCATTGCACATCCATTTTGCGAGTGTCATAATTTTAGTATTGCATAAAAAATCTTCTGAATCTTGTCTGTTTGTGACCCAAGTCACACAAAGTAAATCCTGTTATGCACAAGTTTCTAGTATAGCTTACTGCTGCGAGAAGAGGATATGAAGACTTGTGGTTATTTTGAATTTATTTACATTTTTTATTGCCGCTAGCGAAATTATTCGGCTGTTGAGACTAACCATCGAAAGTCTCAAATTAATGAGCGCCAAAATAAAATAAATAAATATCGTAGGACATTACACACAGCGCCATCTGACCCCGAACTAAGCAAAGCAACTGGACTTTGTTTTGCTGCTCAAAGTCCTGTGTATCGCTGCTATGGTTATGGACGTTATCTCTTACCATCTCGTTCGTCTCATTACTTTTACGCAAAAAAAAACATAATGAAAATATTATGATTGTTTATTTCAGACGCGAGAAAAGTCCGCAGATGCTGGTGCGCAGGTGGCGCCACTGGTGACGCGGCTAATCCTAGCGATGGCGCGCCCAGCGCGTCTGCTGGAATGCCTGGAATTCGACCCTGAGCGATTCTATCGGCTGTTGGAAGCTGCAGAAGGACACGCCAGAAATTTACAGGTATTCACAGATTAGGACAGATAATATGATAAGACTTCTTTACTGTTTATGAGTTGACAACATCAGACTGTAGGATTCCGATGCCGCCTCAATGGTCAGGATTACTCTTCTGATATGAGCTTTCAAGTCCAAATAGTATAATAAATATAAAAAAATGTTTGTTCAGTGTCTGGGTGTTCTGTATTAATTATAATTATGTACCTATTTACAACAAAAAAAAGTACTTAAGTATTCTATCAGTTATCTGACTTCCATAGTACAAGCTTGGCTTAGTTTGAGGCTAGATGGCGCTGTGTGAAATGTCCTACGATATTCATTTATATTTCCAAATATACCTGTTCTTTTTATAAACTGTCCCAGTGCTGGGCGCGAGCGTAATTTTCAAAATGTTTAGCTAAACTGATCTTTATTTCCAGGGTATAACAACTGACATACCGCAGTACATAATTCACAAGTTGGGATTGTCGCGAGACCCCCTGGCAGAAATGAACGTGCCTCCCGCGCCACCGCCCCCGCCCCCGCAAAACGCATCCCCTTCTAAGTGAGTAAAAAAAAAACAACTACTAACAATATTTTATTTTCGTCTAAAATTATTGTTATTTGCGTGATAAAGAAAAGAATATTTGAGAAAGAATTGTTGTAAACTTTGCTTAAAAATGTAACAATAATTATTTATTTATTTTATTAATATTAGGGAAATTAACTGCTAGTAACATACTTAGTTACCTATATATAAATATATAAGGCCATTTAAAAATTTCCAAAAACAATTAAAATTAAAAAAATACATAATTGTACATTATGTCTTGTATTAAATCCAATCAATAATGTATATATTAAGTATATAGGTAGGTATGCAACAGTAAGAAAGAAAGTATAGACAATATAGCAAACCTAATATAGTCGGTCGTGTAAAAACCTAATTTATGTTTATACTACGGTATTTTTTGTAGCGATGATAGCTCAGCGGTTACCGCGGTAGGTTCGCATGCCGAAGGGCGTGGGTTAAAACCCCAACAATGAGCTTGAGCTGCCGGTAAAGGAAAACATCGTGAGGAAACCATAGCGTCGTGGTAGGGTACTCTCTAGTACTCGGCTGGCTAGCTACCACCCTCAAGTTGGAAATCTGCCGCCAAGCATCTAACGGTGTGTTCCGGCAGCCTCACTTGAGAGCGAGTTCCATCCCAAGCTAGGTGTGCTTTACCATCTTCGACCACACCTTCACTTAACATCACGTGAGCTGTGGTCAAACACCTAGCCTGTCAACCATAAAAAAAACAAAAAATTTTTTTTGAAAATTTTGTGTCAAGTTTCTATTATACATACTTTCTTATATATCGCAGGGTTCTGCGATTGTCTATAAGGGTAAAGAATTGCATCGCATTTTGTTCTGCTTCAGAATCCGCGGTCGCCAATCGCCGCCCGGAGCGCCCGGCAACAAGGACGGGGCTCCGCCCTCGGAAAGCGATTACCAAGTCATCAAACTGATCTCAAACGGAGCCTACGGAGCCGTGTACTTAGTCAAACACAAGCAAACTAGACAGAGGTGAGACTCCTCCTTTCCCCCTTTAAATGTTATGGCAAAATACATTATGCATTTGCCAAGATTTTAAAAACATTTGATTAAAAAAAAAACAACGGTCAAGTGCGAGTCGGACTCGCGCACGAAGAGTTCCGTACCGTTATCTATAAAAAAAAAAACAAGTTTGTTGTATGGGAGCCCCCTTTAAATATTTATTTTATTTTATTTTTAGTATTTGTTGTTATAGCGGCAATAGAAATACATCATCTGTGGAAATTTCAACTGTCTAGCTATCACCGTTCTTGAGATACAGCCTGGTGACATACGGACGGACGGACGGACAGCGAAGTCTCAGTAATAGGGTCCCGTTTTTACCCTTTGGGTACGGAACCCTAAAAATACGAATGCTAATAAAGGATTTTTTTTCTAAAACAGTATAGCGAGCATCTCTCGGGATGATATAAGGATTATAACGATTCCCCATACATTCAGACCTGTTCAGGAATTTGAAAGTTATGCTGGAATTAATAAACTCACATACTTACATGTATACATGAACTCCTCATCATCATGACTGCTAAACACGGGGCTTTGACAGCCCCGTTGGCTCATTGGTAGTATATCTGCCTTGAGAGCTGTAGGGCGTGGGTTCGATTCCCACTCAGGGCAAACATTTTGTGGATAAACAAATGTTTGTTCTGTGTCTGGGTGTTCTGTATGTATTATAAGTATGTATTTACAAAAAAAAAGTATTTATGTATTCTATCAGTTATCTGGCTTCCATCACACAAGCTCTGCTTAGTTTGGGGCCAGATGGCGTTGTGTGTAATGTCCTACGATATTTATTTATTTAAATAATGTTTTCCCCGTGATCAGGTATGCGATGAAGAAAATAAGCAAGAACAATTTAATACTAAGAAATCAAGTGGAACAAGCATTCGCAGAAAGGGACATCCTCAGCTTTGCGGATAACCCTTTTGTGGTGAGTTTTAATATTGACGTAACTAATTTTTTTTAAATATACTACATATAGATCTACGTTTGGCCACCAACGTCCCTTATTAATTAATTTTAGCGATAACGCCGCTTGTGGCACTTGCTCAGAAAATGATTTTGTTTTTTATAATTTTTCTGTTTCTGGTGGGCAAAATAAAAAGTTTCGATCTATTTTAAGACTTTCGATGGTTAGTCTCCAACAGCCATGTTTATAGTGCCACTAATATTTTAAATGTGAAAGTTTGGATGGATGGATGTTTGTTACTCGTTCACATAAAAACTACTGAACGGATTAAGATGAAATTTGGTATGGATGTAGCTGACACCCTGGATTAGCACATACACCCGAAAACACGTAGCGGGTAATACCGCGGGGCGTAGCTAGTGTCCAATAAAAACTTTTCAATTATCTCAATTTTTTTCGGGTGTCATACCAATTTTTTTTTGTATCTGTACTGTCCAGGTAACGATGTACTGTTCATTCGAGACGAAGCGGCATCTGTGCCTGATTCTGGAGTTCGTGGAGGGCGGCGACTGCGCGACATTGCTGCGCGCAGGCCCGCTGCCGCACGACATGGCGCGACATTACTTCGCCGAGGCGGTACTTGCCGTCGAGTATCTCCATTCTTATGGCATCGTACATAGGGACCTCAAGCCTGATAAGTAAGGATCATTTTTAAATCAAAAAAGGAGGAGGTTCTCAATTCGGCTGTATGTTTTTTTTTTTAAGAATAATAATATCTTTATTGACAAACAAACACAAAGCAAAAATACACATATATATGTCTTAAAAATAATATAAATATAATTTGTATTATTTATTGTGAAAAGGACAAAATCAGTTGCAAGAATTATTTTTTTGTATATGTATGTTAAGCGATAATTCCGCCAATGATGAATCGATTTTGATGATTCTCTTTTCTCTTGGTAGATCATACTTCAGACGTAGAGTCCCATGTACACTTTATCGATATCGATCGAGCGGTTTTAAAAAAATCAACAAAATTCTTAAAATTGTATACATCGATGATATTTTCGTTTACACCGAAACTTTGCTGTTTCATTGGAGCAGTGCGTTTAGTTGGCCTGAGGGTCGTGGAGTTAATGAGTATCCCGAGGATGAAGGATGTGTGTTGTGTTCCCACACATCTTCGTTAAGCCGGGTGGAGCAAAAGCTTCTCGAGAAGGAGTCTGGGAGACTAGCGCTATCGAGGTAGCGGACGAATGCGCAAGCGTACCCGCTACCCCGGTTCAAGGCGCGGAGACGGAACACCCCAGGGTTTTTAGTGGGTATGCCGTCATTCTTGACGGAGAGTCCCACATAACCACCTGCCACCCCCGTGGCCGGGTGGTATCCACAAAGGATTTTCCCTGGGAAAAAAAAGGGTCATGGAGTTGGTTTTTGGTTTTTGTTATTACTATACTTTTAGAAATCAGAAGCGGTTTTAGTTTTTTAAAAAATATATTTAACAAATCTAAAAGAAAACAAAAATAAACTCAATTCTTGATTAATTTAAGATGCAGGTAGTTTCTAAAGTACGTCCGTTCAGCTTAAGAACTCGATCTATATTGCCCGTGCGCTGCCTCTGCTTCGCCTTTTATACTATTCCGATTTTTAAGTATTCTTGTCTGCCAATAATACTATATTTATACTGTTATTATTATTGGTTGACAATAGACGCAAACTATTACATTTAAGACCTTTTTATACTGTTGTCATGTAAATAAAACCTTTGACTTTGACTATGTAGAAACTGATGTGGTTTTGATACATTTTTGTTTTGTTTACGCGGGATTACTCACGTTTTAATCATGTAGAATTATCCCACAGACGTAAAACAAAAATCTCCGTTGTTTGTTTAACAACTGTAATGTTTCTTTTCAGCCTACTCATCACAGCGACTGGCCATATCAAGCTTACTGATTTTGGACTCAGCAAAATGGGGCTAATGTCGTGTGAGTTGAAGTTGGTACTAAAAATCTAAGTTATTCGGATAGGACAAACGGTAATATAAACTTGGATACCAATCGATACAGAAACCTTTCAACAGCGAATTGTTTTTTTTTATTGTTTGTCAACAATAAAAAAAACAATTTGCTAGGTGTTTGACTACAGCTCACCTAATGTTAAATGACGGTGTGGTCGAAGATGGTAAATCACACATAGCCTGGAACGGAACTGACTTTCAAGTGAGATCATCTGCCGAAATACACCGTTACATGCTTGGCGGCAGTTAATTTAAATCTTTTTATTTGTGTGTTTTGTTTAGCGAAATTACAGGGCTTTTGAGACTTACCATCGAATGTCTCAAAGTAATGAGCGCTAAAGCAGCAACGCCCTGGGCTTTGTTTTACTAAACAAAGTACTGTGTATCGCTGCAATGGTCATGGACGTTATCTCTTAAAATCAGAAAAGCTTATTCTCATTACAGTTACATAAAAAAATACAATACAACTAAGAACTTGTGTGGTCGAAACTATAGCCATATGCCGACTCGTGATTAACCCCATATAAGGATTAGATGAAAGGCAAAGGCATGGCATTTCAAAGGGCATGTTAATAGAATCTTAAAAGGTCGGCAACGTATTTGTAGTACCCCTGGTATTGCAGATATCTATAGGCGACGGTGATTGCTTAACATCAGGCAACCCGTCAGCTTGATTGCCACCTGTGGCATTAAAAATAAAAAAAGGTAAAAATTAATTAAATTATTTAAAAAAATGTTGACAATCTTTTTTTTTTGTTGTTTAGTGGCAACAAATCTATACGAGGAGTATGCGGATCGTGAAGCGAGACAGTTCTCCGACAAACAAGTCTGCGGGACTCCCGAATATATCGCGCCCGAGGTCATTCTTAGGCAGGTTTGTAGACATACTCTTTTCAAATGTATTTACTTGGTGGTAGATCTCCTTAGCAGGAGGTCGTCTAGGTAGCTACCACCGCAGTACCAGTTATTCTGCCGCTAAGCAGTAGTGTGTAAACATTACTGTGTTCCGGTTTGAAGGGTACTGCAGCTAGCGAAATTACTGGGCTGTTGAGACTTACCATCGAAAGTCTCCAAAGTTATGAGCACCAAAGCAGCGATGCCCTGGACTTTGTTTTGTTACTCAGAGTTCTTTGTATCGCTGCAATGGTCGTGGGCAGACGTTATCTCTTACCATCAGGAGAGCGTTTCGTTCGTCTCATTATTTTTTTACGTAAAAAAAATGTTTTTTTTGTGTATAGCATTTTAAAAACATATTTTTGGGGCTTCTTGCACAATTTAACAGTTTCGTTCTGAAACGTATGGCTCCGGATACCAGCGGGCATAAAAACAGTATTTCGTATATTTTTTTTAATAGAACAGTAAAAAGTATTGGCGAACGAAAAAAAAGTGTAATACTGTTTTTATCAGTACCTATGGTTGGGAACCCTAATAGCATGCCACTTTGTTCATTTTGCCAGTGTCAAATATTTCGATATGTTCAAATCTTTCTTTACAAAAATCAAGAGAAGTAAGTCTGAACTGCAATCGCAAGTCACACAAAGTAAGTCAGGTTCAAGTCCATCATGGTCTAGTCATAAAGTGACGGTGACTTTACTAGAAGAAAAGTACAAATGTCATCAGATTTTTTTTTAATAGCAATTAGTATAAATGCCACTATTTCGTGCTTGAAAAAAACTAGTTTTTAGGAAATAATATAAAAATCAGCGACATGATTTTTTCCGCCAACAAACAACAAATACAAATTACCAAACATTATTATTATTTAACAAATTGCTATCGTTTTGCAACACACATATTATGACGAACATATTTGATACATACATATGTGTTAAAAACGAAGTAAAAAAAAAAGACCCTGATTAATTATGTGAGATTGTGATTCGATTTATCATGAAATCTTTGACAATATCTTGTGATTTGAATGGCAAAATGTATAAAATGTTACGTCAAAAAAAGAGAAAAAAATATGGTGATGATGTTGTGATTCCTAGGGTTACGGCAAACCAGTGGACTGGTGGTCGATGGGCATCATTCTCTACGAGTTCCTCGTCGGTTGTGTACCGTTTTTTGGGGATACGCCTGAAGAACTGTTTGCGCATACCGTCAATGGTGAGACATGACATTCCATTTTTTTTTTCATTCTATTACATTCCGTACCGGAAAAAACCAACATACCGGTATCTTAAAACTTTCGCCTTAAACTTGCTCCCACAAAAATAATTGAACGCGTTTGCCGATTTTTGGAATCAAAACATTAAAAAAAAAAAAATATCGTAGGACATTACACAAAGCCCCATCTGACCCCAAACTAAGCAAAGCTATGGGAATCAGATAACTGATAGGATACTTTTTTTTGTAAATAAATTATAATACTTATAACAAACACAGAAGAAACATTTTGTTTATACCACAAAATGTTTATCAACATTTTGTTTATACCACAAAATGTTTATCCTGGGTGGGAATCGAAACCACGCCCTTCAGATCTTGAAGCAGACGTACTACCAATGAACCAACAGGGCTGTCATTTTTTTTATTTTTTTTAGGGTTGACAGGCTAGTTGTTTTGACCACAGCTCACCTGATGTTAAGTGAAGGTGTGGTCGAAGATGGTAAAGCACACCTAGCCTGGAATGGAACTGGCTCTCCAGTGAGGCTGCCGGAACACACCGTTAGATGCTTGGCGGCAGATTTTCAACTTGAGGGTGGTAGCTAGCCAGCCGAGTACTAGAAAGTACCCTACCACCATGCTATAGTTTCCTCACGATGTTTTCCTTCACCGGCAGCTCAAGCTCATTGTTGGGGTTTGAACCCACGCCTTTCGGCATGCGAACCTAGCGCGCTAACCACTGAGCTATCATCGCTACAATCATAATAATATCATCATATCAATAACTTTTAAATACCACAATTTTTATCATCATAACTTTTTTACCTTTACAGATATGTATAGGTTTTTTTGCTTGATCATACTTCAGAGATGGTCCCATATAAATTTTATTGAAATCGATCGAGCGGTTTTCAAAAGTCAACAAAAATCTAAAAATTGTTTACACCGATGATATTTTCGTTTACTCAGAAACCTCGCTGTTTCATTGGAGCAGTGCGTTTAGTTGGTCATAAAGTCGGTTTTTTTTAAATTGTAAATTTATCCACAATTACAATCCATTAGATAAGGACATCAATATTTTTAATAAGAGTAGAACTCAAATTTAAATACTACTTATTATGACTATAGGAAAATGAAAATACGCCGTTTTTTTTGACAGATGACATAGAATGGCCGTCAGAGGAAGATTTCCCAATAGCGGTGGAAGCTAGGGCGATAATCACTGAACTGCTGTCGAGGAATCCTAGAGACAGACTCGGGACCGGCGGCACGCATCAAGTTAAAGTACGTATGTGCAAAGTTATAAAGCTTATTTTTCTTTGCAGGCTTTCTTTTATTTGACGTGAATATGTTTTGTTTCATCCGCTTGAATGTCAGTATAATATCTACAGGAACACATCTACTTCTACGGCTTAGATTGGAACAACCTGCTGAGGCGCAAGGCGGAGTTCATACCACAGTTAGAAAACGACGAAGACACCAGCTATTTCGATAGTAAGTTTTTCCTATCGTTCAGTTATTTTTGACAAATAAACTAGAACTCTTTTTGAGATAATTCTAATGACTGTTTCTTAAATGTACTACTCGTATTTATCACCTAAACAGTCAAAACCGGATAAAACAAGATTATAGTCGATATATAAATAATAATAGACAGACACCCCCGACACCCCGACCCTTGATTGACAGCCCCGTTGGCTCATTGGTAATATATCTGCCTTGAGAGCTGTAGGGCATGGGTTCGATTCCCACTCAAGGCAAACATTTTGTGAATAAACAAAATTTTTGTTCTGTGTCTGGGTGTTCTTTATTTATTATAAGTATGTATTTACAAAAAAATAATTATTTACGTATTCTATCAGTTATCTGACTTCCATCACACAAGCTCTGCTTGGTTTGGGGTCAGATGGCGCTGTGTGTATAATCCAACGATATTTATTTTATTTAGATAATAATAAATATCACAGGAAATTACACACAGCGCCATCTGACCCCAAACTGAGCAAAGCTTGTACTATGAAAGTCAGATAACTGATAGAATGCTTATACAGAACACACAGACACAGAAAAAACATTTGTTTATACCACAAAATGCCTATTCTGGATGGGAATCGAACCCACGCTTTTCAGCTCTTGGAGCAAACATACTACATATATGAATCAACTGGCTGTCAGTAAGTAGTATAATTTTTGATAACTACTTTCCTATTAGCTGTAAAAAAAAAAAAAAGTTCTTATAAATGATTAAAAACGCTCTCTATTTTCAGTTTAGTATACTCGCAATTGTACTCGGTTTGGTAGCATTAAAAAAAAATAATTAAATAGGCTAACATTTGACCGCCATCGCCTGATATGAAATGAAAATGGGTCTAAGATGGAGCACGTTTACTTAGGAGACTTTTAACACGCTTTCTTGAACACAAACTGGATTCCCGTTTCGACTTCAAATGGTATCGCTATACTGCAGGTTTTTACTGTATCTGTGCTAGTATTATATTAATTATTGTAATCGTGATTGCGTTCCGGTAGGCCGTTGCGACCGATACAACCACAGCGAAGTGGACACGGACGAGGCGGCGGAGGCGGCACCGGAGCCGGCGGACGAGGGCGGCGTGTTTGCCGCCTTCTCGAGCACCAGCCCGCAGTGGCGCCGCCACACGCAGCACTCGTGCCACGATCACGACTCGAGGGTATGTTCATGCGAGGCGGCATTACACCTATCACCTATTATTTTATTGATAACACCAATGTTACAAGTCAATACAAAATTTCAGATACGTATGTTTTTTTTTTTTTTTATTGTTGACAGGCTAGGTGTTTGACCACAGCTCACCTGATGTCAAGTGAAGGTGTGGCCGAAGATGGTAAAGCACACCTAGCCTGGAATGCAACTGGCTCTCAAGTGAGGCTGCCGGAACACACCGTTAGATGCTTGGCGGCAGATTTTCAACTTGAGGGTGGTAGCTAGCCAGCCGAGTACTAGAAAGTACCCTACCACCATGCTATGGTTTCCTCACGATGTTTTCCTTCACCGGCAGCTCAAGCTCATTGTTGGGGTTTGAACCCACGCCCTTCGGCATGCGAACCTACCGCGCTAACCACTGAGCTATCATTGCTACAAATGTCAATCATTGCTACATGTCAATGAATAAATAAATTAATGAATCGAACGAATAACGGATTACCTCGAGTGCCTCAAGTCGAAAGTCTTCGACCAGTGTGTGTTACCAGTGATGACTTATGGCGCTGAAACGTGGTCTCTGACTGTGTGCCTTCTTGGTAAGCTCAAAGTAGCACAACGCGCTATGGAGATGGCTATGCTCGGAGTTTCCCTACGAGATCGAATCAGGAATGAGAAGATCCGTAGACGAACCAAAGTTACCGCCATAGCCCAACGGATTAGCAAGTTGAAGTGGCAGTGGGCAGGGCACATAGCACGCAGAACTGATGGCCGATGGGGCTGCAAAGTTCTGGAGTGGAGGCCACGGACCGGCAAGCGCAGCGTAGGACGTCCACCCGCAAGGTGGACAGACGACCTAGTATAGACCGCAGGAACGCGCTGGTTGCGAGCCGCTTCCAACCGGTCTTTATGGAAGTCAATGGGGGAGGCCTATGTCCAGCAGTGGACGTCTTACGGCTGAAATGATGATGATGATGAATAAATAAAACCAAAAATGTCAAAATGAGGTAGGTATGTGAATATACAAACATGTCAATATATAAAAAAAATATTGTCAATTTAAAAAAATATTGTGAATAGTGTAATAAAATGACATGCCAAAAAAATCATAATTACTAGTAATTCAGTAATCTTTAAGTTTGAAATTTGTTCATAGAGGTGGTATTCTACTGGCAGACTCCAATCCGACAGTTCCATTCCAGGCTAGGTGTGCTTTACCATCTTCGACCACACCGTCACTTAACATCAGGTGAGGTGTGGTCTAACACCCAGCCTGTCAACCATAAAAAAAAGACTGGGTTGGTGTTGACATGTAGAGGCGGCATAACAATAGATTGACGGATGTGGCATTAACGCAAAGTTGGTACTGTAATTGGCAAATGGGGTGGCATAACAGCCGGCAGACGGGGGAGTAGTTAACTCAAAGGGGATATAGCAATTGACAGGTGGGGTGGCATTCACTGATAGAGGCGAAATTGCAAATGGCAGATGGGGTGGCATTGACTCATATAATTATTTGGTAGATCTCCTTAGCTCCTTATCTCCTAGCTTCTTACGCTTGACTGACTTTTTCAATGATAAATTGAATTAACTTTGAGTGTGGTTTTTTAGCTTTTTTTACATTGCACACAACGCCATCTGACCCCAAACTAAGCAAAGCTTGTACTATAGCGGGTCAGATAACTGATAGAATACTTTTTTTTTTCATATTTATTTGTCTGGTTTTTAATCCGACCCTTATTGTGCTGTACCTACTCGTCGTAGGAAAATAAAGCAAACTGTTATTTTTCAGAGTACGGACAGCTGGCCTGGTACTCCGGACAGCAACGGCCCCCCTACCACTCCGACAGCCCCCCTGCATCATCACCCTAAATGCCCGGTAAGTTTTGACTTTTTGTAAAATTACCGAAAACGAAATCAACGACACCAGCAAAGCGATAGAACTTCTTGTATTAATCACACTTTTATTTGGTGGTATATCTCCTTAGCTGGAGATATACGACTAAGTCGTCTAGGTAGGTACCACCGCACTACCAGATATTCAGCCGCCGGGCAGTAGTGTGTAAACAATACTGAAGAAACTGTAGCTACCAAAATTACAGGGCTGTTGAGACTTTTTTTTTATGTAAGATGTTATGAGACAAACGAGACGCTCTCCTGTTGGTAAGAGATAACGCCTATCCATGACCATTGCAGCGATACACAGAACTTTGAGTAACAAAACAAAGTCCAGGGCATCGCTGCTGTGGCGCTCATTACTTTGAGACTTTCGATGGTTAGTCTTAACAGCCCAGTAATTTCGCTAGCTGCAGTACCCTTCGAACAGGAACACAGTAATGTTGACACACTACTGCTTAGCGGCAGAATAACTGGTACTGCGGTGGTACCTACCTAGACGACCACCTGCTAAGGAGTTCTACCACCAAGTAACCATCTAAAGTCTCAAAGCAATGAGCGCTAAAGCAGCGATACCGTATCGCTGCAATGGTCATGTACGGGAGTCTTTGGGATCATGAAATTTTGTTTTTATAAATTCACTCAAGTATCAAAAATAAATTATTCGTATTTGTTGAAATTGCTTTCGGAAAACTTTAAACAACGATTATAAACAAGGCCTTGATTTATTTAGTACTGAATTAGAATTTTGAGATGTGGTCCATTTGGCATAATTTTTTTTTAATGGTTTACAGGCTAGTTGTTTGACCACTGCTCACCTGATAATAAGTGACCGTGTGGTAACCGATTATTGTATTTTATATGTCTGTCTGTATTGTGTAAATAGTTTCTTTCTTTTTTTTTACTTGTCAACTTGCGTATGTAACGTTTTGTGTTATCTGTTTCCTGCGAAGATAATGGGTGGCAGTGCGTCGACAGCGGAGTCGTCGCAGACGGACAGTGACGATGTATCGCCGATGGCGCGCCGTCGACTGCGGCCCGCGGCGCACCATCCGCCCAGCCAGCTCGCGCACCACCCGCCGCCCGCACCCAAACTGTAAGATATTCTTTACATTTCAAAAAACAACAACGCGTGTAGTAGTCGTGGTTTTATTCTCAATTAGCAGACGCCTCGCGGTTTCACCCGCGTAGGTCCCGTTCCCGTAGGAATACAGGGATGAAAAATAGCCTATGTCACCCGGGGATAGTGTGCCTTCCCAACGGTGAAATAATTTTTTAAATCGGTCCAGTAGTTTTTGAGTTTATTCGTTACAAACATACAAAAAAATATATATTTCGTCTTTTTAATATTAGTGTAGATGAGCACGTTACGCGCCGCGTTTACTTAACGTGGTAGAATAAGAGTTCATTTCGTAGAAGGGTACTCTCTATGGGAATATAAAATTAAAAATTGTGACGAAGTCTAGTTAAAAAAAACTTAATTTTAAGATTCAGGCGTTGGTTTAAGGAAATTCATTTTTAGTTTTGGCACATTTTCATTTTCAGTTCGGATCTCCCGCGCAAAGAGGAGCGAAGCTTCGATCGCCCGGATAAGGCGGAGAAATCCAAGCTTACTTCAATAGTCGCCAAATCCATGCGTCGGTCTGCCAGCACCTCGGGGCTCTCCCTCATCATACATCCTGGTATGTTCATCATCATCAGCCTATTATGTCCACTGTTGGACATAGGTCTCTCCCAAGGCACCCCACTCGGCGCGATCTTCAGCTTCTAGATTTGTAGCTATGATAACATCGTGAGGAAACCATAGCATGGTGGTATGGTATTTTCTAGTACTTGGCTGGCTAGCTGCCACCCTTAAGTTGAAAATCTGCCGCCAAGCACCTAACAATGTGTTTTGGCTGACTTTCCTAGGCAGTTCTATTCCAGCCTGGGTGTGCTTTACCATTTTCGACCACACCGTCACTTAAGGTGAGCTGTGGTCAAACACCTAGCTTGTCAACCATGAAGAAAATATTACCGCCAGCCACGTATATCGGCAAGTTGAAGTGGCAATGGACAGGACACATAGCACGCAAAACTGATAGCCGATGGGGCTGCAAAGCTCTGGAGTGGAGACGCTGCGCTAGGACGTCCACCCACAAGGTGGACAGACGACCTAGTAAAGACCGCAAGAATACGCTGGATGCGAGCCGCTTCCAACCGGTATTTGTGGAAGTCAATGGGGAGTCCTATGTCCAACAGTGGACGTCCTACGGCTGAAATGATGATGATGACGTATATCGTCAATTTATTGAACCCAAAGCGTCCTACGCTATGTTTACCAATTCGTAGCCTCACTCGTAAAACGTCTACTTCTGCCTACTTTATAGCAGACGATAGCACACTGAGTGCGGGCGCGGGGTCGCCGTGCGCCGGCAACACTTCGTCGACCAACTCGTCGCGCGACTCGTCGCCGTGTCGCGACCCGCCCTCACCGTTCGCGCTGCCGAATCATTCGTACGTATAAACTATACTAGCAGCGCTACATGTTTTCGAGATAAAAAGTAGCCTATGTGTTCATCCAGGGTCTCAGTTACCTCCATATCCAATTTCATCCAAATCCGTTCAGTAGTTTTTGCGTGAAAGAGTAACAAACATCCATGCATCCAAATTTTCACATTTATAATATTAACTTGGCGGTAGATCTCCTTAGCAGGAGGTCGTCTAGGTAGGTACCAACGCAGTACCAGATATTCTGCCGCCAAACAGTAGTGTTTAAAACATTACTGTGTTTCGGTTTGAAGGGTACTGCAGCTAGCGAATTTACAGGGGTGTTGAGACTAACCATCGAAAGTCTCAAAGAAATGAGCGCCAAAACAGCGATGCCCTCGACTTTGTTTTGCTAAGTTCTGTGTATCGCTGTAATGGATGGATAGGCGTTATCTTTTACCTTCAGGAGAGCGTCTCGTTCTTCTCATTACTTTTTAAATAAAAAAATATTTGCGGGATTCTATCAGTTATCTGACTTCCATAGTACAATCTTTGCTTAGTTTGGGGTCAGATGGCGCTGTGTGTAAGGTCCTACGATATTTATTCATTTTAAAAATACATTTTTTGTATGGTTGGACAGGCTAGGTGTTTGACCACAGAGAATTGTAACTATAATTTGTTTCAGGTTGATTCAAACGTCCAAACCGCCTATCGTTGTGCGCCGCGGCCCCGGAGGATTCGGTTTCACAATACACACGGTGCGCGTGTACTACGGGGACACTGACTACTACACTATGCATCATCTGGTCTCGGTAAGCTAACTTGAAATCACTAATTTTTTATCTACTTATCCGGCTCGAAGGACCATGTACAGAACCCAGACAAATATGAAATGAAACAGAGCGAGATAGCGTACGTAGTTTATTGCAATCACACAAATTAAAAATAGAAGTGAAGAAAGTTTTAATTGGTAAAAGAAACGATAGCGCGTTTTAACGATCAACGCCATCTAGGTTAATTTTAACTTACTAAATGGCGTTGATCAAAACAAAATATTTAACAATTAAACACTTTGTGTTCTTAATTTTTAGGTTTCCATACCTGAAAAGGGAATAATGGAATCCTTATGGGATTGTTGCCCGTCTGTCATGACCTTCTATGCCGGGAACGCATTGAAATTAAAACCATAAACGCAGATCTGTAGTCCCTTGCAGTTGTGAAAAAATCAAACGGCTCAGTTATTGTGTAAAAAAGTTACAGCCGTTTGTGTTCCAAAAAACAGCATAGATATTTCGACGCTCACAAGGAAATCAAAACGGGTTCTTCCCGTTGACTTAGAACCATGAAATTTGGCAAGAAGCATCGTCTTATAGTACCTATACATAAATAAAAAAAATCAAAAAATATAAGATTTTTAGTTAAAAATAGGGAACTGAATTTCAGAAAAACCTCGAAAAAATCACTCGATTCCCGAACTATCCCACTAATATTATTAATTTGAAAGTTTGTATGGATGGATGGAATATTCAAGGTATATATTTAGTTTATTTCCGCTTAAGGTGGTTCGATTTCCATACAAAGAAATTTTTGCCATTTATGGACTATCTACTATCTACTGTTTTATTCAAGCAATTGTAATTTACCTCAAATAAAGACTAAAATAAATGCCATTAGCTGTGATTTCACTGTAAAATTATGCTCCATTTATCCATAAATGGCAAAAAATTATTTGTATGGAAATCGAACCACCTAACAGTCGTTCCAGTTACAACAGTGACGAGGACTTAAATTTAACTAATATTACAACAACTTATTAATTAAAAACCTAATCTTACTTAATATCTAGAACTAATTTGACATTAACTTAAAAATATAATTTGACAAAAATCTAATTAAAATAACCACGAGTCTTAAAAAGTCTTAAAGTCTTAAGTTTGGATGGATGTTTGTTACTCTTTCACGCAAAAACTACTAATAGGCTTTGATGATAGTTGGTATGGAGGTAGATGAGATCTTTCATAAAAAAATCTCTCAAGTTAACGCAGCCTTGTAAAGAGGTAATGCTAGATTAAACGTATTTATTTTAAGGGCCAAGTCCTCGACCGTGGGAACTTCTGCTTGAACACCTACATTGATATTTTCCACTCACACAGACGTACATACGTCTGACGTTAGATTTGAATACATTGACGTCACGCTAAAATAGATAAGGAGAGTTAAATTACTATAGCCACGAGCAAGAAGGAGACAGAATGTTTATTCCTATTGCCGGAAGCGGATTTTACATTGATTATCTGTTACATTATGACAGAAGTTTTTTTTTTGTTTTGGCATCGCGTTTTGAATATTTGCCAGTGTCAAGTGTCAAATACAAAACGGGCGGGAAGCATGCGCGCGGTGCTCGGTACCGCCGCCACCGCGCGCCCTCTCGTGACGTGCTATACACGACCACGAGACTCGTGACGTTAGATTGTCAGATTCAGAGATTCTCGATGGTTTGTAGCGCCTACCAAAATAAAACAGCAACAGACGTAACGCAGAAAAGAGATTTTCAGCAGGCACTATCAGAAATTTTCATCAAACTATCCGTACTTATCTGCTAATAGAATAAACAAAACGTACAATAAAAGGTCTAAGCCTTAAATGTATCTGCATCAAAGTTAGCATCTATAAAATTGCGCCTTTCCTATAATTATTTTGATGTCAAGATTACGGATTAAAAATAATTTGGCCATATTCTATTTCATAATTTCAAGAAACGAAAAGCGTTTGAAACTATTTTTTCTCCAAGCATAATAATTCAGGATATGTACTATAGTATTCATTAATTTCAAACTTCCACATGATGTATAACGGCACAAAAATGTTGACAAAAACACATCGATTGCCTTATTTCACAAGACTTGCCCGTTAATAAACGCTGTACAAAGTTATGTCGTCAACTTTGTATGAGCTGTCAAAAAGCGGTTAAGATAATGGACAGAGTGTATACATTTACTGTATATGTTATTTTCAGGCCGTGAGCGAGCAAGGCGCCGCTTGGGCTGCGGGGCTCAGGGCGGGCGATCTCATCACTCAACTCAACGGGGAGTCTGTACAAGGCTTATTGCATACACAGGTAATGTTGTCTTCTTAACTCCCGACCCAAAACGATGGGGTGATACAATTTTGACGTGTCTGTGTGTGTGCCTGTCTGTGGCATCGTAGCTCCCGAACGGATGAATCTATTTTAATTTTGTTTTTTTCTGTTTGAAAGGTAAAGGTGGTCTTTTTTTTGTTTGGTTTTGGCGTCGCATTTTGAGCATTTGTCAAGTGTTTTATATTTTCAAGTTTCAAAAGTTGCCTCGTAGCTATAGTTATATCAAAGTCCAGTCTTGGTCAAGTACAGTCCGTGTCAGTCAAGTCCAGTCTGTTTTAGTAAAGTAGTGGTGACTTTACTATAAAGTTTCGATGGTGTTTTGGAAGCAAGACAAAAAGTCATATATCATTTTCCCACACTCGCGCTTGTGATTCGGCAATTTATGAATAAAACACCACCATTTTTATGCATAAATACTCAACAAAACACAAGCTTTGGAAAAAAATACAACGGGGCGACACGACTCTTTCCGCGTTCCCGCCAAAACTCCGCGAGTGTTCTTAGCTATGTTTGATGATTGTCGGTCCAAGATGGCCGCCACCACAAAATGGCGGATTACATATTTTTTCACCACTCCCTCAATATGGGCATGAAATGAAAGGGCTCGCCTAGTTGAATACTATACACTGACAAATTTCAAATCCAAGATGGCGGCCACCACAAAATGGCGAATTACATTGGTTTTTAATTTTTTTAATTTATTTACTTGTTTGCTCCATGGTATAAACTATTTGCACTGACAGTGTGAGATCTATTATAAACTTTGCATGTAGTACATGTAAGTCATTACAAAATTCCATTTTCAGGTGCTAAGGTTACTGCTAGCGGCTCCACACGCCACGCTGCGCGCTACACCCTTGGACCAAACCACTATTCAGGTAATGTTAAATACAAAAATATTTATTGGTCATAAAAACGTCTTCAATTTTTTTACATGTAATTTTAATAAGATGAACGATACGCTGTCCTGATGGTAAGAGATAACGCCTGTCTATAGATGCCCATTGCAGCGATGTACAGAATTTTGAGTAGCGAAACAAAGTCCAGGTAATCGCTGCTTTGGCGCTCATTACTTTGAGACTCAATAACCCTGTAATTTCGCTAGCTGCAGTACCCTTCAAACCGGAACACAGTAATGTTTATCTACTACTGCTTGGCGGCAGAATATCTGGTACTGCGGTGGTAACTACCTAGACGACCTCCTGCTAAGGAGATCTTACACCAAATAAAACCTAATAACTGCGATTAGAGCTATTTTTATAAGAAGGTTGTCAGTGTGTTAGTTTTTAAACGACAAAAATGTAGGTGGCATTAGCCCGATTTTTTTCATAACATTGAACTGTTACGTGCATCCTTAGACTGTGTTTCTGAAAACAAACTGTTTTGTCAAACAAAAACAGTGTGTTAATTTGTGGGTATGTTTATGTGCGTGCGTACGTGCTTGCAAGCGAGCTTGCGTGTGTGCGTGCGTTAAATAAACCACAAGTATTGCTATTTGCAGGCGGGCGGCAGAAAACGCGTGGGATGTGGCCGGCGCGCGTCAGCGCCGCCCCGCCCGCGGCCGCGACGCCGCTGCTCGCTTTTCCGACGCATATCCACCAAGCGCGCCTCGCAGGAAATGCACCAGGTAGCAAACATAACAACTGCTCTCTTAAAAAACTACTGCACGGGAAGACCGCTTGACTGCCAATCTGGGAGGTTTTTGAAGAGGAAGTTTAACTCTGGAGTTCAAATGCCACGGCACGGCGTCTCTGTTTTTTTCATGTTATAGATAGACTAGCGGCTTGTCCCGGTTGCGCACGGGCACGGACATAAAAAAAATCTTGTAATAAATATAGCCTATGTTACTCAGGGAGAGTGTAGCTTCCTAACGGTGAAAGAATTTTTGTAATCGGTCCAGTAGTTTCAGATCCTATTCAATACAAACAAACAATCAAATCTTTCCTCTTTGTAATAGTATTAGCGAACGCCTCGCGGTTTCACCCGCGTAGTTTCCGTTCCCGTGGGAATACAGGGATAAAAAGTAGCCTATGTCACCCGGAGAAAGTGTAGCTTCCTAACGGTGAAAGAATTTTTGAAATCAGTCCAGTAGTTTTTATGTTTATTCGTTACACACGAAAATACAAATCTTTTCTTCTTTATAATAGTATAGATAGATAGATAGCTACTGTCTATGGTATTGATATCACAAGAGTAACGTGTTTTTTTTGTTTGCTCGTGTCCAGACTTTGGACCGACTTGGGCGCGAATGCGGCGGTGTCCCGTGTGCTCAGATCACGACGTTGGAATGCGCTGCGCCGCCCGCTCCGCCGCCCGCCATCGCCGACAGCCCCAACCAGCACCCTATATACCAGCGGTCAGTATTGCATATAAATAAATATACCTACACAAATAATGTTACTTGATAGTTAAGTTGTATGTAAAATTATTTGTTGGTTTCACTTTTGCATCGTATAGCTTTATATTCCATAAGTAAATAATAAGTTATGTGACATACGATCCAAATCTTCAAGAGAATGTAAAATAATAATCTTCAAATATTTGCAAACACTAACACATTTAGACACAGAAAATTTACTTAAAATAATAAAATAATTTAAAACTAGCTTTGAGCGCAGATACACACATTCACATACACACGCACACACACACACACACACACACACACACACACACACACACACCGCCCGCACCGCACCTATATGTATATATATTGTAATCGCAAGTGTAGGTAGTCCCTGCGAAACAGGTCCTCGCCTAGTGCAGGGACTACAAGCAACGATGACATCTATAAATAACTCATTTTATGAAATAAATTCTTTTGTATTCTTTGTAAATATCTTAGATTTTAAATGTTAGTAACCCTGCTTCTAAATGTATAGTCATGTTGTACACACTTGTTTAGACATATAGTCTGGCTCGAAACTGTACCTAGCAAACTATGTATCTGTTCTGACTATGTTCTGTTTTGTGTATCAATAAATAAAATAAAAAATATCGCAGGACACCCAGCTGAAACGCTGAAACCAGAAGGTGAATAGGTATTTTCTAGACAAGCGTGCTCCATCTTCGGCCACATCGTCGCTTTCCACTAGGTGAGATCGTGGCCAAACGCATGCCTAGTCCGATGTAAAAAAAAACCAGATATTAACAATGTTCTGGTAGGGTACTGCAGTTAGTGAAATTACAGGGCTGTTGAGGCTGACCATTGAAAGTCTCTAAAGCAGTGATGCCCTGGAATTTGTTTATTGCTCAAAGTTCTGTGTAACACTGCCAGTGGCGGATTTACAAATTTTCAAGGCATAGGCTACACAGTTTTTGCCGCCCTTGCCTCTACAATTGTCATCTCCTACATTATTTTTACAATACAAAAATGTTTCTACTCTCGGAGTGTGCAGTGACAAGTGAGAGAGGAAAGTCATTAGCAAAATTTGTTGCAGACTTCTATCTGTGAGACATCAGAAAACCGTTATGCAAAAATCTTTTTGATTTCTATGAGGTAGCAAAAAAAATTCGGTCCCCAAATTTGCCGCCCTAGGCTCAAGCCTACTCAGCCTGCTGGTAAATCCGCCACTGAACACTGCAATGGTCATGTCCATTCGTTATAGCTTACAATCAGGAAAGTGTCTAGTACGTACGACTCATTACTTTTTTTTTTTTTTTTATTGTTGACAGTCTAGGTGTTTGACCACAGCTCACCTGATGTTAAGTGAAGGCGTGGTCGAAGATGGTAAAGCACACCTAGCCTGGAATGGAACTGGCTCTCAAGTGAGGCTGCCGGAACACACCGTTAGATGCTTGGCGGCAGATTTTCAACTTGAGGATGGTAGCTAGCCAGCCGAGTACTAGAAAGTACTCTACCACCAGGCTATGGTTTCCTCACGATGTTTTTCCTTCACCGGCAGCTCAAGCTCATTGTTGGGGTTTGAACCCACGCCCTTCGGCATGCGAACCTACCGCGCTAACCACTGAGCTATCATCGCTACAAACTACTACTACTACTACTTTTACATACATATAAAGATAATATTGTTTTTACTAACCACTATAAATTTGTAGCATCTTGGTGCATTTGCGTGTGTGAAGTATTTTTAATTTAGTAAAATTACGTATTGATGCTTACTATATAGCAATATGATATGGTTTTTCAAAATTGAAATGTTTTTGTGGTAGGCCGTCTTCCCTCCACGGCTTAAAGCACAAGCTGGTAGCGGGTGGCGCGGAAGTCCGTCGCGCCTCGTTACAGCACATGCCGCTCTCGCCTCTCGCTCGCACCCCCTCGCCGTCGCCACAACCACAGCCTGCCTCGCCTACCAGGTAAACTCCTTTGACAAACGAACAAATAAAGACACAAGTTTCAATCAAACTAAGAATTTAAAATGACATACGTTTTTTAAAATAAAATAAGTTGTAATAACCTTTTTTTAATTAATTTAGAAACTTTTAATATACAGATCGATTGAGTCCTAAATTCTGAGCAAAACTGCATCGTTAAGTAATTTTTTCGAAAAGTTACTTTTACTAACTTTCTTCCCAGTATCGACTTAATAAAATTAAAATGGCTATTGGGAAAATAGTTTCTTCAAACTATTTTCCCAATTGCCTTGAGTGTTGTCATAATATAAATATAATCTGTTTTTGTTACTTGGTTTCAGCGACAATATACCTTCTTAAACACATTTATTTCACTTGAAATGCAGGACATTAATTAACTTCTCATATGTATATGTCTCTATTCTATTCATTTTCTCATATAACTGTAACCTCTGTCCTGTCTTGTCATTGATATATAATGTACTAGAGATGGCACTAAAATAGAAAAAAAAAGCCGACCAAGTGCGAGATTCGCGCACGAAGGGTTCCGTATCATTACCTATAAAAACGGCAAAAAAAATCGCGTCTGTTGTATGAAAGCTCAGTGGTTAGTGCGGTAGGTTCGCATGCCGAAAGGCGTGGGTTCAAACCCCAACAATGAGCTTGAGCTGCCGGTGAAGGAAACCGTAGCATGGTGGTAGGGTACTTTCTAGTACTCGGCTGGCTAGCTACCACCCTCAAGTTGAAAATCTGCCGCGAAGCATCTAACGGTGTGTAACGGCAGCCTCACTTGAGAGCCAGTTCCATTCCAGGCTAGGTGTGCTTTACCATCTTCGATCACACCGTCACTTAGGTCATCAGGTGAGCTGTGGTCAAACACCTAGCCTGATAACTATAAAAAAAAAACCTTTTTCGGGCAGTCGTGTAATTAAAAATGCAATTGTCTAAACTTGCAGTGCCATCTCTAGTACTTTGTATGGTATGTCTTTGTGTCTTGTACATGTTGCAATATACGATGTGCAGTGCTATGCAAACTTTCGACTTTATCATCTGTGAATGTCCTATGTTAATAAATAATTTGTAAATGTTGCCGTATATAATAATTGCATTTCTACTGCGTGGCAAGGATGAGTGTGAAAGAAGGTTGATCATTTTGTTCTCCGTTCGATTTTTATGAAAGTTCTGACAGCTGAAGTAAAACGGAAAAACTTTATTGAAATAATTTTCTTTTAATATTTTGTTTTTTAAATATCGTACGACATTAAACACAGCGCCGTCGGACCCCAAACCAAGCAAAGCTTGTATTATGGAAGTCGGATAACTGATAGAATACTTAAATACTTTTTTTTAAATACATACAGTACTTACACCCAAACACAGAACAAACATTTGAGATATAGAAAACAAATACACGAATTCCCATAAGCAAATGTTTTTTTCCTCCACAAAATTTTATAGCCAATGTCTCTCGGGATGATGTAAGGATTCTAACTATAACCCATAAATCCAAGTCTTTTGAGGCATTTAAAAGTTGGTGGAATATCTAAACTCATATAAATGAACCCTGAAAACATTACACTCCTTTTATGGGCAGTCGTGTAATAATCATATGATTACTCAATATTTATTGGCAGATCGTGTCTCAATATAATAAAAACATAAATATTCCTAATATGAACAACTGTTCAAAATCAAAGTTATTTCATTGAAGTTTTTCAAATAGGTTTCAGTTTGTAATTAAGTTATATTAATCGATTTGTTTTTTTTTTGTGTGTGTCCGCTTTCACCTCGTCACTTGTCCCAATCGATGGTAGTTGTCCGCATTAACTGACATGTGTCAATGTCCACTTGTAAGTAACCACTGTCGCGTGGAGGCGCGAAGTCCGTCGCCGCTGGCGTCTCGGGAGTGCTCGCGGCGCGCCTGGCCGAGGCGCGACCCCGCCTCGCCGCTGCTCCGGAGAGCACTGTCGCCTGACAGGTAACATGACATGCCAGTATTGATTGACAGTTTGCATTGACGCTCTTTTTTTTCTTTGATTTTGGCGTCGCATTTTGAGCATTTGCCAGTGTCAAGTGTTCTATTTTTTCAAGTTTCATAAGTTAGGTAACATTACTGTAGTTATAGTCGAAGTCCAGTCTTGGTCAAGTCCAGTCCGTGTCAGTCAAGTCCAGTCATGCTTTAGTAAAGTAGTGGCGACTTTACTATAAGCTTCGATGGAGTTTTGGAAGCAACACGAAAAATTATGTTTCTCATTATATCATTTTCCCACACTCGTGCTTCTAATTCGGCACTTTATGAATGAAAACCCACCATTTTTATGCATAAATACTCGCGTGAACACTGGTTTTGGAAAAAATACAAAGAGGCGACACGACTCCCCGCGGTCCCGCCAAAACTCCATCATGAGACAGTTTTTGTGGGTTAATCGTGCAATAGGCATGATGACAGTGTTCAGGTAGGATTTCAATTAAGATTATTTTTCAATGAAGCGTTAATTAGTTGACATTTTTTCAGACTGACAGTCGACGTCAAAAGGTTTTACAACCAACTTTTTTCCATTACAGATGCTACAGATTCTCAGATATCTGCTTTCAATTTCATGTCTCTTTGCTTTACTTGTGCATTTTGTTTTTTGTTTTATGTTCATTTATTTCGTCACATCCCTAACCAGCAGAGTAACCAGCTTTATGACAAAGTTCAATCGCAGTGAAAAATAAAGAGTTTTTTTTTAATTTTCTGCCTTGTTAACCTGAGGAATAAAGTCCATATTTATATTAACTAAAATCAAAAAGTATCGTACGTTTAACTCAGCACGCAATAGCCATCCTTGTTATCAAGTACACAAGGATATGCGCGTGGAGAATTTCTTCTCCAATGTCATTTCGATTGAACTTGACAGCTTATGATATCAGGCCTCAGAACCATGTCTTATTTTACATATTTTTGAGTTGGATTTATATTGCTGTTTTTCTTAGTAAGTACTGCTCTTTTTGAAATTCAGATTTAAAAAATACAAGGATATGCGCGTGGAGGATTTCTTCTCCAATGTCATTTCGATTGAACTTGACAGCTTATGATATCAGACCTCAGAACCATGTCTTATTTTACATATTTTTGAGTTTGATTTATATTGCTGTTTTTCTTAGTAGGTAACTGAGCTTTTTGAAATGCAGATTAAAAAAAACTCAAGCAGCATTTCCTCTGAAGCGGAGATTAGCGAAACAGAGAAGAAAAGTCGACCGATCATTAAAAAAAAACAATTTTTTTATACAATATGAGTGTCACTGCATGTTCTCGTTTCGCTCGTTTCTACCACAACTAGGCTTGCGATTGACTGCTAATACGCTGATTGTTTACTGTCGTATACGAATAATTTTCGATGATTCTCACAGACTCCACCCGCGCTCGGCTGAGTCCAAATGTTCTATATCGCCATTATGCTGCGGAGGGGTTGCCGGTGTCGCCGTTTCTAGCGGCACCGCCCGCCCCCGCGTCGTGTGGCGCGCCCCGGCCCCCGCACCGCCTACTCCACCTCCGCAAGAAAAAGCAGACGAACCTCTCTTGCCGAGGATAGCTGAGGAAAAAGATTCCCCTACGCATCATCCACGGAATATGCCACATAGGTAATCGATACGAGGTTTTATTGATATGTATCGTATTTTCTATTCTTGGTTGCCTGGAAGATATCGCTCTTAGCGATAAGGACGCTACTTGTGGCACAACCTCATAGGATTATTTTGTTCTTTGTATTTATTTCTGTTTTCGGGATGAAAAGTAGCCTATGTGCTAATCCAGGTTCTCAGCTACCTCCATACCAAATTTCATCCAAATCCGTTCAGTAGTTTTTGCGTGAAAGAGTAACACAAACATCCATCCATCCAAACTGTCACATTTATAATATTAGTGGGATAATATAGAACTACAGTGTTTTCAAAATCCGTTTATTTATTTTAGAACACCTTCGAAACAGCAAACTCCGAGCATATTCACGTCCTCTCCGAAGACGAGCCTGGACAAATCTGCGTTCAATACGACAGCGACATCTTTTGCCTCGCTCTCTCTCTCCGACGAGAGCTTCGTTGATACCTCCGCTGACGTTTCCATGCTCGACACTTCAAGGGAAATGTATTTGGGTGAGTGAATAATTTTTATTAACCCCTACGAATATCATATCATCATCATAGGACATTACACACAGCGCCATCTGACCCCAAACTAAGCAGAGCTTGTGCTATGGATGACAGATAACTGATAGAATACTTAACTATGTTGATGAAAATCGGTCCAAGATGGCCGCCCGCGCCGCCACAAAATGGCGGATTACATTTTTTTTTTAAATAACTCCGTCAATATGGGATGGGTATTATATTTCTCTTAATGTTTTCCTTCACCGTTTTGAAGTTATAAGTTATCGGGCATATGCAAATAACTTCGAAAAGACAGGTGCTTGCTGTGGGATTTGATCCCAGGTCCTCCTGGTTGCAAGCCAGACGGTCTTTCAACTAGGCTGCATAATTTCCTATGATTACGTTTTTCTGTAAACATTATGTTTTATTTAACAGATGACAGCAGAACAAGCCTTGACACAAGTCTGCCATTGTATGAGGACAAAGTAAAAGCGACCAAACAAGAACAGCCGATCGAGACTCAGCCCAAAGCGCGCAAGAAATCAGACTCGAGCCTTAAAGAAGAAGATATGAAGAAGAAAAAGGATATAAAAGAAGATGACAAGAAGAAAAAGCCAGAGTTGAAAAAGCAGGATTCTATAAAGAAGCAAGAAGCGAAGAAGGGAGTTGAAGAAATCAAAGTTGCTGAAGTTAAAGTTGAAGAGAAACCAAAGGTTTGTTAGCTGACTGAAATGTTTGTCAAGTGTATATGTTGTGACAGCCCTGTTGGCTCATTGGTAGCATATCTGCCTTAAGAGCTGAAGGGCGTGGGTTCGATTCCCGCTCAGGACAAACATTTTGTGAATAAACAAAATGTGGTGTTCTGTATGTATTTACAAAAAAAAAGTATTTACGTATTCTATCAGTTATCTGACTTCCATCACACAAGCTCTGCTTAGTTTGGGGTCAGATGGCGCTGTGTATAGTCCTACGATATTTATTTATTTTATTTAGATAATAATAAATATCACAGGAAATTACACACAGCGCCATCTGACCCCAAACTGAGCAAAGCTTGTACTATGAAAGTCAGATAACTGATAGAATACTTATACAGAACACACAGACACAGAAAAAACATTTGTTTATACCACAAAATGCTTATCCTGGGTGGGAATCGAACCCACGCTTTTCAGCTCTTGGAGCAGACATACTACATATGAATCAACTGGCTGTCGGTAAGTAGTATAATTTTTGATAACTACTTTCCTATTAGCTGTAATAAAAAAAAAGACAACAAATGTTTGTTCTGTGTCTGTGTGTTCTGTATGTATTACAAGTATGCATTTACAAAAAAAAAGTATATATGTATTTTATCCGTTATCTCACTTCCATCACACAAGCTCTGCTTAGTTTGGGGCCAGATGGCGCTGTGTGTATAGTCCTACGATATTTATTTATTTATTTGTATGTTTATGTATTACTTCCACTGATCTCTATTGAGAACCGTGAGAAAAAGAACCGTGGTATTTGTGGCTTTGTGCTATTATAGTTATTGAATGGCCCATTGCTTGCAGTGGTGGCCTTAGGGGGTGGCAGGCAGGGCCGCCCCGGGGTCTCGCTCTTGCAAAGGCCTCGCATCCTCGTAGAAAAAAGTCTTTGCCATATATGTACAAATTGTACATGTTATGTATGTGTGTCTCGCGCCTCGCACTTAACAAAACCCCACCTGAACGCACGGTTTCATTATTAGTGCAAGCATGTTACAGTCAATCTAGCACTCGAACTATTTTTTTAGTAAAACGGACACAAAGAAAAAGGGCCTCACTATAATCTGTCACCCCGGGCCTCGCAACAGCTAAGGCCGCCGCTGATTATATTTAATTGCATCTCTGAAACTTTTGCCACATATTTTTTTGTGAAAGTGATGTGACGAACTTAACACTCCCCTGATGGTAAGAGATAACGCATGTGAATTACCATTGCAGCGCGATACAGAACTTTGAGTAGCAAAACGAAGTCCAGGGCGTTGCTGCTTTGATACTCATTACTATAAGACTTTCGATGATTAGTCTCAACAACCATATAATTGCGCTAGCTGCAGTACCCTCCAAGCCGGCACACAGTAATGTTTACATACTACTGCTTGGTGGCAGAATATCTGAAACTGCGGAGGTAACTATCTAGATGAAGGAGATCTAGTAAACACATACTTTTTTTTTTTTTTATTGCTGACAGGCTAGGTGTTTGACCACAGCTCACCTGATGTGGTCGAAGATGGTAAAGCACACCTAGCCTGGAATGGTACTGGCTCTCAAGTGACGCTGCCGGAACACACCGTTAGATGCTTGGCGGCAGATTTTCAACTTGAGGGTGGTAGCTAGCCAGCCGAGTACTAGAAAGTACGCTACCACCATGCTATGATTTCCTCACGATGTTTTCCTTCACCGGCAGCTCAAGCTCATTCTTGGGGTTTGAACCCACGCCCTTCGGCATGCGAACCGACCGCGCTAACCACTGAGCTATCATCGCTACTACCCAGTAAGAAAGAAAAAAAATATATATTCGAGACAATACACAAAAAAATAATGTAAATACCATTTTATTTTTGGGACCCCCTTTCGGCTCAGTACGCCCTAAACGGGGAAATTATATTTTATCAATTTTACTATGATCATAATTATTAATTCTGAAATCGAAAAATCTATGTATAAATGAGTAAGTATTAAATGTTCATAGAAAAAACAGATTTTTCTCGATTTTGTTTGATGAACCTTGCAAAAGTTGTTATTATAACAATTAGCCCATTTTTAGCTTAATACAATTCCTATAGTTTTAGTCATGCCCGACGACCTTTTATGTTATTATTCAATAGGAAAAAAATTAACTCTTAGGGTTTTCATTTGGATTTTAGAGTCAATGTTAATAACTACTGTTGTTTACTTGGTGGTAGATCTCCTTAGCAGGAGGTCGTCTAGGTAGGTACCACCGCAGTACCAGTTATTCTGCCGCTAAGTAGTGTGTAAACATTATTGTGTTCCGGTTTGAAGGGTACTGCAGCTAGCGAAATTACTGGGCTGTTGAGACTAACTCTATCAAAAGTCTCAAAGTAATGAGCGCCAAAGCAGTGATGCCCTGGACTTTGTTTTGTTACTTAAAGTTTTGTGTATCGCTGCGATGGTCATGGACAGGCGTGATCTCTTACCATCAGGAGAGCGTCTCGTTCGTCTCATTATATTTTACATTAAAAAAAAAAAAAACTAAAATGAGTTCCTGATTCTCCCAGATGGAAAAAGTAATGGAGCGTACCGGCTCCGTCAAGAAATTGGACAAGCAGCTAGACAAAGAAGCCAAGAAGCAAGAAAAAGCAGACAAGAAAGAAAAAGAAGCCAAGAGAGAGTCCTTCAAGAAGTTAGAGGGACTGAAGAGGCAGGACTCTGTTGATGCAAATAAAGTAAGCACCAAATAAGCTTTTTTTAAATGTGTCGAATGGCGTGAGTTCAATCCCAACAATGGGCTTGAGCTTCCAATGAAGGAAAACATCATAAGAAAAACATTGCATGGTGGTAAGGTACTTAAGTACTATGCTAGCTAACTACCACCAGGTTAAAAATCTGCCACCAGGCTCCTAACGGTGTGTAATCGTCAGCCTCACTTAAGACCCAGTTCCATTCCAGGCATAGTGTTCACCGTCTTCAACCACACCTTCACTTAACATCAGGTGAGATGTGCACACTTAAAGCCAAAAACATACCCAAAACCGTTAGATGCTTGGCGACAGAACTTGTAACTTTGGTATTTAAAATATTTATATTTGATAGATAGGAACTATATCATGGCGATACCAGCGATTGGCGGACAAACCCGAGCCTATTTATTTATTTAAAAAAAAACTACAAGAAAATAATTAAACACACTGACAAATACATAAAATGCGACGCCAAAAAAAAAAAAAAAACCTTAAAAGTCAAAGTCAAGTCAAACTAAAACGACAGTTATGTATTTCAGTCACCAGAATCCGAGACGGCCAGCATAGCAGAAAAGTCTAGAAGTAGCAGTAGTAGTATGGTCAGCAAGCTGCTCGGCGTGATGGGCCGCAAGCGCGACGAAGACGATCGTCCGCCGCGCAGGCACGACAAACAGAAGAAGAAAGTAAGCTGACCATTCATCACCACCACTATTTTACTGTCAAGATATACACCACAAGTTTTTAATTTTTTTTTTAATTAACGGATAATACAGACCGCGTAAGACATCGTAAACGTGCAAATGACTGCTAAACGGTTATAAACTAAATATATACCTTTAATATTCAAATTGTTGCATAAACAAATTAATTATCTTTGAGTCCTACTTAATATTATAGATGTGAAACTTTGGATGGATGGATGTATGTTTGTTACTCTTTCACGCACAAACTACTAAACGGATTTGGATGGAGTTTGGTTTGGAGGTAGCTGAGGCCCTGGATTAACACATATGCTACTTTTTATCCCGAAAACGTGTAGCGGGTAACACCGCGGGGCGCAGCTAGTTGTTCATATATCTCCAATGTGCACAGAGCGGCAGCCACCCGCCTCCGCAACAACCACCGAAACCAGAACCGCCAGTCGAGAAGAGCACAGAAAAAGAAGAAGACAAGAAAGCCAAGAAGGGACGCGGAAGAGCATCGAGTTCATCTTCTGGTGAAAAGTGAAATATAACTTAACGAACAACCAGTATGTACAATTTATATAAAATTTTTTAGTGAACATACATAATGTAGTGTATGATTTCACTAAACAATTATTGAGTGTACTAAGAACATAAAAGATATGTAACTGTCACTTGACTAAATCAATCAATAAACTTGAATGATTTAAAACATATTCACTAAATTAGTAATTAGTGAACATTTAAAAGATGTAAATGAACGACTTAACTACGTTAATAATATTGAGCCGTGAGCTACAAATGAACACTAAACATTAATAATATTGAGTCGTGAGCTATAAATGAACACTAAACATTGGTATGATGATAATAGAATAATGGATAGATCTTTGGTTGAAAAAAAAGTAAAGAATTAGAAATTAAAACTAATACATGAAGAAAATTGATATTTCAAAAATCAAAGTGTATTGGAAAATAAAAAAGAAATAGAAGGTAAGATTTGAGTCATAAATGTGTAGCTAGGAAGTGTGAAAGAGAGGCTTAAAGAAAGAGAGAGATGGCATGAGCTTATCGCTTGAAAAGCTTTTAAATTAAGATTGAGTTATGCTATGGAAATATGCTATTGTAAAGGTAGGTCAAGAAAATTAAAAAAAAAAGTACGCCATACTCAACAGTTCTTGACAAGGTATTTCTAAAGGTAAACGTACACTTGCCTGAATTTGTTTCATCTGAAACGCATAATGTCGTAATAGCAAGTCTGTGTTTTGTAATAGCTTTGTATGGTAGTGTGGATTCTGTTAAGTGGACAGACAGACGCTGCACTGTACGTACTGTGTGAACAAGTGTGAACACAACAACCTTTAAACATCTCTGAAATTAAATGTTGAATTATCCGATCCGTCTTCGGCCGTCTTGATCACGAGTGGTATTTACAACTAACCACAGTAATGATTCATTTGTGATCCTTTAAATTACAATCGATGACTATAGAGGATGAAAAATAGGTCTTGCTACAAACCAAAACTTGCTACAAAAAAAAAATGCGTTTGACAGAAAGTAGAAACAGCACAAAAGCTATAACTTTTTTTTTAATATAGGACAGATCCAATGTCTATTAATAGTTGCTGTTTAGTTAAAAAAAAAATTAGGTGATTTTAATGTGAACACGAATTTTTGATGATAAGTGGCGGCGTAGTCGAAGGTGGTTAACACACCTAGATTAGATTGGAACTGGCTCTCAAGTGTTCAACTTGAGGGTGGTAGCTAGCCAGCAGATTACTAGAAATTCCTATTTTAGTACCTGGATGTCGAAACCATTGCTAAATTCTATAAGTACCAGATAGTCAGCCGATTAAGTACGAGAGAACGTACTATTTCTGTTTGAACTAATAAAAAGAAAACATAGCATAACTCATATTTCTATTAACCAAGTGTATGAAAAGGATAGAGTATGTAACAAACATGAGACAAAACGAATACGATATATTTTTATCTACTCCTCTTTTAACTCGTCATATAAGGTTGTAAATAAGTTATAAATGATTTAAATCTGATTTTGTTTTATGAATTTTCCAAAATATAGTTAAAATCGACCATTACAGTGCAAATTACTATCACTAAATATTTTGCGTGTCTGTTTGTACGCTTATTCGTTTGATTCTTTTTCTTTGATACTACTCACAATCATTCAAGACAATTTTTTTTTTCGAAATCAGGGTTGTAAGCTTGGTGTGTAATAAGACGAAAGGGGGTTATTGTATTCACCATCTTGAACAACTTTTACTAAGAACACAACTATTGAATCGCGAAAAAAAAATACGACTACATTTGGTCAAGTAAAATTTTTTTAAGGTGTTAATGTACTTTTTTGTGCCCTTTTTTGCTTAGTGTGGCCCGAGTTTATTGTCTTGTATGTTTGTGCGTTCGTTCTTTTTATATATGGGGGTAATATATCCCCATTTTTTTTCTTATTAGCTTTTTAAGTAATGATTTATGTAATTGCACTGTAAAGGATTAAGACCCAGCAAATGATGCGTCGCATCTTGTTCGCATAATTATTACAGTTGTATCATCACAACCTTCTTTACCCCACTGCTGGGTATAGGCTTCACTCTTGTTATGCCATTAAATTAAAAAAAAAAAAGTGAAAAAAAAACGTCTATTCTTATCAATTACATCTATCGCACAATGTAATAAAATTGAGTATGGGGAATACAATAATACAACAATTAAAACAAACGACACAACAATAATACTAACAATTTTGGAAACTTCCTTTACGGCTATCTCACATGTCGACTTGACTTGAAATAACTAAAATCTTTTTGAATTGGACTCTGGTTGCTTCATATAAAGACATAACTTAGCTGAATCCTCATTATTAATAAATATTAGTTGTGTGTTACCTTGAAATATCGAAATAGTAATCATCATATAGAACAGCTTCTTGTTTTTGCGATTTCAAGGCTTGTCTCATAGTAATAGGTGTTCATAATTATGATTACAATGACCTTTGCGATAAGCTTATTTGTTACATACGTTTATTGGTTGGTTAAAAGATGATTTTAATACATTTTTGTTTGACTCCTGGACTTGGGACGTCATAACCTCTTACAGAAAAAAATAAAAAATGTTTGACTATAAAAACTGACATGGTTTTAACACATCTTTGTTTTACTTATGCGGAATTACTCACGTTTAATTATATTGGACACTCCGGCTGTAGTTTCGGCCTAATCCGGTGGCCTTCATCATGGAGACAAAGCGGAGTACACACGCGCGCGCGGACCGTCTTGCTACGCATTGCGGGCCGCTGCGCCCCTCGCTCGTGAACTATAGTCGTAAGTGAGTAATTCCGCATGAGTAAAACAAAGATTTGTCAAAACCACGTCAGTTTTTATAGTTAAACGTTTTTTTTTTCTGTAATAGGATATGACGTCCCAATAAAACTGATAATATGAACATCAGAAGAAAAAACTTCGGCAGATAGTAAATTAAGGTAGGTTCGTATAGTTAAAAACTTAAAAGAGAAGTTCCGTTGTGAGTACGTAAGATGTGCGAATGCCTTTAGACTGTTCTAGCTTTAGTGAAAAGAACGTAAGAATGATTTCAGTAATCGCTTTCCAGTATTAATTATGTTGAGGCGTCGAAAATAACTGTTTTAATATTTTGTTAATGTTTAAAGAATGAATTGTTGTACATTTTTTTTTTGTAGGACTTGCCAAGATATACAAAGTGCACGTGTTACGTTAAACGTTTCGGTTCAGATTTCTAAACAGAAAATATTAATTAAATCCATTTTTAGACATTTTTTTATTACATTCCTGATTTTTGTTATTTCAAGTTCTGGGTAGCATGGCAATGATCATTAGCAGTTGTTATCTAAAGAGATAACAACTGCTAATGATAACAGAAAAGAAAACGAAAGAAACGCACTCCTGATTAAAGATCAGGAGTGCGCTTCTTTCGTTTTCTTTTCTTATCATTTTTAGCTTAGCCTTAAACGTTTGGTGTAGTTTGTATTTTTGTCAAGTCAACATAATAATGTATTTTGTAACTAAATCTCATTTTTAGTCTAGTATTTTAGTTAATTATAAATAGTTTTGTACACGTTTGATTTAGTCGATAGTGACGGTATTTTTGTGATATATTTAAAAAAAAAATGCTTTTATTCTTTATTTGAATCCAATATTTGTAATGTACTTGGGTTTTTTTCTATGCACTTTTTTCTATAATTTGTAAAAAGCTTGTAATTTCGTTACACAATCTCTGGTTATTTCTTATCGGATGGGTAAAATTTACTAAAGATTGTGAAACGAAAATGTTATTACTAATTTGTTTTTCTGTTTTAGCTTCCTTCTTAACACGTTTACTGTAGTTTTTTTAATTATATTTTAACACGAATCGATTGAGGTTAAGCCATATGAGATATGAAATTACGAATTTATGATATATTATTTTTAATAACAACATTATAAAGTCATATAACATTCCATTTTGTCATCCGTGCCATAGTAAAAAGTTGCATGAGACATATTTTCTACGTCGATTTAATAACCAAAATGTAATATTCTATCACACAACTATACTGTTTTCAGTCGCCGTTTGATTGTAAGGTATAATTTCATCTGCAAAACACAAGAAATAAAGTAGGTGTGATACTTTTACCGAAAAAAAGTGATCAAGTGAATGAGGGCAGATTCTACAAATGCTTTTGTTAAAAGTTATCAAACTTTTAACAAAAGAAGGAATTAGATAAAGATAAAACCTTTCAAATTCCACAAACACATCAAATTTCTTTTATTATTGTTCTGATTAAAAAAACTATATCGAACAAAAAATAAATACACTACAGCAATCTTACGGCGACAACGGCTTTAAGCTTCGTTATAATCAAGTCTTCCTACAATCGATATTGGTTTTTGTTATTGTTATTTTTTTAATGTTACCTGTAAATATCGCAGCAGCGGTAAGCTAAATTATTCGCAGCCATATTGTAGGCTACTTATTGGATTTCCAGTTCTTAAGACCAAAAAGCTAAAGCGCTGTGATTTCGTAGTACGAAATAATTATCTAGCTAACACTTCTACGTTGCACATTATTTTTCGTCCCTATTTTTTGGTTATGTGACTAAAAATTCAAAAACATTCCATGCATTCATTTTTTTCTTCTTCAGTAACAAAGTTGTTCAGTAACATAAATACTGATTTGTTTTTCAAAATAGTTTTACATGGTGTAAAATTGTATTGTAATTAATTAATAGGTCACTTAACTTTTCTTGTATGTTTGTAAGAATGAACAAAGTGATCTATAACATGCTGCGGGGCATGTTTCATTACTTTCTGATAAATATTATCTAGTAGATAAAATTTAGCTGAAAATTGTGAAACATGCCCTATATTTTGTATTATTTCACGATTTGGATTTGTGTTACTTATAAATTTTAAGTATTGTAATTTAAGGGCAAAACCTTAACAATACTCATTGATTAACTATTAATTATTTTAGTGTAAATTAATTATATTTTGTGCATGGTAATACAGGGTAAAACAGTTTAAAAAATTACCCTTCATTTCAATTAATTGGAAAACGATGGATTGTTTGCGTAGTTTCAAAGTTGTGATAGATAAACAATTTTTTAAAGTCGCTTAAATATAAAATGAGTGATGATACCTTGGTCATATAATTTCGCTTGGCATAAGGCAGATACACATTTAATGCTATTTTACTGTAAATATGTGACGAGCGAAAACTGTAGGACCAAAGAGGCTTCATCCATTCTACGCAACATAATTGTTCTAGTTTTTTTTTATATCTGTAAAAAGCGCATTGTTTTGGGACCATGACTTTGTATAGTTATTTTGCTAATTTTTATGCAAAACATTGAAGAAATAGTAAACACTGAATACAAAACAATGTTTTTTAGTAAAATTCAGTAATGTATCTATTTATTAAGCATAATAATAAATGGTCTTAAAATTTGGTAAAGTAAATCTACCATGTATGAAAACTATAACAATTGCGATTTGTTCAAATAAATAGAAAAATATTTAGTGAAGCGACATGTCGACGTATTTATGTAGCCCGCCATAAGATGTACCGCGTTTTAAAAATAATAATTAAAATTTAAAACCTAGCGTTTAAATTTAATGTGATTTATAAATTTAAATAAAACGTCTATAGTGAGCGAGGATTTTTTTTTGTTCTCTAGAATAATGACATGTACGAATTGATATCGATAAAATAAAGTCATGAATTAATTGTTCGGATATCATGTTTCATTACTGTTTTAGTTCAATTCCACAATTTTTTTTTATGCCACACGTGGCAATGAAGCAGTCGCGTTGCCTGATGGTATTATTTTTATTAAACAAAATAAAATAACTTAAATAAATACTATTTACAGGTATAAGTAAAGTAACTAAGACAAATGTAACATTTAAAATAATAACTACTCTAAAAGGCCGCTATCAATGGGAATAGTTCCCAAAACGCTGGCCCCATTGCCGCGTTGTATGGCAATACTCAAACGCTGAGCAAAATAAAGGCCAGCGTTTTGTTCACGTGTGCCGTCGACCAGACGAGATGACAATTCTTTAAAAATTTTTTTTGCTCCCACGGTCCCGAAGTTTCAACCCCAAAAGGCTCAAATAATATGGTATTGTTTATGTAAAAGTGATAAGGCGAACAAGACGAGATGATGGTAAAAGATAACGCCTGTCCGTGACCATTGTAGCGATACACATAACTTGGCAGCCCTGTTGGTTCATTGGTACCTGGTCTACTTACTAGGTATGTCTTCTCCAAGAGCTGGAGAGCGTGGGTTCGATCCCCACCCAGGACAAGCGTTTTGTGATATAAACAAATGTTTGTTCTGTGTCTGGGTGTACTGTGTGTATTTACAAAAAAAAACTTACTAGTTTGGGGTTAGATGGCACTGTGTAATATCAACCAGAAAAGACAAAATAAGGTCTAGGGCATCGCTGCTTTGGCGGAACCCCAGTCGCTTGCGTAATACAAAGACGTTGGCGACCTTTTAAGATTCTGTTAACACGCCTTTTGAAGAACCCTGTGTTGTAACTCCGCGGGAATACGGAGGAAGGAAGATCATTCCACAATTAGCAACTATACCAATGGATTTCCATAAATCAATTATTTACAGGTGAGATTGCAGCTAGTGCGGAGATGGCGGTATAAGATATATACGGTAGGTATAAGACGGCGAATAATTCTTGAGAACACCCCCGTTGTACCTATATGCGATAGAATAGGCACAGATACCTACCCGACGTCTCAATGCAAACTAAGCGGCTCTGCGCTTTGTACCGCAGAAGTCTGTACAAATTCCAAATTTTATAAAGTTAGTTTTCTGAGGCTCTAAACTATCGATTTTTTTATAATTGAAAGACTAGGTGTGATCGAAGATGGTAAAGCTCACCTAGCCTGATATAGAATTGGCTGTCAAGTGAGGCTGCCTGAACACACCGTTACGTGCTTGGCGACAGATTTTCAACTTGTAGGTGGTAGCTAGCCAGCCAAGAAAGGCGGTATTTGGTACTAGATGACCGCATTACATTATGTCGTACTCGGTTTGATACAGCTCGGCCTTTGCCCTCACATATGTCTTATCCGGACATCTCACGGCTTTTAAACGAATCAAGAAGCCTGCCAATGACACAGGTCGGTAATTAATCGCGATTTTACAACCATCGAGCGAGAACGTCTTGGAACTGTCATACTGTTTTGTTTCTGCAATATCGCTGTTGCCCTACTGGATTCATATTTGATTGTAATTTGCATTGAAATCGAGTGCTGGACCTCAAGTGTTTTCTCCGTTCGCACGTTATACCCACTACACGCCCACAAGATGTTTGAAAACGACGGAACGTCGAACTTTCGGACGGGAAGATGTCGACATACATAATTATTAAGTTTTGAAGTATCGCGACCATTTGAAAAAATAATCAGCTAAATTGGTTGCGCATTGCTCATGCCAACGAACAATATTTGATTTTTTTCGGGTATCGGTGAACTTCTTTATCGTCTCGAAAAAGTTTTAAGGACATGAAATAGAACATAATGGGACAATAATATGATTTCTTTTTTTGAAAATTTTCGTTTCAAGATTCTATTATACGTACAGATAATATTACTTTCTTAGTACATATTTCGTACAGAAACATTAATAAAAGCATTTCATAAAGTTACAATAAAAACGTGAAAATCAAAAATTATGTTTGCTCTTCACGCATGTTTTATGAAAAGGCAAATGAACTCTTACGTAATATTTGATTTATTGTACAAAATTTGATTTATTGTAGTTGAGGCGGGCGGCACAAAGCGGGCGGCGCGGCGGCATGGAGTCAAAAGAGCCGAAAGCCCGGTTGCGACTTGGTTTTCCTTTGATGGCGCTCACGCATCGGTCTCGCTCGTTCTTTACTAGTTTAATGATGACCACGTCACGGGCTTGACGTCGCGCGTGATCGTTTGCACAAATTTTGAAAATGCGAAAATGTATGAGTATAGGATGTAGAGTATGTAGCAATGGTGCCAAGAGGATGTATGAAGATTTGTGTTAAACAGTTAGTGTTATACAAAAGAGTCGCATAGTGTTCAACAATTAAAACAGTGAAAAATACATGCGTATGTTGAGTTAAAGTATGCCAGAAACACATTTCTAAGTTTGCGGAATAAGTTGTAAAAACGTTCAGCGTGTCTTGTGTTCGGAGAGAACTGAACAAATACCTACTTCAGTTACGATAAAATGTAAGTAATAAGTGCACCTGATTTTCTAAAATTCTAAATAATTGTATTAACATCATCACTTGACCTTTTAAATGTGAACGAAACCGCTGCCTGCGTGTTAGATACATTAGATACGTTATTATAAAAATATCACGAACTTAAAAACTAACTTCAAAGGTTTTATCGAAACGCGGCTCACAACTTGTAAAACGAATTATTTTATTACCTACGGGATTGTTATAAGACGTTTATTTTACTACACAGTGGTCAAGGTAAAATTAAAATGATTCGGTATAAAAAAAGGAAACAAAAACGAACTCATGCCAACGTTATGACATTTGACTCATTCATACTAGCGCGCGCGCGTGCTGCCCGCTCTCCGCCCGGCGCGCGTCGGCGGCGCCTTGCAGCGTCGTGACAACAGCTGTGCAGTTCATGCGCTGGAGGTCGCGCCAACAGTAGGGGGACTAATTTTCTGGTTTTTTTCGGAAAGTAAAACTTTTTTATACTTAACAGCACGACACAATTACTTTCGTGTATCGCTTCTGTATCACACATATGTACCACACCCTATTTTTTCCAAGACGGTAAAGCATGTCGCCCCGTATAGTTCATTCGTATTGGTACGTGTTTATTAACTTTGTCCCGATTGTATCGCACTAATATTATAGGTACATGCGAACGTTTGTCTGTTTGTTACTTCATGATATACCTAATACCTATCTAATTTGGATGTAATTTTTTTACGAGTGGTGCAACGACCGATACCTTCTCCTAATGGTATAAGATAACGTATATCCATGGCCTTTGCAGAATACATAGAACTTTGAGTAACAACCAGGCCATCGCTGCTTTGGGTTGCAAATTTTCAAGACTTTCAAAGGTTAGTAGACAATGAGGCAATGGTTGTAGTCAGCTCTGTAATTTCACTAGGTAGAATATCTGGTACTACGGTGGTACTTACTTAGACTAACTCCTACTAAGGGCATCTACCACCAAGTAAACTACGCATAATCCTACGCTCGTATTTAGCTTTTTAATACCGAAAACACGTGTGAAACTGCGACTTTTATTTCTAACAATTTGCTACCTACTAAGTAAAGAAATAAAATGCCATAACTTTTTTTAAATTTTATTAGGTGTCCATTTGATGTAACAACTGAAAATTAACACACGCTATTATAAACCCGTAGCAAAGCTAAAAATTTAGTAATAATCAGCTATGGAGAATCAACTATGTCTATTAAATCAATATTGAAGGGCGTAGAATCCAAAAACAACTGTTTATTTCTTGTTTTGTGCGCAGATAAATTAATTGAGAACTGAAAATTTAGAGCTGTCACACAGATATTACAAAGAAATTTTTGGATTTGAAGAAGGCCCTTACAAAGTTAAGATATTATAATTACGGATTATGTATCCAGACATTTACCACTCCTAATACATTAGATATTCAGTACAAGTCCTAAAATACAGACATTAATACAGTGAAATTAGTACACCGAGTCTTAAGAAGCCTCATTAGGATGGGATGGAATTTAATTTGTTTTGTTGTCACAACTTATTTTATATTAATAACTAGAAATAGTATTTCTCGGAGCATTTCTTCATGATATTACTAAATTTCTAGTTATCTATCACCAGTTGTGTTTCTGTTAAGTTTAAGTTAGCTTCTCGAATCTACAAGTATTTGTAAAAAATCTACGCTTGACTGCCCAATAGGTGCCTAAAATTCGACGGACATTTCAGGCGAAACATTGCAACTCGGCGTACTAGAACACGGTTAAAAAGCTTAAAAAATAACATCGAATCTCTCAACCAATACTAACAATGGAAGGACATGAGATGGACTCGGTAGGAACTAAAAAAAATATGCGTTTTAAAAATACACTACACAAATATTTTGCTACCAGTAGCTTACAAAATGATGTCGAGTGAATTCGTTTTACAATTCTTATTGTAGTATTTCCATTTGAAACTAGATCAACCATTGAAATGTATACAATTGTACATAAGTGTTTCAGATTCATAGTTAACGTTATATGTATTTAGATCCTATAAACACTTACTATGTCTGACCAAATATTATATGAAAAGGATGAGTCAGTATGAAATTCTACGGGAGTAAAAACCAATCTGTACCATCCCTGTCGCGTAATAATCGATCAAGATCTAAAGCCTTTTAGAAATAACAAAGTGGCAAAGGTCGGCGATGGCGAAGTAAGAAGGCACTTGGCATGCCCCGCCTAAAATTCGGATAAACTATGCTAATTTGCATTTCAGCTAAAAAATTAAAAGTAACAGTTTCTTGCCACTATTCAAGCGAAATTGTTTTAACGCAAATTTTCAGTTTCATGATAATTTCGCTCAGTTAGTTTTTGCTTTATGAAGGAATTTACAATCATCGTGGCAAATCCCTGTTACCATTTTTAATTAATTAGGTACATGAAAATCTTCATAAGCCATTGTATGTTCTCATTTTTAGATACAAAATCATTTTCTAATATACCCTGTCTCTACGGTTAAAATCATCATAGTTTTAACAACATTAGTAAATTAATTAACAAACTTAACAACGGAAAAACTTAGTTTATATTCAGTTATGCCCAGCCAAGTAGGTATATGTAGAAAGTTAGAATTCTATTCCTCCGAAACATTTCGCTCGTACTTGTTTCAAAATGTTTTCTACTGGAGTGAGGGTCCAGTGTTCGGATTTCGGGTCTTCCTGAGACTGGGTCTCAAAGAGATCCCTCGAGTTTTGCCGATTCTTTATAGGTTCTTTTCGTGAACTTAACATAATATTTTTTTGTTTATTTTGATTTTCTGCGCTGGGTGTCTTCCACATAGGTTCACTTGTTTTTTTCACCACTTGAGGTGGTGAAAAGTAAGAAAATAAAGGGGAAGATTGCTTAGGTTTTTTCTCTTTAGGTCCGGGTAAAAATGAAAATGTATAGTCGTCATCAAAAACTTCTTCGCGTACGTATGAAGTTACGTGGCGACGAGTGACTGGTGCCTCCACTCGCGGCACGGCTAGTTTCGTCTGAGATTTTTTCACAAACATGATAAAATCGTAGTACCTCTCTATGTTCTCTGTACACTTGTAGCAGATGGTATCCATCGTGTCGCTTTCCTCGATAACAATTTTTAGGCACACGAGTATCTTATCAATTATGTGCGTTCTTCTACAATAACTCCCGAATAAAGAAACGTTAAATTCGCACTCCGATACACAGATTCGACAAAATTTACGTGATAGTTCCATTTTTTCCTATTTGTCGATGATACGAAATGTTTTCTAAGTGCCAAATTTCCCGCCAAAATTGGAAAGTTTTAAAAGCGCGTTGCGTTCAAAATTCTACCGTTTTACACCCGTGCAAAAATAATTTTGCCAATAAACACTACATTGGACTTGGACGGCTCGATTTGTGTTGTGTATACTCAGCCCTTGATATTTTACTGTTAATTTTAGTTATTTGCGATGCTAATAACATTTTATTAAATAAATAAATTACTATAAAAATATTTTGATAACATGGCTGTTATTTTTGAACGCACCTCTAAAAGGTGTAAGTTATGGGTTTGGTGTTTTGACGTCAGAGATGAAAAAAAATCATGTCGCTTTTTCTTTATTTTTGACATCACACTTTGTGCATTCTGTCAGTATCAAATATCATTTTCAAAAGTCTCATAATAATATTATACAACAAATCTTTGTCAAAATCATGTAAAGGACGATACGGCCAAGTCCAGTCTATGCCATAGTGGTGCCTTTACTAGAACCTTCTAGGAAGATTAGAAAACTACGCAAAAAGGTATTTCACCACTTTATCACTTGCTTGTCTTGTGTACGATTAAATCGGCAATTTGTAATTAAAGAGCACTAATCTAAACACGAAAAAAAACCACAAGTATTGGAAAATAATACACCTCGTAGCGACATGGTTTTTTTTCTTTCCCGCCATACTTCTATAGATTTTATTCGCAACTATTGCATAATAAAGGAACATCTTGTTAGGGCGTCAAGGGTCGATGCAGTGGATTTTTAGCGTGCCCTTGCTTAAGGAGGTCAAATTGCCAATTGTACGATTTATATCGTATGTTGTCACAATACAATAAAGGTGCAGACAACACCGAAACAAAACTGATTTAATTTTAGTCCATCCGTGGCAATTGAATGAATGAATTAACTTCAAAATAAAATTTGTGTACTTACTAAGTTTTATAAGCAACAAAAAACATTTATTTTTAAATAACGATTCTGTCACAGAAATTATCGTCTTAATTAAAACTTGAACGTCCATAGATTTAACATTATTAATATTTAGCTATTAAAAACTACATAATTAACGATTTCAAATTTGAAAAAAACCTAGATTAGCAATTCACAAATTTAATAAAGTTATCTAAGTTTTTGAATTATTCGCTAACGATGTAATTAGTCCGCATTTTATAAGATTTTAGTAACGTTCAAATTTTTGTTCACGAAACCAAAAATACGAATTAAAATAAAATCAATTAAGTTATTTTCCAACCATTTTCAATAGATACTACTATCACAAACCTCCACAATCCTATTCGATTCATAGTGATCTTATTTATTTAATTCATAAATAAATTAATACATGTTGGTTAGGTACAGTCGTTTTTATAAAGCGAAGCTTATTTTCATTGTTTTAAACATTAGTTTAAACTTTTCCTACTTCATTTTTTGCCTTTTACCTTTTAATTGTAAATTGTGTCCATCTTTGAATCGCTTCGTTAAATTCTCAGTTATGTTCTTCCTATCTCAATTGATGCGTTCCACGGCATGCATGAAGGACCATATCTTTACTCACAATTTACATTAAAAGTATTTAATCGTGTTGAACTAAACATTATCCTCTTCTTTCTTGCCCCAGAATTTATCGAACCTCGTTCGGGCTCTGTCTAAGACTTCCGAGGCAGACAATCCTCCTGTAGGAGGTTCATTCACAACTGTAGTGTCTACTATACCAGGCGCAATCTGAGTTGCTTCAATCGATTTTTTGATTACTTCCTTCTCTTTTATAGGTTCCGAAGTTGGAGTTTCAGGAGTCAACTCATTGCTGTTGACTCCGTTAACTCCGTTGATTCCATTAACTCCGTTGACTTCATTAACTCCGTTGACTCCATTAAGTTTGTTCATGTCTAAAGCTTTAGTCTCGTCGATGGGTGTGAGGCTGATAGGTGTAGTGGGAGTCTTGTCGGTACGCTTGCTCAGGCTAGTCGGGGACTCACTCTTTTTAAGCGAACGTATCGGCGACATTTGCTGATGGTGTATCGGAGCGATTTCTGGAATAGTTTTTGTTATATTAAGATCGATGGCTAGGCGTCCGTCATGTTTTGGGAGTTTCAACTCTATTTTTATTGGTATTATTTCTAAATTACTTTTAAAAACTATTTTGTCCTTTGATGCTTTCGCTTTATGATTGAAACTCCCAAAACATATTTTTCACCAATAAAAGCACATTTAAGTGTAACGTCGTTCTTTAAAAGTTGTAACAGCTACATTAGAAAAGTCGTCTATAGGAATGAAAGAAGATATTGCAAGGCGCAGAAATACTGACATCGTTCAATACTTACATTAAACTTAAGACAGTGTAAATAAACTTACTTTGGTAGCTATTTTGATGATAAATATTTTTCTACATTTTTTTTTTACAAAATAGTGCCTGAGGTGCGAAAGGGTCTATATACCTCCTTTCAGACACTTGAACATGCTACCTTTTTTAAATTAAAAAATATCAACATTGTTATAACTTCAAAAACATTTGAATCATGCTTATTTTTCCATAAACGATTTATTTGGAAACGAATCATGCAAACTATTTTGAATCTTATGGTTATGGAAAGTCGTAATGATTTATGAATAGCTAACATTAGGTTACTCTCAGCTTACCTACTGTTAGTTCTAGGATAATTAGCTTCCTAAAAATTCAACCTTGAAAAGATGCTTTCGAGTTACCTACATTAATTTTCTAAACTAGAAGATATAGGGAAGCAAACACCGAAATAGCATCTTTTCGAAGAGAGGACAGGCAGCATGCAAAAGTGAACGATAATGAGATGGGGAAACCAACAGATAATCAAGTCAAGTGCCAAACAGTGACAGTGTACGCAAACATCGATACAGACACACACAGACAAGTGTATACATACGTGTATGACGTCTCAGCGGAGTACGGTCAAAATAAATAAAAGCATTTCAATTATTGGTATAACACAATTTAATCATGAACTATTTATATATAGTTAAATATAAAACAGGTTATATAATTTTTTTCTGGTGTCGATCGTGTGTCGTGCTAATGTGGCAGTGATCCCTGCTCGTGGGGGCTCAGGGATCACTGTCGCATGGCTGTCTGTCACACTGGTGGAGGTGTGTATGGGCGATGGTCTAGGCGGTGGCAGTGTTCGTCGTACCTGCGGGTACCGGCTTCACGGCAGCGCCCTCTTCCGCCACGGACCCACCCTTAAACTCTGAGCTAGGGCGCTTAATGCTCTCATCTGAAAATGAGCGATCGTATGGTCGGATGACGTGAGAAGTTACGTTCTATGTCCACGGTGTGACAGTTAACTTTTTAAGTATTAGCCGCTGGGCGGTTCTAACATTCATCCAAGAGTTTTTAGAATTATATTATTATTAGTAAAATCTATTTAATCTACCAGTAGACATAGATCGATTTGAAAATAAACTTTGATGATCACAAACACGAGATGTGGAATGTATATGTGTATGGCTGGAATGGATGTTCCTACAGCTAACATTAAATTTTTACTTAAATTTGAAATACAAACATGAGTTTAGTGTTGTGTCAGTGTTGCACAAGCTCTGCTATCGTATTAATTGTGGGTGACCAGACTCAAAAAATAATGATGAGATGTAATATTCTACTGTGTCCAATGTAGATGTGATTTATGAGTGTGATGGTGTCATTTGGCTTGGAATTACGGCTATCTCTTATTCTTACCTACCTAATACAATATCAAATTACAGGAATTACCAAAAGAGTAGAGAGTATCTCATTCATATGTATTATAATATTGCCAGCCTAACTTTGGCAATTTCAAATATCGTAAAACATTACACTAAGCATCGAGTAGGTACTTAGGAAACTGTGCACTAAACAAGATTAATTTCTTAAAGAAAAAGATACTCCTTTATACAAATTTCTTAAAAAACCTGGGACCGATTGTACGATTTTTTGAAATTTCTTCCGCTCCAAAATGGGTTTCCAATGCCTAGAGTAAAAAGCTCCATTTTTTTTAAAGACAAAATGAAAATAACTTTCTCTTTTCACTAACCTCACAGACTTATTTCTTTTTGATTCTCGCTTAATTACCTACCCCATTTCTAAAGTTGAACAGCACGAATAAAAAAAAATAGTTCCTACATTTTTCGCTGTGCAAATAAACAATGGAAAATGTTTTAATTAACGCACCTATTTCACTAGTGACGTAAGTCGCAAATATATATATAAATGCAATTCAAATTAGACCCAATTTAGAACCATTTCAACTTAGCACTCGGCGTTGTGTTGATAGAACACGTCAGCCGCGAAGGAAACCGTACAACCAGCCACCCCGGCCTAGCTACATACACCTAGCTTGCTTAAACTTCTGCACTCACCGCTTTTCACGTTCTGCGTAACAGTGAAAGTCTTGCCAGTGTCCAGTGGCACGGTCCAGTTGACTGGATCGGGCGAGCGCATGTTTAGTTGCTCGGGCGATTTCACGCGAGTCGGTTCGGGTGGTGACTTTACCACTGGAGAGTCGTCGAAGAAGTGGTCTTTAGCCACAGAAGCACTTCGGTGCGATGGAATTTCGTCGTCTGGAATGTTTTTGGTAGATTGGCTTAGCTAATTTATTTCGTGTATCAGTAATCATGGTTGAAATAATATATCAAACAAGTTTTTTTAAGTTAAGTTTTTTTTTTGTAGTTAGTTTGGCATTGTACCAATCCTGTGACTCGTCTAGGTATATTTTTTTGACATATTGTGATATGACAGGCTACTGATAGAGGTTTTTTTTTTTCTTTGGTTTTGGCGTCGCGTTTTAGCATTTGCCAGTCAAGTAATTATGTATTTTCAAGTTTCAAAAGTTAAATAAGTGCCATCGTAGCTAGTTTTAGTCAAAGTCGTCTTTGTCAAGTCCAGTTCGTGTCAGTTAATTCCAGTCATACTTTAGTAAAGTAGTGGCAACTTTACTACAAAGCTTCGATGGAGTTTTGGAAGCAACACGAAAACTCATGTTTCACCACATTATATCATTTTCCCACACTCGCGCTTGTAATTCGGCACTTTATGAATAAAACACCACCATTTTTATGCATAAACACTCGACAAAACACTAGTTTTGGAAAAAAATACAACGGAGCGACACGACTCTTCCCGCGTTCCCGCCAAAAAACCCTGATTGAGGTTATGTATGACATGCCAGGTAGGTATGTTTTTTTTTAAATAATTTATTCTGGCCATGGATGTTACACAACTCCTTCAGCCGGAGTCTAACACCAGGTAGGGTTGTATTATTCAGTGTTGCCATAAAAATATATTTTCTACCAAGAGCTTCAAACGCAATAATTCTCAAATCAAAATTATTTTTGGCAACGTTTTATTATGATAGATATTTTTTAGTTAAAGATTTTATTATATCGGACATTGTATTACATTACAGTATTAGGTATATTATAAAGAATATTCTGATTATAATATTTTCATGTTTTTAAATACAAAAAAAGCAAAACCGTATATTCTTTATATTTAAACTTCAGCAAAATTATAAGTAGGTAGATAATGTACAGACCTACTATTTTAGGAAAATAAACATTATTTAAAAACATCACAGTAAACATTCTTGTACAAGAATAGGTACAGATTACAACATCGATAAGATACATCTAAACTAGACACTCACAATCAAACAAAGTATATTGCATTTCTACCTCGATCTAAAATATTAATTCAATAAGTAAATCACATTGCATGCATCCTATCTAACGCTAATCGGTGAACACTTACCAAGATACTAAATCTGAAAACTTATCTTAAATTTCTTTGTGCTCGGACACGTAACGTCATGTGGACTAATTAGTGTACATATTTTTATGTTCAGTAACGTTTATTACATCTGTTGTTGCCAGTGGCAGATTTAACGAGCAGGCGGCCTAGGGCGGCAAATTTCAGGGGCGGCAATTCTGTGATCAAATATTTCCCAAAAAAATATAAATTTATATTTTATGTACCTACCTACTATTTGCTATCTTTGTCTTTTATATTTCGAAAAATATTTTATTTTACTCTTCCTTCACTTGCCTGAAGGTCACTACCAATTTGCATGAGTGACCCATTTGTACAAGTAAAGGACAACTATTCGTTGGAAGCTAACATACCCAAAAACTACATAGGTAGGTACATAGCCATATGGCGTGCAATATGAATTAAATTGTTGGGGTTTAAAAATAATCGTACCTACTGATAAATTGACGAGGGCGGCATAAATTTTACTGTCTACATTTAGGAAATGTAACAATCCGCCAGAGGTTGTTACAATAAATAAATCTTTAGTCAAGTTAATATATCGTACAATTATATAATTATCGTGCTCGTGCGAAAAAGTTGTTTCCATTACACGTTGTAGTGATATCAATATTCCCATTTCCCCCCATCTATTTACAACATTATTATTTAACAATATGCAAGTTTTGGTTTACTTAGGTATTGTTTTTTACGTTTAAAAAAAATCCTGTATTCTGAATTTTTAATACCCCCAACTTTATTCCCAGTGGCCCCACTTTGCAGAACACTCACAACTACGGTGGTCTAGTGCAGGTGTACACAGACGGACAATCACACCACGTAACGAGTGTAAGCCATTCCCGACGGTGCCAATGCTTTGTGACCAATTGTTGCGTAGACGCACTGGAGGGGTTAAAATGTAGTACAAACCAAAAGCCACGACACGAAAAGCGAAAACGAAAACTTCTTCTTGTTGTTTAAATAAAACTTTAAAATATTTATTGAAAAAAATAGGAAACAAAAAGTTAAGCAATTTTAAGCAAGCTGCCTCTTTTGGTAGAATCTCTTTGGTATTTGAACATTTGTAAATTTTACCATTTTATCGAAATATATCAAGCGTTTTAGCACAATCATAGCAATTTTTGCACAACACCAAACGAGACAGCTAATCCTCATTTCAAAAAGCCGAACAGGCTAAAAAATAAAACCGCACATTACCAATTTTCAAAAAAGTTCGTTCTGTCAAGCGTCACAGGCTAAAAGCGCGCCAATATTCATAAAATGCACAGAGCGTCGACGCAACTGTCACCTTTTTACGCACCCAATTTTATTCCGACTTTTGACACGCTCCGACTGCGGCGACCTCGCGCTGGCGTCTCAACAGTCCCATTTGTCAAGGTCCCAGTTGCCCCAGTTGTGCCAGTCGCCCCACTTGTACCAGATGCCCCAACCCCACTTTTGGCCGGAGCTGACGGTGATCGACCGCCCCTCGAAGTAGACCTAACTCTATGACTAGTTCCTCTACTCAACGGCAAACCTACAAGAAATTGTTTCTACTAAACTTTGTGCCTGATGAGAATTGGCTCTTTAAACAAATAAAAGATGTATTCAAATCAAGATCATCAAGATAACATGCTTAAACGTTATTTTTGTTATTTGAATAAAAAAGGAAAATAATTCGTAGCAAACAATAATAAAACGAACCTAAGCCAAACAGAATAAAAAACTTGAACGTCAGAGCCATATTCTCAACAGCCAAGGTAGAGGGGCAAGCACCAGGCAGGATACACGACAGTTAATAGTAATTAATTCTTCTAAACATCAACATTTAGCAGATAAGAATAGACAAGTATAAGTTCTAAAACATCAATCTAAATCTATGATCGGTTCAGCAGATGTTGAAAACCTTAACTGTCACAATTATTACCTACTCACATTTAAAAACTTTTTAATGAACGATAAAATTTAATTTTTAATTTTTATTGTCGTTTGCTGACTATGTATTTTAAGAATCATCTTTGTTATAAACTGGTTATGGGCTATGTTTAGTTTAGTTTAAATTTTATACTGGCTAAATATAGCCAATGTATGAAGCCAAAATATTAGTAACTAGGCGCCATCTATCGAGTCCATTCGAACTACTTTTATAAAATGGTCTCCAAGAAAAGCTTTATGGAACAAAAGAAGCAGTATTTGACACGAAATACTAACCAGTAGGTTTGATAGGGCGCGGCACCGGCTCATGCCCGTTAGGCATGAGTTTGGCGTGCGCAGGCGCAGGGTCCGCAGAGCGTGGTCGCCGTCGCGGCGATTTGAAGGCAGCGTTCTCGCTGGACTTAGCTCCTGAAACGCACCAAATAATAGACAAACAATAATAAAATGGGACAGGACAAATGGGTCTGTGTGATGCCACAATCTTCCTAAAAAAAATAATTAAAAGTCATTTATTTCCGGCAATACTCGCCAAACAGCATCACAAATCATTTAATCTGAGACAAATCACAATATCAATAATCTAAAATATAAGCTCATCAACATGTCACTATGCTGTTCTATTCAATTCATACATTTTAGATAAATGTAACGCCTTGTAGCAAAGAAAATGATTCAAAAGCTAATACTTGAAGTCACGTGTCGTCGTCACGAGATTATTTCACGTAGGTGTCAAAACTACTATTGTTTTTTTTTCTTGCTAGTAGCAATTGAAAAAAGGTGTTGTTTTTGTCGAAGCTAGACGACTGCTCGTCTATGACGCCACCGCGTGCGATACGTAACATAGGTACAAGATAGGCACGTAAGAGCTTGGGTAGCAAGAGAGAAAGAGAGAGAGAGATATCCCTCTCGACGACCCGATGACCTCGAAAATCCCAGAAGTTGTTTACTTTGATGAGCTAATATTATGACAGCTTTGTATTGTTACATCTCGAAGAAACGTCTTTGTAAATAGCATGTTCTGTTACCGTCTTGTGCAGCTCCTTCATCAAAGCTATGTCCTTGCAGCTTCTTCCTTTGCTTCTGTGGCGAGGTCTTGTGCGGGGAGCGTTCAAGAGCCTTCTGTTCCTGCAGCTTGGCGTGGATCGACTGGTGCGGCGCAGACCTGAACGAACGGAACTTCTTCGGGGAAGTACCCTTCGAGTCCTTGCCGTCTTTCTCGTCACGGGACATGGCCCTGCGGAAGAAAACAGGGAATAAATATAACTTGCAAAGTTGTTATTGTTGGCATGATTGGTAAAATGAGTGCAAGTCTTTGCGCTAACAAGGTCATTGGTAACTAGCTGTCAACCTCTTCTTCTTCTACGGGTTTGGCGTCGCATTTTGAGTATTTGCCAGTGTCAAGTGTTTTGATATTTTCAAGTTTCATAAGGTATAGTTTCTTATTTAACTTATATAAGTTGCCTTGTAGCTATAATAATAGTCCATAATCGAAGTCCAGCCTTGGTCATGTTCAGTCCATGTCAGTCAAGTCCAGTCATGCTTTAATAAAGTAGTGGCGACTTTACTATAAGCTTCGATGGAGTTTTGGAATCAACACGAAAAATCATGTTTCACCACATTTTATCATTTTCCTACACTCGCGCTTGTAATTCGGCACTTTATGAATAAAACACCACCATTTTTATGCATAAACACTCGAAAACATCTTTTTTTTCTAATCCATGATCATGACAAACTATGATTCCTAAAACACGCAAAAAAAATATTTTGTGCATTTGCCAATTTTTCGGATGGTCTATCCGAGAACATGTAAAAAGGCAAGGGACACTGGAAAATTGATATGACGTAGCGATAATAGCTCAGTGGTTAGTGCGGTCAGGTCGCACCGAAGGGTGTGGATTCAAACCCTTAACAATGAGATTGAGCTGCCGGTGAAGGAAAACATCGTGAGGAAACCAGAATAGCATGGTGGTAGGGTACTTTCTTGTACTCGGCTAGCTAGCTACCACCTTCAAGTTGAAAACCTGCCGCCAAGAAACTAACGGTGAGTTTACATTCCAGGCTAGGTATGTTTACAATCTTCGCCCACACCATCACTCAATATCAGGTAAGCTGTGGTCATACAAATAGCCTGTCAAGCATAAAAAAGACACTTGAAAATATAAAATTACTTGACACAATGAGAACTAGAAATGAATACTGGAGACTTGGGCAGAATGCACAAAGTGCGATGCCAAAAATAAAGAAAAACAAAAACACTCTTGCACTCTACTGAGCATACTTATTACAGCTTTTGTAGAGCCGTGCAAGCCATTCCTTGCACAAGCCTTATATGTTTCTAAACACTTTGATCTCTACTTAAAAACTTGACTTAAAGTAACCAGTTATTTATTTTTATTATTATTATTTCACGTCGGCGAAAAGTTGACAGAGCATTTGAAGCATTGGTTAACTTTAAGCAAGGTTTATAAATAAGACTTTTGAGTTGTTATTACCTAATAAATGCTTTGGTATTGATGGCGTTTGGCATAAATAAATAATGTATGTATATATTTACAATAGCTTTAAAATTAGATACTTTTTGAATTATGTCCAGTTTCCCGCAAAATCATAAAAAATCATCTCTAGTAAAAAGAGATCAAAAGAAAAGTAGATCTCTGTAAATAATAATTAAAATAATAGATAGATGAATTGACTTAAAGGAATATCAATTGGAGCTAAACCTTGTTTATTTAGGGCTAATAATCATTATAAGAAAAATATGCTTTTGCATACTTTTATTCAATAGAGTGAGACTCTATACGACTCTATAGAGTGTAGACTCTATACGGAGCCAAACGAATTGAAAGAAGCCTTAAAACTCAAAATTCGAAATAAATCTCAAAACCATCTTATCAAAAAGTAATTAAAAACTTTGATGAAACAATCGACATCTGTAACCGTGGTCGTCGTGGACATTTGTCAGATATAATTTTTCATGCATAATTGGCAAACTTTACTTTTTTTAACATAATGAAAAATTGAAACATTGTCATCAAAATTTATTGTTTTATTTTGATTTACAAAACAAAACCCTTTATATACTGAATAGCTTACCAAATTACATATGTCATTTAGTCAAATATTACAATTTAGTAAGTACTTCTACAGGCAATAGGCGGGATAACTGAATGGCTGTATCAAAGTACAATGAAATCTATGATTGAAGACATTAGTGCATTAAAACATGAATCCTTAAAGCATTGACACGGCCCACGGCAACAGAAGCGTTGCTGCGAATTTAGTTACAAATAAAAAATGTACTTTTATTACATGAGCCACCGTTAGCTGGCATATCCACCAGAAGCAGTGACAAGCCCACGATTAAAAAAAAAAGTAGTACAGATATCATGTTGCATAAAAAATGGTTGAAGACTTGTTAATCCTACAATTTTTACTTATAATACTAGACGCACACAAATACGTCAATGGTTTACTTCACACAAAAGCGTCAAGGTGGAGTTTTGGCGGGAACGCGGGAAGAGTCGTGTCGCTCCGTTGTATTTTTTTCCAAAACTAGTGTTTTGTCGAGTGTTTATGCATAAAAATGGTGGTGTTTTATTCATAAAGTGCCGAATTACAAGCGCGAGTGTGGGAAACTGATATAATGTGGTGAAACATGAGTTTTCGTGTTGCTTCCAAAACTCCATCGAAGCTTTGTAGTAAAGTTGCCACTACTTTACTAAAGCATGACTGGAATTAACTGACACGAACTGGACTTGACAAAGACGACTTTGACTAAAACTAGCTACGATGGCACTTATTTAACTTTTGAAACTTGAAAATATATAATTACTTGACACTGGCAAATGCTAAAACGCGACGCCAAAACCAAAGAAAAAAAAAAAAAAAAAGCGTCAAGGTTGACATAGTTTTTGTATGTCAACTGAAATTGTACAAGGAGTTTTTATCCATGTTCTACGCAAGGTTGTTATTTTTTTTTAACCTTTTAGTTGTATTTTATCTCGATGCCGTAGGCCGCATCTACGAAGCTGACTACAGATAACAAATGTAGTGCTATCTCTTTTTGTTTTAATGAAATGAAAGAGAAGTGAAAACACCACCGGTCTGTTTCCAGCGTCAGGGGAAGGATTAAGAACGAACATAAGGGCGGTCAGTGCATCACTTACTTGTGATTGGTGGAAGCGAGTGATAATGCTGACAGCGAGGAGCGCCGGGATACCTGGTACCAGAGCTCGATTTGCTTATTGTAAAGCTGCGTGATGCGTTCTGGAGCTAGCTCAGTGCCCCAGCCGCGGTACTGTCAAATTAATGGCAACTTTGAATATGGAAGCATGATCGAAGCGTTGGCGGGTACGTCACTATTCTATTCTTGGTGTGGGTCTACTGACCTATGTTTTTATCGGATTCTGTTCAATATAACCAGGCGGTCGACACTTCGAATAACGAGATTTGGGGCCTATGAACGTACTTTGTACCAACGTTCAAACAAAAACATACAATCCCCTCAAAATTAAAACTATTTACAGTGTACCTACCTACCATGAAGTCTCAATATAATTTTAATTTTGGTCGAAATAATAAATAAATGTTCTCGTAATGTTGGTGGAAAGATCATAATTGCGAAAACGGCAAGTTGGGAAGTGCCGACTAATAAACCGTAGTGTTTAATCTCTTTGGATGTCAAATAACAACTTCTCAACAACAAATGACAGCAAAGCATTCGTCGACAAAATTCGAACATAATCTTATACCTAATTATGTTTTTGCGTTATAGATGCTTTTAAAAAAAAGTCAGAGATTGAAAAATCTTCGTACCTTATCATTATTGAAAATGAATACAAAACGTTAATTAAGTTCCGAAGCAAACGCAGAACAAAGAAATACCAAGTTAAATTGAGTTAGTTAACTTATACAACTTTACTCCTTTGAGCATAACTTTAACACAAAATAAAGTATTCTACAAAGTTACCTACTCTTATTTTATCACGTTTGCCTATCAACCGTATACTGCTAAAATACTCGTAATATTAACAATTTAATATTCGCTACCATTCTCAGAACGAACGTCATTAAAAACTGTTTAATTATTCAACTAGTTTGAAATAGTTTGCTAGTTTAATTACCTACTGAAAATATATCGTGAACTGTAAATATTTCCAAATATTCAATAACAATGTTCTTCTTTCGGTATTTCCACAGTATACATGTCTTGGCATTTTCATGCAATAAATTGGATTAAATACTTTTTGTTTACGCATTTCGTAAATGTTAATTATAAGTGAATTATTTATATGAAATAAATTCATTTTGGAAATGATTAAAGATGATAGGACTAATTCAAAATTTAAACCGTCAATTGAAATTTCTTTGTTCTGGATTTAGCTTACAACAATTGTTAGTTTATTAATAAATTATTTATCAATACATTATTTATTGATAAATTGTTTATCAATACATTATTTATTGATAAATTGTTTATCGATACATTATTTATGAATAAATTATACTATGTTAGTAAGGAATACACATGCCTAAACACGCCTTGGTTAATTTTTAGCGTCAATAATGCTATGCAACCATTAAGATGGCGCGACACAGAATCGAACCAATTGCCCATCTTTGACGTAAGTCAAAGTTTACCGATGATCATACGGTCAATATTGTCGACAAATTTGCTCGATATCGATAGCATCGCGCCGCGTCGTGGGCTGGAGGAGGGACTTTGTTTTGGTCACAGCCGTCACACTCCGCCAGATGATGGTGTTAGACAGTATGCATGTGTATCCGAGTCGAGAAGACGCACGGTGCAGACCTTGTATTCTCCGGCTCGCTTCCTGAGGTCCAGCACCTCCCGGTACCAGGAGTCTCCCTGCGGCAAGCCCAGCGGCTGCAGCCCCGCGGCCCGCAGCGTGGTGGCAGTGTCTTCCCCCACGCCCGCCCCCGCATCCTTCCCATCAACCAGCATCCTCTCGCTCGCCTCCTCATTTGACTTCCCTTTACCCCTGCATTTCGTAAACGTCCCTTTAGACGCCTCGTACACGTATTGAGAGAACGGTCTAAATTTCTTTTTGTACTCGCTTTTGTAACGTTTCCTATTATCTTTGTTACGATCCTCCCCGTTGGATATGAGGGCCGATAGCGCGTTACGGAACGTCGATTTTCTGGAAAATTCCATTTTATGTCTTAGAACTGGTCGTTCTCTCGTGTTCTGCGATGATGATGCGGCAACAGAAACGGCTCGCGCCGAGCCGGTTAGTAGAACAGACATGCTTCAAATAATTGTTAAGCTCGCAATGGTGAGGGATGGTCGACGGAGAAGACTAGGGACCGACAGAGGTGAGACAGGGGGCGCACCCCGTGACGCTAGAACTCAGTGTTGAAAGTGTGGTGATACATCGATATACAGATCTAATCAAAACAGTATCATGAACGATCACATCGACAAAAGTGCAGGACACATTGAAATATCAAAAACTATTGTAGCTGTCATTCCGTACTAAATGTTAGTTTTGGACTAAACTACTCGGCCTAGACACCGCCACCGTGAGGACAGTTGAAATGTTAAAGCAAATATCAAAAACGAAATTTAGACTTTGTTCTGCTTTAAAAGTATATTGAGTAAAGAATTAGGGGCAGAACAGAACCTTGAAGGAACCCTTCACCAAAATACAAATTAACATTTTAATCGTTTACGCATAGTTTAAGCATCGGAACGTGTTAACATTGAAAATGATTTAGCTTAAAAATTTGAATATGTAAGTTAATATTTAAATCGATTATTGTCCTACAAATGGAATGAGCTATCTAGAAATGCAGAAATGAATACAGAAAAGAAATTATCTTACAAAATTTATTGTCACTAAAATTTCCAATGTAGAGACAAAGAAACTCATAATATAAATCTTCCAACAATATCTAAGTAAATGAGCTAGTGGAAATTACAACACTTATTTCAAGTATATTGCTAAAATATATATCGTACTGAAAGTGTAGTGAGAAAGTTTAATACTATTAGCTCTAAGAATTTTATGTGGAGTTTTTCTATGAATCAAATATCTTGTTTCGACTTGGAATAGAGTTTCTAGTGTTGATTTGGTTTTTGTAAAAGCTTTTATTATACGTATAAGCTATAATTTTGGGACTATGTTGTTGACCGCCTACGTTTTTTTTTTAATTTTAAAGCTATTGTAAAAAAACATATCTCTGAATTCAAAAGTGATTTCAAAATGCTCATTATTAGAGAATTAGTAAAAGTTTCCTTCAAGAAAAGTTAGTACACAAAGCTAAAGACACAGAAATATCGAAAGCTGTTAGCGGTTTAATATAAAACAGAACTTCATCAACTTCACCTGAAAGAGTTTGGGGGTTAGTTTTTACATTTCATTAGAAATACATACATTATTCAGTAGTATTCATACATTTTTTGATGGTTAAATCACCTAGAATGCTAAGAATTCGCTTTTATGTATATTATGTGGATAGTTTGCCCGGTATTCACGGATTTACTCAATCAAAATTGTAAGTTTTAAGAAAAGTGTAGGCGAGTGTAGTGTTCCTGAAATTTAACATGACGATGATAATTTCGCCCCAGGTTAAGTAGAAAATTATATTTTCAATGATCTCGTTGGCAAAGAAGCAGCTGCGTTAGCTTAAGCTGAAGCTTTTGTGGTTGAAGTTACTAATCGTGAGCCAATAATTTGATTTTTGTGTTTAGGTGAATTGCTTTTTGTTATAGACTGTTTCTTTACTCTATATATAATACTGTAATCTATTCATGTAAATAAAGTAGAAAATGATAATTCTAATCATGCTCATAGAATTATAATAAAAAGAGATAGACGAAACAATCTATAAGTTAATACAATATAAGTACAAGAAGTAAATATTAAGCTTTTCATGGAAAGAGTGAAAAAGCTAAAGCTAAATTTGTTTCAGAATATTTTTACACAATTGATATAACATATATTCGAAATGAGATCCATAGTAAAAATATTCTGAAAGATATAAATGATAAGTTTAATAGTTTTTAATCTTTACAAGGGTGCATACATCATGGTTTGTTGATAAAATTGAATGCCTTAGTTAAATATATCATCAAAAAACATCGTTTACAATGATATTCTGATATTGTATTATTTAGTTAATAGTTAATTGGTAAAAGGGAAGTGAATGCATCAAATAGGTTTAGAAACAAATCATGAGGTATACAATTAATGGCATATTTCTACGTTTGTTATCTTACCTTTGCACGCCGGGTTTTTGTCCGTTCCATAAGTAGTCTTCTATGTAGCGTTTGTGACCATCGTCATGGTCTCCATCAACGTGGTTCATCAGCGGTTCCGCCTCTACAGACCCTGGAAATTTTAGGTTCTTCCTTACTGGAGGAAACAATCCAAAATTGCAAATACAGCATGGGCAGATATCTGTCAAAATGTATATTCCTTTAGAAAACTTTTCACAGAACAGCTCGCCTCTTAGTGATCTAACTGTCGCTTAAGTATATACATATATATACCTGGAACATTATGAACATTGTTGACCCGCTGCCAACCTTGAAAGGTGTTTAGACGCCCCTATTAAAACACTTGACGACTTCAATTAAGACGATGTAGTTAAAGTCACTGGAAAGCTTTGGTCCAGAACTGCCAGAAACAGAGTAGGGGGAAATTAATTGCAGGAGGCTGGCTTTTATCACTACAGGCCATCTTTGTACGGAATTAGAAGAAGAAAAGTAGGATCGACTAACGTACATAGCTCTAAGTTTTAAATTACGAGTAGGATATAATAAATTAAAGGAGGTTATTATCGCAACTGATGCTGTTTATAAGGAATTGAAATAAGAAAAGTCTTAGAAACTAACATAGTTAATTAATTTTATTTTAAAACAACTAGGTACCACTTTGTAATCGTTTAAAGAATTTATTTTTATTTTTATTATTCACTTCTTGAAATTACCATAATTATCGTGGACAGCGAAATATTTTTATTTTTATTTTTATTTATGTGAGGAATGATTCGAACGAGACGCTCTCGTGATGGTAAGAGATAACGCCTGTTCATGACTATTACAGCGATATACAGAACTTTGAGTAGTAAAACAAAGTTCAGGGCATCACCGCTTTGCCGCTCATTATTTTGAAACTTTCGATGGTTAGTCTCAACATCCCTGTAATTTCGCTAGCTGCAGTACCTACCCTTCAAACCGGAACACAGTAATGCTTACACACTAATGCTTGGCGGCAGAATTCTGGTACTACCTAGATGGCCTCCTGCTACTCCTACCAAGTGAAAGGATAGTGTTCAGGTTATTCTGAATGAAACACGAAGTTTGAACCGAAACCGTTTCGCGGAAACAATTCAAATCATTGTCAACGATTGTAATCGTTATTGGTGCCCTGACACACTTTAAATTACAAAACGAGAGAATATTGTGCTCAACATTAAATACGTGTGAAATTGTCTCGTAACTTGAACGCTAGATTTAGATCTTATAGTGTAATATTATAGGTATAATATGTAATGTGACCATTTATATTTATGATCAAAACGGGACACTTTCAAAATTATAGCGGCAGTCAATCATTTTCTCTTTCGTTATCAATATGGTTTTTGGTATCTGCAACTAAGGTTTTTCAGATGTCTACAATAGGGTCTTGTTCTTCGAGTGTGTTTGTTTCAGGTAGACAATAAATAAAGTTTGCATCATTCAGATTGTTAGCGTAGAAATGTTGATTACAAGTTTCTTAAGGAATAAAAAAAAATTACTGTACACAAGCGCCATCTGGCCCGAAACTAAGCAGAGCTTGTGTGATGGAAGTCAGATAACTGATAGAATACATAAATATTTTTTTTTGTAATTACATACAGAACACCCAGACACAGAACAAACGTTTGTTTATTCACAAAATGTTTGCCTTGAGTGGGAATCGAACCCACGCCCTACAGCTCTCAAGGCAGATATACTACCAATTGGCCAACGGGGCTGTCAATGTTTAGATATTTCCAGTCTGTCATTTTTCGCTAAAATTTCTTGCACATAATAGAATATAATATTTTTGTGAAAAATAATGAGTCGAACGCGACGCTCTCCTGATGCTAAGAGATAACGCCTGTCCATGACCATTGCAGCGATACACAAAACTTTGAGTAACAATACAAAGTCCAGGGCATCGCTGCTTTGGCGCTCATCACTTTGAGACTTTCGATGGTTAGTTTCAACAGCCCTGTAATTTCGCTAGCTTCTCTTCAAACCGGAACACAGTAATGTTTACACACTACTGCTTGGCGGCAGAATATCTGGTACTGCGGTGGTACCTACCTAGACGACTTCCTGCTAAGGAGATCTACCACCAAGTAAAAAAATATAATTACCACATCAGTATTATGTAAATTGCAGTAAGGTTTTGTACTAAACTATATTCATAAACAAATGTGTATACAACATGAACAAAGAAAACAGTAGCATTTATAAAGTGAGTGACATTTTGATATCAGTAGCTATGTACCTTTCTGTAACTGAAAGAGAATTTGGCTTCCCAAAGTTTTCTTTGGGGACAGAGCAGTGGAAAAAGGGACAGTCCCGTTGAAAGCGGGACGTATGGTCACGTTAGTTATGTACATATATATAGGTACCTATTTCTCATAGACAGCTTGAGTTGACCTAGCTCTTTGACATTCATCTCTGTTCGGACCATTCTATTTTGGAGCTTGTAGCGAAATAAATTGGATATTATATTCTAAGATAGGCTGTCTTAGGTCTATTTTGTATTTTTTATGCCTCTTTCAACGACCGTACTTTACGAAAATTTGAGATCATGTATGCTGGTATACAATATAGGCGTAAGATTAGGTCAATAGTTTTATTTGATTATTTTTTTTAATACGGATAAGTCCGCGTTTGACCACCATCTCGCCCGATGGTAACCAACGATGTGGTCGAAGATAAAGCACGCAGACCTAGAAGATACCTATTCACTCTGACCTTGAGAAGATCTAGATTATATCTATCAGGAAACCAGGCCGGTAGCTTGTTCCATTCCTTGGCCGTACGGATGAGAAACGTAGAGTCAAAACGTTTCGTACGTACCCGAGGAAAAAAGGTAGATGTTTTCTAGTTTACTTCCATGTTCAGGTTTGAATTTGAGGCCTATCTTTGAGGGAAAATTGTTCCATTTTTTGACGACGTTATATAAAATTGACGAATTACTAAATCATATTTAAAAAATGTAATTTAATTTAGATAAATTAATAGATTTAAATTTGTGATCTTGGCATTTTAATAACAATATTATACACTACACTATTACTTATTACTTACTTATTAGGTACACTGATGCCGTCTATAAAAATAGTTTTTTTTTCATGCTGTTGATGATATAGAATTTGACTTGTAACTAACAAACTGAAAAGTATTTATTATATGTATAATGATTGAAATAGTACCTATATTAAAACAAAGTCAGTGTTTCAGGGCCCGGAAACACATTACTTGCAGAACTATCTACGAGAATTCATTAACAATTAATAAAAACAATTAGTAAACAATTCTATAAGCCCCCACTTTTAAAACCTTTATTGTTTTCTAAAACTATGACATCGGACCCTCATAAAGGCTAATTGTCGGAAAAACGTGTTGGCTATACGAAAAATGATACGACGGGTGCGTCTAAAAACTAGGGATCGACCGTCCAAAGATAGTTCAACTTTTTGTTCATACGAGAATGAAATGTGTGTTTGGAAATAGCAGTTTCAGTTTTTGCTCGACGACCGCCTACTTATGTTATTCATGAATTTTTTGTACATTTCTATCTATTGAAAACATGATGGATGGATTCTCCAAAAAGCTTAGGGCACTTTCTATATGTATATCATGAAGCTTTTACGTATATCAATATTTTAAAACTACAAAACATGAAAGTCCGCCATGATCAAGTTCAAAACCAATCATAGCATATGACGTCATATTTGCGTAAACAAATAATTTATCAGAAGTTCTACACTGAAGGACCGCACAACACCACTTTAGAATTCATATTTAATAACACAAAATAACTAAATTATTCAATCAGCGTCTAAGAAACGTTTAGTGTTTCCGTTTTGTTTCTTCGAACATGACGCTGGCGGCGCCATGACACTAGAAGCGTTTTGGTGAGAATTTTTTAATCTAGAAACTAAAAGACATTTTTTCCTACTAAACCTTTGCTATCTACAGGAATATGTTATTAATTATAAATAATATACATTTCCAAACATTATTGGTTAGTTTTTCACAATATGTCATCATGCCTATTTGTCCGTGGACCCCAAACTTGACGAAGCCGAATTTGGTGAAAAATTTACGAATTATAAACATGTTTTATTTTGTTTACTGTTTGACCACAGCTTAGCTGATGTTACGTGACGGTGTGGTTGAAGATGGAAGCTTGGAAAGGAACTGGATCTCAAGTGAGGCACCCGGAACACAATGTTAGCTGAGGGTAATAGCTAGCCAGTCGAGTATTAAACAGTACACTACCACAACGCCAAGGTTTCTTCACTATGTTCCAGCTCAAGTCAAGCTCATTGTTGAACCTATGCCTTTAAGTGTGTGAACCGACCGCGCTAACCACTGGGCTAACATCGCTACAAAATAGCTATTTTATTTATTTTATATTAAGTTATTTATTCGTATGCAAAATTGTTCAGTTTTATTTTAAATTTATTTTAGGTGACAAAGAAGCAAGAATAAAAATAAATTTAGTTATTATTATTTAATTACAATTAAAATTTAAAAAAAAAACTGATTCAGCGGATTGCAATCATGCTCGTAAGAATCAAAATTAAAAGTCTTCATAATGCAAAAGCTATTTTAAAAATCTTCATAAAATATGAAAACTCATTTAGAATTCCATCGCAATCCGCGAATAAAAGCCGAAATAGCTACAGAATAAAATGCCATTTAAGTGCAGTTTTCATAAAGCACATACTTCTGGGGAAATGCATTGATAATTCATAATCCGGGACGTTGTCGTGCTTTTAGAGCTCCATTATGGCTACTGCCTTTGATAATAATTGATGATTGTTATCTCATTTTAGTAGTGTGTCTGCTTCAAGAGCTGTAGGGCGTGAGTTCGATTCCAACTCAGGACAAACATTTGTGTTACGACCAAATGAATGTTTTTTCTGTTTCTGCGAATTCTGTATCTATTTACAAAAAAAAAGTATACTTGTATTCTATCAATTATCTGATTACCATACAGCTTTGCCTAGTTTGGAGCTAGATGGCGCTATGTGAAAAGTCCTAAAATATTTATTTATTGATTTTAAATCAAGTTGAAAATTGTTTTTGACATATTGATAAATAATTTTACACTAAATAAATAAATTTTTAAAACGATAATTGTACACTAACCGTATGCGTATTGTACCGTACGTACCGAGACCTTACCGTACCGAGACCTTACCGTACCGAGATCGTACCGTACCGAGACCGTACCGTACCGAGACCGTACCGTACCGAGACCGTACCGTACCGAGATCGTACCGTACCGAGACCGTACCGTACCGAAACCGTACCGTACCGAGACCGTACCGTACCGATATCGTACCGTACCGAGACCGTACCGTACCGAGTACCGTGTATACGATAGTTTTTTTACATCAGACCAGACATGCGTTTGACCACGGTCCGAAGATGTAACACGTTTGCCTAGGAAATACCTTTTTTTTATGTAAGAAGTAATGAGACGAATGAGACGCTCTCCTGATGGTAAGAGATAACGCATGTCCATGATCATTGCAGCGATACACAGAACTTTGAGCAACAAAACAAAGTCCAGGGCGTTCACTGCTTTGGCGCTCATTACTTTGAGACTTTCGATGGTTAGTCACAACAGCCCAGTAATTTCGCTAGCTGCAGTACCCTTCGAACCGGAACACAGTAATGTTTACACGCTACTGCCCAGGTGCAGAATATCTGGTACTGCGGTGGTATCTACATAGACGACCTCCTGCTAAGGAAATCTACCACCAAGTAAATAATAATATAAAATGTACATTTAAGACACGTACCAAATGTGTCATAATATGAATGTTTGAAAACGATAGCAATTTGTTTTGGCGGGAAAAATCATGTCGCCGTATTTATATTATTTACTAAAAACTAGTTTTTTCAATTACGTTTATGTATAAAAATAGTGATGTTTATATTAATTGCAATTTTTTTTTAATCGGATGACTTTCTTTGAAACACTTATTTATTTATTTATTTAATTCTTTGTTGCACACTTTATAGAAAAATATGTACAAAGGGAGGACTTAATGCTAAAGCATTTTCTGCCAGCCAACCCCTCAGTAAAGAACAAGGTTGTAGGCGCGCATCAAAACAAACATAATATGTATATATAATATATCAGATCAATCTTATCCACGTTTCAGGTTAGGTAATTCATTTTGTACCAGAAACGTGAATTTTCTAGCACAGTAGTAGGTCGGTCGTTTTGTAGGTAATTAGGCTGTCGATGTGTCAATGAATTCGAAACACTGGGTGTGTTTCTGGGCCAAATGGTGTCATCACGGGATTGGTGAACCCTCGCTTCGGAGAAATATGGGATTGGCTGGGTATATTGACACTATTCCATATTTTACCCGAGGCCTACAGTAATATTTACGTATAATAAAATGTTTATACTATCTATCACCATTTGTCGTTTATTTGTATAATATTAATTTTCTATACTCTGTCCATTAGGTTAACCGCTTTTTGACAGCTCATACAAAGTTGACGACATAACTTCGTACAGCGTCTAGCAAAATAAATCTCACACAAATAAATACGTTTAATCTAGCATTACCTCTTTACAAGGCTGCGTTAACTTGAGAGCAATTTTTATTAAACCTATCCTCGTTACTGTCACGTCCCGTCTTTTTTACCTCCAATCCCTGCCATTCTACGGTTGACTGGAAGAGATCGCTTTTAGCGATAAGATCGCCAGTTGTTACACCTTTTATATAATTGTTTATTTTCTTTGTCTTCTGTATTGCATAATTTTATTAGATAGAGTTAATCAATCATAATAAAGTGATCCAGTGATAAAATAATTATATAAAAACATTTAAACCAATCTTAGCTTAACTTGTTCAAAGAAAAAGTAAAAAAAAACCGGCCAAGTGCATGTCGGACTCGCGCACGAACACTTCCGTACCATTTATCTATAAAAACGGCAAAAAATCACGTTTATTGTATGGGAGCCCCCTTAAAAAAATATTTTAATTTGTTTTTTAGTATTTGTTGTTATAGCGGCAACAGAAATACATCATCTGTGAAAATTTCGACTGTCTAACTGTCACGGTTCATGAGATATAGCCTGGTGACAGACGGACAGACAGATGGAAAGACTAAGACAGCGGAGTCTTAGTGATAGGGCCCATTTTACCCTTTGGGCAGTGGCGGCCTTAGGGGGTGGCAAGCAGGGCAATCGCCCGGGGCCTCGCTCTTGCAGGGGCCTCGCGTCCTCGTAGAAAAAAGTCTACCATATACCTATATGTATGTGTATCTCGCGCCTCACACTTAACAAAACCCCTCCTGAACGCACGGTTTCATTATTAGTGCAAGCATGTTACGGCCACTCGAGCACTCGAAATAAATTTTTAGTAAAACGGACTCAAAGAAAAAGGGCCTCGCAACAGCTAAGGCCGCCGCTGCCTTTGGGTACGGAACCCTAAAAATCACACCAGCTACCAATCTAACCGAGAATAAGTTCCTGAATTAGACATTAGTTCCGATTACCACTTACCTTCAGCAACCGCTGCCTTCTTCAGCGCTCCCATAGAGATACTCTTCCTCGGCGCCGGCTCGTTGTCCTTGGGCCAGGCGAACTGGTTGCGATATTCGGTGCTGGCCATGGCTTCAGGCTCCTTCACCGCCATCACTTCTCCCATGGCGGTAGCTGTTGCCTGAAAGTACTGGATACGTAAACATTGTACACTCGACGGGAATAGTCACAATCGAACATTTATTTTTGTCACTGGTTCACTAAATTGCAGCGAGGCCGAACGTCGAGCCCCATATTTTGATGCCAAAAATGCCAAAAAACTGGACTGTACCAATCTTCAAGGTCTAGATATCTGGATAGGGGTCATGAATTAGTCATCATCATCATCATCATCATCATCATCATCATCATCATCAGCCAATATTGAACCGTTCTTTACCTATCTTTCATTTTGTTTTTATTTCTTAACTCGACTTTACTAATCATATAGTGTTTTCTTTTTCAAGTTATTTTTTTTGATGGAATTAGTCTTAGGGTGCCGGTCATAAAATTAATCATAATCATAATCATCATCATCATCAGCCTTAAGTCAATTGTATTGCGATTCTTTACCTATTTATTCTACTGCTTTCTTCTATTAAAGTCAATACGCAAGTCAAACATAACAAAATCAAACTTCAATAAAAAAAAACTCTGTAACCTTCTCCTCTCGCTACAAGCCCCTCCTCCCACTCCTCCCCCCACGCAAATACTAGTTACAACTCTATAAATTTATTTTATATAGTTCCATTGCTAGAGCCGCGTGGTAGAGCTATCTGGTGAATGAGCTCACACGAGAAAGGTTCTTTAGCTCCCTAAACAGCTCCACGCAAGAGACGAACAGTTTAAAACATCGATGGCATACAGAGCCCGCTATCGTTTCATAGCAGACGACAGCAGCTAGTGATTTTTCGAACATTATTTTAACTAGGTAGAGATTGTTACCTTGGGCTCAACGGTGTCCGTCCAGCGAGGCTGTCGCGGGCCTTCTGACTTGCTGCGTCTCCCTGCGCGCTCAGCGTCATTTCTTTGCGCACTCTGAAGAAAAAGTCACTTATTATAAATTATATTTACAATAAATTCAAAATATTTTATTGCCAGATTTTTTTTATGCTTGACAGACTACCTGTTTTGGCTACAGCTCACCTGATGTTGAGAGACGATGTGGTCGAAGATGGTAAACACACCTAGCCTGGTTACTTTCTAGTACGCGGCTTGCTAGCTACCACCCTCAGCATCAACGGTGTGTTCCAGCAGCCTCACTTAAGAGCCAGTTCCATTCCAGGCTAGGTGTGTTTACAATCTTCGACCACATCGTCATGTCACTTAAAATCCGGTGAGCTTTGGTCAAATAAATAGCCTGCCACTTATTACAAAAGAACACAAGGATACGATTTGGGGCAGACGACTAGTAATATACATATGTATAGATAGATAGATAGAAACTCTTTATTGTGCACAGCAAAAATAGAAAAAAAGTACGAAAAATCTTATGAGCTAGTGCCACAAATGACGGCCTTATCACTCTTAACATCAGGTGAGCTGTGGCCAAACACAAACCTAGCCTGTCAAGCATAAAAAAATATAGAAACTTCTAGTTTAAGTAGTGAGGTTTTCGTGATTGATACTAACCCTAGCTCTTTCGAAGGCGGAGGTCTGGTGTGGCCTAATGTCGTCAGCCGGAGCTGGATCAAACAGCTCGTTCGTCTTGTACGCCATGCCGGGGTACTTCTTGCGACGAGGCATCGCTGGCTCCATGGGACCTGTACAACCGGTGAACAAATAATGTAAACTCAAGCAGTCGATGTCATTAAAGCGAAAGCAAAGGCGCGTGGTATTGGGGATCCAGGAACACTTGGTACGAAGTACAAAAAGTTGGTACGTTTAAGTAAAATTGCTTGCATAGGTATGCCCTATATTTGTTTAAACTACAAGGGTCACCGGAAGACCAGCGCTGGTCATACCGCTTAGTATGACCAGTATTATGCTGAGGTGAGCCCCTATTTTGTAACTTTTGTCTGTCTCTGTGTGTTTGTTTTTGTTTTTTCTTTCTTTCTTACTATATTAACCCATTTGGTTGTGTAGAGCGCGCCTAATGCCAGAAAACCCCAAAAAGGGGTATTTTCGGTGCCTCTTCTTTGATATTAAGAAACATAACTATTACAACAAAAAAATAATGGAGTATTGGTATAATCGTAGAAGAACGTAGAAGAAGTACAATAGCTGGATAGAATTTAGAAAATAAGTCGAAATTTTTAACAAAAAAAAAACTACAGATGTCGCAGAAAAAATCTATTTTATTTCAAATACTCGAAATTATCAGCGATTCTTGTTTCTTCGCACTAGAGCGGGTGGAATCTGATTTTTTTCTGGCATTAGGCGCGCTCTTAAGGGCTGTAGGATGTGAGTTCGATTCCCATCCGGACAAACATTTATGTGCTGATAAATGTTTGTTCTGTGTCTGGGTGTACTGTATAAAATAAATAAATAAATATATATCGCAGGACATTACACACAGCGCCATCTGACCCCAAACTAAGCAAAGCTTGTACTATGGGAGTCAGATAACTGATATAATACTTAAATACTTTTTTTTTTGTAAATACATACATACTTATAATACATACAGTACACCCAGACACAGAACAAACATTTGTTTATTCACAAAATGCTTGTCCTGGGTGGGAATCGAACCCACGCCCCACAGCTCTTGAAGCAGACATGCTACATGTATGTATTATAAGTATGTATTAACAAAAAAATGTGTCAGTTATGTGGTTCCCATAGTACAAGCTTTGCTTAGTTTGCTAGATGTCGCTGTTTGAGATGTCCTAAGATATTTATTATCGTTATGAGTACAGTTTTTGAGTTGGTGCTTGTATTGTGGTGTTGTCGATAAATCATATTCTATCAGTATAGCTGACCCTTGGCGAGCGGCAGCACGGAGGGCGGCGTGGGCGCGGGCTGCTTCACCACGCCCTGCTGCTGGTCCTTGTACTCGTGCCATTTGTATGTGCTGCGGTATTCCGAGTGCAGCTGAAACAATACAGAACAACTTTAACCCGCGAAGCAGTACAACATTGTTGCAGCTCCGTATCATGTATGAAATATTTAATTAACTAGCAGCGCCCCACGGTGTTACCCACTACATGTTTTCGGGATAAAAAGTAGCCTGTGTTAATCCAGGGTCTCAGCTACGTCCACACCAAATTTCATCCAAATCCATTCAGTAGTTTTTGCGTGAAAGAGTAACAAACATCCATCCATCCGAACTTTCACATTTATAATATTAGTGAGATTTAAAAAAAAAAATCATTATCATCTCAGCCGTAGGACGTTCAGTACTAAACATGGGCCTCCCTCATTGACTTCCATTAAGACTGATTGGAACGACAGAAATGAAAACTTAAAACACGCCACATTAGCATGGCGATGATGCGAACCCTACCAAAGCGGCTAAAGAAGTTTTCACTTAAAAAAATTGCCTACATTAAAATCATAGCGGATTTCCGAGTAGTAACATTAAAAGGTGCCACACAGAAAACAATTACATTTCTTACACGTTTATTTATCTAGTTGAAAAAAAAAAACAAGTTTTAAACTCAAAATCTTTGTATTGTCGGCGGTGCTATGATTCCTACACCACACCTAATGAAACTTTATGTATCGAGTAATCAAATAAAGTATCTATTTCCACCGATAGAAACGTGGAATCTATTTGTAGATGCTCTGTATAAATCTATCTCAGCTTGCTGCAGGGATGTAGTCAGGAGCAAAATCTCAGGGGCAACTTGACTTAAACAAATATTGTTGTTAATAGATTCAGATTATTTATTCACCTTATGACGGAGTTTCGTTATACTAGGTAAGTCATTTCAATACAGTTGGTTAAATAATAAATTTAAAAAATTATACTATTAGTCAAATAAAATAAAATGTCAAAAAATATTCTGTGAATGCCATATTGAGTCAATTAATTAATTAGATAATAAATTTAGATATAGGTACCTACATTACGAATTATATTAGTCAACTTCACCACTTAACTTCACTAGCTTATCCAATTCCTTTGTTTTCTGTAATTTTTTATATTTCTGGTGTGCACAATAAATAGTTTATATATATCTATTTATTTATGACAGCCCTGTTGGTTCATTGGTAGAATGTCTGCTTCAAGAGCTGAAGGGCGTGGGTTCGATTCTCATCCAGGACAAACTTTGTAGCATAAACAAAAATGTTTGTTCTGTGTCTGGGTGTTCTGCATTTATTATTTATATAAGAATGTATTTCTAAAAAAAAGTATTCTATAAGTTATCTGACTTCCATAGCATAAGCTTTGTTTAGTTTGGGGTCAGATGGCGGCGCTGAGTGTAATGTCCTACGAGATTTATTTATTTATTTTAATTTTAATTGTAGTTTTGTCACTATATGTAAATATTACGTTTTAATTAAATGATTATTATTTTTTATATACTTACTATATTATGTTTAATTTTTATTTTATTTTCATTTCTTATTAGTGTTACATCTCCCGTCTGTTTCTTAAGCTTTCTATCGTATTTTTCTTTTCTTGGTTGCCTGGAAGAGTTCGCTGTTAGCGATAAGGCCGCCACTTGTTAATAAGGTTTTTTGTTCTCTGTACTCTTTACTATATATGATGTGCACAATAAAGAGTTATATCTATCTATCTATCTATCTATCTATCTATCTATCTATCTATCTATCTATCTATCTATCTATCTATCTATCTATCTATCTATCTATCTACACAGTATAAAACAAAGTCGCTCCCCTCTGCCCCTATGTATGCTTAGATATTTAAAACTACGCATCGGATTTTGATGCGGGTTTTTTAATAGATAGAGTAATTCAAGAGGAAGGTTTATATGTATAATACTTGCATATGCACAACATTAGTATCTACATTGCACCCGTGCGAAGCCAGGGCGGGTCGCTAGTTTTAGATAATAACTTTAATTTTTTTTTCAAGTCTCCTCATGAAAAATATTATCAATATGATTACAGTAAAAGGTATCGCGAAACTATTTAATTTTTTATTACCTACATCGTAGCGTATAAGGTACACCACAGAGCCCTCCCCCTATTCGCCTCCTGGTTACGTGCCTGAGTGGCTAGATAGCGGCTGGATACCGTAGTCTGGGGTAGTTTTCCGTTCGAAGGCTCTCAATATCGATATTGGCCGTACATTGAACGGCAGTTCGTTGAGCTTTCGAGATGCCCTATGCGGTGTAATATATGTCTAGGTGTTTTTATGTAAAAGTAAAGAGCCGAATGGAATGCTCTCCTAATGGTAAGAGATAACGCCTTTCCATGATGATTACAACAGTATTTTACTATGGAAACTGACGTGGTTTTGACACGTATTTGTTTTGCTTATACATCAACTGCCCTGTTAGTTCATTTGGTAAAGTTTTGCTTCATGAGCTGAGGGGCGTGGTTTCGATACCCATTCTGGACTAACGTTTGTGTGACATAGATGTTTGTTCTGTGTGTATTGTAACTATGTAGTAACAAGAAAAAAGTATTCTAGTCATTGTTAGACTCTGCCTTTCATTCTTTCTTTCTTTTTTAAAGATTTCCATAGTACAAGCTTTGCTTAGTTTGAGGCTAGATGGCGTTGCGTGAAATGTCTTCTAATAGTATATGTCGAATACTATAGTTGTTATACTCTGCTTTGATTTCTTAAAAAAGACCACCATATGCTACTGAAACTATAGTTGGAGTATACGCCATGATTAAACTTGAAAAATCTCGCATAAGTAAAACAAAATTCTAATTATTACAGCGGTACCCCAAATTGTGAGCTATGAGTTCATCAAGATGTTTTCCTTTACTGGTAGTCGGGTAAAAAAGCACGTATTTGAACACAGAGACTCCTAAATTCCAAAGACGAAAATCATTTTTTCCGCTCCAAAAGGTCGGAAATCACGCGTGAATTGATAAAACAATGTTGATCCTTATTGTAGAAGAAATTGTTTTTTTCCTTCCCTGTGGATTCGTCGAGTTTTTCAAGCCAGGAAACTAATCATCTAGAAAGTTCTGACCTTTAGGCAGTCAGGGTTAATATTGTTAATATTTTAGTAGCAGTAGTTACTAGTTTCAAGTGAGTTTGACGTTTTCACAGTGTTACGGAAGTATCCAAATGTTTTTCTTTACTTTGCTTTCGCCTCTCTAATCTCTTTTTAGAAGTAGTGATATGTATGTTAGTTTTAATTTATTTATTTGTTTTTTTTTTCATTTGACACTTTTTTATTTTTAATTATACGTTTGACATAATTTAATATGACATTTATTAATTTTTAATACTATAATCTTTATAAAATATAACATACATAAGAATTTCAAGGTAAGTTTTAGTTATGTTTATAATCGGGACTATATTAAATACACCATTCCGTGCAATTGTAGCTGTAAGTCCCTTAATTAAGGCCCCTTGACCCTAGCCCGTTTTTCCTAACAATTTGTCTAGTTACAGACCATGTCCTAGCTAGGCAGTAATTGCACGCTAGACACAAAACAGTAGTTTTCTTTTTTTACCTTGACGTTTCAAGTATGTTGCAATGGCCATGGTCACGAGCTGACTGACACGTGACTATGGCTATTGCAACATGGCCGCATAGTCAAGGTAAATAAACAAAACTATCTCATAGTATTTTAATAATTATATATTTAAACATGTGTTTCATAACATAACAATCGCGAAAGTTTAAAAATTACTACGACTTTACATAACAAAACAGTTGAAAACAATAGTATTAGAATAGATATTTAAATCGACTAATCGATAACCCAAACAGCTGAGCACGTGGCATCAGTCGTGTCGCCTCATAAATATTGCAAGCACGATATATCGGGCAGTAGGGTGACTACGGCTCGATGAAGGCGGCCGTCTTATTCATAAGCATAACAAAAATAATCGAGTTATCGCAAGCGATTGATCGATAATCAAATACAAATACAAATATATAATTAATAACACTAATGTTACAAGTCACTAAAATCTAAACATTCAAGCACGTGGTATCTTGACTATACAGACTTCATTCAAAATTGCAAGTTTGGTGTGAAGGCACCGCGTTAAATGCTGGTTCAATGGTACAAAAAAAAAACAAAACATTAAGGAAAAATAAAGTATACATTATTATTAGTGTTACATCTCCCGTCTGTTCCTTATGTTTTCTATAGTATTTTTCTTTTCTTGGTTGTCTGGAAGAGATCGCTGTTAGCGATAAGGCCGCCACTTGTGGCACTAGTTCATAAGGTTCTTTGTTCTCTGTGCTCTTTTCTATTTATGGTGTGCACAATAAAAAGTTGTAACTCTTTAACAGATATATCTATTATATATATATATCTTTTTAATAGATATATCTATCTATCTATCTGCAAGAAGCAATGCAGAAGAAAATTGCCTACGTGACTTTTAGAAAAAATGGAAATCCAGAGATTTTGAATTGATTGATAAGGATTTATCAACGGTGGATCACGATGAGAAATGATAAGCAAAATGAGGTTGGGTTTGATGCTCTAAAAATACTGATCAGTTTCAGTGACTTTTATCTTAAGTGAAAGAAGCGAAATCTGATAAAAAATACGTAGGATCACAATAAAGGACGAATCAGGAAGTAAACAATTTAGGAAGTGACGGCTTTGGAAATTGACAAATTAGGATGAAGACAAGTTAGGAACTGGATAACTTTGGTAACGGACAGGTAAGATAGTGACTTAAGTCAATCAGAGGGAAAATTAAGTACCTACTAAAATATTTATTTATTTAAAATTCACTTTAAACTATGAGAGCCAGTTCCATTCCAGGCTAGGTGGGCTTTACCATCTTCGACCACACCTTTACTTAACATCAGGTGAGCTGTGGTCAAACACCTCGCCTGTCAACCATTAAAAAAAAAAAAAAAAATCTAATTTGGTGAAATTTTTATAAATAACTTAATCTAAAAGTCCGTCAGAGGAGGGGTATGTGGCCAGAATGCTGGCAGCACTGTCACGCTGGATGGCAATGCTTAGCTTTTATTTTCTTTAAACTACAAGAACGCGTAAAGAGATCGTTAGGTAATCACTCTATCCTCCAATTTAAACAAACATTTGTATAGAAAAATATCAAGAATTGCCCTTAGAAAACAACATCACTTCATCAAGTGAGATGTAAATAAATAAATAAATAAATAAATAAAATATCACAGGACGTTACACACAGCGCCATCTGACCCCAAACTAAGCAGAGATTGTGCTATGGAAGACAGATAACTGATAGAATACTTAAATACTTTTTTTTTTTTTGTAAATACTTACTTATAATACATACAAAACACCCAGACACAGAACAAACATCGATGTTAGTCACACAAATGTTAGTCCTGAGTGGGAATCGAACCCACGCCCTTCAGCTCTCGAAGCAGACATACTACCAATGAACCAACAGGGCTGTCGAGCGGTGGTCATACACTAGGCCATTTACTGATAAAAAAATAAACTAATCCACCGAATAATACCCCCAAATACCTATTTGTGTATACGGTCTGAGATATTTATGTTACTTACCTTTTATATGCCCACTAAAGGTTATTTATTAGTATAGAAGTTGTGTCTAAAAGTTTTCCTCCAATCTATTGACTTGTAAATCTAGCCTCTGGATTTTTGCCAAAATATTACCATAAAGCAATGGCCGCGCGAGTTCAAGGAGTAAAGCTGTAGCGTTTATTTCTTTTAAACGATCTTCTATAAGGAGGAATTTAACTTAATTTTGACTGGGCCGTTAACTTATTTGGTAGAATTTTGGTGGTAGATCTCCGAAGCAGCGATGCCCTGGACTTTGTTTCGTCACTCAAAGTTCTGTGTATCGCAGCAATGGCTTGCAGGTTAATTGTTTAGTTTTATTTTAGTCTGCATTTGGCATTTTGTATAAAAATATCGGGAGAAGCCATTGGTTCCCGAAACACAGTATTACTAGTTCGGAGCCAACGGGTTCATTTTAATGTAACCATAAATTGTGCAGAATAAATAATTTGAATTTGAATTTTTGAATGGTCATGGACAGGTGTTATCTCTTACCATCACTCTTACCTGTGTTTATTATAAGTATGTATTTACGAAAAAAATGTGTGTAAGTATTCTATCAGTTATCTGACTTCCATAGTATAAGCTTTACTTAGTTTGGGATCAGATGGCGCAGTGTGTAATGTCCTACGGTATTTATTTATCAACACTATTATAAAGAGGAAAGATTAGTTTTTGTGTTTGTATTGAATAGTCTCCGAAACTATTGGACCGATCTGAAAAATTCTTTCATCATTAGAATACCACATTATCACTGAAAGACATAGGTTACATTTTAATTGTTAATCGAGTTTTGTTTTCCCGTGCGAAGGTGGGGCGAGCTGCTAGTAAATAAAAGTACGTACAGATTATAAGCCACATGCTCTCCCAATTGATAAACAACAGAAGAAAAATAATATTTATGAATCTTTGGAAGACACGTAAATGTATACAGAATTCTGCAATCAAGGTGTCAATATTGGCGCGGTGCTGAGATTATATCGCTCTGTTTGTCTTGATTACGTAATCAGTAATCAGACGGGGCTTGTGGCGCTGAAAGCTGCGAGTTTACAGTTTATGAGCAAGAGTTTAGGATTAGAAATTTGAATAATACAACGGAGTAGATCGTCCACTCAAACATCTGCCCGGTTAGGAATCAAACACCTGGGTCTTAGATCAGACGTAGTATGAAGTATCACTGTGCTAAGATTGTCGATAATAACGACCTTTGACCTTTTTCTAGTATGTGGATATTAAAAACCTGTCAGACTTAAAATGGTATAAACACCAACTACCCCTGATGAAAACCATTCTAGATAAATCTAGAATTACTGTATTGGCGTTCACCACTTTGAGACATTCCGGTAGATAAGTATATTAACTCTTAAGTTTAACACTACTGCTTGTCGACAGAATATCTGATATAGCTTCGTTTTTACTGTTGACAGGCGAGGTATTGACCACAGCTCATCTGATGTTAAATCACGGTGTGGTCGAAGATGGTAAAACACACCTAGCCTGGAATGAAACTGGCTCTCAAGTGAGGCTGCTGGAACACACTGTTAGATGCTTGGCAGCAGATTTTCAACTTAAGGGTAGCTAGCCAGCCGAATACTAGAAAGTACCCTACCACCAAGCTATGGTTTTTTAACGATGTTTGAAGGAAAACATCGGGACATGTAGCTCAAGCTCATTGTTGGGGTTTGAACCAACGCCCTTCGACATGCGAACCGACCGCGATGACCACTGAGCTATCGTCGGTGTGATACATTAAATTTACATCTGCAATAAAAACCAATCATACAAAATAAATATTTAGTTCTCAGTTCAAAATTAAACATGAAATGAAAATAAACTTTTCCATCCGCTTAAAACAGATTTAAAAAGCACAAACAGAATCCATAGTGACACTTACATTTCTAGAGTACTCTTAGCTCTGTAAAGCTCTCGCTAGACGGGGGAATGGCACTTCTCGCTAGACGGGGGAATGGCACTTCTCCCTGGGGGGAAAACGGGGGACAGATGGAACAAGCTAGCGTAACTCGACTGACCCATTTCTAAATACTGTATGGTTATGATCACTTACCCTACTATGCAAAAGGTTAGTAACTACGCAGTTTGTATTTAATAGAAATATAGGTAATAGTTTTGTAATTTTTTCATGATTTGTTTTGTGTGCAAATTAAGTAGAAAGTTTAATTAACTGTTAGGTCATGCTATATTGTAAACAAATGTTTTTTTTTTTCAAATTCAAAATAGGTTCGCGTTTGACCACTCTGCCTGATGTTAAGCAGTAGTGCGGTCTAAGATGGAGCACGCTTATCTAGAAGTAACCTATTTAGTCTAGATTTGAAGACACCCATATTGTATCTAACAGGGAACACAGACTCAGAGAGTTCCACAACCTCGCTTTGCGAATGAAAAAGGGTGTTGTACGGTGTGGGTTCGTTTACCACCCAGGACAAACATTTTGTGGTTACAAATGTTTTTCTTTGTATTCTTTATGTAGTATCAGTTATAGTTTTTTTTTTATGGTTGACAGGCCAGGTGTTTGACCACAGCTCACCTGATGTTAAGTGAAGGCGTGATCAAAGATGGTAAAGCACACCTAGCCTGGAATGGAACTGGCTCTCAAGTGAGACTGCCGGAACACACCGTTAGATGCTTGGCGGCAGATTTTCAACTTGAGGGTGGTAGCTAGCCAGCCGAGTACTAGAAAGTACCCTACCACCATGCTATGGTTTCCTAACGATGTTTTCCTTCACCGGCAGCTCAAGCTCATTGTTGGGGTTTGACCCCACGCCCTTCAGCATGCGAACCTACCGCGCTAACCACTGAGAGACGAGTATTATAAGTAGTACAAGCTTTGTTTAATTTTGGGGTCAGATGGCGCTGTGTGTAATGTACTACGATGTTTATTTTATTTAAAACATTTTTGATGCATGAAGTAAATTTAAATAGTCACAATTTTTCAAGCAGTTAAAAATATAAATACTTAGTAAGAGATGTACTAACTAGTTTTATTTCTATTTATAGTATTATAGTACACTTATAGTTTAAATACTATGATTTTTATTCACAACTTATCCGCTTACGCAAACAAATTGCGACTTCAGATTTATGGCTGCTTTTCCGAATGAGTGAGCAGTTATTTCAAGTGCCGAGTTTGTGGGATGAGAAATCTGGGTCTTGCTAAAAGAAATCAGTGAGCAAATACAGGCATTATACTATTCAGACATGGACCTACGTAACATGTTCAGTTTTAGTACCTACTCGGCTGGCTTAGCTACTATCCTCAAGTTGAAAATGTGCCGCCCTATATAACAGCGTGTTCCGGCAGCCTCACTTGAAAGCCGGTTCCGTTCCAGGCTAAGTGTGTTTTACCGTCTTCGATCACATCGTTATTACACAAATGCTATGGAAAATTTAACCTGCTAATATGATTCAAATGATGTGTGTTGGATTTTAGCGGGAACGCGGAAAGAGTCGTGTCGCCCCGTTGTTTTTTTTCAAATGGTTTTTCACTGATTTAAAAATAGGTGGTGGTGTTTTATTCATAAAGTGCCGAATTAGAAGCGCAGATGTGGGAAAATGATATAATGTGGTGAAACATGACTTTTCGTGTTGCTTCCAAAACTCCATTGAAGCTTAAATTAAAGTCGCCAGCCACTACTTTACCAAAGCATGACTGGACTTGACTAACACGGACTGGACTTCGATTATAACTATAACAATGCAACTTATTTAACTTATGAAATTTGAAAATATAAATCACATGACACTGGCAAATGCTCAAAATGCGACGCCAAAATCAAAGAAGAAGATATTTGTCATTAATTAAAAGTAATAATGACATAAAGATTATGTGACGTTGACGACCCATTTATGACAGCTTAGTGACAGTCCCTTGTTCGACACCTTTTGGGCACGGGCCCATAATAAATTAGGCCCCGAAATACCTCCATATACGAATCGAAAGTGTAATTGTATTGTAACAGCAGAATGATATTATTAAACTTTATAATATTATTCTAATCATGATCACCCAGCTCATTATGCTGATCGTAAAATTATGTTATTATGATAATTTAATATGAGTCATTGTTATTTTATTGAAATTGAATTTCACCGAGGCGTGATAATGTGCTCTAGCATTTGGTTTCTGTAGCCAGACACTTATATAATTACAATTTTATGTGTGTTTTTTTTATTTTTTGTGTTAAAATAATAATAATAAAGGACCCTAAATTATAGGACCTCTCCACTGTCTTCTTGAATGACATGAAATTTCTATAAGAAGTACATGACTTGTTGCTTTTCTTTTAGTGGCTCAAAAGGCGGTCTCAAGTGAGTTTTATCAAAGGCGTGGGTTCAAACCCCAACAATGTTTGAGCTTGAGCTTCTGGTGAAGGAAAACATCGTGAGAAAACCATGGTATGATGGTAGGGTATTCTGTAGTAGGTTGACTGGCTACCGACCACCTCCAAGTTGAAAAACTGCCGCCAAGCACCTAACGGTGAGTTCCGGCAGCCTCACTTGAGGACTAGTTTCATTCCAGACTAGACAAATTTACCATCGACCACACCGTCAGATGAGCTGTGGTGAAATACCTAGCCTGTCAACTATAAAAAAAACAAATTTTCGCATGGTAAAGTAATTATTATTTTAGGTTTAATGAGTCAATTTATTCCAAAAAAACTCTTCGTTCGTCAATGATTTAAACAAATCTAGGTCAAAAAGTCGAATTGAAATTGTGAAGTTCTTCCACGCCGAATTGTCATTTGGCTACTCACCTTGGATCGGAAAGTAAACCGCTAGTAAAAGTGGCCTCAAAAGCCGCGGACCAATGTTGCGTTTCACTATGTCTCGCTGTACCTCGGACTAAGTTATACTTTACAAAAGATCTCACTTTGGTCCGTTTAAAGTCTGCCTCAAAGACCCAAACCCGAGCCGCTACCGCAAGACGCGTCAGTATGAAGCAAGCTCTTATGCAACTTTAGATATTTTTTATGTAAAAGTAATAAGACCAACGCTCTATTGATGGTAGGATGATGGTAGGTACTGATGGTAAAATAATCATGATCATTGCAGCTGTCATGGGCACTTTGTATAACAAAACAGAGCCTTTGGGTTTGGTTTTGTTATAACTTGCGTCGTTTTGTAATTAGCGTGCCTGGTTTAAAAACAAAGAAAGCAAATGATTTTTCATTTAGTAACACAGAACACACAAAAATTACAAACAGAGACAAACAGTTACAAAATAGGGGCTCACCTCAGCATGAAACTGGCCATACTAAGTGTTTTAGTGCTCAATTCTTTGAGATATTGGGATAGGTAACCGTGTGTGGTATTTACAACTAAATGCTGTCGAAAATAGCATGATATACTAAAAATATGGCAGCATTAACACAACTTTATAGCTGTTTTCATGACATTCCATGGTTAGTCTTAACAGCTCAATTATTTAACTGTGAAGTATACATATTGTACGTCAAATAAAACATTAATTTTACAACCCTTTCGCTAACGGGGCACATAAAAAGTAAGAAGGTAAAAGTGTATTAATTAAACAACAATGAGCTTGAGGTGCCGGTGAAGGTAAACATCGTGAGGTAACCACAGCGTGTTGGTAGGGTATTTTCTGGTACTCGCCTGGCTAGCTAGCTCAAGTTGTAAATCTGTCGTCAAGTAGTGTGTTCCGGTAGCCTGACTTGGAGGCAGGGATGTTAGATGGCCACTCTGAAATCCTTGTACCAGCTGGCTAAAAAGCTGGTATTACAGAAGGAAAACTGGTACCAGATGTCGAAATAAAAAAAGGTTAAAAATCGCTTACAAAACTTTGTTTCACACATATATTAAAATAAGTATAGGTTTGTGTTTTCATTCCTTGAGGTTGGAGCTAGTTTTTTAAAAGTACTCAGGATTGGAATGATTTTTACATGCATCTCAAAAATTTGTCGGTTATATTATACGTATTTTCAGTGTATTATTGTCAGTCAACGGCTAATCTTGGTATTTTTGCGTACCAGGACCGCGTAACCTTGGTACATGGTACATGGTTCCATTCCAGGCTAGGTGTGCTTTACCATCTTCGACCACACCTTCACTTAACATCAGGTGAGCTGTGGTCAAACAACTAGCCTGTCAACCATTAAAAAAAAAAATGATGCTAAAACAGTATGAACACCAAGAAGCTGGTACGTCTAACATCACTGCTCGGGGGGCAGTTACGTTCCAGGCTAGGTGTGTTTACCATCTTTTACCACAGCGTCATTTAACATGGTGAGCTGTAGACAAACTAGCCTTTCAAATATAGATATATATATATATATATTATATATTTTTTTATGGTTGACAGGCTTGGTGTTTGACCACACCTCACCTGATGTTAAGTGAAGGTGCGGTCGAAGATAGTAAAGCACACCTAGCCTGGAATGCAACTGCCCTCCGAGCAGTGATGTTAGACGTACCAGCTTCTTGGTATTCATACTAGGTTTTAGCATCATGTACCATGTACCAAGGTTACTTGGCCCTGGCACGCAAAAATACCAAGATTTGCCGTAGACTGAAAAAGTCAAGATAAATAAATTAAAAAAAAATACTACAGTGTTACTATACTAGGTACTTATACAACTAAGCAAACTTGCTTAAGTTAGTAGAAAACTTATTACAAACAGTGGAAACATCAACAAAAGATATACAGGTCTTGTGGTAAACTTCCCCTCAGTCACAGAATACATTATATCCCCTTTCTTAGTCATGACTTAATCGATAAACAGTAAGCGCTCTACAATACGTTATACGGCAAATAATTTAAAATCCAGACTTGAATGTCTAAGTAACAATTTCATATTCAAATTTGAAACAGCCGTCGCTTTTAGATACGAATTTTCCAGTCTTATTTTGATTAGAAAAATCTAGCAACTTTTTATTATTCCAAGTAGGTTTGCCTTTGACCACGCCCTGCTTGAAGTTAAGGAGGATGCAGTCTAAGATGAAGCACGCTTACCTAAAAACATCCTGTTTACTCTGGATTTGAAGACTCACAAACACAAATTAGGTATATTTCGCGAGAAAAGCAGACGCAGAGATGGATTTTTGGATTTTTGTAAGTTTGTAACGAATAAAGTCAAAAATTACTGAATCGATTTCAAAAATTCTTTCACCGTTGGGAAGATACGCTATCCCCGGGTAACATAGGCTACTTTTTATCCCTGAATTCCCACGGGAACGGGAACTACGCGGGTGAAACTGCGAGGCGTCTGCTAGTTATTTGTACATAAAAAAGTTCCTTCTTGTTTAGATTTTGCACTGATGTTTCTTTTTAATGCAAGTTTCTTGGCTCTTTTAAATTACTTTTTTAAATGAACCTTATGTAAATTGTTATTAGGCTGAATTTCAGATGGTTTTACCTGAAATTTTGCCTTATCATATGACAAGATAGCATGAAAACGCTCGAATGTCGAGCGATGATGTCATTTCAATCGTTTGCGTGACAGCTTCAGCGAATTCCCTGAATCGTGTGGACTGATCGACCAATTCCGTGCAAGACGCGAATAAATAGTCTGACTACACCATTTTCAATACTTATTTGTCAGGCATGATATATATGAATTGAATAAAACTGGGTAAAGTATTTTTTTAAGATTGACCGTTTTTTTTATGGTTGACAGGCTAGGTGTTTGACCACAGCTCACCTGATGTTAAGTGAAGGCGTGGTCGAAGATGGTAAAGCACACCTAGCCTGGAATGGAACTGGCTCTCAAGTGAGACTGCCGGAACACACCGTTAGATGCTTGGCGGCAGATTTTCAATTTGAGGGTGGTAGCTAGCCAGTCGAGTACTAGAATGTACCCTACCACCATGCTATGGTTTCCTTACGATGTTTTCCTTCACCGGCAGTTCAAGCTCATTGTTGGGGTTTGAACCTACGCCCTTCGGCATGTAAACCTACCGCGCTAACCACTGAGCTATCATTGCTAACACATGCCTATGTGTAAACTTGGTAGATTTGATTTGCCAGCGAGTACCAGGCCAATATAGCAAAGTAAAAACGCGTCGAGGTCAGATTGGCAAGAACATTATTGCTAGTTAAAACGCTAACTTTACCCAGACTTGCGAGGTGAATGGAGACGCGGTTAGAAACTGTGTTTTAGTTTGTTAAAACACCATTATGTGGTGTCTGGGTATTGTGTTTTCTGTTATCTCTATCACAATAGGCACGATCTCTGTCTGGCTCAAAGATGTGAATTTCATTAATACCTACATAACTGGTTTGCGCAACTAGCTTTGGTAGTATATTATACTATATAATATAACTAGCTGCGCCCCGCGGTGTTACCCGCTACATGTTTTCGGGTAAATGTGTTAATCCAGCTATCTCCATACCAAATTTCATCCAAATCCGTTGAGTAGTTTTTGCTTGAAAGAGTAACAAACATCCATCCAAACTTTCACATTTATAATATTAGTGGGATTATTTATTATTTTTTTGTATTGTATTTAGTTTATATATATATATACCTACCTACTATTTATACTTATTATATATGCTACGATATTTATTTTATTTATGTAAATAAATAAAATATACATAGATAACAGAATGAATATAGACTACACAGTCTGGAGGACATCGCTTTTAGCGTCTAGGCTGCCAGTTTTGCACTATGTTTACTTTATTGTGCCCGATTTCTATTGTGAAGTATTAACCTTAGATGTATTAGAATGTATATTTATTTACCTACTTATCAAAATTGTTTCTAGTTAATCTATGCATAAAGTAGCTTGACTCATTTACACGCGTGACATTTCACGTCGTTGAGAAGTTGACAGAGCATTTTAAGCAACGTTTATAAGTACGGAAACCGCATGTGTTTTTGGTATAAAGTGCCTATAATATTATTGTTAATATAAGATTTAAACTCTCAACATTCTTTCCGTCCTACGGTTGCCTGGAAGAGATCACTTAAAGCGATAACGTTGCCAGTTGTTACACCTATTAATTAAGTCTATTTATCTTTTGTATGCAGTGGGGGCAATAAAGTAGTAATCAATGAATCAATCATCACTATGTATTTCACTTAAATGTGTTGAGCCGTTACAACATGAAAATTGGCAAATCGTATACACATAAAAAAAAGTGTTTCTACTCGTGAAAGTTGAACTTACGTCAATATCCGATAGATACGATAGATTCCTCTTCTCTTCTTTCAAACATAAATTTTAACATCAAGCCTAAATCTCGCTGCCCTCACACAGGTTTTTTTTCTCTGAGAGTCTATACAAACAATACCTCTTTATATAACCCACTAGTTAGAATGTGTCGTCAATACAACGATATCTTAGTGGATCATCACGGCTCAATAGACATATTTAACTTTAAACTGTCAAAATTTAAACGGGATGTCTTGGCCATTTTGCAAGAAAAGCAATAGTAATCACTGTTGTTTTTTTTTCCAAATACGCGTGATTTATAATTGTAATTGTTGATGGCTTTTACATCCCGCCTGTTATTTACATGTACATAGTTCAACATTGTTAGTTAGTATAATAGTAATGTCACTCACTTTATAAATGCTACTGCTTTCTTTGTTCATGTTGTATACACATTTGTTTAGGAATATAATTTAGTACGAAACCTTACTGTAATTTACATAATGATGTGGTAATTATATTCTGTTGTGTGTATCGAAATAAATAAATAAATAAATAAATAATAATATCAATTTTTTTTTTTTTTTTTTTTTAATAATTTGACCTTTCGGGCAGGCTAAAGCTATAGAGCCATACTGCCTTGTCTTAAGTGTTATTTTAGCTGTATCTTAGCTATAGTTATCGTCAAAGTCGTCTTTGTCAAGTCCAGTTCGTGTCAGTTAATTCCAGTCATGCTTTAGTAAAGTAGTGGCAACTTTACTACAAAGCTTCGATGGAGTTTTGGAAGCAACACGAAAACTCATGTTTCACCACATTATATCATTTTCCCACACTCGCGCTTGTAATTCGGCACTTTATGAATAAAACACCACCTTTTTATGCATAAACACTTGACAAAACACTAGTTTTGGAAAAAAATACAACGGAGCGACACGACTCTTCCCGCGTTCCCGCCAAAAACCTAATAATATCAAATTACGAAGGTCACATTGCTGTAACACATACTTAAAAATAATTCATACCATAAACAAAACTGTAGACGCTATGTTTTTTTAATAACGTGTCAAAGGTCAACGCGCAAATAACACAAGCAATGCCCGAAGCACAAGTAAACCTAGCTATAGGTAGGTACATAATGTTTTATAACACCAAAACTTTCCAAATGCATTTTTTTTTAATGTAAAAGTATCGAGACGCTCTCCTGATGGTAAGAGATAACGCCTGTCCATGACCATTGCAGCGAAACACAGAACTTTGAATAGCTAAACAAACTCATTATTTTGAAACTTGTCAAAAATGTAATCACCACATAATTTTCATTCCGCCATTTGGAGTTTAGTACGAATAAACATAACTTTACGTCTGCATTTTTTACTTACATTTGAAGCCCAATGTACGTTCCGCGTCCCCGCCAAAACACTTTGTTCCATTATAACACAAAACGGAAAAAGAAAAAAAAATCACACCATCTCACAATACTGGCATGCAATAGTTAACACCATAAAAAAACACTATCGAAAATAGAACTCTGACAAGGAAAAAAATCGGATCGTTTCGTTTTCTAGACAGAAGCGCGGCGCGTTTGAATTTAGAAAATTGTTTGCGCAAAAAATGTAATTGACCACGTCCGCACTTGCGTCGTCGGCTCCCCTGACTCACTATACAATGCTTCGGCGCTATGACGTGACACTATGCAAAATTCTCATGCATTTTTCTCAACTTTATCTATGAAAAACATCACCAATCCACCAGCTGATAGACAGTCAAGAAAAATCTTACGCTCGATCGGGTTAGTAGGACGTGTGAGACGAGAATATCTTCTGCCTCGCTCTGCCTAGAGGGGCTCTGATAAGTGGCGCGATAATTTGCATCTGATAGCCGATGATAATAATTTCCTTTGCAATCTATTGTTAAAACGGAACGTTACGGTGAGAGCATTTCGAAATGCAATTATAAAAATCAGCACACGTCTTGTTTTAACAAGCACGAGCGATTTCTTTTGCTTCGTGTAACAGAAAAAGCATAAGTAAATATCTAAGTTAAATTTACTAGATTACTTTATGAAATAAGTAGTTTAAAACGCAACGAAAATGTAGGTAGGAACGTTTTCCAGTTTAAAATTCATAATTGGAACAGCGGATACCTATCAACTCTAACTCGTAAATTGGGATAATGTCCGCTGGGGCATAAGCCGTATGAATCACCTCATTGCGTTCGAATTAGGAACATTTTGCACATAAAAACTGTATACTTCTCACGGCACTTGCAAAAAATTGTATTGCAAAACACGTGGTCGAATTTGCGTAGACCGGCACGCAATATTCGAATTGGCGTTCGAAATACGCGGTAATTTGGATTTTGACAGCTGACTTTTTCTTTTATTTTTTTTTGTCAAATTATCTCGATTCACTGTTGTTTTGATATTGACAGCTCACTTTTTATTTTGTTTCTTTTTTAATGGCGAATGCAATGTTTTGTAAAGTGGTATCGTGTCGCGGGGCGATGGCCGACTAGAGTAAGAAATGGAGCGAGTGGGAGTGGTGGCCGGCAGACGGCAGGTGGTGGGATCGATAGTCTGGGCGCACGCACTGACCGTCGCGTGTCGAGGAAAACTATATTCGGAAATAAGGGCGGTTTTTATTATCTGCTGACGAAAATATTTATGGAATCATTTTATTGTTTTTGGATGTATGTAATATTAATTTATTGCAACTGAGGCATCAATTTGGAGAATTTTTGTACTACGTAATCGATAAAAAATAAAACCATGGTGTGTCTGTGTCGTGGGACATGGCCGTGTCTACGTGAATTTATGTACATTTTTAAACACTAAGAACTCGTGTTTTCATGTTTCAAGTCGTTTTTTATCATCACTTTACTGAATTGCCTGCTACTATGGTAGCAAATTAAACACGTATAGTATTCACGTCAAAATGTATGGAATATAAAACAGCGCCCCTAGCGGGAATAAATGGAGACTGTTTTCGTCGTTTGACCTTGATTTTGCAAAATAATATGCTAGAGCCACTGTCAATGGTACTTCAAAAACGAAATACGTAGGTTAAATAAGCTTTTGGGAAAAATAGGAAAACAAAAATTATTACGTACCTTAATTACTACGCTTTCCAATAATAATTGGATTCGAAATGATTTCATACAAATAAATATCTCAATTGTGCCACTTTTCAATGCAGATCAGTTAAAATACTGTTGAAACAATAAACGTCTTGTTTCATTGCACAAGCGCGGTGCACATGCAAATGTTGTGTTGCTTTTGAAACATACCTAAAGCACGTATGGAATGTTCGAAAAAAATTGGACTTTACGAATAAAATTGAGATGGCACGCTCCAAAAATGGTGTGTAAATAAAAACTTTTTTATTACATTTTTATATCGATTATAATGACTTATTTTAGGGATAATGCGAGACAACCACCAACATTTCTAAAAAGTAGGTTATACATAATTAGCAAGCCAATACCTACCATTTAGAGATAAAAACAGCAGTTTTGTATTTTTTTTAGGGTTCCGTACCCAAAGGGTAAAAACGCGACCCTATTACTGAGACTTCGCTGTCCGTCCGTCCGTCCGTCTGTCACCAGGCTGGTATCTCAAGAACGGCGATAGCTAGACAGTTCAAATTTTCACAGATGATGTATGTACTAAAAATAAAATAAAATAAATATTTAAATATTTTTTTTTTCCCATACAACAAACATGTTTTTTTTGGCGTTTTTATAGATAATGGTACGGAACCCTTCGTGCGCGAGTCCGACTCGCACTTGGCCGGTTTTTTAATGTTTATACAGAGTTGTAAGCTTGGGGTATACTCAAATGAAAGGAGGTCATTGTACTAATTTTTTTAACGGCTTCGACTATGAGCGCAATTTGCGGAAACAAATCAGCTGCATCACATATTTGGTCAAAGGTCAACACACTTTTTTATGAAACAACTGTTTTATGGCGATTTCGGACTTGTACCTGTAGTTTAATTTCTTCATAATGATGGGTACAATGGTTACCTTTTAGGGTTAATACACCCAAGCTTATAATCATGTTCAACATATTTGGGATTATTAATAATTCGGTTTTTGTATTGTTGGGTATTTCGTATTATTAAACTCAGGTCCTAGATGAGGCTTTATCTTTTATTATTTTGGGAGAATTATGTGGTACGTATAACTGATAACTTTATAACTGATAGAATAGAATACTTAATATACTTTTATTGTAAATAAAACACCTACTTGATTGAGATAGATAGAAACTCTTTATTGCGTACACCAAAAATAGAAAAAAAGTACAGAAAACAAAGTAATCTTATGAGCTAGTGCCACATGGGCGGCCTTATCGCTAAGAGCGATCTCTTCCAGGCAACCAAGAATGGAAAACACGATACAACTTAAGACCAGACGGGAGATGTTAAATCATTAAAGTTAAAAAATGTACATCAATTAATTATAAATAAAAAAACACATATTACACACACACACGCTTATTACACTTTTTTTTTTCTTTTTTTTTTACACTAATTTTTTATACATAAAAAAATATTATAGATAGAACTCAATTCTTTTGTTCTCTGTACTTTTTTTCTGTTTCTATTGTGCATAATGAAGAGTTTCTATCTATCTAAATTATAATTATGTATTTAAATAAAACGAAATATGTACAATTATACATAATATACAAATAATATGTAGATTTATATTTTACAGGCTAAAACATATGTGCATACAAAGTTAAAACAAAAATAAAATAACTATATAGATATTATACTATATAGTTATTCTATAGTTGTTCTATATAGGTACTACATCTTTGAAAAAAATGTTCTCAACTCTTCTGCAGCTTTATGGTACATAAGCCACCCGACATCAATTTATAATTCAAAAGCGAGTTTTCCCAATCTCATTTGCTTTTACTTTGACGCAAATAATTAATAAATTGAATAAAATAAGAGTATGAAAATATTTGGAATGAAGTAATCCGCCAGTGAACAAATAACGTATCTACATAGCTCAGCGCATTAGCAAGCTGAAATGGCAATGAGCTGGTCACTTATCTCGCAGAACCGTCAACCGCTGGTATAAACGTAGTCTAGAGTGGAGACCACGAATCGGCAAATTCAGTGTAGGACGCCCTCAAACCCGATGAAGACACGCTTCACGTAAGACAGCTGGTAGTCGCTGAAGGGACAAACCGAATATTGTCTTGCATGCATGATTGGTGTGTCATCGAAGAAACCCTTTACTGGTAATGGTGAGGAAACCTAAAGATTCTGTATTAGACAGCCAGCCTTAACAGCTTATCTAGTAAAACTCTTTCGGTCGCCTGCTTCTGTTTCTGATGGGAGGCACCGGAATCTTTATAAAATCTCATCGGTACGGGGGTACCGGTAACTATCTGCTTCTTTCAGTGACACTTCCAGCGAATGCCGAGCGCTTTTCAGCCCTCCACAAAGACTTGAGCTACGCAGCATCTTTGCCTTCCTTGCTTCAGTCAAAGAAATGGGTGGTCAGATCTCCACATCTCAGTACCTACAGGAGCATACTATCCGGCGAATACATCTGCTTACGATAAAATGAGTCACATATCTTTTTGTCCTCTCCTAGTCGGGGGCCTTGTATTTTTCCTTGTATAATTGGAGGCACAATTCTAGCCATTTTTGTACATAAAGATAAAACCCACTTCGACATTTTGCGATATAATTTTAGCCCACTTTGTCCCACTGCTGGGCAAAACCTCTCTCCCTCCCTTCCACGCCTCTCTGTCTGTTATTCGGCCTGATTTTTCGTTATCCGACTAAAACAATCCTGTCTCATCTCTAAGCGTCCTGAATAGAACCTTCAAACTTCAAGGTGGTTTTTCGGACAAGGTTGTTGCCCTCGCAGAGTACCAATAGAAAGGTCGCAGTACGTCGGATGAAAGTGTAACGACCAATAAGAGTGCACGATTTTAAATACTTTTCTCTATTCTGTGACAGAATGCCACGACGGTATTGGACGATGACCAAAGCGTTGTGACGTGAAGATACGGGGTCGTGATGTCAAATCTTATTGAATTCACGATGTCAGAATAAAATGGGAAGCAATGGTAATAGATAACGTGATCCGACTACTGACTTTGTTCAGTTCAACTGCAGAGCAGTGTGTGCACTTTGATATGACCCTCCTCTCAATGAGAAGAGGTCCACACCCCATTAGTAGAACAGTTTAATTTATAATTTATTTATTGCATAAATATGGGTACGTATACAAATAAAGATTGTAAAGAAAAAATAAAATAGACCTCCATATTTTACCTTACGGCATGCAGAAGAACTGAAAGTTAAATTAAAAGTTAGTACCTACCTAGTAACTAACAATAAGCATCAATGACTAAATACATTTGCATATTATATTAGTATTATAGAAAAATGACAATCAGATTAATTAGTACAATATTAAATATGTCATGGTTAATTGTCAAAAAGGATACAAAATAAAAAATGACAAACAGAAGAAGAAAATAATATGAATATGTTTTCACATTTCAATATACCCAGTGACACCTGCGCATTAAAGATTAATCGAAAGACTTATCATTCATCAAAATCGGTTTAGCCGTTTAGTAGTAACGTGGGAGCATGCGGACAGACATACATACATAGATGTCAAACACATAACCCTTCTACTTTGGCTTCGACGCAGTCAGCTGAAAAACACAGCAAATTATTTTTACTAAAAACTGACGGACGCCTCGCGGTTTCACCCGCGTAGTTACCGTTATCGTGGGAATAAAGAGATAAAAAGTAGCCTGTGTCATCCGGAGATAGTGTAGCTTCCCGACGGGGAACGAATTTTTGAAATCGGTCAAGTAGTTTCGGAGCCTATTCGATACAAACAAACAATCACATCTTTCCTCTTTATACATAATACTATAGACATAGGTTTGCGTGCCGCCAAGCGTCTAACGGTATGTTCCGGGAGCCTCACTTGAGAGCCAGTTCCAGATCTTTTACCAAGCAACACAAAACCTTAAGCAATTCCAGGAAACAAAACAAGACAAAGTATTAACAAACACTTTCAGAGTTTTCTTGTCTTTTTGTATACTGAGCTTTGCGTTTGAGCGTCAACTCGCCTAACGTTAAGCGAAGATGCGGTCTATGATGAATCACACTTGCGGGTACGACACTGTGTTTCCCGAAAGGTACAATAGGAGTGTCTTCAAATCAAGAGTAAACAGGTTCCTTCTAGGTAAGCGTGTTCCATCTTAGACCGCATCGATGCTTCACATCAGGCAGGATGTGGTCAAGCGCGAACCTATTCAATATTAAAAAAAAAACTTGCGACTTGAAGACACCCAGATTATACCGCGGAACACCGATTCGGGTAGAACTAGGATAAGCAGCTATTAGACGTTAAGTACTAAATTCGAGCTAGATCAGGATTAGTAATACATGGAAAGCCTAACAAGTTTCGATCAATAAGATATCTTCAGACTAGTTACCTACGTATCTACTTTAAGCGCCTGATTGGTGCCTAATATTACTAACTACCCACGTTTTTTGGGATAATAAATGGGCAGGGTTACGAAATTACAGGACTGTTGAGACTAACCATCGAAAGTCTCAAAGTAATAAGCGCCTGCAATGCCCCGGATTTTGTTTTGCTACTCAAAGTTCTGTGTATCGCTGCAATGGTCATGGACAGGCGTTATCTCTTACCATCAGGTGAGCGTCTCTTTCGTCTCATTACTTTTTACATAAATAAACGCTACTCTATGTCTTTCTAAATGGACCATTGAGGTATCAAAACACGTTCGTTCGCTTCAGGGCGTTTAACCTTGTACTTTTTTCCTTGGAAAATTGCGGGTGAAATCCCGGGACGCTTAGGTTTAGTTTGGCGTATCTATATACGTCGTAGAGGTAACATTTGGGGTCGAAGCTTATTCCGGGGAAGGTCAAGGTTGGAAAAAGTCGTTTTTTTATGGTTGACAGGCTAGTTGTTTGACCACAGCTGACCTGGCGTTAAGTGGCAGTGTGGTCGAAGATGGTAAAGCACGCCTAGCTTGGAATGGAACTGACTTTCAAATGAGGCTGCCGGAACACACCGTTAGATGCTTGGCGGCAGATTTTCAACTTGAGGTTGGTAACTAGCCAGCGAAGTACTAGAAAGTACCCTACCACTATGCTATGGTTTCCTCACAATGTTTTTCTTTACTGGCAGCTCAAGCTCATTGTTGGCGTTTGAACTCACGCCCTTCGGCATGCGAACCGACCGCGATAACCACTGAGCTATCTTCGCTACAACTTTACTCTCTTTGAAAACTCGAGGACTGTGTATTCCATAACCGAATGGCAATTACGATAAAGGCATCACCATACAGCCCTGTTGGCTCATTGGTAGCATGTCTGCTTCAAGAGCTGTGGGGCGTGGGTTCGATTCCCACCCAGGACAAGCATTTTGTGATATAAAACAAATGTTTGTTCTGTGTCTGGGTGTACTGTATGTTTTATAAGTATGTATTTACAAAAAAAAAAAAGTATTTAAGTATTTTATCAGTTATCTGACTCCCATAGTACAAGCTTTGCTTAGTTTGGGGTCAGATAGCGCTGTGTGTAATGTCCTACGATATTTATTTATTTATTTTTATTTATACAAATAATATTACGCAACATAATTATTAGATTCGTAGTTATTGTTTGTGTTAGCCATATAAGAAAATAAATATCACTATTTTTCTAAGGACTAAAGATCATACGCCTGAAAGCATCTATTAGCAGCGACCAACTTTACGTAGAGCCGGGCAAATGGTGGAACTAATTTTATTCCAAGAAAGGCTTCGGTTTTGACTTATTAGAAAGTACGATGGTAGAGATTTTACTGGAGTGTCCAGATAAGTTGGTCACATTGTTTGAGGGCTTGTCTATCTTCCACTTCGCCATTATAGAGTTATGTTACACGTTTTGTACGATATTGTCAGAGAAAAAAGATTATATAACATTTATGACAGCCCTGTTGGCTCATTGGTAGTATTATCTGCTTTAAAAGAGGGCGTGGGTTCAATTTCACTTCATCCAAATCCGTTCAGTAGTTTTTGCGTGAAAGAGTAACGAACATCCATCCACACAACCAAACTTTCACATTTATAATATTAGTGGGATTGCCGCTGATTTCAAAGACAGAAAGAAATCATTGTGAGGAAACTTACACGTCCAAAAGTTTTTTTTAAAAAAGTCATCGGAGTTATGTTAAGTCTGCCAACCCGCACTTCGTCAGCGCGATTTTTTTTTTATGGTGACGGTGTGGTCGAAGATGGTAAACACACCTAGCTTGACTATGGCCTTACCCTTCTCCCAATGAGAAGAGACCCACGCCCAGCAGTGGGCCATTTTCTATAGACAAGTAGACAAGGCTGAGTCGGACGATATGTGGTCGTGTAGATATTTCCTGAGTGTCTAATATATTATCCAGGTATTGTTATAAGCAGCTCAAAGTACGGGTGTGTATTTACTAAAGGGCAAAACTAAATGTTCTTGTCTATGCTTATCATGTCATGGTCGAACGCTATTGACATAGAGACCGTTTAGCTATTATGTAAGCACAATAGGGGGTGGGATTCTTTGTTTTGCTTATTGTAGATGAGATGGGTATTGAAATTGAATGGTTAGTACGTCAGCAATATTTTTACATTTACTTTAAGGCCTTTAAAGCTCAGTGGTTAGCGCAATCGGTTCACACGCTGAAGGGCGTGGGTTCAAGCCCTAACAATGAGCTTGAGCTGCTGGTAAAGGAAAACATCGTGAGAAAATAATAGTGCAGTGGCCTTAGTTGAAAATTTGTCGCCAAGCATCTAACGGTGTGTTCCAATTCAGGCTATGAAAAATTAAAGAGATTTTATATAAATACCTACTATGGCTTACATTCGCTGAACAGGGGGATGGTTACCAAAATTCTGCTGGCGTAATTTGAACGTTTTCATAAAGAAACAGATATTTCGTTATTAATTTTCGACATTTCCGATATTCATGTGTGATTGATTCTCTGGTGTCCAGTCCAGGTGTTTAGTTACTAAAATTCTGCTGGCGTAATTTGAACGTTTTCATAAAAACCAATATTTAGGGTTTTATTTTCGATTTTTTTCGATATTCGTGTGTGATGTTTCTCTGGTGTCCAGGTGCAAGGCTTACCTTATCGACGGGCATGGAAGGGCATGCACGGCACAGGTTCCAGAATGAGCCGATCATCTGGTGACTGCCTCCGGGCCGGCTCGAGAGGAGATCAGATCACGCCCCGACGATGCAAGGCTGGCGCATTCGCTGCTGGAAGGAAAGGAGAGAATTAGGAATATATTGATTTCGTCATTAAAAATTTACATTTGATTTTTTTTATGTAAAGATTCGAAACGATCTTGTCGCTCTCCTGAGCCTCGATCACGAAAATTAATCGAATTCGTATCGAGTTCTCGATAGCATACAAAGCTGTACCAATCTAATACAATTTTTTGTTGATTTTTTGTTTGTTGATGTGATTTTTTGTTGTTTGTTGATACGCTTAAATTCTTTTAAGTCTTTTTCGCAAGTCGTTCGTGATCGAGGCTCTGATGGTAAGAGATAAAGCATGTCCTGACCATTTCGGCGATACACAGAACTTTGAATAACAAAACAAAGTCCAGGGTATCGCTGCTTCGGCGCTCATTACTTTTGAGGCTACCTGGTTAGACTCAACAGCCCTGTAATTTCGCTAGAATTATTAGAATTTATACCTACTGGTTGAATTTTTTTCCAGTGCGCAAATTTATTTAAACACGCAATGAGAATTGTTAATAAAACATATTTCACAAATATTTTTTTTTTTTTTTGCATATTGGCCACAGAATTTAGGAAAGTATTGCCACTTTACTTATGTAGAAACTATTTATTAACTGAGTAGGCACAGATTACTAAATAGTAGGCCCGGGTTTGTGATACTCGCATTGTGACTGATTTTTGTGTGTGTTGGATATATTCAGTAAAAAAAATTCGATATTTTTGTACTAATGTGGATAAAAAAAATACGTGTCTATTTATAATAAGGTCTTAGTCTAAGTCTGCCTGTATTTTAGAATTTATTAGAATTATTGTCATCTTTTTTTTAACGTTGACAGGCTAGTTGCTTGACCACAGCTCACCTGATGTTAAGTGAAGGTGTGGTCGAAGATGGTAAAGCACACCAAGCCTGGAATGGAACTGGCTCTCAAGTGAGGCTGCTGGAACACACCGTTAGATGCTTGGCGGCAGATTTTCAACTTGAGAGTGGTAGCTAGAGCCAGTCGAGTACTAGAAAGTACCCTAACACCATTTTATGGTTTGCTCACGATGTTTTCCTTCACCGGCAGCTGAAGCTCATTGTTGGGGTTTGAACCCACGCCCTTCGACATGTCAACCTACCGCGCTAACCACTGAGCTATCATCGCTACAAATCGCTACCAAATCATCTAAATTTATTTTATTTTGATTTACAAAACAAAGTTTTTATTGAAAACCCCTATACTAGTAGGATAATGCAAAAGTTACTAAGTTACAGTAATAAAAAAATGTTTAAAAGAAAGATTGTGCTTGAATAGCAATGACATTGGTATAGATCCTTCATTTCCATTACATCTTTTTAACGTAACAAGACCCTTAAAAATTCCGAGTCTGATTTTTAAGTAATTGCCTCGGAAAATTCGAAGCACTTTGACGGGCGATATTGCAGCTACGTACGATGGTGGCTTTATGGAGAAATTCTTGGAACCGGCTGGCTGATTGCCAGCGTGATGCAATCTCCAATTTTTACTATCCTGCCTGTCTAGTTTGGGATGTGATCTGTTATGCAGACAACGATATAAATAGGTATAAAGCGTGATTTGTGCTGATAGCTTGAACTTTTTGGCATTGATTTTTTTTATAGGTAGGAATACCCTGTTAGCTCATTTAGCAGAATAAGTGTACCTAAGTTAAATATAAGTTTAGTGTTTAAGTTTTTTTTAAGTTTGGTATTTCTTTTTGTATGCATTTGTAATTGTATTGAAATATGTTTTATGTCATAAATAAAGTTTTGTCTATGTCTATCTGCTTGAAGAGCTATAGGGCGTGGGTTCGATTCCCACCAGGACAAACATTTATGTGACGATAAATGTTTATTCTGTCTGGGTGTTCTGTATGTATCATAAGTATGTATTTACAAAAAAAAGTTTATAAGTATTTTATCAGCTAACTGGTTCCCATAGTACAAGCTTTACTTTGTTTAGGGCTGGATGGCGTTGTGTGTAGAGTCTTGAGATATTTATTAATTTATGGGGAAATTTATAAAACATGCTTGATTTTTTATGGTTGACAGGCTACGTGTTTGGCTACAGTTCACTTGATGTTAAGTGACGGTGTTATCGAATATGGTAAATGCACCAAGCTTGGAATGGGGACTGATACACACTCTCAGGCGAACCCCTACGTGTAAGTAATTTAGCTGGGTTAGTATAATTTTTTAAGCTTCGATTAAATTAAGGAAGTAATACGAAAAGTCATGTTTCACCACATAATATCACTTTCCACAATAATGGTTCGGCGCTTTAAAAATAAAACACAACAATTTTGACACAGAAACACTCGACTCACAGGTTTTGGAAAATGATACAATGCACCGACATGACTTTTCCGCGTTCTAAAATTCTACTACTCACTTACTTATAAAATGTTCTCAACAAACTAAAAGAAAAGATTACTACCAATCAGCGAAATTCCTCACAAACTGAGAAAATACGAGCCAAGTCTCCAAAAGTAAGTAAAACAACACAAGCGTTCCGGGCATTTCGCTTGAAGCGCAACTGCAATAGTTTCGTGGAAATGTGCCAAAATGTTCATCGATTTCAGCATATTGGCGTAAAACCGCGTTTAAAATGTCTATCTTGACATTTTGTTCCCCGTGGGAATACAGAGATAAAAAGTAGGCTATGTCACCCGGGTATGTCACCCTACATGTCATAGTGTAGCTTCCCAAAGGTGAAAGAATTTTTGAAATTGATCCAGTAGTTTATTCGTTACATACAAAAATACAAATCTTTCCTCTTTATAATATTAGTATAGATTGTCAACTTTGTATTTTATGACACGAACTTGCTATGTGACTGCTTTGATATAATTTGTTTTAACACGAGTGAACCTAAAATAGATAGTTATAATTATTATTCATTAAAATATAATACATGCATTATAATAAAGATCATTCTAATTGTTAAAAAAGCCGGGGCAAGTCTTTTTTTTAATAATAGATAGGCTTACGTTTGATCGCCATCCCGCGAAGATGCGGCTTACGGTGGAGCACGCTTGCCTAGAAGAAACCGATTCATTCGCGTCTTGAAGGCACCCAGACTATATTCATCGGGGAACACCCACTCGGGCAGCAGATTCCAATGTTTAGCGGTACGCATGAAGAAGGTGGAATCAAACCGCTCAGTTCGAGCTTTTGGAACATCAACCGTAAAACGGTGTCGCTTTTTAGAGCTCCTGGCTGTCGCTTGTAGGTAGGACGAATGAGACGCTCTCCTGATGGTAAGAGATAATGCCTGTCCATGACCATTGCAGCGATACACAGAACTTTGAGTAGCAAAACAAAGTTCAGGGCATCGCTGCTTTGGCGTGCATTACTTTTGAGACATTCGATGGTTAGTCTCAACAGCCCTGTAACTTCGCTAGCTGCAGTACCCTTCCAACCGGAACACAGTAATGCTTGGCGGTAGAAAATCGAATACTGCGGTGGTACCTGCCTATACGGCCTACTGCTAAGAAGATCTACCGCCAAGAAAACTTTCATATAACTTACCCTTTTAGATATAAGGTTTATACTAAGTATGTGCAACTGTTAAGAAAACCAACGACAGTTTAACGACCTACAGAAATCGTAAATCATAAGAAACGATGGCGCGACTAAACTGGCACAGACATTGTCAGATATTGTACTTATAAAATTCACATAAATGTTTATGTGTTTAGTTTCCTATTATACCATAGACTTTTCTAAATATAGAATACTACAAAGAAAGATTTAAGGTGGTTCGATTTCCATACAATTTTTTTTTTCCATTTATGGACAAATGGTGTATAATTTTACAGTGAAATCACAGCTACTGGCATTTATTTTGGTCTTTATTTGCGGTAAATCACAATTGCTTGAATGAAACATTAGATTATTGATGGTAAACACACCTAGCCTGGAATGGAACTGGCTCTCTAGTGCGGCTGCCGGAACACACCGTTAGATGCTTGGCGACAGAATTTTAACTCGAGGATGGTAGCTAGCCCACCGAGTATTAGAAAGTACGCTACCATCATGCTATGATTCCCTCGCGATGTTTTCCTTCGCTGCCTCAATGTTGGAATTTGAATCCACACTTTGGTGTGTAAACCGACCGCAGTAACCACTGAACTGTTGTCGCTTCGTACTTTTAACAATGAAATTTCTATTGCTTGTTTTTAGCTTGTTAATGGATAGGAAAAGGTTTGAAAAACAACATGATTTTGTTTTAGATGTAGCGATGATAGCTCAGTGGTTAGCGCGGTAGGTTCGCATGCCGAAGGGCGTGGGTTCAAATCCCAACAATGAGCTTGAGCTGCCGGTGAAGGAAAACATCGTGAGGAAACCATAGCATGGTGGTAGCGTACTCTCTAGTACTCGGCTGGCTAGCTACCACGCTCGAGTTGAAAATCTGCTGCCAAGCATCTAACGGTGTGTTCAGACAGCCTCACTTGAGAGCCAGTTCTATTACATGCTAGGTGTGCTTTACCATCTTCGACCACACCTTCACTTAACATCAGGTGAGCTGTGGTCAAACACCTGGCCTGTCAATCATAAAAAAAAATAGATCGATTTTAATTATGGTTACAGCGTCCTTGAACATAATTTCTTGTAAGGTAGCGAGTGTAAGTGAATCCGCGGAACGTAGCTAGCACTCGATTTACCAACATTTGTTTTTACGTCATCGGTTAAATAGATGATTGTAGGCATTTGTCTGCCAGAACTCAGCCAGTAGGTGGTTTAACATCTTTCGATCTCCGTTAGTCACAAGTTTTTGCGTGATGATCAAATCGTGTCGAATCGTGGGCACGATTCAGTGAACACGGATTTTGGGATATTTCTGGAGGATACACACGTTATACTATACAGGTCTATAAGCATCAAGTCTATTAAGCCGAAAGGAGGTTCTTGTACTCATTATTGACAACCCCGTTGGCTTATTGGTAGTATATCTGCCTTGAGAGCTGTAGGGCGTGGGTTCGATTCCCACTCAGAGCAAACATTTTGTGAATAAACAAATGTTTGTTCTATGTCTGGGTGTTCTGTATGTATTATAAGTATGTATTTACAAAAAAAAAGTATTTATTAAGTATTCTATCAGTTAGCTGACTTCCATCACACAAGCTCTGCTTAGTTTGGGGCCAGATGGTGTTGTGTGTATAGTCCTACGATATTTATTTATTTATTAGCTGTTAGTGGTTGTCAAATAAGGAACAAGATGTGAGCTAAAGCTGAGTGTAAAAAACACCGAGCAATTTCACCGGCGTTTGTCGCAATAAAAAGTAGCTTATATGTTAATTCAGAATACAAGCTATCGTCTAAATATCTTTTAGATCCGTTGAGCCGATATTCCGTGAAGTTACATATAACCACACCCATAATAATAACATGTTATTAGAATATATTGGCTGTCGAAAGCTAAATAAATTTATAGGTAAGTAATATTCTATTTACTTGGTGGTAGATTTCTTTAGCAGGAAGTCGTCTAGGTAGGTACCACCGCAGTACCAGATATTCTGCCGCCAAGCAGTAGTGTGTAAACATTGCTGTGTTCCGGTTTGAAGGGTACTGTAGCTAGCGAAATTACAGGGCTGTTGAGGCTAACCATCGAAAGTCTCAAAGGAATGAGCGCCAAAGTAGCGATGCCCCGGACTTTGTTTTGTTACTCAAAGTTCTGTGTATTGCTGCAATGGTCATGGACATGCGTTCTCTCTTACCATAAGGAGAGCGCATCGTTCGTCGCATTATATTTACATGAAAAAAAAATAATTGTATGATTGTGTCAATAAGGCTAACAACCAACGCCGTATCAGGTTTCAAAATGCAGCTTAACCTTTACGAGACAAAGCCTAATTGGTTCATTAACCTAAACGAATCCATACAAATCCTTGTAAATTCAAAACACGTGTATGACTTTTCTATTGACAATTAGTACAAATTTTGTATAGAAAACAAATTTTCAGGTTAAGTCTTGAAACAACAAGGCTCATTAAAAGTATACTCTTTATTGGGTTTCATATAAGTATTTTTTTTTTGTATCGAAATTAAGTTTTTTTTGACCGTCTGTTTTTTGTTGATTGTTGATTGACCCTTGTTGACCTTCGCTGGTGGGGCATACCACATTTTATTAATTTTAAAAAGACATTTTGCAAAAGTCACCTGAAAAATAGACCATCAGTTGGAATGATTTTTTAAATCCCACTAATATTCTAAATGTGAAAGTTTGGATGGATGGATTGATGTTTGTTACTCTTTCGCGCAAAAACTACATTTAGATGCAATTTGGTATGGATGAGTTAGCTGAGACCCTTTTTTTTTTTTCCCAGGGAAATCCTTGATGGATACCACCGGCTTCGGGGGAAGCGCGGTTGTTATGTGGGACTCTCCGCCATTGTAGCGGCCTACCCACTAAAAACCCTGGGGTGTTTCTGCCTGGCGCCCGTGTGTCGGGGCTACGGGAACGCTTTCGCACTCATCCGCGGCCCCGACGGCGCTGGTCCCCTGGGACCCTTCCATGTTAGGGATGGAGCTGTAGTGTCTCCATCCCTCTTTCCTAGAGGGGCGCGCAGAAACACCGCGCGCGCCACCTCAGGGGCTACTCTTGTCGGGCGATGGACCCCCCCGAGTCTAACGCCCAAAGCCCCTGTTATGGAGGTTGGAGGAGGGCGTGGATTCTCCTCCGACGCCCGGCTCTCCGGCGGCGCATTGGGAGATCTGTTGTGATCTCCCGTTCGCGCTCCGCCGTTTCCTTCTGGAACATCACTTGTTCACAGAAGGAAACTGCCGCCTCCTACGATCTCTCGCATCCGAGCATTGCGCGTATCAACGCTGGAAGCGAGAGATCGCTCCCCACCACTGCGACGAGGTCACGGCGCTCACTTGCCCATGCCGGGCACTCCTCCAAAGTATGCTGCGCCGTGTCCTCGTCGCTCCTGCAGTGATGGCACTCGGTTGTCGGTTCCCTTCCGGCTATACGGCACAGGTACTTTCCGAACTAGCTGAGACCCTAGATTAACACATAGGCTACTTTTTATCCCGAAAACATGTGGCGGGTAACACCGCCAGCTAGTATTGTATAAGTTGATTATTTGTACATGTGATGTATGTTTTTGGCTATAACTGCCCCAAAAAAATTGTTATAGTCCAATTGAGAAAAGACGCCTGACAACCACATACCTCTTTGTAAATGTAAAGTAACGAACTGATAAGAGATAGCGCCTGTCAATAATCATTGTAGCGGCATCCAGGAACTTTGAGTAACAAAACAAAGTCTAGGGCTTTGCTGCTTTGGCGCTGAGATTACTGTTGAAGTAATCGCTATTGCAGCTAGTGAAAGTTCTTCAAAGTGAAGAACACTTTGCAGAACTTTTTTTTTCGCACTTTGAAGAACTTACAATAATGTTTACACGCTGCTGATTGTTAAAATATCTGAAACTGCGGCGGTATCTACCTAGATGATCCGAAACCCAGAAAAATAATTCAAGAATGTTATGTGTGCTAATCTATATGGAGGTAATATGGCGGAATACTACCGCACCACCTTTTCAGGGTAGGCCTATTCACAGAAATTTCACGGGTTGTTAAATGCGACTTTTTAAGCCACAGAGTAAGTGCTGGCTCTGTTTAGAATAGCTTTCATCACCCACACAGGTCATTTATACATTTTCATTAGCAGTATTATAAGTATAAGTTACTGTAAGTTTATGATAATTATAACGGGATATCATAAAATATGATTTTAATACAGAACTCTACCCTTATTGTAAACCAACTCCAACTCAGCTTCCAACTCGGCTGGGCAGCGATCGGAAAACTGCGCAGCGTTTTCCGAAAGACGAAAGTCTTCGACTAGTGTGTTTTACCAGTGATGACTTATGGCGCTGATGTGATCTCTAACTATGTGCCTTCTTGGTAAGCTCATAGTAACACAACGAGCTATGGAGAGGGCTATGCTCGGAGTTTCCTTACGAGATCCAAGCAGAAACGAAGAGATCCGTAGACGAACTAAAGTGACCGAAATAGCCCAGAGAATCAGCAAGTTGAAGTGGCAGTGAGCGAGCACATAGCACGCAGAACTGATAACCGATGGGGCTGCAAAGCTCTGGAGTGGAGACTACGGACCGGCTAGCACAGTGTAGGACGTCCACCTACAAGGTGGACAGACGACCTAATGAAGACCGCAGGGACGCGCTGGATGGGAGCCGCTTCCAACCGGTCTTTGTGGAAGTCAATGGGGAAGGCCTATACCCAGCAGTGGACATCCTACGGCTGAAATGATAATAAAGATGATCATAAAATATGATTTTAATACAGAACTGAACAGGAAACCATAGTGGTAGGGTTTTTTCTAGTACTAGACTGGCTAGCTACCATCCACAACGTGAAAATCCGCCGCCGCCCGCCAAGCATCTAACAGAGAGTTCCGGCAGCCTCACTTGATAGCCAGTTCTATTCCATGTCAGATATGTTTACCATTTTCGACCACACCGTCACATCAGGTGAGCTACGGCCAAACACCTAGCATATGTAAAAAATAATCTTTATTTAAGTGCGCATATATGTTTTATTTACATTGATTATAAAATTACTTATGTATAATTATGTACTTATGAAGTACAAAGACCCTTATAGCAAGCTAAGGAAAGAGCTATGCTTGGCAATTCTCTAAGAAATCCTATCCGGAACGAAGTAATTTGCGAGATAATTAAAGTCACCGAGATAACTTAGTGTATTAAAAAACTAAAGTGGATGCGCTAGATATTTTTGTCGCAAAACAGATAACCACTGCAACGTGTTCTCAATTGATCACAGTCAAATTCACGATTGGCAAACGTAGCGTTGAGTGCCCCAAGATTCAATAGGGTGACGATATATGTTATGACAACTGACGGTGGTTGGAAACCGAAAGGAAAAGAAGCCGAAGATTAGAAGACGAACCTTGGAAGAGTCGTATGTCTATCAGTGAACCTGATGGTGATGGAGTAATGAAGATTGTAGTTTAGGTTTTTGGTTCGAGGCAAAGAACAATTTTACACTATCAACTCTCTGAGATGAATTGATGGATATTGAAAGATAAACGACGAACCACAAAAAGAGGTTGCAAAACATCCGCGAATGGCTATGCATTGTCAATACAAACTTTTTTGTTCACAAGTACAGGTTTGGTTATTAACTCGCCTGTTGGTAAGCCACGATTCTGCGTGTTTGTAGATGGAACTCATAGACTTAGATACCTATTCATATAGAAGAGATGCAATGATAAAAAGAATGCAACGTCCTTCTGATGGTAAGAGGTAATGCCTATCCATGACCATTGCGATACACAGAACTTTAAGTAACAAAACAAAGTCCAGGGCGTCACCGCTTTGACGCTCGTTACTTCAATCGATGGGTGGTCTATGCAGCTCCGTAATTTTGCTTCAAAATCTAACTTAGTAGTAGAAAACCTGGTACTACGTCAGTACCTACACGATCTGCTAAGAAAATCTAATACCAAGTAAAGATGAAGCTACCATATCCAGTAGTAAGCATTCATCAGAAGATTATGATTAAAATAATGAATAAACCACAACCCACACCAGCTGCCCGATTAAAAACTTAACGATCTATAAAAGAGCGTCCCACAGATTTAATCAGACGATATCCATTCGACCTAACGACCAAACGTGACAGTTCTGCCGGCTCTAATTACATACCATGATGCCATCCCGTGGGATAAGCGATAATGACGTCACCATCTGACGTCACCAAGACATCCCCGCATCCTTCGGCATAGAATGCCGAATCGATTGGTGCTGGGTAACACATAATCACACAAAGCCGCCAATCTATATGCATCAGGAGAGGAACCAGTGACGGACACGCGCTGGCGTGATTTAAACGTGCGAATAATAAATGAAAAGTGACAATGAACATTCACCATGTTGTGGCCAGGAACAGATATTTGAAGCCAAGCATTCCCGTCGATAGATTGGTGAGTTATGTTTGCTATAACCATCGCTAGTTTTTTTCTTCATTAAAAAGACAATTGAAGAGTAATTACATTGTTCGAAATTCAATTTTGACGTTTAATTGGCCGGGCGTGATCAGCTGATGGCTGAATACTGGCCATCATAATTAAAAACATAAATCGAGCCAATGAGCTCCCAGTTTTGTCTGGCATACAAAAGAATACCGCGGAAGCACAATAAAAAGCCACAATGACACATAAAACTGATAAAAATGGAGCCTTGAAGTGAAAAAAAAGGTGACAGATGCTTTAACACTTACGAAATCGGTATCCCAGCACACAACTGCACACTTTTCTAACGTATTACCGAACGATTGTCTTTTTTGTTTAGAAATTGGAATGTTGCAATTTGAATTTTGAATAAGGAATTGTTTTTCGGTAACGCGAGCGCGATTCGGTGTGTTTTTCGCGCTGGACGCCGGCGTGCAAGGAGACTGCCGCAAACTCGGTGAAAAATCAATAACTACCCCCCCGACTTGGCCGCATGCGGAACACAGCACAAAACGTAACAACTGCTCACCCGGTTCCGTATTATGTAACGCAGAGGAAACGAGACGGACGTACATCCGTTCGCTCTACCCCTAACAACCCTCAAGGCGGCCAATCGTCAGCCAATCTGCTAATCCAAGATGGCGGATGACGTTTGACGTTTACGCGCCAAATGTGACAGGTCTGCGTGCTAATTCCATCTCCAATTGTCAGGTTTATTGATTTAAATGTCTTCATTTTGGACATAAAATTGAGAAATAATGATTTCCGTTTACGAATACAATCGGTTACATCGCAATCTAAATTCAATATTCTCGAAAAAGTGTTGAAATTGCTTTCAAAATCTACGTGCTTGCGTGGGTAGATTTTGTCTTCTTTTTTCGAATTTTGGAATTTCGAATTGAGTTTTTTTAAATTTATGATGTAAATATATTTGAGGTGAACGACCTTCGCAGTTTATTAGAATTTCTTGTATTTAGCTTTAGTTTGCAGTTGGTTGTCGCAGTGCAGAGGTTTCCATGGTACTGCAGATTGTTCTAGGTCAGCAAAACTTGGGAAGTGAAATCAAAGAAGTTTTCAAACTATAAATTCAGAGCTTTGTAAGGAGTAGGCAGTTTAGTTCAGTAGAATGTAGTTCAGTAGAAAGCTGGTAACTACTTGTACCTTAGAAATACAATATATTGTTCAATTCATATTAGATAGGTATTTTTTTTTAAGAAAACAACTTACAGAACTTAGGAATATACGTATAGTTAAGCAAGGTACTTAGAAATTTTAGTCCCTGTTGTAGTTTTTTTTTTAATTATGAATAGGCTTACGTTTGGCTGCCGGCTCGCCTAATGTGCGGTTTACGATGGAACACGCTTGCCTAGAAGAAACTGTTTCACTAACGACTTGAAGATTGTATCTATCGGGGAACATACGCTTGGATCCAGAATTATAAGCTTGGGATGTACTAAGTTGAAAGGTCATCGTATTTATCAATATGAATAACATTTGGCGCACAATTTTGAAATCACAAAACAATGGCTGTTCCATGAAGTATTCTATCAGTTATCTGACCTCCATAGTACAAGCTTTGCGTAGTTTGGGGTCAGATGGCGCTGTGTGTAATGTCCTGCGAAATATTTTTATTTTTTTTATGCTTGACAGGCTAGGTGTTTGACCACAGCTCACCTGATGTTAAGTGACGTTGTGGTTGAAGATGGTAAAGCACACCTAGCCTGGAATGGAACTTCATTAATTACTTAATTTTCGATTTGGCACTATCTAATGAGAAAGGGGAAAAATAAAAAGGTTAGTAGATAAATATTTATTGTAAACTCGTCAGTTTTGTTTACTTTTTGTTTTTTATTTTTCTTTTGTATTTTGCCTTTTTTCTGTATCATACATCATCTATCTGTATTATATGTACTACCCTTGTAAATGTTTGTTAATAGGAAGAGCCTGGACCCCACGACACAGCTTACCCTAATGTGGGATCCAGGGCGTACCGTAATATCATAATTATTATATGTTTTTCTTGTTATTCATTTTGTGTTCCTCCGTACTTTTGTTTGTTATTATATGTATAGCATGGTGGTAGAGTACTTTCTAGTACTCGGCTGGCTAGCTACCATCCTCAAGTTGAAAATCTGCCGCCAAGCATCTAACGGTGTGTTCCGGCAGCCTCACTTGAGAGCCAGTTCCATTCTAGGCTAGGTGTGCTTTACCATCTTCGACCACACCTTCACTGAACATCAGGTGAGCTGTGATCAAACACCAAGCCTGTCAACCATAAAAAAAAGTATATCTTTTTTGTGTAGTATCTCTTATGTGTAATGATTTTGTGTGTCTTTGACTGTGACTTATACTCTCTGGTAGTATATCTGCTTATCATTTTTGTAGGCACAGTTTTTGCAATGATAATATTCTATTCTATTTTATTCACCCTGTAACTAGTTATACCTAAGCTTAGGTAATAGGTTGAACCTTATACGTGACGATGAACTCTAAGTAGGTAATTAGATAACCTGAATACGTATTTAGGCTGGTTTTGTCGCAATGCCTAGACTGAGGTCGGTCCTGGGTGTTAAGCTGCCTGACATAAATATTGCTAACGTGTTTTCTATACTAACGCATCGATTTTTTAATTATTTAAAAATCTAAGATTTTTTTCTTCGTTTTTGGCGTCGCTGTTTGTGCATGTGCCAGTGTCAAGTTAAATCTATACTATTATACAGAGGAAAAATTTGATTGTAAGAGCGACACGGGCAGGGTCAACTGTATATACCTTCATCGCTAGATGCAAGACACTGTTTGTATAGACAGACACACATTTGGACATAATATTACACCTATATATAATTCACACTTAATAACACCAGACAGCCAAGCTCAGGCAAGTGTGTTCTCGAAGACGACTAGGAACCAAGTGACCGCAAGCAGTCGGACAATCACGAACGAAGAGAAGAGAAAGCGCCTCGGTTCCCGTTACGGTGATAGCTATCAACAGCTGGCACGTAGTTTCCGGTATAGACTTTGATTGTTTTGCATTCGGAAAGGCGGCAAATACAAGTGGCGATAACAATTGTTTGTTTGTTTGTATTGAATAGGCTCCGCAACTACTGGACCGATTTCAAAAATTCTTTCACTGTTGGAAAGCTACACTATCCCCCACTGCTTTTTATCTCTGTATTCCCACGGGAACGGAACCTACGCGGGTGAAACCACGACCTTCTCGGGCAGGGGCCAGTGGTATTTTGCCCGTTCTGTCACCCATTTTGCTCATCGATAAGCCACTGAATGTGCATAGAGTAAAAAATTTACAAATTTACTGTAGGTACCCTAAAACTAAGAATAAAATTAAAAACCTATGTACGATGAAAATGTAATAAATTTAATATCATCATCATTTTCAGCCCGTAACCACCCACTGCTGATCATAGACCTCCCTTCTTGTACGCCACTCGGCCCGATCCTGTGCTAACCTTGTCCTATCCCACTAATATTAGAAATGTGAAAGTTTGGATGGATGGATGGGCGTTTGTTACTCTTTCACACAAAAACTACAGAACGGATTTGGATGAAATTTGCTATGGAGGTAGCGGACACCCTGAATTAACACATAGGTTACGTTTTATCCCGTAAACATGTAGGATCATCAGATCCTGACTTGGTGCCGATGGGACCACCTGGGAAGTATAACCTTTTTGTTGAAAGACTAATTGCAACACTACAAAACGTCATCTGTCAAAATATCACACCTGTCACTTTATCAACGAACCTCTTGCTTGTCTATGTCTAGTTGTCAATGTTTTTTGGTTAACGTAAAAATATAAAAGGTTATTGCTCTTGGTTATTTGCGTATTTTAAGTTCATTAATAGTTCTGGAATTACATAAATTCTTTCACATAATATCACTTTTTAACGAAAAAAAAATTTTTCGAATCGGGGAATACACATAAAAAAAAAGATTCCGATGAATTGAGAACCTTCACCTTTTTTTGAAGTCGGTAAACAAAGCGGTATCGTTGCGTTGCCCTTGCCGTTCATTACTTTGAGACATTTGAAGATTAGTAAGATTAACTATGTTATAGATATGCTAGTTGTAGTACTCTTGATATCGGAATTTGTACAAGTTTACTGCTTGGTGGTAGAACATCTTATATTGCTATGTTATATACCTAGAAGACCTCCGACTAAGGAGATCTACCACTAAGTTGTTATTTTCCAAGTATCAAAGCTACTGATTTTGTTACTGTTAGTTTTCCTTTTGTAATAAATCGCCTACAATTTTACACATGCCGAAAAACTAAGCTTTGCTTGTAACTTCTTTCTCTTAAAGTAAGAAACCATTATCTTAAACAAAACCAGGGCAATCAATCACTGAAGTTCAATCACATTGTGCTTTGAGATGCTGCAGATCTTTTTGCTACTAGTAGCGCCATCTTTGATTTTCAAGAAGCAACATCAGCAATGCTGTTTGCTGTAAGGGAAATTTGCTAAACTAAGTGGAATACAATTTATCGTTAATTGAATAGATGGCGTTATTTTCATTTTCGTAGACACTAAAGTGAAATAGTTTTGGAGATTGGCGAAAACCTCAGATTAAAAACTACTGAGGCGAAAACGCAAGAAAAATCACGCCAACCAAAAAATAGTTGTGTTCTTTTTCTTCTTTATTTTTGGCGTTTCACTTTGTGCACTTGCCAGTATCAAGAATTTATATATTTTCGAGAATTTTATTTAAGATAAACCGACACAAAGAAGTCTAGATAACAGTCAAAGTCACAGAGAGTAAGTCAAGGTTTAGTCCGGTCATAACGTAATATGAAACAGCTTTACAATGACATGCTTTGATGGAGCTTTGGAAGCAACACGAAAAGTCGTCCTCATTATATCACAATTTTTTACGTAAACCTTCAAAAAACAAGTTTTTTAACGATTTTTCCGACTTTCCGTCAAAACCTCGAAATATGTAGGTAATTAATTTTTTCTCTACATAGTATAAAACAAAGCCGCTTCCCGCCGTCTGTCATAAATCTTTTATACTACGCAACCGATTTTAATGCGGTTTCCATCAATAGACAAAGTGATTCAATAGGAAGGTTTACATGTATGTGTATAGTACATGCATATGCGCCACTATAGTATCTACATTGCACCCGTGCGAATCCGGGGCGAGTCGCTAGTAGGTATTTACTTAAAGGTTTTTTTTTTTTTTCTTTGGTTTTGGCGTCTCGTTTTAGCATTTGCCAGTGTCAAGTAATTATATATTTTCAAGTTTCAAAAGTTAAATAAGTGCCATCGTAGCTAGTTTTAGTCAAAGTCGTCTTTGTCAAGTCCAAGTTTGTGTTAGTTAATTCCAGTCATGCTTTAGTAAAGTAGTGGCAACTTTACTACAAAGCCTCGGTGGAGTTTTGGAAGCAACACGAAAACTCATGTTTCACCTCATTATATCATTTTCCCACACTCGCGCTTGTAATTCGGCACTTTATGAATAAAACACCACCACTTTTATGCATAAACACTCGACAAAACACTAGTTTTAGAAAAAAATACAACGGAGCGACACGACTCTTCCCGCGTTCCCGCCAAAACTCTCTACTTAAAGGTTAGCAAAGTGTGTTTACATGTCATATTTGACCTTCAAGGTCATGCTTGGTCAATTATTTAGCCTGTCAACCATAAAATAATAGGCATACATATACCTACGTTTATTAATATATTAATGTCTCAAAGATAAACAATAATGATAATAGCTTTTTGGTTATTTGCGAAGCAGGAAAGTCTTTGTTCCGTTGATGAATGTTTTTCCGTGGCGTTCACCTTGACCTTGGAAAAGGGGCTGCCAACGAGGAAAACATACGGAAATATTGTATATTTTCGTTATTTCCTCTCTATTAGTTCTACTCCATGGACCTTAATTTCGATGAAGTATTTCTAGAGTACGTATATTTATTTTAATTTTCTTTCTTGCATCATAAAAAGCTGTTATGGTGATTGGCAATCGATTTTTAATCGAAGATATTATTACATTTGTAAAATTAGTTTTTCTTTGTAAAAATACTTTTCAGTTTTTCTTTAATTTTGGCATGGCACATTGTGAATTCTACCAGTTTTTTTTTATGTTTGACATGTTAGGCGTTCAATCTCAGCTCACCTGATGGTAAGTGACGGTGTGGTCAAAGATGGTAAACACTTGGACCACACCGTCACACGAGCCTGGAATGAAACTGACTCCCAAGTAGAGCAGAGTAGTTTAGTAGTATTTTTATGTAATACACAGTTTTAATATTTTCAAGTGTTGAAAGAAAATTCGAATGTAAGCTGTTTTCATTTGTTTCACAGTAATTTATTTTTTATGGGCGGGATAAGGTCGTATGTCAAACGACTGCTGGGCAAAGGTCACTACAGATTGGACGCCAAAAAGCGACCTCAGGGTCGACCTCCATAGCCGAAGATCGGGCAGTCTGAATGGAAGGAGGTCTTTGCCCAGCAGTGGGACACTAGAGTAAAGATTTACTACTTATTTTTTTCAAAAAGTTTGGCATAGGTAGGTACTACAGTATATTTCCCCAAAATTAATAGTACTATTTTGCTACTATACATATATTCGATACCAGTGGATGCCTCAGAAGTCTTGACATTTATGTAAATACTGTAAGATGCCCATTGGCCTGATATATCTATTTATAATTTCGTTAATTAATATATCGCATGAGTGAGACGGAATGTCCCTTGTGATATTAATAAAGATCTATGAAGCTATTGCTAGAAGTTGAAATGTATATCGCTTTAGTACTACCGTGTCGTATGGAAATGTGTGTATTTTGTTACATACCTACGACGTAACATAACAAAATACACTCTCATAGCGCACGAGTATGAATCATTGTTCTACCTACGTCAGGTGAACTTGTAGTTCAGGAGACAAGGGCGAAATTTAAGATTATACGTTTATTATCTATACGGTGGGGCTTGGAGTATACTATGCCGAAAAGACTTCATTGTACTCACAGTTGTAAACAATTTTGTCTATGGGAACAACTATAAAAACAGATTTTACTGCTACTTTTTTTTTAATGTAAAAACTAATGAGACGTACGAGACGCTCTCCTGGTGCCTATAACGCCTGTCCATGACCATTGCAGCGATACACAGAACATTAAGTAACAAAACAAAGTCCAGGGCATCACTGCTTTGGCGGTAATTACTTTGATACTTTTGATAGAGTTAGTCTCAACAGCCCAGTAATTTCGCTAGCTGCAGTACCCTTCAAACCGGAACACAGTAATGCTTACACACTACTGCTTAGCGGCAGAATAACTGGTACTGCGGTGGTACCTACCTAGACGACCTCCTGCTAAGGAGATCTACCTCCATGTAATTACTAGAAGTTTGTAGTAGTAGTAGTAGTAGTAGTACTTAATTGGTCAGGGATCAACAAACTTTTTTAAAGAACAACTTTTGGTTTGTGCCCATAGAAAAAGTTGTTCGCAACTGTTAATACAATGAGGTCGAAAAGACCTCATCCGGCAAAGTAAGGTTCATAAAATACGACTAACATTTTATTCTAGGTATGCAGATTATAGATGAGTAGGACAAGAAGAGATGGTAGGATCCCCATCTGAAATGTATTATTAACTGTCAGATTTTATTTTTTATCGTTGGCAGGCTTGGTGTTTGACTACAGCTCACCTGATATTAAGTGACGGTGTGGTTGAATATGGTGAACACATCTAGCCTGGTATAGAACGGGCTCGCAAGTGAACATATCGTTAGGTGCTTGGCGGCAGATTTTCAACTAGCCAGCCGAGAAAGTGCTACCACCATGCTACGGTTTCCTCACGATGTTTTTTTGTTGGAATAATTGTAGTGTATAGATTACCTCTCTATTTACAAACAGTCCTACTGTTGGGCTCATTGTAAGAAGCGCTGGCCAAGTGTGTGTTGGCAGACAGCATTTCAAGCAATTTTATTTTATAGGAAAACGTCATGAGAAAAGTTATGAACTAAGTTTAAAAAAATCACATAAGTTTAAAAAAAAAATAAGAACTATCAGTACAAGATATACATTTATAACGTTTAGAAAATGAGTAAAGGTACATTTTTTTTTGTATTGTTGACAGGCTAGTTGTTTGACCACAGCTCACCTGATGTTAAGTTAAGGTGTGGTCGAAGATGGTAAAGCACACCTAGCCTGGAATGGAACATACATTTATTATATGTTATATTTTTTTCCAAAACTAGTGTTTTGTCGAGTGTTTTTTTTTTAATTTATTTATAAAACTATACCTATAGTTATATCAACAACCGGTGTAGTCCCACATTCACTTTTGACAAGCTTAGAAACTTTAAATATTCACAAACTCACCCTTATACTGTTGCAAAAAGCAGCAATATTAAATACTTGTAGGATAGTCTGCAAATTTTTGTCTACACCAATATGCGGTATACACACAATCTGGTACCTACTTTAACCTTAGACTAAGATCCTACTAACCTCTCCTCTTTTCGTAATGTAAAACTGAAAAAAAATGTAACTTAAGTTGACAAAGGTCACGGACCCCAGTGTCTGTGGAGCGTATAATTATAAATAAAAAAAAAAAAATTGTCTTCAGATCAGCATAATTAATACCCCTGTTTTTGCTTGGCCAAAAGCCCGCATAAACAGAAATACTACCTCGGAAACGAGAGAACTCTAAAGAGTAAAGATAAATATAATAAAAATATAACTCTTTATTGTATAATGTGGTTAACATGACTTTTCGTGTTGCTTCCGAAACTCCATCGAAGCTTTATAGTACAGTCATCACTACTTTACTAAAGCATGACTGGACTTGACTGACACGGACTGTACTAGAGCAAGACTGGACTTTGACTATAACTATTGCTACGAGGCAACTTATTTAACTATTGAAACTTGAAAATATAAAACACTTGGCACTGGCAAATGCTCAAAACGCGACGCAGCAATGAGTATGGAAAATATTGTGAAAAAATTATAGCGTTTTGGTTGGGTATTTTCTAGTACGAAGTAGGGTTGGCTAGCTACCACCCAGAAATTAGTAATTTGCCGTCAAGCACCTAACGGTATATTTCGGCAGCCTTTTCTTGCGAGCCAGTTTCATACACGGCTAGTGTGTTTTACTATCTTCGTCCCAGAGTCACAGTGAGCGGTGGTCAAACACCTAGCAATTGATATTGCCAATTGTCACACAAGTTTATTTATACAAAAATAATTTGCTGTGCGTTTGTCTCGCAAAAACTCGAAAATGGCTCGACCAATTTTAATATTTTTTTTTGAATAGGTCTCATGATAGTTTATATTAATAATTTAATCTGATAGGTGGCGCTACGAGCGCGGCGCGAGTCAGCAAGTATTTGATATTTATCTTTCACGTGTAAAATAGTTAAATATCGTATCGTTAGACAACACACAGCGCCATCTGGCCCCAAACTAAGCAGAGCTTGTGTGATGGCAGTCAGATAACTGATAGAATACATAAATACTTTTTTTTTTGTAAATACATACTTATAATACATACAGAACACCCAGACACAGAACAAACATATTTTGTTTATTCACAAAATGTTTGACCTGAGTGGGAATCGAACCCACGCCCTACAGCTCTCAAGGCAGATATACTACCAATGAGCCAACGGGCCTGTCGTAAGTAAGTTAGTTTATCTATACCTATATCTAATTATTTATCTATCCAAACAATCCATCCCTAAAAGAATATATTTTTCAGTAGGAGTCCGATAAACAAAAAGAAAGTAATGGAATCGAAATAATTCTTTTTAATTATTATTCGGATCACCAACATTATACACATCACAAAATGCATAACGGTCATCAACATAACAAAAAAAAAACTATATTTTATAGCAATTGCAGGTGAAGACGACATGCATCCTACTAATCCCACTAATATTATAAACGTGAAAGTTTGGATGGATGGATGGATGTTTGTTACTATTTCACGCAAAAACTACTAAACGGATTTGGATGAAATTTGGTATCGAGGTAGCTGAGACCCTGGATTAACACATAGGTTACTTTTTATCCGGAAAACATGTAGCGGGTAACACCGCTGGGCGCAGCTAGTATAAATATAAAGTAAACAATGATTGTAATTTTTAGTAAAATTAGTTCGGGTTGGTAAATAAAATGTTGTGTAGAGCTGATGCTGGAGGACTAGAAAGCGCGCCAAAGAAGTCTCAAGTAAGATGTCGCTCTAGTAGCTTTTCTCCCGTTCAATGGTAGCATCCCAGCTCGAGGGAGTATTTTCAGTAATATCGGGAGTGCTGCTCACGTACACGCCGACGTGTCTGCCAGAAGGTACACTTCGTATGTGCGCGTGGCAAAGATGAACAACTGTAGATGACAACTTCAATTAACGTAGAGTTAGGTATACATCCCGAGCTATGACCAACAATTTAGCATAAAATATAGTTATTAGCATATTTCGTAGAGATGATAGCTCAGTGGTTAGCGCGGTAGGTTCGCATGCCGAAGGGCGTGGGTTCAAACCCCAACAATGAGCTTGAGCTGCCGGTGAAGGAAAACATCGTGAGGAAACCATAGCATGGTGGTAGGGTACTTTAGTACTCGGCTGGCTAGCTACCACCCTCAATTTGAAAAATCTGCCGCCAAGCATCTAACGGTGTGTTCCGGCAGCCTCACTTGAAAGCCAGTTGCATTCCAGGCTAGGTGTGCTTTACCATCTTCGACCACACCTTCGCTTGACATCAGATGAGCTGTGGTCAAACACCTAGCCTGTCAACCATAAAAAAAAAGTCGGAAAATGTAAAGAAAAATAAATCGTGTTTTTTTTAATGTAAAAGTAATGAGACGAACAAAACGCTCTCCAGATGATATGACATAACGTCTGTTCATGAACAATTGAACATTGCAACAATACACATTTTGAATTAAACAAAGGTCAGGACATCGCTGCTTTGGCGTTCATTACTTTGAGACTTACTTCATTTTACGTAGTGGTAGATCTCATTAGCAAGAAGTTGTCTAGGTAGGTACCACCGTAGTACCAGATATTCTGCCGCCAAGCAGTAGTTTGCCAACATAACTGTGATCCTGTTTGAAGGGTACTGCAGCTATCGAAATTACAGGGCTGTTGAGAGTTACCATCGAAAATAGAGATCATCTTGAATTCAAGCCTCAAGGTAATGAGCGCCAAAGCAACGATGCCATGGACGTTTGCTACTCAAAGTTCTGCGTATCGCTGGAATGGTCATGGACAGGCGTTATCTCTTACCATCAGGAGAGCGTCTCGTTCGTCTCATTAATTTACATAAAACAATTACATTGTTACGGCAAACATGTGCACGGATCACTTTTCTAACGTGAGAACATGTGGATACAATCCTACATGTTTGTGACATCCTATACAATATAACTAACTATATAACTGTCCATATAATCCATCTGTTCATCTGTCTATATAACTGTAACTTATTTTTAGGCAATGCCAAGCTGACCATTTATCTATGTTTTCTTGTAACAGTACTTTCTTGTGTTTACAAACAACAAACAATAAAATTGTAACAGATATTTTTAAAATAGCTAACATTCTCTCACGTATTTCTCTATGTTGCTGGCTACATTCCTTACATTGTGTCACGCACGATGAAAAAAAAGGCTGAAAAACAAAACGGAATCTTTTCTTAGCTTGATTCTTAGAAGTCTTCAGGCATAAAGAATTAATTGCTCGGCCCGAATCAAAATCAACGAAGTATTTCTACTGAAAAGATGTTTTTTTTTTCAAAATTTCAGAGTTGTGTCAAAATAGCATAAGTTGTTTATATTGATAAGCGAGACGACCCACTTTCAAATTACAGCCCAAGCTTATACCCTGTATCAAGTTGGCTAAATATTTTGAACACAATTCTTAGTAAATAACGTTCAAAATATTTTTTTGTAGAACCAGTCCATAGGCAGAATATATAAATATACAAGCTTAGTTAAGAAAATTTAAAATCAACATTATTCTTTTCAAAATAGTATAATCAGTTTCCCTCTGTATAATTTAAGGATTCATGTGGCGTATCGACACGCATGTAAGATATGGAGGAATAAAGAAACTCACATACATACATACATGAGCCCTGAAAACACTACACTCCTTTTTTGGGCAGTCGTGTAAATATTAATAAAAATTTATTGCTAAATCAGGTCCAAGTATAAACAAACACAAAACAATTATATTATAATTTCCTGCCTAACGTTATCTTAATTTAGGTTAAGTTTAATTTTTGCTACATAATAAAACCCCTGAAGTTACTTCTGTTAGCTTTCATAATCTTTGGCAGTTTCCCTCGTCCGCACTGGCTCTGCGCATGTGTGCGTTACCCGCCGATTCTAACCTAAATTCGAATTTCGAGCTTCGGTTTACGCGGACGCGCGCTAGCCCGACAAACAATTTAAAAATAAAACATATTTTTTCTTTCGCCCGCTCCCGTCATTCCAGTCAATGTGAAAGTTTTTTAATTTTTATGTGAAAAAGTGGGGTTTTGATGGAATTTTCGCGGTGCACGATGGAATAATGGTTAAAAATAGTGCGTTCGGGAGACCTAGTGTAGACAAGCTCGACGTATTTCGGTGACAAATCTGTGACCTCGAGTAGAAATCTTTATGGCCTATTTTTTAATAGCACATTTTTAGTGATGTTTTTTGTGATGAAACGAAAGAAGTGATCATATTTTTGGATTTACTGCTGGAGATTGGCAGGTAACTTTCATATATATTTTTCTTTATTTTAGGGTTCCGTAGAAATATTTTTTATCAGCTGGTTTTTTCAGCAGAGACATTGCGTAAAATGGAACGTTATTAAATGTATTAACGTAATTATGAAACATTGGCCCACTTTCCAAAATACACAAATTTCATTTCCCAAGATCAGCGAAATGCTAAAAATACATGAGTAATAATGTATTTTTACTCGAAAATCCGTGATTAAAACAGATACGCTACCCCGGCACAGAAGCGAAATTGAGGAACCAGTTTGTTTACATATTTTCGAGTGGAAAACTGCAGTTTGCGTAGTCGGGAATTCATCAATATGCCGTGTTGAAACATTTCATTCATCTCGTTTTACCTTACGGAGAGTAATTTGGCAAAATATTGTAAAACACGTGTTCTCAGAAATAGCTTTGCGGTTTTATAAAAAATTTGATAAACCGTAATCTACAACTTTAATTAGTTATCAAATCGATTATTAAAATTAATATAAAATGTATTTATTTATTTACACTAAAATTATAAAGAGAAAAGATTTGTATTTTTGTAACGAATAAACTCAAAAACTACTGAACCAATTTCAAAAATTCTTTCACAGTTGGGAAGGTACACTATCCCCGGGTGATATAGGCTACTTTTTATCCCTGTATTCCCACGGGGGCGGGAACTACGCGGGTGAAACGACGAGGCGTCCGCTAGTGTATTATAAAATTAAAATCTAAATTTATAATGATTCCTAACTAATAAATAAATCTGACCATTTCGGGTCCTATAAAATGTCAGAACTTAATGAATTTCGGCTTTGATAATTTCTTCATTATTTATATACATTTATGTATAAATGATTTTTTTTACCCAAAAGTCTATGGAATAAATAACTAAAAGTTATTACAAGATTAAAACCATGGTAATGATTATAAATGTGATTAATTTATGGTAGATCTTCTTACCAGGAGATACCACCATAGTACCAGGTATTCTGTCGCCAAGCAGTAGTGTGTAGACATCACTGTTATATGAAGGATACTGCAGCTAACAAAAAGACAGACGTACATAATTATGATAATATATATTTATTCTGTATTCTGTCATAAGTATGTATTTACAAAAATGTATATAAAAGTATTCTGTCAGTTATCATCGGGAGGATATAGTACATTTTCGATTTCGATTTACGTACTGTAAATAACAGAAAATGTACGGAAAGTGGGACAGCACCCCCGGCGGAAGTAAATGTAAACAATTTTTTTTCATATCGTTTAAGTACTGACGTCATTCTTACAATTAGTTATTATTCCGGTTGACAGGCTGGGTGTTTGACCAAAGCTCACCTAATGTTAAGTGTGGTCGAAGATAGTAAATACATTTAGCTTGGAATGGAATGGATACTAGTCTCTCTAGTTTTTTTTTTGTAAGCAAACAAAGATATTCTTTCTTTTTATTCCATTTTATAAGCTTTGCTTGAGCCTAAATGAAATTGTGTAAAATAATTTTCCTTTCTCAATAATGTAATTTTTTTCAACAAAAAATAATAATACGGGACACCAAAATTTTATTTACCTTTAGTATCATCACTGTATCATAGAGTTATTTATAGTTTTATGCAAAAATGGTCACTAATATTGGCACAGTTTGGGTGTTGTTCGCCAAAACACTGAATATTTATGGGTCGCCCTTAAAAGAGGGGTGAGTAGGGGTGTCCTATTTCCTTAATCTATTTTTGATGGATTTCCCGTTTCATTCATTTTCGGTAAATTTCGTTGCGTACCTACTATATGCAAATAACTGGTTACTTTTATTTACTAGATGGTAGATCTCCTTGGCAGGATATCATCTAAGGTTTTTTTTAAGTAGGACATTACACACAGCGCCATCTGACCCCAAACTAAGCAATGCTTATACTAAGGAAGTCAGATAATACTTAAATACTTTTTTTTTTGTAAATACATACTTGTAATAAATACGGTAGGTACCTAAGTACTACCGCAGTAACAGACACTCCGCCAAGTAGTAGTGTGTAAACATGTTTGGGTTTGAACGGCACTGCACATAGCGAAATTACATGGCTGTTGAGACTAACCATCGAAAGTATGTATGTAATTAGCGCCAAAGCAGTGAAGCCCTGGACTTTTTTTGCTATCCAAAGTTTTGTGTACCTACCGTTGTAATGGTCATGCGTTGTCTCTTACTATCAGGAGAGCATATCGTTCATCTCATTACTTCTTCGTTTAAAATAGCTCTATCATGTGCCAAGCTAGAAGATGTTTATGTAATACTTGTGACATACCCCAGCGTCGCTTTGAAATTTTTTTTTAAATTCTGTTTTGGTTCACGTTTGACCACACCCTGTCTTTTGTTTAGCATTAACGCATAACACACCTAAGATGGATTTGTAGCGACGGTAGGTCAATGGTTAGTGTGGTCGGTTCGCACGCCGGAGGGCGTGGATTCAAGCCCCAACAATAAGCGTGAGCTGCCGGTGACAGAACACATCGAGAGGAAACCTTAGCATGGTGGTAGAGTACTTTCTAGTACTCGGCTGGCTAACTACCACACTCAAGTTGAAAATCTACCGCCAAGCATCTGACGGTGTGTGGCAGCCTTACTTAGAAACTAGTTCTATTCCAGACTAGGTGTGTTTACCACCTTCGATCATACCGTCCCTCTGGTGAACTGTGGTCAAACATCTAGCCTGTCAACCATAAAAAATCTTTTTTATAAAAACACGATAAGTAATTTAGGAAATATGTATGATGTTACATATAAACATATCCCACTAATATTATAAATGTGAAAGTTTGGATGGATGGAAGTTTGTTACACTTTCACGCAAAAACTACTGAACGGATTTGGATGAAATTTGGTATGGAGGTAGCTGAGGCCCTGGATACATAAGCGACTTTTTATCCCGAAAACATGCAGCGGGTAACACCGCGGGGCGCAGCTAGTAATACAATAAATTCAAAATTAAGCAACTCGTTGCTTTCTATTGTTTGTTAGATGTATCATGTACCTAATAGGAGAAGCCACTGGCTCCTGACACACCATCTTTCACTAGTTCAGGAGCCTATGGTAAATGTAGTTATGTTACATTATGTCGAATAAAAAAATATTAATATTTTAAACATACTTGCACACATAAACAAAACTCGAAAAGACTCGAAAAAATATTTAAAGCTCTGGAAAACCCACGAGGAAAAAATAGCGATAAATAAAACCTTGTTCAATTAATAGTTACAGATACAATCGGTTTCAACTTTTATGAAGATGAATCATTTAGGTACTCGAGATACCTTTCCCGTAGGTAAGAGTTCCACCCACTTAAATCTGACTAATACAGCATCAAAGCTTGATTCATAAATAAAGTTTTAATAGGATTTTTATCATTGACTGCTTTTTACTTGGTGGTAGATCTCTTTAGCAAGAGATGGTCTTGGTAGGTACCACATCAGAATGTCTGGTATTCTACCGCCAAGGAGTAGTGTGTAAACATTACTGTGTTTCGGTTAGCGAAATTACAGGGCTGTTGAGACGAATCGTCGAAAGTCTCAAAGTAACAAAAGTGTGTTTTTATAAAAAAAGTATTTAAGTATTCTGTCAGCTGTCTGGTTCCCATATTCTGCCGTCACGCAGAAGTGTGTAAACATTACTGTGTTCCGGTTCGAAGGGTACTGCAGCTAGCGAAATTACTGGGCTGTTGAGACTAACCATCAAAAGTCGCAAAGTAATGAGCGCCAAAGCAGCGATGTCCCGGACTTTGTTTTGGTATTCAAAGTTCTGTGTATCGCTGCAATGGTCATGGACATGCGTTATCTCTTACCATCAGGAGAGCGCATCGTTCGTCTCATTACTTTTACATTAAAAAAATACAATAACTTGTGTGTATACTTTTGACAGTTGAGGAGTTTCTCCGTCTGGAGCAAATCCTGAGTGTGGAATCAGAGCCTCGATTCCGAAATTTGTATTTGTATTTGTATCGAGTCCTCGATAGCATACAAAGCTGTACAAATCTTATACAAATTTTTATCGATGTCGATACGAATACTTTTTCGCAAGTCGTTCGTGATCGAGGCTCTGGTGACACTTACCATTATAATAAAATAAAAATAAAATAAAATAAATATCGTAGGACTATACACACAGCGCCATCTGACCCCAAACTAAACAGAGCTTGTGTGATGGAAGTCAGATAACTGATAGAATACATAAATACTTTTTTTTTTTTTTTTTTTTTGTAAATACATACTTATAGTACATACAGAACACCCAGACACAGAACAAACATTTGTTTATTCACAAAATGTTTGCCCTGAGTGGGAATCGAACCCACGCCCTACAGCTCTCAAGGCAGATATACTACCAATGAGCCAACGGGGTTGTCAAAAATAATAGACTGTCAATAATAGACTGTCATCGGAACTGCAAAAAGCCCTTTCAAATTTCAACCCATTAAGATAAAAGCAAGCAAGTTCTATTTCAGCTGTAAGATTTAACCTAAACCGACTAACATGCAAACATTGCAAGCTGGAAATTACAAGTCTCAAAAAGTTAAGTATTACTTACCCGATTTCCAAAAGCGATACGTCGTTGAACTCGCCTCCGTGTCCGCTATCCAGCACCTGAAAAAGAAAGTACATATTAGTCAAAATTCTTCAAAATTTTTTCAAAATTTCAGTTTTTACTTTATAATTTTTCCAAAACTTTTTCGGCATTTTTTCTTTTATTTTTCCTGGTCTCTGGGGGTGTGCCCGCGTCGGTTCCCACCCTCAGAACCTCGAAAATCGCAAATTTTTATTTCTAACCATACCGAGTTTACTTGGTAAGTGCTATTTTCTAAAATTTCGGAAATTACAAGTCTCAAAAAGTTAAGTATTACTTACCCGATTTCCAAAAGCGATACGTCGTTGAACTCGCCTCCGTGTCCGCTATCCAGCACCTGAAAAAGAAAGTACATATTAGTTAAAATTCTTCAAAATTTTTTCAAAATTTCAGTTTTTACTTTATAATTTTTCCAAAACTTTTTCGGCATTTTTTCTTTTATTTTTCCTGGTCTCTGGGGGTGTGCCCGCGTCGGTTCCCACCCTCAGAACCTCGAAAATCGCAAATTTTTGCAAAACTAAGGTGGTCGTTATTACACCAGGTGGAGGTTCCCTGTGGGATAGAAAAAGTCCAAATAATTTTATTTTGTTTTTTTTTGATCGATTTTTATTTCATTTGCTTGGAGCGTCTAAGGTCTTATTCTAACTATTTTATTCCATCCTTTTTTATAACTTTTACAAACTTTTTACATTTTATTTATTTATTTGACAACCGAGGACCTCCAAGCAAATTAACATGTTCAGGACCCCAGCAAAGGCTGATAGAGCGGACCAGACTTGTATTGTTGCGGCCGGCACCGCAACAATAACTAAAAATGCTGGACCTCCACGCCAAAATGTCCGGAGAAGTATTGGGGAGTGGGAGTCCGGGACACCGGACCCTCAATGCGTCCAGACTCCTCCTCAAAAGAGCCCGACGGAAGGGTTCCCGCTGCCAAAGCCTGCGGCCGTGCGTAGGCTGTCGGTTGAGGCTGCGGGGAGCCCACCGAAGACCTCGGGCTCAAAGTTCTCGGACCGGGTGGCGGAGGCAAGGGCCTGTGTTTGTAAGGCCAAACTGAATCTGTCCTTCTCTCGGAACCTTAAAACCGACATCAAGAACGCTGTTACCCAGGCTATTGATCGTCTGTTCCAGTTGGTCAAGGAGACAGATTCAGTGAAGGCGAAAACTGCAACCACAAGACCCAGTCCAGCAGCAGCTGAGGGTCAAGCGGAGTCACGCGTTCGGCCAAAATCCACTCCAAATCCTCTGGAGGGAATTTTGGCCGAACACATGAAACTGCTCAAAGAAAACACCGAGAAGATGCGGCTTCTCGGTGAGACCCTCGACACCACCCTCTCGGGCCATAGCGAGGCGCAACACGTGAGTGCCGAACTCTTGGGTGAAGTGCGGGAGCTGCGCCAGACCGCTGCAGAAACGGGGAGGAAGGTCACCTCATTGCAGGAGACCATCCCCTCGTACGCGGAGGTCCTGGCCAGACCGACCAAGGCGGCTACACCGACAAAGCTTCACCCAAAGCACTCCGTAATTGTGTCCTCAGCTGACTTGATGGACACTAGTGACGAAGTACTCGGTAAAGTCCGTACAGCTCTCGAAGCAAAGACTACCGGGCTTCAGGTCACTAGGGTCCAGAAGGTCAAGAACCAGAGGGTGGTTCTGAGCTGCGCCAGCAAAGACGAGTTGTTGAAGGTAAGTGAGAGGATCAAAACCAAGACCCAGGGTCTCAAAGTGGAGGAGGCCAAGAACAAGGACCCACTGGTTATGATCCGGAACCTCCTTACCTTCAACAAGGATGATGATATCGTGTCGTCTCTCAGGTCCCAAAATAAGAGCCTCCTGAGGGACCTGACAGACGACGATTTCAGGGCTTCGGTGAAGTACCGAAGACGGGCGCGGAACCCCCACGAGAACCACGTCGTTCTCCAGGTGTCACCTAAACTGTGGCTTAGGCTGACCGAGGCTGGAAAGGTCCACATAGATCTGCAGTATGCGGTTGTGCAGGATCAGTCGCCGCTCGTCCAGTGCACGCGGTGCCTGGGGTATGGACACGGGCGCAGGCTTTGCACAGAGTCAGCCGACCTGTGCAGCTACTGCGCCGGTCCACACCTCCGGGCGGACTGCCCGGCACATGCGGCGGCTGAGACTGCGACTTGCCGCAACTGTAGGTCTGCGAAGTACACCGAGGTCGGCCATAATGCCTTCGACTGGGAGTGCCCGGTGCGTAAGCGGTGGGACGCCATAGCTAGGTCTAGCGTGGCGTACTGCTGACGTGCTGGGCACCTCAGTCAATAGAGTCGGGATGGTGACGCCTGAGAACACTTGTGGATTCGTGGGGGTTCTGAATTGGACAATGGTGAAGACCGTGCATGCTGGGCTCTTCACGCACCCAAATGATTTTGGGTGCAGGGAGAGCCCAACATGTAAAATTACGGTCAATACAACATTACGCTCGCTACCGGAGTGTCCTGAACAAGACGCGTCCAGACGCGTCCTGAACCTAGAAAGCATTAGGCAAACCGACCTCACATCCTGTGTGATGAAGGTCGGGTCCAGAGTTCAGGACGCGGCTGGCAGCAGTCGACACGACGGTAGCAAAGTTAGCAATGAAATACCGCTTATTAACGCTGGGCGTTATTCGGCGATATTTACTGGGCTGTATAAGAAGGAAAGGTGCGTGCAACACCTAATTCGTTAGAATTAGGAGTTATGCACGCACGTGGGAAAGCTGGTTGTGTAGTAAAATAGTTGTATTGTAAAAATTTTGAAATGTAATTTATAAATTGTTCAATTTAATAATTTTATTTTATTTTAATTTTACTATTTATTGAAGAATTTTAATTTTAATTGTATGACAAATTTTAATATTTTTATTTTAGTTGGTAAGTTTTAAAAAATGATGACAAATAAAAATTTTTATTTTTATACTTATATTTTAATCTCTTATAAAAAAAAAAATTTCAATATTATATTGGAAAGCTACAGTTGTAGCACTTATTAAAATAAACTTGTATTTAAAAGAAAAACCTAGACAAGGTCCCTGATAATGTTAGGGGTACATTGGTGGAGGAGGACGGCTAAAAAAAAAAAAACATTGCAAGCTAAATAGAAACTTGTATTAAAGTCCAATTCGTTGAATTGTAGGAAATTGATATTTATTCACTGTTTGATAAACATACAGGCGTCCATTCGCTTCCTGCATTGCGTTATAGCTATAAATCTATTATTGAAATGTGGTAACCATCGATCATGCATTTGTGCCATATGTAGGGTTCAGGCCGACGTCTCACGCGCGGAGCTTTTTAAGGATCTGCAGATACTGCCGTTGCCGTGTGAGCTTATTTACCAGGTAGCCCTATTCACCCATACTGACATTGATAAGTTTCAACGCAGGGGCGTCCACAGTACGTTAGATCTTCGCAGCAATAAAAAAAAAGACCAGCTTGTAACACCGTCACACCGGCTCGTCAAGTCGGAGAGATCGGTATACATTTTGGGTCACAACCGCGTACCCGCCTCCGTATGGGATGTACCTTCCACCGCGTGCTTCAAGACAAGACCAAGTTAAGATCTTGGCTGCCAGAGACCTTGTTTTATGACATTGACGAGTATTTAAATCTTAATGATTATTGAATTACTAGTAAGTAATTATGATTTTTTGTCATGTCATTTTATTATTTTGACAATATTTTTTTGTATTGACATATTACATTCAATTCAATTCTTGATGACAATTCCGCCAATGTCACGTAGAATGATAGACTGCCACACAAAGAGATTGGACTATGAATCGACTATTATTTTTGTATATGGTACAGTTTACAGAGTTTTGTGTTTTTCCTTTTCTGAAACAAAGTATTAAGATCTAACTATAGACAAACACAGGACGAACACAAATATAAACAAACATATATATATGTATACAAACAAACATTCATTATAAATATCACATATTTACAGTGACATATTACATTGACAGTGTTTTTATTTTGAGATATCATATTGACATTGACATAAGATATTGAAATTACGGGCTGTTGAGATTAACCATCGAAAGTCTCAAAGTAATGAGCGCTAAAGCAGTGATACTCAGGATTTTGTTTACTACTCAAAGTTCTGTGTCGCTGCAATGATCAAGACCATTTTTAGGGTTCCGTACCCAAAGGGTAAAAACGGGACCCTATTACTGCGACTTCGCTGTCCGTCCGTCCGTCTGTCACCAGGCTGTATCTAAAGAACGGTGATAGCTGGACAGTTGAAATGTTCACAGATGATGTATTTCTATTGCCGCTATAACAACAAATACTAAAAATAAAATAAAACAAATATTTAAGGGGGCTCCGATACAATAAACGTGTTTTTGCCATTTTTATAGATAATGGTACGGAACCCTTCATGCGCGAGTCCAACTCGCACTTGGCCGGTTTTTTATTATAAATATTTATTAATTAAAAAGAAATATACTTGTACCCAGACATTTGCTCACCTGTATAGGTCAAGTACAGTGAAACATTTTATTGTAGCGATGATAGCTCAGTGGCTAGCGCGGTCGGTTCGCATGCCGAAGAGCGTGGGTTCAACTCATTGTTGGAGCAACAACAATGAGCTTGAGCTGCCGGTGAAGGAAAACATAGCATGATGGTAGGGTACTCTCTAGTACTCGGCTGGATAGCTACCACCCTCAAGTTGAAAATCTGCCGCCAAGCACCTAACGGTGTGTTTCGGCAGCCACACTGAGAGCCAGTTCCATTCCAGGCTAGGTGTGCTTTATCATCTTCGACCACACCGTCACTTAACATCAGGTGAGCTGTGGTCAAACACGTAATCTGTCAAACAAAAAAAAAATATTGATTTGAAATGAACTGCTTTGGCGCTCATTATACTTTGAAACATCCAATGGTGTCATTGGCCTTGTTACATTGACCACCTCCCACTTTAGAATATAAAGTATGATAAAGTGTAATACAATGTTTCCGAGAACCCACCTGTTGGATTTTTTTGTGTGATCGAACAAAACATGTTTTTTCCCGCATTTTTATCCTAGTAGTAAACTCATGGATAACACCTTGCCTATAAATCTATATCGAGCTGTTGAAACCACAAAATCGCTACTATACTCGACTGCATTCCGTAACAACTCTATAAATATGTTATTGATAGTGCTTCTGACCCCGTTTAGTTGCGGCTATTTTAGACATGGAAGTACACGTATGGGCTTAATAGAGCTTTGGTGGTGAAGTGGTTAAGCGGTCGTTAGATAGGAATGGAATTTGATTTCCATAGGATTATTTCGATTTATGAGTTTGTCAGTTCAACCTAAGAAACCTCTAAACAATGGAATTTGCTGCCCGAGTACAATCAGGGTGCCTTCAAGTCGCGAGTGAATCGGTTTCTTTTAGGCGAGCGTGCTCCATCGTAGACCGCGTCTTCACTTAGCATCAGGCGAGTTGGCGGTCAAACGCAAGCTTATTATGTAATTAAAAAAAAGACCCGTAACGATAATTCTTTATAATTTAATTACAAATGTTTTAAAGAAACATAAGTACAACTTTTTTAATGATAAATTTCAAATGATTTTGCAGAATTTGACTTGTAACATTTGTATTGTCAATAAAATATTTGTATTTGGTGCTATCAGAGACGCGACAAGCTTGCGCATAACGACATGATGATGAATAGATTACCATTGTTTTTAGGGTTTCGTACCCAAAGGGTAAAACGGGACCCTATTACTAAGACTCCGCTATCCGTCTGCCGCCAGGCATCTCATGAACCGTGATAGTTAGACAGTTGAAATTTTCACAGATGATGTATTTATATTGTCGCTATAACAACAAATACTAAAAAAACAGAATAAACAGACGTGATTTTTTGTCATTTTTATAGATAAATTTGACAGCCCCGTTGGCTCATTGGTAGTATATCTGCCTTGAAAGCTGTATGGCGTGAGTTCGATTCCCAATCAGGGCAAACATTTTGTGAATAAACAAATGTTTGTTCTGTGTCTCGGTGTTCTGTATGTATTTCCAAAAAAAAAAAAACAGTATTTATGTATTCTATCAGTTATCTGACTTCCATCACACAAGCTCAGCTTAGTTTGGGGCCAGATGGCGCTATGTGTAAAAAAAAATGGTACGGAACCCTTCGTGCGCCAGTCCGACTTGCACGTGGCCGTTTTTTTTTTAAATTCCCACGGGAGAGTCTCATTGATCTTTGCGATCCTTAACATAAAAATGCTAATACCACATCAGAATAGAGTAATTGGACTAGCAATTTTAGTTATTGCCTTTATTAGATACTATGACTCTAAGCCACTGTTTCATTAATTAAAGTACTTTTACTAATCTTCCTTCGTCGTTCAATTTGTGAAAGTTTTCACAAGGCTTTCATTTAGATTAATTGAAAAGCCGCACGTTTGACGGAACGACGCGCTCTTTGGTTAAAAAAAATAGTCAAATTTTAATACGTGAAATATATATTGATGGATTGTCAAATCAGCATCTGTAAACTAAAGCTCATTAATTTATTTATTTATTTATTTATTTATTTATTTATTTATTTATTTATTTATTTATTTATTCAAACACACAAAACAAATTACAATCATTAGGAAACTAGAGTACAGAAATGTTGGATCAGAGCGGGATTGCAACTCAGACCATGTGTGCAATGTTGGTTTAGCGTTTAAATAACTATAATTATGGGTATATCTATATATAAATTAGCTAGGGGTCGGACTGAGCCCGGCGCTTAGGACATAAAGAATTTCTGATATGGGTTCTAAATTAGCGATGATAGCTCAGTGGAGTTCACACACCGAAGGCCGTGGGTTCAAATTCGAATATGCTTGAGCTGCCGGTGAAGGAAAATGTATACAAATATTTTAACAGCCTTGTTGGCTCATTGGTAGCGTATCTTCCTTAAGAGCTGAAGGGCGTGGGTTCGATGCCCGCTCAGGAAAACATTTTATGTATCAACAAATGTTTGTTCTGTGTCTGAGTGTTCTGTATGTATTATAAGTATACATTTACAAAAAAGTATATATGTATTCTATCAGTTATTTGACTTCCATCACACAAGCTCTGCTTAGTTTGGGGTCAGATGGCGCTGTGTGTAATGTCCTGCGACATTTCTTTATTTTATTTACATGCATAAAAACATTTTTTTCTGAATGAAATGTACCTTATGTCCTTTTCTGTTCCCCTGATATAGTGTATACAAAATTTCACGATGACCGGTTGAGCAGTTAAGGCGTAAACGCGTATCAAACAAACATACAAGCTCACATTCAAAGTTATAGAATTACCAAACAAACTGCAGAGTCTCTACGTCATACTTAAGGTGGTTCGATTTCCATACAAATAAACTTTTGCCATTTATGGACAAATGGAGCATAGTTTTACAGTGAAATCACAGCTACTGGCATTTACTTTGGCCTTTATTTGCGGTAAATCACAATAGCTTGTGCTATAGAGTCTCATTTAGAGGAGCAAAAGTATCATAGTTACGCAAGTTTGTGCGCGTCATACTTCGATTACATAGGTTTCTCTCTCGGTACTGAAAAAGTAAAATACTGAACTTAATGCGTTTTAAGAAGTTCTTAAAAAAATACTTATTTTTTGCTATGACTTTCACATGTTAGTTAGGTGTCGAAAAATACATTTTCCAGTGTCATCTTTGATTAAAAAACATTTTCCAGTGTCATCTTTGATTAAAAATACATTTTCCACAGTGTCATCTTTGATTAAAAAACATTTTCCAGTGTCATATTTGATTAAAAATACATTTTCCACAGTGTCATCTATGATTAAAAATATATTTTCCAGGTTCATCTTTGATTTAAGTTACTATGAAGTCGATTGGTCTAAATCACACTTTTAGCTAGCTAGCTTGGAATGGTACTGGCTCTCAAGAGAAGTTGCCGGAACACATCGATAAGTGCTTGGCGGCAGATTTTCAACTTGAGAATGGTAGCTAGCCGAGTACTCTAAAGTGCCCTACCACCATGCTATGGTTTCCTCACGATGTTTTCCTTCACCGAAAGATCAAGCTCATTGTTGGCTTTGGGCTTTTGGCGTGAGAACCATCCGCATGTTATAGCGATGATACCTATTATAATTTATATAGTTTTCGTATTAAAGAATTTTAATGCACAGTTTAGACTATAAACATAATTTTTTTTTAGTCCAACCATGTTATCTCATCAGTGCCAGTAATGTCTTCGATGTTAATAAAGTTCTTTGAGTCTTTTTTTTTTTTTTTTATAGCTGACAGGCTTGGTGTTTGACCACAGCTCGCCTGATGTTAAGTGACGGTGTGGTCGATGATGGTAAAGCACACCTAGCCTGGAATGGAACTGGCTCTCAAGTGAGGCTGCCGGAACACACCGTTAGATGCTTGGCGGCAGATTTTCAACTTGAGGGTGGTAGCTAGCCAGCCGAGTACTAGAAAGTACCCTACCACCATGCTATGGTTTCCTCACGATGTTTTTCCTTCACCGGCAGCTCAAGCTCATTTGTCGGGGTTTGAACCCACGCCCTTCGGCATGCGAACCGACCGCGCTAACCACTGAGCTGTCATCGCTACAAAATCTTAAAACCTTAATGTTTGATTCCGAAAATTATTCTGTTCTATGCGACATGCTTTTCCAATCTCTCCTATCGTTGCTTCAAGCATACATCACTATAAACACCATGTATAGCGTCTAGACACTACTCTCGCGTTACATAGGGTAGTCAAGTTATAGAGAACTGACTTGAGTATGTTATTAAGCTATCGTGTTACTTAGCTCGTAACTTAGAAGGGTTAAAGTTGATAGTGCGTTAAAATATACTTAGATTGCTTACTCGAAGTGCTTGCTTAGATAGAATATGGGTTACTGGGTCACATTTTCACAAGTTACTATAAAAAATATATTTGATTTTGTAGCGATGATAGCTCAGTGATTAGCGCGGTCGGTTCACACGCTGAAGGGCGTGGGTTCAAACTCAACAATGAGCTTGAGCTGCCTGTGAAAGAAAACATCGTGAGGAAACCGTAATTCATAATTAATTTATTGTATAAATATGGTTGCACAAATAAATAGATGGAAAGAGTATAGACGACCTCCATATTTGGCTTTACGGCATTAATTTTTAAATACGCACACAATATAAATTAATTGACATTACGAGATCATCACAAAAATTATATTAGAATTATTTTTACTATGCAGATATGGGAATCGTGTAGGTAGATACCACTGCAGTACCAGATATTTTAACAAGCAGTAGTGAGTAAATATTACTTTGTTGAATGGTGTTTCAAAGTGATGAACGTCAATGCAGCAATATCCTAGCAATATGCAAAACTTTGTTTTCTTACTCAAAGTACTGGTAGAATACTTGGTGGTAGATCTCCTTAGCAGGAGGTCATCTAGGTAGGTACCACCGCAGTACCAGATATTCTGCCGCCAAGCAGTAGTGTGTAAACATTACTGTGTTCCGGTTTGAAGGGTACTGCAGCTAGCGAAATTACTGGGCTGTTGAGACTAATCATCGAAAGTCTCAAAGTAATGAGCACCAAAGCAGCGATGCCCTGGACTTTGTTTTGTTACTCAAAGTTCTGTGTATCGCTGTAATGGTCATGGACAGGCGTTATCTCTTACCATCAGGAGAGCGTCTCGTTCGTCTCATTATTTGTCACATAAAAAAAAAAAAAAAAAAAAAGAATAGTTTTGGATAGACTTTAACTTTCATCATCAAAATAGTTACCTACTAATTAAATTTATTTAGTTACTAATCGCATCATCACCATCATCATACACAACCTTGCATAGTCCACTGTTGGGCATAGGTCTCTCTCAGGACACGCCACCCAGTCCGGCTTTTCGCTTCCAATTACCGCTAGCTGACGTAACAAAAGGGAAAAAAACTTAATAAATGGTAAATCGCATACTAACAAACAGTGTAAAAGTGTGTGTAAAAATGTAGTAATGTTAGCTCAGTGGTTAGCTGCGTCGGTTCATACGTCGAAGGCTTGAGTTCAAATCTCAATAATGAGCTTTTACTGCTAGTGAAGGAATGGTAGGGCTCTTTTTAGTACTCGATTGGCTAGCTAACACGTTGAAAATCTGTCGCTAAGCACTTAACGGTGTGTTTCGGCAGCCACACTTGAGAGTCAGTTCCATTCCGTGCTAAGTGTGCTTAACATCTCAGACCACACCGTCATATAACACAGGGGCGTAGCTACCGCCATATCAGCCGTATCAATGATAAGGGGCCCCCGGGCTACAGAGACCCGTGTAAGCAAAAATTTGTAACATGTTATCCACAATGTTACTTAATCTCGTGCTTCCCGGGAAATAAACATATACAAAACTTTCATACGATCAACTGTCCATATAATGAATAAATATTTTTTTAAATTTAATGTAAGCATTTTTGTGAGAAATCTTTACCCTTCATTTGGGCCCAATTAAATTTGATACAGGGTAAATAAATAAAATAAATAAATAAATATCACAGGACATTACACACAGCGCCATCTGACCCCAAACTAAGCAGAGCTTGTGCTATGGAAGACAGATAACTGATAGAATACTTAAATACTTTTTTTTTTGTAAATACATACTTATAATACATACAGTACACCCAGACACAGAACAAACATCGATGTTAGTCACACAAATGTTGGTCCTGAGTGGGAATCGAACCCACGCCCTTCAGCTCTCGAAGCAGACATACTACCAATGAACCAACAGGGCTGTCAAAGGGTCCCTCTAAGGTTCGCTACGCTACTGATTAAACAAAGGAAGTTTAATAAAATACTAAGAATTCGTTTCTACATATTTAGTCACTTAATATCCAGTCTAGACTTGTAGTAATGTCTAGAAAAGACGATCTAGATTCAACAAGCGTGCGACGAACACCAAGCCGTCGCTTCCAGTATTATGGCTTGATATGAGGTCTCGGAGACATTATCATTTATATTGAAATGTCGCCTGTCACAAAATTGAGAGTTGTAGGCTACGTTTTGAAAATAAAAAATATATTACTTGCTGTGCCTAGTTTCAAGTTCAAGTTTTTATTCGCTCATGACGTGGTTACATTTTTCAATCTTTTCCATTTTTCCTTTTTTCCATTTATGGACAAATGGAGCATAATTTTACAGTGAAATCACAGCTACTGTCATTTATTTTGGTCTTTATTTGCGGTAAATCACAATTGCTTGAATAAAACAGTAGATTATTTTGCTTGAATAAAACAGTAGATTATTAGCATAATCTACTGTTTATTCAAGCAATTATGATTTACCGCAAATAAAGACCAAAATAAATGCCAGTGGCTGTGATTTCACTGTAAAATTATGCTCCATTTGCCCATAAATGAAAAAAAAAAAACATTTGTATGGCAATCGAACCACCTTAACTCTAAATTGTTTAACAAACTTATTTATGTTATTTATTAATAAACTTATTTCTAATGTTTTGAAGTCTATTACTCAGCAAGGAATAAACAAAACCGATTTTTTATTTTTCCTGAAAAGTTGTATCATGCCATTTATTATTAAGCTGACAACATCTTAAACTTGGGTCACCAAGATACAGGCTAAGCCTAGTTTGGGGCCCGACGTATAACGCCATATCATTTACAAAAAAACTTGTAAAATAAAAATCTGTAAATGTATTGTCTGTAAAATATTATTCTGTAAAAATATTTTGTTTGTAATGAAATTAATGTCTGTTGTTAAATAAAGATTTATTATTATTATTTTGTTCTGAATCAGAACAAAAATGAACAGTTTTCTTTCTTTGTTTCACTATAACGAGCAGTCGGGTAAAAACAAAAATAAATAAAATAAATATCGTGGGACATTACACACAGCGCCATCTGACCCCAAACTAAGCAAAGCTTGTACTATGGGAATCAGATAACTGATAAAATACTTAAATACTTTTTTTTTGTAAATACATACTTATAATACATACAGTACACCCAGACACAGAACAAACATTTGTTTTATATCACAAAATGCTTGTCCTGGGTAAATGAAATCAATACATAAGCCATTTGCGTCGGAAAACTTATAAGGGCATGTACGTTTTATCTTATCGTTCAACAAGCCATAATCCAGAGCTTAATGTGATAGCCGCGATCAATACTCCAAGTAGTAAGGTCGCTATTTGTCCTAGACGATCCTTTTTTGACAGCCCTGTTGGTTCATTGGTACTTTACTCAACATGAACCACATTTACTTGGCGGTAGATCTCCTTAGCAGGAAGTCGTCTAGGTAGGTACCACCGCACTACCAGATATTCTGCAGTAGTGTGTAAACATTACTGTGTTCCGATGTGAAGGGTAGGGCAGCTAGCGAAATTACTGGGCTGTTGAGACTGACCATCGAAAGTCTCAAAGTAATGAGCGCCAAAGCAGCGATGCCCCGGACTTTGTTTTGCTACTCAAAGTTCTGTGTATCGCTGCAATGGTCATAGACAGGCGTTATCTCTTACCATCAGGAGAGCGTCTCGTTCGTCTCATAATTTATTACATAAAAAAAAAAGTATGTCTGCTCCAAGATCTGAAGGGCGTGGGTTCGATTCCCACCCAGGATAAACATTTTGTGGTATAAACAAATGTTTGTTCTGTGTCTGGGTGTTCTGTATTTATTATAAGTATGTATGTATTTACAAAATAAAAGGATTTCAGTAATCCATCAGATATCTGACTTCCATAGTATAAGATTTGCTTAGTTTGGGGTCAGATGGCGCTGTGTGTAATATTTACGATTTTTTTACAAGAAATAGGCTTACCTACGTTTGACCTCCATCTCACTTGATGTTAAGTGATAATGCGGTCTAAGATGGAGCACGCTTGCTTAGAAGATACTAATTTACTCTCGATTTGAAGACAACCAGATTGTATCCATCGGGGAACACCCACTCAGGTAGCGCATTCCACTGTCTAGCAGTCCGCACAATGAACGAAGAATCAAATAGTTTCGTTCGAGTTTTTGGAACGTCGACTATGAAACGACGTCGCTTTTTTGATCTTCTGGCTGACCGATAGAAAAATGGACATGGAGAAATTAGACCATATAGGTATCACAGACTGTTCTGTGACAGACATTTCTATGGGACCACCCATAGAAATGTCTGAAAGTATAGTTTGTAATACCGATATCCGGTAACGAACGAAAGTTCGAGACGTCGGCGTCGGTGTCGTGATTATGAACCGATTATGAACCTCAAGTGGAGCTGGGCAGGACACGTTGCTAGGCGAAGTGATGGCAGGTGGAGTAAGGTTGCAACAGAGTGGTGGCCTAGGCAAGGGAAGCGGAGCGTTAATCGTCCAGCCGCAAGATGAGTCGACGATGTTGTCACCGTCGCGGGTCGAACCTGGACCAGATTGGCACAGGACCGAGACAGATGGCATGACAAGAGAGAGGCCCCAGCACTGGGATAAAGATGGCTGCGGATGATGATGATGATATCCTTTAAAATAAAATATGTAAAGCACATTATGGGTCCCTATAAAATTTGAGGGTTGCCCTCGATTTTTCTGGGATCCCATAATCAGATCCTGGCTTAGTGCCAAAGGGACCACCTGGTATATTTTTTTACAACAAAAGAATTTCTAGAATCGGTCCAGGCGTCTTCGAGTGCTCGCGGTAAATACATCAGACGCATTGAGAACCTTTTCCTTTATTGAAGTTAGTTATCAACAAAAAATGACTCTTCGTTTACGTCAAAGGAGGCATTGCTCCTTCAAGTCCACGAGTTATTTACGCAGCCAGAATAAAAACGCTGATTTCATTGACCTACGTCAACACTCATGCGTCTTGTATCTCCCAAAACAGATCTGACAAATTATTTGCCAACATCAAATTCTAAAGTTTTTTTGATCTCATCATTATAATCGCCAACTGCTGCGCATATGCCTCTCTTCTAGCACGCCCCTCGTCCTGGTCCTGTGCTACCCTTATCCAGGGTCGACATTACGATGTCGTCAACTCAACGAGGTGGTCGCCCTGTAAAGTCCTATTTTAAGCTACATTTATTTTGATTTCCCGCTTAAATTCATAGCACAACTTGATCTAGTCTGTGGTAACATTGTGCCCTTAGGTACCGCGGCGAGAGATCGCTGGAGAAACTATCCATATTCACTAGCTGCGCCCCGTGGTGTTACCGCTACATGTTTTCGGGATAAAAAGTAGCCTATGCGTTAATCAATGGCATCAGCTACCTTCATACCAAATTCAATCAAAATTTTTCCTGCCGTTGAGCGTAAGTAAATAATAAATATCATAGGACATTACACACAGCGCCATCTGACCCCAAACTAAGCAAAGCTTGTACTATGGAAGATGTAATTACATACTTATAATAAATACTGAACACCCAGACACAGAACAAACGTTTTGTTTATAGCACAAAATGTTTAACCTGGGTGGGAATCGATCTCACGCCCTTCAGCTCTTGGAGTAGACATACTACCAATAAATTAACGTATGAATTGCGCAAATTAAAATCCTGTCAATAGATTTTTGAATTGTTGTACCTACAATAGTAATCAAGGAGTTAAAATTCCAACGGACATGAATTGATCTTATGTACAGAATGCAAATAAACATGTAAAACGGTAATACTAACAACCGCGACGTTAACACAAAACAGAGAAAATTAATGGATGACGCTCGCATACCGAAACTTCGATAACATTTTTTGGAAATAAAAATGTCAGAAGGAAACTCTAATTGCATTTGGCACGTGGAGTAACGAAATTGACGAGAATTGCCCGGTGTTGGGGCCGATTGATATTAGATTTATTGGCGGCAGGTTCGTGATGATATGATGATGATGATGATAGAGTTATAAGATGATTTTAAATAATTGAGATCATCATCATCATCAGCCTATATTAGTCCACTGCTGGACATAGGCCTCTCCCAAGACACGCCACTCAGCCAGATCTTCGGCTTTTCGCTTCCATCCACCGCCAGCTGTCCAAGCAGCTACCGCGTATTGGCAAGCGTAGCGTAGGACGCCCTGAGGCTCGATGGAGTGACGATATACGTAGGAATTGAGATAATTTACTAAAAATGAATACCAGTTACATAGTAACGCCGTCGCTTCGGATCGTTAAGTCGGAGAGGGCCAGTATACATCTGGGACCCGCGGTTTACAACCGCGTACCCGCTTCCGTCCGGGATGCACCTTCCACCGTGTGCTTCAGAAGCAAACTAAGATCTACTGGTGGGTGTACTGTATGCATTATAATTATGTATTTACAAAAAAAAGTATTTAAGTATTCTATCAGTTATCTGTCTTCCATAGCACAAGCTTAGCTTAGTTTGGGGTCAGATGGCACTGTGTGTGTCCTATGAAATTTATTTATTTTATTTAATTGATTGATTCAGGCGTTACTTTGCGGAAGTTCATTTTGAATGTTCAATGTTTATATTTAGTTTATTTCCGCTTAACCGTCGTTCCAGTTCCAACAGTGACGAGGAGACTTAAATTTAACTAATTTTACACTGCTTATTTATTAAAAACCCTAATCTTACTTAAAATCTAGAACTCATAAACTTAGAAATACTCTTAATTTGACAAATATAAAAAAAAATTAAAACTACAAAAAATCTAATTAAAATAATCAAGAATAATTAGATTTTTTGTAGTTTTAATTTTTTATATTTGTCAAATTAAGAATATTTCTAAGTTTATGAGTTCTAGATTTTAAGTAAGATTAGGGTTTTTAATAAATAAGCAGTGTAAAATTAGTTAAATTTAAGTCTCCTCGTCACTGTTGGAACTGGAACGACGGTTAAGCGGAAATAAACTAAATATAAACATTGAACATTTATTTTATTTATCTTGGTTTCAAGAGACCTTGTTCTATGGCTTTGACGATTATTTTTAAATAAGTTATTAGTGTATTACTAGTAAGTAATTCTATTTTTTTTTGACATTTAATAATCATGGACATGCGTCATGCCATGTGCATCAAGGCCATCAGGAGATTATCTCGTTTTTTTTCCTTTTATTCTGGCGTCGCATTATGTGCAGTTGCCAGTATCATTATATTTTCAAGTTTCATAAGTTAAATAAGTTGCGTCGTAGCTATAGTTATAGTCAAAGTCTTGCTTTAGAAAAGTAGTGGCGACTTTACTATATAGCTTCAATGGAGTTTTGGAAGCAACACAAAAAGTCATGTTTCGCCACATTATATCATTTTCGCATACTCGCGCTTCTGATTTGGCACTTTATGAATAAAACACCACCATTTTTATGCATAAACACTCGACAAAACACTAGTTTTAGAAAAAATACAATGCTTTTTTTTTTAAATAATAGATAGGCTTGCGTTTAACCGCCATCCCGCCTGATGATGATTAAGCGAAGATGCGGCCTACGGTGGAGCACGCTTGCCTAGAAGAAACCGATTCACTTGCATTACCGCCAACAAAATGAAAAAAAGAAAATCTCGTTCGTCTCATTACATTAAAAAAAATCGTGTTTGTTTGTCAAATGAATGTTAGTCATTTACATCATTTTTTTTTCTTTGGTTTTGGCGTCGCGTTTTAGCATTTGCCAGTGTCAAGTGTTTATATATTTTCAAGTTTCAAAAGTTAAATAAGGTCTATTACAACATTTGACAGTAAAATTGACAATGTAACAACTTTGTCAATTTTACTGTCTGTAACATAACCTTCCTTCCCCCGCGCGTCCCTGACACGTCATAAACGCAGTTATAGTAGAATAACCGTGAAACAACAGCCAAATAACGACCTATAAATCTTGCTTCGAAACATATCTCTACAATTTGTCTGTATAATCATTCATAACTAACTTTTGCCTGTGTTGGAACATGACATCTTAAAAAACAGCCCCGTTGGTTCATTGGTAGTATATCTGCCTTGAGAGCTGTAAGGCGTGGGTTCGATTCCCATTCAGGGCAAACATTTTGTGAATAAACAAATGTTTAATATGTGTCTGGGTGTTCTGTACGTATTATAAGTAAGTATTTACAAAAAAAAAAGGATTTATGTATTTTATCAGTTATCTGACTTCCATCACACAAGCTCCGCTTAGTTTGGGGCCAGATGGCGCTGTGTGTATAGTCCTACGATATTTATTTTATTTATCTGCCCAGCACGGCACACGACTGTCCAAAAAAAGGAGTGTAATGTTTTTAGGGTAGGTATGTATGTCTGTAATTTATTTATTTAGCATACATTTTGGACACATAAAACAATGTTTAAAATTTCGTTTGTTGTCGTAGTGTTTTCATATAATAACATACTAGCAGGTTAGCCACCTGATGGTAAGTAGTTACTGCCGCTTATATACATCTATAGCAACAGCAGCGTCGCCAGGGCGTATGCGTTGCGTGCTTCAATACCTTTACAGCAGTGGACTTCAAAAGGCTGATGATGACGATAGTCGGTCTCTGATATAATTAAACGTGAGTAATCCCGCATAAGTAAAACACTGGGCGAAATTACTGGGCTGTTAAGACTAACCATCGAAAGTCTCAAAGTAATGAGCGCCAAAGCAGTGATGCCCTGGACTTTGTTTTGTTACTCAAAGTTCTGTGTATCGCTCTAATGGTCATGGATAGGCGTTATCTCTTACCATCAGGAGAGCGTCTCGTTCGTCTCATTACTTCTTACATAAAAAAAAAGGAAAACAAACAAAAAAACCTACAGTACCTTTATAAAGTACCTGCATTAAAAAAAATAGGCAGTCATGCCAACAGCAGTGAAAACTTAAAATACATCTCGTTAGCATGTTGGTAATGCGAACCTAGACTACCTAGTAAACACCGCAGGAACGCGCTGGATGCGAGCCGCTTCCAACCGGTCATTATGGAAGTCAATGGGGGAGGCCTATGTCCAGCAGTGGACGTCCTACGGCTGAAATGATGATGATGATGATGAATGCGAACCTAACATCTTTACCAAAAAAATTGCTTCAAGTTTTCCCATCAAAAATTCATGCAGTTATGACGTGCGTAAAACCACAAACATCCCCTAGTGAATAAATGATTAAGAGAGACTTGCTATCGACGTATTGCATTTAACTACAGATCGCATCATAAATTGTTTAGTAATCATAAATCGTTGATGAGACATCAAACGAAGTTGAGTGAACACAAACAATATTGGAATATTGGAGGATATTTTATGATATTTTTTCCTTTTATTTATGACTTAATATATTGGGGGCTATGCGTTATTTTTTTGTATAATCTTGAATGATAATTGTAAGATGGATTCGTGAATGCTTTGATCATAAATGGATTCATGGTCAACTGGCAGTAAAAGCGGGAACAAAAAAAATATACTAAACCATCACATCACTTTCCCACACTCTTGCATGTAACTTTTTATGAATTAACTTGGTGGCAGATCTCCTGAGCAGGAGGTCCTCTACCACCGCAGTACCAGATATTATGCCGCCGAGCAGTAAGTGTGTAAGCACTACTGTGTTTCGGTTTGAAGGGTACTGCAGCTAGCGAAATTACTTGGCGGTTGAGACTAACCATCGAAAGTCTCAAAGTTAATGAGCGCCAAAGCAGCGATGCCCTGAACTTAGTTTTGTTGCTCAGGACTACAGCTCACCTGATGTTAAGTGAAGGCGTGCTCGAAGATAGTAACGCACAACTAGTGTGGAATGGAACTGGCTCTCAAGTGAGGCTGCCGGAACACACTGTTACATGCTTTGCGGCAGATTTTCAACTTGAGGGTGGTAGCTAGCCAGCCGAGTACTAGAAAGTACCCTACCACCATGTCCACCATGCTATGGTTTCCTCACGATCCTTTACCGGCAGCTCAAGCTCATTTTTGGGGTTTAAACCCACGCCCTTCGGCATGCGAACCTACCGTGCTAACCACTGAGCTATTATCGCTACAACATGTATTTTAAAGTTTAAGTGGATGTTTGTTACTCTTTCACGCAAAAACTACTGAATGGATTTGGATGAAATTTGGTATGCAGGTAGCTGAAACCCTGGATTAGAACATAGGCTACTTTTTATCTGGAAAACATGTAGCGGATAACACCGCGGGGCGCAGCAAGTATATAAAGATGAAATATATCAAATTAACCTATTTATTTAATAAAGGCCTTTAATGAGTTGGTGTACATGTTTTACTGATGCTGTATCATTCCATGACTCCACAGGACATCGTTTAAACATTATCTAAAAGAAATCCGACGCGGTGTGTAAACATTCCGAGAGTGTCTGTAGGGCTGTCCCGAAATCATAACTGCTTATATACTAAAACTTTGTTTCAAAGTTTATCCCAGTTGTCTGGGCTAAAATTCTTTTTGATCAAGATAAATATTTATTCATTTATTTATTACTGAGAAAAAAACCGGTACACCCAATTACAATTATTCATCATGTCAAATTTAAAAATTCATAATTTATACAAAGAAAAAAAAAATGTCAAAACGAATGTCATGAAAAGAAAATAAAAACATTGACATTCTAATAGTAACAATTTTATTTAATTTTTGCACACACAATACTGGGTTAAGTATGGTTTAAGCGACGTTTTATTTGTGTACCAACATTTTGACACCTGTACTTAGCAAATAAATACATTTTGATTTTGATTTTGAAAAAATGACAAAAATAATAATAATAAGACGTTGAGACCCGATAGAACCGCCCGTGCAGCTGCTTGCTCTTCCATACTTCCTTGCGGTCTTGCTCTTCCATACTTCCTTGCGGTCTTCGGTGCTTAGCACCGATGGTTCGCGCCAGTTCTCGTTCGCTAAAGAGAGCGGCGTGAGGGCCCTGTCAACTGCCACAACATCTCGATGCATCCCGCAGTCGTCGCGGAAATAATCCCTGAGACTGCACACTTCACGATTATGGAGTTTCTTGGCGCTTAAGAAGCCACGACCCCCCAATTATCGTGGAATGTAGGTACAGTCTCATAAAAAAAATTTCACCGTTGGGAAGATTCACTATCCCGGGGTAACATAGGCTACTTTTTATACCTGTATTCCTACGGGGACTACGTGGGTGAAACCGCGAGGCGTCTACTAGTATGTATATACCACGACACATTTTAGACATGTGCATAAAAGATGTTCCTGTTGTACCAGTACAAATGATTTTTTACAGATCTGAACCCAAACTAAGCAAAGCTTGTACTATGGAAGTCAGATAACTGATAGAAACATAAATAGTTTTTTTTTTGTAAATACATACTTATAATACATACAGAACACACAGACACAGAACAAACATTTTGTTTATATCATAAAATGTTTATCGTGGGTGGGAATCGAACCCACGCTGCTCTTGAAGCAGATATACTACTAATGAACCAACAGGGGTGCCAAATACGACGAGTTATGGTGCTGTTCTCGTCCAAACATTTTGAAAGGCTATTTTAATTAAAATACAAACACAAATCTTTTATTGATATCACCAAAGTTTCTATTCATTTTTAAAAATATCAAAATCATAACAAATGTTTGTTAATACAATGGAAATGTCAATGAAATAATATGTGAAACATAAAACATGTCAATCTGATTAAATGTCAATAAACAAAAAAAAAAGCCAGCCAAGTGCGAGTCGGACTTTCCGAAGGGTTCCGTAAAATTATATATAAAAACGGCAAAAAAATCACGTTTGTTGTATGGGATCCCCGTTAAATATTTATTTTATTCTGTTTTTAAGCATTTGTTGTTATAGCGGCAACAGAAATACATCATCTGTGAAAATTTCAACTGTCTAACTATTACGGTTCACGAGATACAGCCTGGTGACAGACGCAAGGACAGCGGAGTCTTAGTAATAGGGTACCGTTTTACCCTTTGTGTACGCAACACTAAAAATGGAGGTACCCGGAACACATAGAATACGTGGACGCCACATTTTTTCTATTTCCAGAAAAAAAATAGCTTTCACGTGGATCTAAGCGCAGATTGTATTAAATAATTCAGAGTAGTGGCAACCCTTGTAGGCACGCATAATGTAGAGTTCAATAAACAGAAGCCCCGGCGGGTATCTGAGAGTATTTTGTGATCTAGTCACGCTGGGGCTACATACGAACACACATACACACTTTATTAGACGCATTATTCACTTACGGAAAACAAGTATAAAGAGTTGCGATGTGAACCCGGATAAAATCAATTCGATTTGTATATTTGTTACACAAGGCTCATAATGAAATCGTGGAAATCAACAGATGTTTATAATATTAGGCAGATGTGAACTCTTGAACTTGTAGATATGAACAGTGGATTGAGACAGCGAAAAACAGGAATACACGGACATCTCTAGAGGAGCTCTTCACCTTCGGGAAAACGAGGGGTTCTTAAATAAGTAATCAAATATAGATTTATAAACATAAAAAATAACTAGATATAAGTTTATGTTTATGTTGTTTTGCATTGTTTAACAAGAAATATAAGGCTTTTTTATTTTTTTTAAAATTTATAATTATACGCTCCACAGACACTGGGGTCCGTGAGCTTTGTCAACTTTAGTTACATTTTTTTTTTTTTTTTTTAATTTACATTACAAAAAGAGGAAAGTTAAGTTAGTAATCTTAGTCTAAGGTTAAAGTAGGTACTAGATTGTGTGTATACCGCGAGCAGACCAGCGACCCGCAAGCAGCACTCGATCACGAGTATGACGCATGTGCCAGCCATCGACCTCCTCAACCATATCTGAGGGAAGAGAGCGAGCCGACACACGACGCCGCCGCAAGAAGGAGCCTTCGATGGTGAGCATGAATGCTCGAGGCATACACACAATCCTTATTTCTATTTACATCATGGGTTTTCATTAATAGTTTTCTGTTTATTTTTCTTCTCAACGAGTTTGGAATAAAAGTTTGTTTTCTCTTTTTTCACAGATCAGAATGGCGACAACGGCTACAGAGGCGGGTGCCACAACGCCAGGGGCGGACTCTGTAGGGGGGGAGAACCCCCCGCCCCGCGTGAAGCAGGCTCGCCCCCGCGGCAAGCCTCAACCCGAAAAGCCTAAGCGGTCTCTCCTGTGCTTAGGGTTGAAAAACCCGCTCAGAAAGCTGTGTTATGACATCGTTGAGTGGAAGTATCCTTTTACAATAGCTGTATTAAATAACAATACTAGGCCCTAGTATATATGCTATACTAGCTGCGCCTCGCAGTGTTACCCGCTACATGTTTTCGGGATCTAAAGTAACCTATGTGTTAATCCAGGGTCTCAGCTATCTCCATGCCAAATTTCATTCAAATCCATTTAATAGTTCCGTGAAAGAGTAACAAACATCTATCCATCCATCCAAACTTTCACTTTAAAAATATTAGTGGGATTAGGTATTATTATCGTTATAATTCAAAAGTAAAATCAAAGATTTTTGTAGATAATAATTAGTAGCTGTGTTCGTAGAGAGACAATGTAACGCATTTGCGTAGGCGTGCTACGATACTAAGCTACGAGAGAAAAATTACTATTTTATGTTTGTCCAGTTTTATGGTAATTTTTTTTTTATGGTTGACAAGCTAGTTGTTTGACCACAGCTCACTTGATGTTAAGTAGTATATGAATTAATAGTTCGTTTTTCGTTTAGTTCGTACATGATTTTTCTTTATCTATTACATTCGTCCCAACGGCCCCATTTAATGATCAAACTTATAATAAAAAAAAAATATACCTATATTTGAATTTAAAATTTTGTAATTGATTGTTTTAGTGTCTCTCTAGTACTCAAAATGAGCTTCCGCAATACTTTGCGTGTTCAAGGAAGCAAACAATCAAAACGACTTTTAAGCGGAAATACACTAAAAATATACAGACAGCTTTAAATCAATAAAAAATAGGCAGTCATGGGGACTGACTGTAGCCACATTTGTAGCTATGAAAGCTCAGTGGTAAACGCGGTTGGTCCTGTCAACAGAAATAAAAAACGCATTAGCATGTTGGCGACTCATAAGTTTTGCCAATATCAAAAAATCGCACAACGAAAAAAGGATAAAGAAGTTTGCACTGCCAAAAGTCACAAATCTTCAGTCCCCATACCCTGTGATTATTCAGTTCCTTCCCAAATTGTTTCACATGCGTCAACTAGCCTCTAAAATAGCCCTATTGATTAACTGACCAAGATATCCTTAGCGTGTTACAGACCGTTCGAGTATATGATATTGACGACGATTTTTGCCAACTGTATAGCTTTAGCGATATCGACACCGTACCCCAGCGGAGATACCAACCACACCAATCAAATACTGGTGAGTCAATTTTACTTTTGTATTCAACTCAAAGTCAAGGTAAACCGATGCTTGCAGATGTGAGATGTTTTGAAATTACAGCACTGTCAAACCTGAACTCCATTAAGAAAGGACAGAGATAGAGATACGAGTATATATTCATCATCATCATCCACAGCCTTCTTTATCCCACTGCTGGGTATAGGCCTCTCTCTTTACATGCCATCTGCCTCGGTCCTGAGCCAATCTGGTCCAGGTTCGACCCGCGACGGTGACAATATCGTCGCTCCATCTTGCGGCTGGACGACCGACGCTCCGCTTCCCTTGGCTAGGCCACCACTCTGTTGCAACCTTACTCCACCTGTCATCACTTCGCCTAGCCACGTGTCCTGCCCAGCTCCACTTGATGTTCATAATTGCGATACCGACGTCTCGAACTTTCGTTCGTCGCCGGATATCGGAATTACCAACTAGTATATATTATACATACATAATTATATACAGAGAGAGAGAGAGAGGGAGATCCCCACAGATAGTGACATTTTATTACATTAACATTTTTAATATTGACATATTTTTAAGGTTCCGTACCCAAAAGGTAAAACGGGACTCTATTACTAAGACTCCGCTGTCCGTCCGTCTGTCTGTCTGTCAGTCTGTCATCAGGCTGTATCTCACGATAGTTAGACAGTTGAAATTTTCACAGATGATAATTATATTTCTGTTGCCGCTATAAAAAACAGAATAAAATAAATATTTAACGGGGCTCCCATACAACAGACGTGATTTCTTTGACGTTTTTATAGATAAAGGTACGGAACCCTTCGTGCGCGAGTCCGGCTCGCACTTGCCGGTTCTCATTCATGGACATGTAATCAGTATTTTTGACATATTTGTAGCGATGATAGCCTGTGTGTGGTTAGCGCGGTCGGTTCGCATGCCGAAGGGCGTGAGTTCAAACCCCAACAATGAGCTTGAGCTGCCGGTGAAGGAAAACATCGTGAGGAAACCATAGCATGGTGGTAGGGTACTTTCTAGTACTCGGCTGGCTAGCTACCACCCTCAAGTTGAAAATTTGCCGCCAAGCATCTAACGGTGTGTTCCGGCAGGCTCACTTGAGAACCAGTTCCATTCCAGACTAGGTGTGCTTTACCATCTTCGACCACACCTTCACTTAACATCAGGTGAGCTGTGGTCAAACACCAAGCCTGTCAACCATAAAAAAAAAATGATGTTACAGAATTTGGCTTGCAATTGTATAAATAAAATATTTGTATTTGATATATGAAACAAAGTCTCGGGCAGCTTTTGCGCTCATAACTTTAAAACATTCTATGGTTATTCTCAATAGCCCTGAAATTTATCTAGCTGCAGTGCCCTTCAAACCGGAACACAGTAATGCTTACACACTGCTGCTTGGCGGTTGAATATCTGGTACTGCAGTGTAACCTACCTAAACGACTTCCTGCTAAAGAGACCTTCCACCGAGAAAATAACTAACAATTGGAATTCACATTGCTTTATTCTTATTTCAGGAATCAGTAGAATGGATATTCATGGGTATCTTCACAGCTGAATGTGTCATGAAAATTATCGCGTACGGGTTTTATTTCCACCCTGGGGCGTACCTGAGGAACGCGTTCAACAGCCTTGACTTCACCATCGTCGCTGTAGGGTATGTCTTTGTAATCTCACCTTAAAGTTTGCTCCACACTCAAGCAATTTGTGGCTTTTCTTGCAAGCAATTTGTGAATACTACAGCGGCAACTTTTTTAATTTTCTCACATTATTTGAAAAAAGTATTATATAAAGCTCCTTTTTTATGTAATTGTTACGAGACGCACGGGACGATTTTCTGATGGCAAAAAAAGCGATGATAGCTCAGAGGTTAGCGCGGTTGGTTCGCATACCGAAGGGTGTAGGTTCAAACCTCAAGTATGAGCATGCGCTGCCGGTGAAAGATAACATCGCGAGGAAACCATAGCATAGTGGTAGGGTACTTTCTAGTATTCAGCTGGCAAGCTACCACCCTCAAGTTGAAAATCTGTCGCCGAGCATCTAACGATGTGTTTCGGCAGCATCACTTGAAAGCCAGTTCCATTCCAGGCTAGGTGTGCTTTACCATTTTCGATCACACCTTCACTTAACATCAGGTGAGTTGTGGTCAAACAACTAGCTTGTCAACCATAAAAAAAAAAATGTCTGTCCATGACCATTGCAGCGATACACAGAACTTTGTGTAGTAAAACAAAGTCCAGGTCATCGCTGCTTTGGTGCTCATTACTTTGAGACTTTCAATGGTTAGTCTCAAAATCCCTGTAATTTCGCTAGATGCAATACCCTTCAAATCGGAACGCAGTAATGTTCGGCAAAATATGTGGTAGTGTCTACCTAGAAGACCTCCTGCTAAGGAGATTTACCACCAAGTAGTTTGCAATCAGACATTGATAGACTCATGTATGAGTGCTTCGGATTCTTGCAATGTATTTTTGGTGGACGCTGCAGAAGTGAGTTCTGTTATCCAATTTATCTCCGACACAAAACATGTATACAAAAAAATAATTTTCTCTTGTAATGTACTACATATTTTGTTTCAGTTTAATTACAATGATTCTTCCAAACGTCACCAATGACCTGATAGATGTCAAAGCGTTAAGAGCGTTCAGGGTGCTTCGCCCCCTGAGACTCGTGTCCGGAGTTCCAAGTAAGTTCTTATGTTATTGGTTTGAAGATACGGTACTGGGGCTCGCAGTCTACAACCACGTACCCGCTTCCATCCAGAATGTACCTTCCAGCGCGTGCTTTAGAAGAAAGTTAACATCTTGAGACTTTGTGCAATGATATTGACGAGTATTTTAAAGTAATAGTTTATTAAATTTGCATTTATAGCAATTATGGTTAGTGTGGGTCATTTCGCATGCCGAAGGGCGTGGGTTTAAACCCCAACAATGAGCTTAAGCTGCCGGTGAAGGAAAACATCGTAAGGAAACCATTACATGGTAGTAGGGTACTTTCTAGTACTCGGCTGCCTAGCTACCATCCTCAAGTTGAAAATCTGCCGCCGAGCATCTAACGGTGTGTTCCGGCAGCCCCACTTGAGAACCATTTCCATTTAAGGCTAGGTGTGTTTTACCATCTTCGACCTCATTATCACTTGAAATCAGCTGAGATGTGTTCAAACCTAGCTGTCAACTATAAAAAAAACACACAAAAAGTAGTTTTTGAAAAAAATACAATAACTCTTAATCACATACATGCCCTAATGGTTCATTGGTAATATGTTTGCTTCAAGAACTGAAGGGTGTGGGTTCGATTCCCACCCTGAACAAACAGTTTGTATTTTTAACAAATATTTGTTCTGTGTCTGGGCATTATAAGTGTATTATAAGTATGTATTTACAAAAAAAGAAAAGTATTTAAGTATTCTATTAGTTATCTGACTTCCATCACACAAGCTTTCCTTAGTTTGGGGTCAGATGGCGCTGTGTGTAATGTCCTACAATATTTATATATCGATATTTGTCCTACGACAGCCCCGTTGGCTCATTGGTAGTATATCTGCCTTGAGAGCTGTAGGGCGTGGGTTCGATTCCCACTCAAGGCACACATTTTGTGAATAGACAAATGTTTGTTCTGTGTCTGGGTGTTCTGTATGTATTATAAGTATGTATTTACAAAAAAAAGTATTTATGTATTCTATGAGTTATCTGACTTCCATCACACAAGCTCTGCTTAGTTTGGGGCCAGATGGCGCTGTGTGTATAGTCGTACGATATTTATTTATTTATTTATTATTTATTTGTTTGTTTTAGGTCTCCAAATTGTGTTGAATTCAATTTTGAAAGCGATGGTGCCGCTGTTCCACATAGCCTTCCTGGTGTTGTTTGTGATCATCATCTACGCCATCATTGGTCTCGAGCTGTTCTCTGGAATCCTGCACACGACGTGCTACACAGAAAATGGCACTAGTAAGAAAATAATACACTGATTTAACAGACGTTTGAATTTTCTTCCACCAACTCACTGACACGTCCTCACTTACGCTTTTTTAAATGTAATAATAAATGAGACAAATGAGACGCTCTCCAGATGGTAAGAGATAACGTAATTACAGCGATACACTGCACTTTGAGTTGCAAAATAAAGTCTAGCTAGGGCATCGCTGCTTTGGCGTTTATTATTCATAGACTTTCGATGGTTAGTCTCAACAGAACCCTGTAATTTCACTGATTTAAATGAACTCCTGCATAGTAACGTAGCGATGATAGCTCAGTGGTTAGCGAGGTTGGTTGGTTGGGTTCAATCCCCCAACAATAAGCTTGAGCTACCGGTGAAGGCAATACCGAAGGAAAGATACCACGGAGCCGGTCGCCAACACGATGGTCTGACCAAGTGAAAGACGCCACGTCCTGTTCTAAATTCTACCAGGTGGTGAGGGCTACTTCGGACCGGAGTCGATGGAGACAGATTGTCCGCCTAAGAGGTTCCAGTGACCACGATCCTCAGACATGAGGGACTGTTTGAAGAAGAAGAAAACATAGGCGTTTCTCTTTTCATGCAAAAAGGTTTTCATTGGAGTTTTTTTTTCACAGAACGCATGGAAGATCCACAACCTTGTAGTGTAGATGACACCGGATATACTTGCGAGGAAGGCGTGTGTATGGACGGCTGGACAGGACCAAATTTTGGAATTACCAATTTTGACAATATTGGCTACTCCATGTTAACTGTTTTCCAATGCATTACTCTTGAAGGCTGGACTGAAATTATGTATTTTGTAAGTATTACTTATCAGTTATCTGACTTCCATAGGATAAGCTTTGCTTAGTTTGGGTTCAGATGACGCTGTGTGTCCTACGATATTTATTTATTTCATTTTCGTTGCTGTTCTTTTGTGGGTACTACTTACTTGTTCTTTCTTGTAACTGTTGTAAATCCAGAGTAAACAAGTTTTTTTATACGTAAACGTGCTTCATCTTCGTCTGCATTCTGCTTAACATAAGGCAGGGCGTGGTCAAACGCAAACCTATTTAGTATAAAAAAATAAAAAAAATCATACTTATAAGTTATGCAGCGTTACCCCTAATATTTGCTGCTGTTAACTTTTCAGGTGGCGGATGTAAAAGGCAACACATGGGTGTGGATCTATTTCGTGTCGTTGGTCATATTTGGGAATTTCTTCGTCATGAACCTCATTCTCGGTGTTCTGTCTGGGTAAGTTGACCTTATACTCAGTTAAGAGCGCGTCTCCTGCCAGAATGCCAGATTCCAGCCGCTCTAGTGCGAAGAAACAGGATCGAGAATTTTTACATGAAATTAAAAAAGTAGTTGGTGACTTTACTAAAACATAAGTGTAGCTATTTCATTCATGTGGGGTCATAGCTGTCAATTTCGAGTATTTTTTTCTGTGGCATTTGTAGTTTTTTTTAGTTAAAATCTCCGACCTATTTTCAAAATTCTATCCGGCTATTGTACTGCTTTAGGATTATACCCATACTACAATATTTTTTTGTTGTAATATTTATGTTTCTTAATATCAAAGAGTGGCATCTTTCTTTTTCCGTTTTCTGGCATGAGGCGCGCTCTAAAACACATTTGACGTAAATTTTTAATTCGATTCGTGCTTGTTGCTGAACATTTTCCGTGTACTTTCTTACTCTAGAATTTTGACGGACAGTTAAACAAAATAAAAAAAAATACCTTAAATTATACTACCTATTTACAAAATGTATACAAAAAACTTAGTCTAAAAAACCGTCAGAGGAGGAATATGTGGCCAGAATGCTGGCAACATTGCCACGCTGGATGGCAATGCTTAGCTTCTGACCAAAGTAGATACCAGCATTCTGGTCACCTGAAGCCTCCTCTAGACGTTTGGCATTTATTTTGAATTTTGATAAATTTTGTTGGGTTTCCAGTGAGTTCTCTAAAGAAAGAGAGAAAGCGAAAAATCGGGGAGACTTCCAAAAATCTCGAGAACGTCAGCAGATAGAAGATGATTTGAAAGGTTATCTGGACTGGATTACAGTTGCAGAAGAATTGGATCTGGAGAATGATCAAGGACAGAAGGATAATGACCAGGACTCACAGGGTAATCAAATTTACCATGTTAAATTTTACTTAATTTCCCGTTCAAAGAACTTTCTGATATAAGTGATTTTTTTGGCGACTTAGCCCTTTCTGAAAGTGAAATACTTGATGGAGTCTAAACTAAGTCGTCAGTTGAGTCAGTGTTGAATTGTTGACTATGCTCCTAGCTGAAATGTCGCGCGCATATATAACGCATTTCATTACTACTCTTTAAGTTATTTTTTTACTTTGTGTTGGAGTATTTAGATGTATACTCTTTAGTTTTTCCTTCATTATGACCAATATTTTTGCAGAACCCTCACAGAAGCTTTGGACACACTTTGAGTATGGTGGCTTTAAATAAGTAGTGCGTTTAGTACATAGCATAATATATGATTGCATCCCAAATTATCTATTCTCCATCCATATTCAGATCAAGTAAACTTAAGTTATTTATATTTATTGTCTTACAAAATATGTCTTATCTTCTATTGTCCGCAAAATACCTACATTGTATTTTTGCTATTAACCGTCGGTAGTTTTATTTACGTAATAAGATTTTTAGTAGATATCAAATTAAAGTTTTATGTACTTCGTCAGGTAACATGAATGAAAAGCGTAGTAATGAAGGATCTCAGAGCAACGTCAATTTCAGCGGAGATCATACGCAGGCGTCTACGTGCAAATTGTATTGCAGGAGGTTTGACAAGGTACGGCCGCTGGACCATTTCTTTTTATAATATTTGGATATAATACCAAAACAAAACTGCTTACGAATCCTGATCCTATGGTATACATTATTGAAGTAATAGTAACTAATAATATTTTGACATTATTTTATGATTGACAAGCTAGGTGTTCGACCACAGTTCATCTGATGTAAAGTAACGGTGTATTCGACGATGGTAAAGTACACCAAGAATGAAATGGAACTGGATCTCAAGTGAGGTTGGTGTGGTTCATCGCTACAAAGAAGTGTGCAATGAAAATATGTTATTTTTTTTTATGGTTGACAGGCTATTTGTTTGACCACAGCTCACCTGACGTTAAGTGAAGGTGTGGTCGAAGATGGTAAAGCACACCTAGCCTGGAATGGAACTGGCTCTCAAGTGAGGCTGCCGGAACACACCGTTAGATGCTTGGCGGCAGATTTTCAACTTGAGGGTGGTAGCTAGCCAGCCGAGTACTAGAAAGTACCCTACCACCATGCTATGGTTTCCTCACGATGTTTTCCTTCACCGGCAGCTCAAGCTCATTGTTGGGGTTTGAACCCACGCCCTTCGGCATGCGAACCTACCGCGCTAACCACTGAGCTATCATCGCTACAAATGTATCGTCATCGTCGTCATCGTTATGTATGTTATTTTTGACATTAATTGGAATTTGACTTGTAACTTTGACATTAACTATACCATTGTATTGATCAGCTGTCGATATTGTTATTTGTCGACCAATTTAGCATCAAACCAAGGTAGATGGCAGATATACTTATAAAGGAAGCAAAATAATTTAGTAGCCATGATAGCCGAGTGGTTAGCGCGGGCGGTTCGCATGCCGAAGGGCGATGGTTCAAACCCCAACAATAAGCTTGAGCTGCCGGTAAAGGAAAACATCGTGAGGAAACCATAGCATGGTGGTGGTAGGTAAAATCTGCCGCCAAGGATCTAACGGTGTGATCCGGCAGCCTCACTTGAGAGCCAGTTCCATTCCAGGCTTGGTGTGCTTTACCATCTTTGACCACACCGTCACTTAACATCAGATGAGCCGTGGTCAAACACCTAGCTTGTCAAAGGTAAAAAAAAAAACTTAAACTTGTAGGCGATCCTCACAGCCCTAAAAGTATCTTTGAGTTTAATAAAAATATGTTCCTTTGAAAACGTAAATAACAATTTTTTTTATAGGACAAAAAGAGTCGAGTAAAATATTACTCGCAGTTTTCTTACTCGTCACATTTATATCTTGACACCATAATTGTAGTATTATGAAAATATTTCAAATGTTTTGTCATAATAATCTTACCTTTCCCAGGTGAATCGACGAATGCGTCGGGCATGTAGAAAAGCCGTAAAGACACAAACATTCTACTGGGCCATCATTGTTCTTGTATTTCTAAACACGTTAGTGTTAGCTACTGAACATTATGGGTAAGCAAAAAATTAATTTATTTATTTCGATCACTAAACAGAATACAAATTTTACATGACAAAAAGAATTCGATCTAAATTCTATTCCTTGACAAACGTGAAAGTAAATAAGGAACAGTATCAAATACCTATTAATCAGATGTACAAACAAAAACACATGAATAGTGCAAAGAGAGTGAGTGAGACACATTTTATACTCCTTCATCATCATTATCATCATCATCATCATCAGCCTTTTGTAGTCCACTGCTGGACATAGGCCTCTCCCAAGACACGCCACGCAGCCCGATCTTCGGCTTTTCGCTTCCATCCACCGCCAGCTGTCCTACGTATATCGTCACTTCATCTAGTCTCAGGGCGTCCTACGCTACGTTTGCCAATTCCTTAAGATTCCGTAATAAAATTGGAAATTTCACATTAAAAAAAGAAGAAAAAAAGTCATCATACTAGATTTATTTATTTTAAAAATATTTAAAAAAATAGGGTGACACATGCCGTATACAAATTATACAAATGATTAGTATTGAATGGTATATAAAAAAAGACACGGAATGTACAAACCATCAAGCCATCATGTACAAACTAATCACTTATTTCTTTTGTTGCAAAATGGCCAACGTTTAAATTTTGTTAATATATGTATTGAGCTGTGGTGTTCTACTAAGATATCGTTGTATTGACGACCGTTTCTATCTAGTAGTTAAAAAAAGAAAAAAGGTCCTTAAGAAAAAAGTATTCGAAAGAAACAACACTATATCATGTTTGAATTGCTATAATTATATTACCTGTTACTGTGTCTAGTATATTTTGTATAGGATATTTTATTAAACAGCAATATATATTGCTGTTTAATAAAATATCCTTAAATATCCTTCTTAATGTAAGCATCATTAAGTAAAGTAAACAATTAAAACACGGGTAGTGCAGACATGTTCAAAATAAAAATAATGCTAAAACTCGTCCAATTGCATTTAATTGCATACGTATGTAGTTTCACATTTATTGAGATAAAAACTACTATTGCAAAAATTATACTATTTACAAAATGTATACACAAAACTTAGTCTAAAAATCCGTCAGAGGAGGGATATGTGGCCAGAATGCTGGCAACATTGCCACGCTGGATGGCAATGCTTAGCTTTTGACCAAAGTAGATACCAGCATTCTGGTCACATGAAGCCTCCTCTAAACGTTTGGCCAGGTCCCGATACAGTTCGAGAGCGGCCGGCCCCCACGGACCTAAAGTTTCAACAAACGTAATTACTACGTAGTTTCACTAGGTAAGATTTTCTTTTTAAAAAATATTTTTTAATCTTTACAAATGATATTTTTCAGACAAGAAGTATGGCTCGACAAGTTTCAGCAGTACGCTAACTATTTGTTTGTTGTGCTGTTTACTATGGAAATGTTAGTCAAAATGTACGCTTTGGGAATACAAGTAAGTATACACTTATACTTTTGTAGCGATGATAGCTCAGTGGTTAGCGCGGTAGGTTCGCATGCCGAAGGGCGTGGGTTCAAACCCCAACAATGAGCTTGAGCTGCCGGTGAAGGAAAACATTGTGAGGAAACCATAGCATGGTGGTAGCGTACTCTCTAGTACTCGGCTGGCTAGCTACCACCCTCAAGTTGAAAATCTGCCGCCAAGCATCTAACCGTGTGTTCCGGCAGCCTCACTTGAGAGCCAGTTCCATTCCAGGCTAGGTGTGCTTTACCATCTTCGACCACACCTTCACTTAACATCAGGTGAGCTGTGGTCAAACAACTAGCCTGTCAACCATAAAAAAAAAAAACAGTTGTTCATAATGATTTGTAGCATCGTAATGCACGAACGACCTTTTACTGCAGGAATAACCCTGAAATTGAACAAAAAACAAACAGATTTCTTTTCATTTGTTTGATGGTTGATGTTTGACCACAGCTCACCTCATGTTACGTGATGGCGTAGTCATAGATGGTAAACACACCTTTCTTAGAATAGAACTGGCTATTAAGTGAGGCTGTCGGAACACACTGCTAGGTGCTTGGCGACATATTTTCAATTTGATAACTGGTAACTAGCCAGCCGAGTATTAAATATTAGCCTACCACTATGCTATGGTTTCTTCAAGATGTTTGCCTTCACCGGCAGCTTAAGCTCATTGTGGGGTTTAAGCCCATGCCCTTTGGCGTGTGAATCAACCGCGCTAACCACTTTGCTATTATCGGTACTTATGAATTGTTTAGAACATCTGTTTTAATTTACTCAGCTATAATGTTAAGAATATTCTTAACAATGTTAAACTATTACTATATGTTGACAGCCCTGTTGGCTCATTGGTAGCATGTCTGCTTCAAGAGCTGTAGGGCGTGGCGCTGTGTGTAATGTCCTACGATATTTATTTTATTTATTTATTTATATTACAATACATTACATTATCCTTGGCAACATGTGTATGGCCTCCTGCGATACAAGCCTTAGCTTAGTGCAGGGACCGCTGTAAATGTTTGTATTTGTATATGCACTATGGTTAATAAAGTTTATCATTTATTTATTTATCTTTATCTTTGTTCTTATTTCAGGGTTACTTTGTCTCCTTGTTCAACCGTTTCGACTGCTTCGTGATGGTTTGTTCGATAGTGGAGCTCATACTTACAGAGTTCAATGCGATGCCACAGCTCGGCATATCTGTGCTCAGATGTGTCAGGTTACTCAGAGTCTTCAAGGTTACCAAGTGAGTATGGCTACGAAGACGCAAATTATAATTCTTTAATATTAAACAATACAGTATTACACGGTACTGAGAAGAATAGAAGAACAGAAGACGAAAGAAAGAAAGAAAGAACAAAACAATGAAAAGTTTCTTTTTTCAAAACAAGTAATGACATGATTGAAATGCTTTACGGATGGTAAAAGATAACGCATGCCCATGACCATTATAGTGGTACCTAGGGCTTTGAGTTACAAAAAAAATACCAGGATATCGTTGCTTACTTTGAGCTATTTGATGTCTCAATAGACCTGTAATTTAGTTAGTTTCAGCTAGATGATATTGTTAAATAAGCAATTGCATATAATATATTTAAAAAATAATTGATTTAAGATTAGTTATGTCAATATAGCAAAATTTCACTTTCAAAGTATGTCTTAAAATTCGTCATTTATATTTTCATTTACCTTGTTTATAGTGATGCTATTCCATATTGTGTCTTAAGTTTGTAAAAAAAATTCATTTCAGATATTGGAAGTCTCTTTCAAACTTGGTCACTTCTCTACTTAACTCCATCCAGTCCATCGCATCCTTGCTGCTTCTGCTGTTCCTTTTTATCATGATATTTGCGCTTCTCGGGATGCAAGTCTTCGGAGGGAAGTTTGATTATTCACCAGAGTTAGAAAAAGAAAAGCACAACTTTGACTCTTTCTGGCAAGCAGTGCTAACGATGTTTCAAGTAAGATGCCTTTTGAATTACTTTCTTTAATAATGAAGAGTATTTGTGATTATTTTCATTTCCAAGTGCCAGACAAACAAACTTCATTAATACGGTTAGTTTATATGCCGAAGGGCTTGGGTTTAATCCTAACAATGAGCTTGAGCTGCCGGGGAAGGAAAACATCGTAAGGAAATCATAGCATGGTCGTAGGGTATTTTTTAGTACTCGACTGGCTAGCTACCACCTTCAAGTTGGAAATCTCCCGCCAAGTATCTAACAGTATGTTTCGGCAGCCAAACTTGAGAGCCAGTTTCATTCCAGATCAGATGTGCTTTACCATCATCGACAGTCACTAAATATCAGGTGAGTTGTGGTCAAACACGTAGCTTGTCAACCGTTAAAAAAATCTTTCTAGACTAAAAACATGGTAACAGTTAAATTGATAAATAACAGATGCGCTTGTGTAGAAGTTAAACAATAGAAGTAAACAGCGCTTTTAAAGCTAGATTATTACTTTATGTTGCTTTAGTGAGTGGAAAAACTCTTTGAAAAAAAATATTTCAGATCCTGACAGGAGAGGACTGGAACGTGGTGATGTACCACGGTATCAACGCATACGGTGGTGCCGGGTCATATGGGATGCTGGCTTCTGTATATTTTATAATTATATTCATTTGCGGCAACTGTATCCTTTTACAAAATGTAGCGAGTAAGCGAGCGACTACAGGGAACAGTAATCCTAAGCAAAAGTGGTGAAATTTTATTGCTTGACGTATGTATTCTTGTACAAACTGAAGTTTTTATGAGTTCTTTAGCAACAAGTCAGATATTTTACTAAACGTGTTCTTGGCTATTGCTGTGGACAATTTAGGAGATGCAGAAGAATTGGATGAGATACAGAAGGAAGAAGTGAGTCATTGTCTGTAGTTTACAATCTATAGTTTTTGTTAATATGTACAACTAGTGGCCCATAGTATACACAATTGAAATAATTGATTAACTGCTGTTATTTTGAAAAAATGCAGGAAGCTGCAGAGAATGCAGAAGCTGGCAAACCTGTTCTAGATGAGAAAGGAGAAACAACCGACGATGAATATGTCAACGAAGAAGAAGGTTATACTAGTGAAGGGTAAGATATCTTAATAAACATATAATTATTTTTATCTCCGTTAAATACAAGTAAATTACAAAAAGACTAGACAAGTGAAATTGTGACCTATTAACATTGATGTCGTTGTTTCAACCTAGCAAGCCTTACGAAAAGTATAAGAGAGTACCCAGGTGAGTACATTAAATATACTTTTTGTATTTAGTCTTAGACGAACTTGATAAAGACTTGAAACTTGAATTTTTTTTTTTTTTTTTTTTTTTAATGTATAAGTAATGAGAAGATCGAGACGCTCTCCTGATGGTAAGAGATAACGCCTGTCCATGACCATTGCAGCGATACACAGAACTTTGAGTAACAAAACAAAGTCCAGGGCATCGCTACTTTGGCACTCATTACTTTGAGACTAGATGGTTAGTCTCAACAGCCCAGTAATTTCGCTAGCTGCAGTACCCTTCAAACCGGAACACAGTAATGTTTGCACACTACTGCTTGGCGGCAGAATATCTGGTACTGCGGTGGTACCTACCTAGACGATCTCCTGCTAAGGAAATCTACCACCAAGTGAACACCCGAATATAAAGAGGGCTGAAATTACCATGAAAATCTGCGTAGTTTGCTTGCTTACGTTAAAAAAACTGGAACTAAGAAAACACACAAAATTTGTACTCGTAATATATATTGAGTATGATCTATGTTCTATGGGACCCAATGCAAACTTGAATCATAAGCCGTTCAAATAGCCACTTATTATTTAAAACCTATGGTATATTGTATAACAAGAAAGTGGTGATGTACACTGTAAAATTTTACAGTATTTAAAGCAAAAATAGCTTTAAAAATATCATAAATATAAATATTGGTATCAATTGAAAAATAACTAAGCCAATAATACTAAATTTCAGATCAGAAAATGAATTTGAAGAAACAGGTTCTGAGGAAGAAATAGAAGAACTAGAACCAGAAGAACGAGACAATGTCAATGACATTCTCGTCGTCAATAACGATAAAAAACAAAACGGTGAGTAAAAATATAAATAACAAGTTCAGAAAGAAAATAAATGAATAAAATGAACAATTTTTTAAGTTTTTTATTTTTGAGATGAGATTCGGTTTATTTTGACAGGAGACGTGAAAAAGGAAGAACCTCCGCCTAAGAAACAGGTGGCCATATCTGCCCGCCCACGACGACTGTCTGAAGTGGAGATCAAAGATCAAGAGAAACCTATTCCTGAGGGCAGCAGCTTTTTCATATTTTCAAAAGATAACTGGTATAAAAAAATCTATACTTTAAAAAACTTTGTCAATAATATTATTAAAGTCAAACACTCCCTATAAACTGTTCCTCTGCTTAATCTGCAGGCTTCTTCTTATTCTGAGAAGGGCAAGGCCATAGTCCATTACGCTGGTCAAGTTTGGGTTGAGCAGAATTTACACACATAGCTTCGAGAACATTAAGATCGCTCGGATCTCCCTTTGTTTTGCATATAGGTATTTTTTATTCCTATTTTACTTTGACTACTTTGACATAACTATGTAAGTATGCGGGATTACTCATATTAAATGATATTGGATACTCCCGACTAAAGTTTCGGCTACATCCGGTGGTCTTCTTCGAGGAGACAAAGCCAAGTACAACGTTTGGGTCGCTGCGCGCCTTGCACGAAGAATTTTAATAGAGATGGAGAGTGGAATCTGCCACTGATTTGGAGTTATCTTCATGTGGCTCGTTAGAGTGGTCGCGGATCTGAAGACGTCGCAGTGAGCTCTGTATGCTGGAGTATTCTTAATACTCCAGCATACGAGGACCAGTAGATAGGAGAGGATCCAGTAGACGAGGACTCCAGTGAGGAACTTCAGAGCGCAGTCTACCACTTATCACTCTACGCGCTCCCACACCCGCGCCCGCGCACCAACAGTTGTCTTCACGTGCGAGGCACGCATCGACCCTTTGTCTCTATGAAAAAGACCACTGGATGTAGTTAAAGCTATAGTAAGAGTATCCGATATAATTAAACGTGAGTGATCCCGCATAAATGAAACAAAAATATAATATTGCATTTAACTTTATACTCCTAAGTATGAATAAAAAAGAGAGAATCATACCGATGATTCTCTCTTTTTTCTACGTGTGTATCCCCTAACCTCATACGGTGAAGGAAAACAATTTAATGAATTAACGCTTCCTCCGCAGGATACGAGTGACCTGTTACAAGATACAGAACAATTCTTGGTTTAAGAACCTGATCCTCGTCTGCATTCTTGCTTCCTCAGTGATGTTGGCTTTAGAGGATCCAGTGGGATCAGAAGAAAAAAAGACTGATGTAAGGATATTTCGTTGTCATTACTATAAATTTAGCGATACGGTAGGTTCGCATGCTGAAGGGCGGGGGTTCAAACCCCAACAATGAGCTTGAACTGCCGGTGAAGGAAAACATCGCGAGGAAACCATAGCATGGTGGTAGGGTACTTTCTGGTACTCGGCTGCTAGCTACCACCCTCAAGTTGAAAATCTGCCGCCAAGCATCTTGCGGTGTGTTCCGGCAGCCTCACTTGAGAGCTAGTTCCATTCCAGACTAGGTGTGCTTTACCATCTTCGACCACACCTTCACTTAACATCAGGTGAGCTGTGGTCAAACACCTAGCTAGCCTGTCAACCATAAAAAAAAGTTTTTGTAAAGTAAGTAGTAAGTAAAACTAAAAACGATTAATTAAAATGAAAAAATCTTTTTCAGATTTTGAAAAAGATCGACTACTTCTTCACGGCGGTTTTCACAACAGAGCTTGTGCTCAAACTAATAACGTACGGATTTATATTCCACAAAGATTCATTCTGCAGAAATGCTTTTAATCTTCTGGATTTATTGGTTGTCCTGGTGTCGCTGGTTTCTTTGACAGGGTGAGTTATTTTATATCTACACTTGACTACGCTAAACGATTCTAGAAAATATTTCTTTTATTCAAAATAGGTTCGCGTTTTACCACACTGCCTAATTTTAAGCAGTAGTGCGGTCTAAAATGGAACATGGTTAAATGTTTTTTTTTGATTTCGTTATAATTAACAATTAGAAAAATACGAGGAAAACTTTAACAATAATATACTTTTCATCCCCCCATCTCGGAAAGACTATTTTTGGTCTTCGATATCTGAGTGCAAAAGTCGTTTTTGTCCGCTAGAGGATAAAGTAAATTTGAATTTAGAACATCGTGTGCACTAAGTTTATGAATTCAAAACATCATTAAAACTATTTACTTCTACCTCCATGGTGCCGAATTTGTCATAAAACTTTTTTTAATTTGGTAAAAACTCAGACTCGGAAGTTTTTGGCGGGAACGCGGGAAGAGTCGTGTCGCTTCGTTGTATTTTTTTCCAAAACTAGTGTTTTGTCGAGTGTTTATGCATAAAAATGGTGGTGTTTTATTCATAAAGTGCCGAATTACAAGCGCGAGTGTGGGAAAATGATATAATGTGGTGAACCATGAGTTTTCGTGTTGCTTCCAAAACTCCATCGAAGCTTTATAGTAAAGTTGCCACTACTTTACTAAAGCATGACTGGCACGAACTGACACGAACTGGACTTGACTAAGACGACTTTGACGATAACCATAGTTAAGATACAGCAGAAATATCACTGAAGACGAGGCAGTATGGCTTTATAGCTTTAGCCTGCCCGAAAGGGCAAATTAACGAAAAAAAAAAAAAATCAGACTCGGAAACTCTTTGATGTGCGTTTTTTTGCATTTAGTAATTTCCTCGTTAAGGTGGGATGAAAAGTTAGTGTTGCACTCAAGTGCAAAGATGTTTCATCTCGTGCTCCTATGATTCCCGCGCTAACGCTCAGGATTCTAATTTTTGAATCACTCGCTGCGCTTGTGATTCAACTTTAGAATCCTTCGCTTGCTTGGTCTTCAAAATTGAGCGCGCGGTTAAAAAACAACTTTGCACTCTTGTATAACAAATAACTATTTAATTATGGACACAACACAATTGACATTAGAAATAATATAATTATTAAATGAGTAGGTAAGTTATTTTACTATGGAATGAAATGTGTTAGGGGAGTGTGTACCTAGATGAAATTTAATACGTGGTATAGATTTTTAACTATAAAAAGATGTTTGTTTCTGATACAGGAGCAGCCAAGTGTCTTTTATAAAGATTCTGAGAGTGTTTCGAGTCTTAAGACCGTTAAGAGCAATTAATAGAGCGAAAGGATTGAAGGTCAGTACTGCTTACTGTTTTTGTTTTGCCCCTATTTTTTAAATGTATAAAGACCAGTTGAAGTATGTTATAGTATTAAAAACTAAGTCTGCTTGCGTCAGAATGATAGTACAAAACGTATCAATAGAAAATTAAGTTATCATACCAATTAGTTAAATTATAAAAAAATATGTTATTTTTGCAATTATTTACCTAAAAATAGTATTTTTAATACTATATTTTTAATAATATTTGAAATCTATGGACTTCTGAACTTGTTTTCATTTAGCTATTCTAAAAAAATGTAGTTTGTTGGTTTTGAGAACGGTAGATTTAGCGAATTCTTTTTTGTTATTGAATGTTCTGATGGACTTTTTGTACTTTTGCCTCCATCTTGGTTTTACTTTGGAAGCGGCCGCCATCGCCAAAAGTGCCCACATATTATACATGCGTGGAAGTCAACATCGACTGATTCTTCCGCGCACCTGTCTTATGTCTTATGTGGAATGGACTAACATCTTTGGTTTTTCCACTGAGTTTAGTTCTACCTAGCTTCAAACAAAGGACGAATAAAGTTAGGCAACGCACGAGCAATGCCCCGGGTATTGTAGGTATATAGGCGGCGGTGACCACTTACCATCAGGTGGCCCGTCGCTTGTTTGCCAAACAAAAAAAACTTTGAATTAGGTTTATATAGTTGCGAGAAATACCGGAATCGAATCGAATTGCACCGGATATGAAGTATCAAACATTTGGCAAGTTTAAAAAAGCTCTAAAAACAGCAAAAAGCAGCACTTATTCAAAAGCAGCTTAAATACTTATTACTAACTTAGCATTTTGCAAAAAATTTAAAACTGCTTGTAACAATAAATATCCTAATAATTATATCTTATTTGCCAAATTTGCCCGTTAGTATTTGATTAAGTGATTTGAGAAATACGTGTGCAAAAATGTAAATTTTAATGCAACTATACGAGATATTTATAATACAAAACATTGTCGCAAGTAGAGTCTAGAAGCTAGTTTCTGTCTTGCCGCTAGGAACCACAGTAGTTGAGTATCAATCATAATGAATGTATTTATAATTAAATATTTATATTAAACAATATATTATACTAACGACTTACCCTAGCTTTGCACTGATGCAATTTATTTTGGCGACTTGATACACATTTCATTTCTCTACATATACAAAAGTTTTGTAGCAATTATAGCCTGGTGGTTCGCGCGGTCGGTTTACTCGCGAAATCCCAAACAATGAGCTTACGGTGTTCAAATTCCAACAATGAGCTTGAGCCGCCAATGAAGGAAAACATCGTAAGTAGGTAAGCCATAGCGTAGTGGTAGGGTACTCTCTAGTACGGTTGGCTAGCTACCACCCTCAAGTTGAAAATCTACCTGCAAGCAGGTGTGTTTACTATCTTCGACCACACCGTCACTCAACATCAAGTAAGATGTGGTCAAACACCTAACCATAAAAAGAAGTTTAATTAGGATTTATAATTATAACAAACCTTCGAAAGAAAAATGACTAAACTGTTCAGAGTTAAAAATACATGATTATAACTAGAATAGATACTCGAATAAGACTTTTGTAGTAAAAGTGTTTTGTCAATTTCTAGCATGTAGTACAATGCGTGATCGTAGCTATAAAGACGATCGGAAATATTTTGCTGGTGACAAACCTCCTGCAATTCATGTTTGCCGTCATGGGGGTGCAAATGTTCAAGGTATGGGATAAAAAATGTCTAAAAACAGATAAAAATTTTCAACCGACACCTTTGGGTATCTCTATAAAATGTTAGAGTAAGTATGCACTATTGAAAGATCATCTGATTTCGTTTCTATCTGTGTGAGGCTTCATGCATTTAAAAAAAAATCGTGCATTTTTAGTTACTAACCGTTTTTCTTTTCGCTTTTTTGTTCGTGGGTCCAAAAAATTCTAACGAGGAGTTCCGCACGCTTTATTTTTCTTCATTGAAAAGCCCAAAGGTGTTGTGTATACAAGATTTTTTGGACTCAAAAAGAGCTTTAGTTTGTTTTTTTTTTGCACAGTATGCCCTACCTGGACATTTCACTCGATACTAGGAGTGAGGTACTTGGTCTAATTACTGTGTTGTTTTGTTTTCTACCATCCCACAGTCAGATCAGGACACTGGCAATTTTTAAGTGAATAATATGTATTTTTTTTGTCTCAAATAAAACCAAGGACTAACGTATGTAATGTAAGTAGGCCTTGATTTTTTTTTCTTTGACTGACTTTTTTAACATATTTTTTTTTGCTTTTTTGCACATTATATACATCGTCCGACATGTCCCACGATACTTATGGGATGGAATGGGTAAAAAAAACGTGAATGGGTAATGTTTTTCGCTTGAAATTTGTGCTTCTAGTATGTCGTGAAGTGTGTGTTTGCCTCAATCAAATCGATTGGAAATATTTTTGTGATAAATCATATGCTTCAATTTATGTTTGCTGTTGTAGGCATTCAGTTGTTCAAGGTAGTTTTGTTATTACCCAAAACATTTATTCACTGTAATCATATAATGACCAGAACATAAACATCATATGTATAACGCATTACGAACTTAACCGGAACTATCTATCCATACTTCATAAACTCTTTTTAAAATATTCTTGTTTGGTTCTTCGAGAGCCGAAGGGCGTGGGTTCGGTTCTCACTCACGATATTATTTATGTGACGAACATATGTAAATATTTGTTCTTTGTCTGGGTGTTCTGCATGCTTTATAAGTATGTATTTATATAAATATATTAATATAATTTATATACATATACAGCATGACTGGTGAGACACCTACGATACTCGAGCACGTGATATTTGGCGATCATAAATATACGTAGAAAAAAAACATTAAAATTAATATTAACTGACTACTAGGTAAACTTAACGGAAAGTTATGTGATCAATTACACAACGCATGGACACCGCGCGGACGCACGGGCTGGATGTTGTGAAGACGCTCGCGCCGACGACGGGCAAACGGGACAATCACGTACTTGTTACTTGATCAAAACATCGTTATCAGCATCGGGAGTGTATCCACGCTTCATTTATTTATAGGGAAATTTGGCGTAAGTTTAAGTACCTAATTTGATTACATAATTATGAAGAGAATCAAGTACCGCGTACTCGCCTTCAGTGTCGTAGGTGTCTCACCAGTCATGCTGTATATATATAAGTATTTTATCAGTTACCTATATACAAACTGTGATTAGTTTAGGTCCTACTAGCGCTATGTGAAATAACGTCAAAATTTTATATTGATATTTTTTTTTCATTATATTTATTTTATAATGTAGATTCATAGTTTACTCACGTGTCATTTAAGCTAGGTACTCATGAGCTAATTGTAAAAGTAACCGTAACAGCTGCTTAGCTGTAAGACCGTAACGAAGTCGCACATACATTTGGTCAGTTTACATAGTTCTAGCATATCTAGTTAAAAACCAGTAAATACTTGATATTAGCTTAATCTGCCGCCAAGCATCTAACGGTGTGTTCCGGCAGCCTCACTTGAGAGCCAGTTCCATTCCAGGCTAGGTGTGCTTTACCATCATCGACCACGCCTTCACTTAACATCAGGTGAGCTGTGGTCAAAACACCTGGGCTGTTAAATATAAAAAAAAAAAAAAAAAAAAAATGTGATGAATCCGATATATCTAATTACAGATCATTGATAATGTAATTAAATTGAATGGAAGTAAAGGAAAACATCGTGAGGAAACCTAAATGTTTAAGAATCCTTAAAAAACATGATCTCGAAGATTTATGAAGTCTGCCAACACGCACTTGGCTAGCGTGGTGGAATATGACCTTATCCTTTTCACAATGAAAAGAAAACCACGTCCAGCACTAACTATAGGCCAGTTTATAAAAATTCAGGGACTCGGAGTAATGTAATTTCAAGTTGAAGTGTATTTATTGGCTTAAGATGTGGTTATATTTATTATCTTAAATATTTTACATTAGTACAGCACATCTTGCACACTAATTGGCATGCGAATTTACAATATAATAACTTAATTTAGAAAACAACTTATAAGCGGAGATATTGTAAAGATTAAACTCCGAATTCCGTTTCAAATTTATAAGTAATGTCGGCAATTATTTTTTTTCGTAACAATAAGCAACTGTTACGGTTACAGGTCGCATGACGTGTGCAGTCGGCTTTAGATATTAGCAAGTTTATTGTGTTTTATTCAATGTACTTTTTGTTCTAACTACATCTGTGTGGTTCTAATAATTCTGCTTATGTTTAGCTTTAGAAACCGAGGTCAGGTGATTATAATGCCATTTTATTACTATATTAAATTTAACGTTAATTACTTAATTTATTTTTTATATTTGGTCCACTGGCAACGTGTAGGTATGTATTTAGTTGTGTGAAAATATGCATTTACATAAGTGGAATTAGATTTAAATTTTTATTTGCACTACCTGGTTGTTGATTGTATTTTCAGAGAAGCACAATATGGTTGTTTTTAAATCCAGAGTAAATAAATATTTCTATGGCGTCATTGTGTGTGGTGAGCTGTAATCAAACGCAGATCAACCTATAATTTCTCCCTTCCTCTTCTTCATTGATTTTGGCGCCGCATTTTGTGCATTTGCCAGTGTCAAGTGTTTTCATTATTTCAAGTTTTATTAGTTAAAAAGTAGTCAAAGTCCAGTCTTGGTCAAGTCCAGTCCATGTAAGTGAAATCCAGTCATGCTTTAGTAAAGTAGTGGTGACTTTACTATAAGTCTCGTTGGAGTTTTGGAAGCAACACGAAAAATCATGTTCTCCACCATATCATTTTCCTACGCCCGCGCTTGTAATTGGGCACTTTATGAATAAAACACCACAATTTTTATACATAAACACTCGAAAGAACACTAGTTTTGAAAAAAATACAATGGTGCGACACGACTCTTTCCGCGTTCCCGCCAAAAAACCCTCCTTTAATTCTTGGAAGTGTTTTTTTATTTATTTTACAAATGTCTTAAATTTGGTCTTAAGCAAAAGCTCTTATTTTTCAATAGCTCTGTATAATTATAACTATATTTAAACGTTATAAATCGATGTTATTTAAAACAGTGACATAAAGTGGTACGTTTATAATTTTTCATGGTTTCAGGGTAAATTTTTCAGATGTACAGATGTTACAAAAACAACCAAAGATGAATGTCAGTAAGTGTGTTTATATTTATTTACAATATTGTCAGGTGTTTGATCCACGGCGCTACCTGAAGAACGATATTATAAGTAACAACTTAAACAGCTACAGCTAAACAAATCTAAAAATGATTTGTCAGGATAGCGGGCTTTTGTTTTTAATAAATGTGTTACTTTAAGTTTTTTTAATGTTTAATGTGTCTTAACGTAATGAACGAACGAGACACTCTCCTGATGGTAAGAGATAACGCATGTTTATAACCATATAATTGAAGGCGATACACAGAACTTTGAGAAGCAAAACAAAGCCCACGGCATCGCTGCTTTGGTTGAGATTTTGGATGGTTAGTCTCAACAGCCCTATAATTTTGCTAGTACACTTCAAACCGGAACACAGTACTGCTTGGCGGTAGAATCTTAGATACTACAGTGGTAGCTACCTAGATGATCTCCTGACAAGGAGATCTACCACCAAGTAAAGCAGTAGCTATAGTAAACGGAATACAGTAAATTTGTACTTTTTCTTTTGTGGGAGCAGGCGATTTGTATCAAAAAGTGTTGTTGAAAAAGATTGCTAACGCAACTGTAGGTATTATATTACTATGGAAACTAACGTAGTTTTGACTATATTTTTGTTTTACTTGTGTGGGGATTTATATCGGGAACTCCCGACTATAGTTTCGGCGACATCAGCTTGCTCGTCCGAAGCCAGACGACGCCGCGCGCGTTGTACTCAGCTTTGTCTCCATGAAGAAGGCCACCGGCTCATATTTTGTTTTACTGTAGTTTCTTGACGGAAGGGTGATATCCACTCGGCCACAACCTGCTTCAAGAGCTGAGCGTGGGTTCGATTCCCACCCAGAACAAATATTTATGCGACGAATGACGAGTGTAGATCTTTGTTCTGTATGTATTTACATTAAAAAAATATATTTATATTTATCAGCCATGTCGTTCTCATAGTACAAAGTTAGCTTAGTTTGGGGCTAGATGGCGCTGAGTCAAAAAAAAGCAGTCATTGGATTTATGATACGTCACATTAGCATGTCGGTGATGCGAACTCACAAGTTTTGTTCTAAAAATCACTCAAACTCTAAAGAAGTTTTCACTTCAAATAATGTAAAAAAAAACGAATACTTTCCTTAGCGATTTGAATTATTTGGATGTTTATGATTTGAACGATTGTGATGTCATTTGTTTTATGCAAGAATGTTTTATTTAATTGCGTTTACAATTTGCGTTTACAATAATATTAGTAAGAAAATCCCTCAAAACCCATATCTAGTCAATTTCGTCTTTAGGAGAAACGTCAGAGACTGGTTGCTTGCCTTAAACTTTGGCGAGACTGAAAGTCTAATAATTAGTCTGTACAATGCTTAGTGTTTTTTTGTAATGCCATACGCTATCACACTCTTCAAGTGCTGAATTGAAATCTTACTTGAAAGTAAACCAAAATAAAATGTTATCCCAGAATTATCTTTCTTGTAAAATGCACTCGGTCCCAAGATACAAGCCTTGTGCTTAGTTTGGGGTCCAACGATAACCAGTGTATACACCGAAACAAAAATTGTAACGTCCAACACTTATGTATTATTTACTTATAATTGTCCATTATGTTTGTATGTTCAATGTTTATATTTAGTTTATTTCCGCTTAACAGTTAACTTCCGCAAAGTAACGCCTGAATCAATCAATTATCATTATGTTTGTATTAACTTCACTGTTTTCTTTTCTTTGTGTATGTGCCTAACTCTTTCTGTTAATAAATTTATCTTTATCTTTAATTTATAGAGGAACCTATCTGATATTCAAGAAAGGAGATGAAGCAAAAATTGAAGATAGAGTTTGGGTAAAAAACAAATTTAACTTTGATGACGTATTGAGTGGGATGCTGACCCTCTTCACGGTTTCCACTTTTGAAGGATGGCCGGGGTGAGAAAATTATAATGTCATTTTCTTATATCAAAATATTTGACATGTATGATCTTAAATTTGTCCAGCAGTTGATTATCGTACTTCCTACTATCCTACTAATATTATAAGTGCGAAAGTTTGTGAGTATGGATTGATGTAATTGAGTTAATTTTAATTTAATTTAATACTCTTTCACGCAAAAACTACTGAACGGATTTGGATGAAATTTGCTATAAAGGTTGCTGAGACCCTGAATTAGCACATAGGCTACTTTTTATCCCAAAAATATGTAGCGGGTAACACCGCGGGGTGCAGCTAGTTTTATATACATGTGAAAGTTTGTGAGGACGGATGGATGTTTGTTACTCTTTCACGCAAAAACTACTGAACGGATTTGGATGAAATTTGCTATAAAGGTTGCTGAGACCCTGAATTAGCACATAGGCTACTTTTTATCCCAAAAATATGTAGCGGGTAACACCGCGGGGTGCAGCTAGTTTTATATACATGTGAAAGTTTGTGAGGACGGATGGATGTTTGTTACTCTTTCACGCAAAAACTACTGAACGGATTTGGATGAAATTTGGCACACACATAGTTTATGACCTAAATTAATATATCGAATACTTTTTATACTGCAAACTGTGTGTAGAAAACTTGACTAATCTCGATGTTTCGTAACTTTTTCAGATTGTTATCTACTTCTATGGATTCGAATGAAGAGGACCATGGACCAATCGAAAATTCGAGGCCTCTGGTTGCATTTTTCTATATAAGCTATATCATCGTCATTGCTTTCTTCATGGTAAGTCTAGTTCAAATTCCCACTATGAGATTGAGCTGCAGGTGAAGAAAAACTTTATGTGTAATCCCAATGGCGTAGCTTGCCTGAAACGGATCCCGTATCAAAATTTGTCGGTTGGTTTTGGGAGCCTCTACCCCTACTTTCGTTCATAGCTGTATTAGGGTAATTCTTTATTTTTCTTTCACAAGTTTTTTACCAACTTGTGAACGAACGAATAATCTTACAAAACCTAACCCTGGTCGCAGAAAATATGAGAAGGAAGGAGGCCTAAGAGTTGCAGTGAGATCTTGGATAACATCTTACTTATTTTTGGTTACACATGTTGGGGCTCTCTTGTAGCCCGGGAGCCCCGTATCATTGATACGGCTGATACGGCGGTAGCTACGCCCCTGTGTATCCCATGAAATAACTACTTTAGATGAAGCTTTTCGAATATTTTATCGCTAATCGAAGAACTTGTTGTGAGAACTTGTTTGTACTACAAACTAAATCTATACTATTATCAAGAGGAAAGTTGTTGTTTGATTGTTTGTTTGTTTGTATTGAATAGGCTCCGAAACTACTAGACCGATCTTAATAATTCTTTCATTATTTTTACATTGGACATATTTAAAAAAAATTAGGGATCCGTATGGAAACTTCAATAAAGTAACCCAAGCTGCGAATGATTTACCGAAAAACCCTTTACTTAGCATGCGCAGCGAAAACTTTTGACAGTACAATAATGTTTTATAAAGCAAATTGACAGCTACAAAAAAGTCTGCAACATCATACTATGTCTTATTACAGTTGTCATCTACATTAATTATAAAGAGGAAAGATTTGATTTTTGTTTGTATTGAATAGGCTCCGAAACTGGACCGATCTGAATGATTTTGACATCATTAGAATGCTACATGATCCCTGATTAACATATTAAATGAATATTTATACAATAAATTGCCAAAATATATTACAGAATTAAATCATACCGAATTTAAAAAAACCATTAATTTTTTTTTGGAAAGCAATCCTTTTTACAAATTAAGTGAATATATGTCAATGAGGTTCTCGGAATCCTTATTTATGTGTAGCACGTAAACGGAGCCTCCGCTGTAGTATGTTCGTTGTTGTTAGATTGGGTTAAGTACTCGTATATAGCTTCATTCATTAAAGTGTAATTGTAAGGTTTTTTTGTACATGTGACTTGCCTTTAACATTATTGTTATTTATGGCCAATAAATATTACTGATTTAATGCTTTCTGATGCCGCTCGTAGTCACCACATTGTTAATCTAGTTTTGTTGACCCGTGCGAAGCCGGGCCGGTCCGGCCCGCTAGTAATTTATCATAATTCATTTATCATTTTACAGGTGAACATATTCGTAGGTTTTGTCATAGTAACATTCCAAAAGGAGGGTGAAGCGGAGTTTAAGGATTGCGAGCTCGATAAAAACCAGAGAAACTGTATTGAGTTCGCGCTGAAAGCCAAGCCAGTTAGAAGGTTAGTCAAACTTCTTCGTTTTCAAATTCCAAATCTTTTATTTAATTAATTAACTTGATTGTAAATAATTATGGACCGAAATCCGAAATAAATGATTTTATTATAATTATTATTTTTAATAATTGCCCAACGCGGCTAAAAAATTGTTCACTTCAGAGATCTTTTCTTCACATGTTCTGATACAAGTTTTTTTTTTCCAGATACATTCCAAAGCACCGCATCCAGTACAAGACGTGGTGGTTCGTGACGTCAGAGCGTTTCGAGTTTGTCATATTTTTCTTTATAGTTCTGAATACGATTGCTCTCATGATGAAGTATCATAAGTCTGATGAAATTTACAGAAAGGTGAGTAATCAATAGAGTATACAGCAGGGCCGTGGAGGGAAGCACGTTTCCACGATTTCAGACGTGTGTCTTTAGTAAAAGTTTATTTATTTATTTATTTATAAAGTTCGCCAACACAGTGTACACCAATACATTAAAAATAAAATTACTAAATTACAAATGTCAAGATAAGTGTTACAGCAATTATAGGCGAAGACGGCGCGCGTTACAATTAAATATTCAGTCAAAATTAAGTAATAGTCATAAAGAAAATTGTCAATACTAATTAAGTCAAAAGCTACAAATACGAATTCATCATTACGTGGTCAAAAATAAAATAGATAATTATACAAGTCAACAATACAATAATTTAAATGTCATCAGCCAAGTCAATATTGCGGATAGCCCGCTTGAAGCTGCTAACAGTGCTAGTAAAAATGTCCAAGGAATGTTTGCTATGTAGACTATTCAGCAGCGTTATAAGTCTATTTAGAGGCGCATTTTTGCCGAGGTTGGTATAATATCCTGGATTCGTTAAGACTTTGAGCCTCGAAGCCCTGGTTTGCGTAGTTGGTACAGGAAAATTTAAGCAAGATAACAGGGACATTGAGTGTTGTACATAATGAGTACTATAACCTCCATTCCAGATTATACACCCCAAGCTTATAACCTAAATACAGTTTGCCATTCTTGAATTGATTAAAATATACTTTTTTTTCAGGGCCTCGACTACATCAACATGATATTGACTACTGTGTTTATGCTTGAATTTGTTTTTAAGCTGGCAGCGTTTAGGTTTAAGGTAAGTGTTGCCAAATTATTTTACGAATTAAAAAAAAAACAGTTGACATTACAGCGCTAACTAGCCTTAAACTAAGCAAAACTTTTAACCACCTTTTCTAATTATTTCGCCTTTCAACCATAAAAAACCGTGTTTATGGCTAAACGATATCAGCTAAAGGATATATAAAAAATTTGTAAAATCTATCCGAAAACACACACACACACACACAAAACACATATTAAAACCATAGCCAGTAGTAAATAAAACATTTGCACGTTTGCTTGCATTTAATATGGTACCATCTATAAACAAAATACCTACATATTATTATATATTCTAGCAAATAGGTACATTTTTAAAATTGGAAGTAAGTTTTAAGACGCATTCAAGTCAAAATAATTGCATCTGACCTTAACTTAAAAACTGTTCTGGTTGCAGAATTACTTTGGCGACGCGTGGAATACGACAGATTTTATTTTAGTTGTGGGCAGCATCATTGACATTGTGTTCACTCAAGTCAACGAAACTGTTCCGAAGGATACCGTAAGTAAATCAACCTACCATTTTTTCTCGATTTATTAAGTACAGCGATCCGCCCCGTCTCCGCATAATAATATGATCAATTTATTTTGGTGCCTCGATTGAAACATTGAATTCTCTGCTTACAAAAAAGTTTAATTAATTTTTACGAAAACTTGTGCGCGATCCAGTCCCGGTGTTAAACCTTATTGTGTGCTCAAAATCAAAAGTTACACGGTTAATAAAAAAATTAAAAAATTGGCTCTAATATTCGTTTTTCTTTTTTTCAGTCCGGAATTTCTCAAGGCAAGGTGGTAAGTAAGATTTTTGTAACGTTCGACTTTTGTAAAACTTTACAAAGAAAATATTTCAGGATGACAATGAAAACATCAATCATCTAAAAACGTCGCTTACTATACAACCTACCTACAAATTACCTACAAATTATAGATAGCGTACGAGTACATATTTATTATATAGAAACCAATTATAAAGTAACTTATCCAAAAGACCACTGTCAATAGGCAATGAGCTGGGCAATGGATTCAGCGTTTTGAGAAAAATAGCTCCCAAAACGCTGAATCCATCGCTGCCGCCATCCATTGTATGGCAATACTCCAACATTGGGCAAAATAGAGGCCAGTTTGGTTCACGTGAGGCAGCGACCAGACGAGATGATAATTCTTTGAATATTTTCTTTGCCCATGGTTTTAAAGTGACTCCAAAAGGCTTAAAGGTGTATCCATTATCCAGGGTACTTATTTGCGTCTTTTGGGGTCTTCCTTGCAAATTCTGCAGCCACGACAGTCTTGGTCTTGAGATCTGCGAAGACCACATGGTTTTTGCTTTTTTGCCTCATCACGTGTTGACTCTTCGAGCGCTTAACATAGAATTAATACTTACCAATTTCGAGTAATTACCTACTTATTGGAATGTTGCTAGTCCGTCATTTTTGTTTAAAAAATTAGATTTCAAAAATAGTAAATACAATAATTATCTTCTAGGGTGCATCTCTGAAATACATCACGTTCTTCCGTCTGTTCCGAGCCATGCGACTGATCAAGCTGCTGTCTCGGGGGGAAAGAATCAGGACGCTTCTTTGGACGTTTATAAAGTCTTTCCAAGCGTTGCCTTATGTTGCGCTGCTGATTGTACTGCTCTTCTTCATATACGCTGTTGTTGGAATGCAGGTTAGTACATGCTAATTTTACTTGGTGATGCATCTCTTTTGGCAGTTTAGTCAAGTTTCGGCAGCCTAATTAAGAGAGTGTCTGGCTTCCAATCTGGAGGTCCTGAGTTTGAATCCCACGATACACGCCACTGTTTTTTCTAAGTTATGTGCGTAATAGTGATGACTTTACACGGTGAATTATGTTTCGACACAGTTGTTTCGTTTTGTAAAAGTTATTACTCATGAAAGTATCCCATTTTTTACAGTTATTCGGCAAAGTCTACCCTGATGGTGACGTAATAAGCTCAAACAATAATTTCCAAACATTTCCAAGTGCGCTCATGGTACTGTTTAGATCGGCTACAGGTGAGTTTGAAACAAAATTCATATCATGATATGACCATTTAAAAATACTCCCCTGATAATAATTTCTGCTCCCATAGCCACATCCAAAAGTACAACCCTGAATACCATGAAGTAAATCGGTGGGAGTGGGTTGCATATAGCTGTCGCAGACCCAGTATCGTCTGTGGTAGATGTGTTCTAGAGTGGAGACGGCGAAACGACTTGGTGGTAGATCTCCTTAGCAGGAGGCTGTCTAAGTAGGCACCACCACAGTACCAGATATTCTGCGACCAAGCAGTAATGTGTAAACATTACTGTGTTTCGGGTTGGAAGATTCTGCAGCTAGTGAAATTACAGGGCTGTTGAGACTAACCATGGAAAGTCTCAAAGAAATGAGCGCCAAAACAGCGATGCCGTGAACATTGTTTTGCTACTCAAAATTTTGTGTACCGCTGCAATGGTCATAGGTAGAAAAAAAATTGATAAACTTAGTGTAGGTCGTTCCTCTTAATGAAGTAACGGTAGGACAGCTGGCGGTGGTTAAAGCGAAAAGCCGAAGATCAGGCTGATTGGCGTCTCCTGCGAGAGGCCTATGTTCAGATTGTTCAGGAGAGGACTGCGATAGGTTAGAACACTTAATTTTATCTATCATAGCTGTTACTGATGGTATCAACATCTTTACCAGGTGAAGCGTGGCAAGACATAATGATGGAATTATCCAAGAATGACGCTGAAAGACCAGATAATCCTATAAAATGTGCCAAAATAGAAAACGGTGTCTTGATAGAAGGCGAAGATGACTGCGGAAGCTGGTCAGCGTTTCCTTATTTCATATCCTTCTCGCTGCTGTGCACTTTTCTGGTAAGAATAAAACTTAAAGTAAAGTAAAATAAAATACATAAAATGAAAATTGTCTCCCAAGTAAGGCTGGCAGGAACACACCTCGGGATTTTTTACTTGGTAGCTAGTAAGCTGAGTACTACAAAGTACTTCTAAGCTATAGTTACCTCACGATGTTTTCACGAATCTCGTTAACGGGATTTGAATCTACGCCTTTTGGTGTATTATCCTATCTTTCTAAACAATGAGACTACAAAACTTTATTCTACTCATTGTAAAAAAACAAACAGGCTTGCTAGAACGCCATCTCGTAAGCGACATTGCGGTCTACAATGGAACACGCTTGCATAGAAAAAACCGATTCACTCACGCCTTGAAGGCATCGAAATTTCATAATGAATTTGTAATGGTTTCAGATCATCAATTTGTTTGTGGCTGTTATCATGGACAACTTTGACTATCTAACGAGGGATTGGTCAATTCTAGGACCTCATCACTTGGATGAATTTATCAGGTAGGTTCTAGCTGCGGCTCATGGCTTTCGTCGCAGAATAGTAGCAACAAATTGTGACCTCAAAAATAAATGACAAAAATACACAAAACTATTCTTATATGTAAATATAGAACACGTATAATATTGTACAGCAAACACAAAAATACTTCTTATGTCGATCTATTTTGACTTAAGCATTTATTATCATTTTAACAGCTTAAACAATTAAATATTACAGACTTTGGAGCGAATACGACCCAGATGCAAAAGGCCGGATCAAACATCTGGATGTGGTCAACTTGCTGCGTAAAATCAGTCCCCCATTAGGTATGAAAATATTAAAATTGTGCGAAAAAACTCTGCAATTTTATGTGAAAGGTTCGTATAAAATTGCATAGTTATCTGCAAACTGTCCAAACAGTCCAAACTGCATCACGTTCACTTATCTTTACTTGTTCTTTTTTATACTATGTGTGTTTATTTATTTGCTAATTAATAGGTTTAATAAGTTTTAGCTGGGACCGTTTGATTTCCAATGTCAGGTTATGGGTACAAATCCCACGAGATGCCCCTCTGTCTTTTCTAAGTTATGTGCGCATTAGCACTTCTTAAATGGCGTAGGAAAACCTAGTAAACAAATCTGTAATTATATACGCGAGATTAAAAAAATCGCAATGCTAAATTGGCTTTTCATCAAAGTAGATGCCATATTCTGGTCACCTAAAGCCTCTTCTAAAGCCAGTTGTTGGCGAGGTCCATATAAAAATTGTTTTAAATAGAAAGTTTCCAAAACGGTGTACATAATACTATCAATTTGTTCACCAGAAGCAGTAATATTATCATCTATTTCAGGTTTTGGAAAGCTTTGTCCTCATCGAACGGCGTGCAAAAAACTCGTGTCTATGAATATGCCTCTCAACTCGGATGGCACCGTTAACTTCAATGCCACACTCTTTGCTGTCGTCAGAACACAACTACAAATTAAAACTACAGGTACGCCTGGACGGAAATCGTTGTCCTTATTCCGCCCGCAAAAGGAGAATGAATGTCTCCTATCCCATTTCAGACCGTTACAGATTCATCAGGACACTGCAGCGGCTACTGACGTTTATAATTTGTTGTCTTTATGCTAGTTTGATTCTTGTTATTTGTGTGTGTGTTGTCTGTAGTTTTATTTGTTGTAGTAACTACATCTAGTCTTATAAAAATAAATTCTTTTTTTTTAAAGTAATAACAAAAATCATCTCATCTTGATACTATACTTTATCGGTATATTTTTTTCACTAAGGTGTGATTGATGACTGTAACACTGAACTTCGAGCTGTTATCAAGAAAATCTGGAAACGGACGTCTCCCAAACTTCTGGACCAAGTTGTGCCACCTCCAGGCGATCCAAATGAAATCACCGTCGGCAAGTTCTACGCAACTTTCCTAATTCAAGATTACTTTAGAAGGTATGCTCGATAGTACCTGCTCATGCTACGATGATGTCATCTACATACACATCTTTAGTTAGTTTATTAATTGTATGTACGAATACACTATTACTTTTCTATGATAAATTTTTTATACCTTAATTTAATTATTATAACTATTCTATTATTATTAATGATCATGCATGCATTATTATAGTATGTATTATATGAAAAGTTGATTTGATAATATACATGATTTGATCCCTAAGTCCCTGATACCCATTATATCTCATGCGAAAAGATTTTTAAAATATGAAATGTTATTAATTATAGGCAATATAATTGATAATATTTTGTATTATTTTACAATGTAGTGAATATACTTAGATATTTATTTCAAATTCATAACATTACCATTAACACGTTCTTTCTATTTTTTAGGAACCATGCGTAAGTTATTTAAACATTAAGCAGAATTTCGAAGATACGCTGTATTTTTGCTTGCTCTTTCTTGGCAATAATACAATTTTTATTTGGAAGCCAAGATTGTCGCTTGAAAATTTTTCCTCTGAGCATTCTTTGATGTGAATATGCTCTTTTGATTGATTTTAGATTCATACAATCCTCTTTTCCCGAGGAGCATGATTTAAAATGTAAATATTTACTGATGATTGTATGACTCTCAATTTTTGTTTTCAGCTTCCAAGCATCTTAAGGTTTTCTTTACTATCAAGCATTTGTGCTCAAAATTTTTAAGCATGTATTTTTCGAGAATCAGTTTTCGAACATTCCAAAGCATGTTTCCACCGCGTATAACCTTCATTGATGTTTTACAATCACTTGCTTTGAACGCACAGTTTTTTCAGTCTTTCTTTTTCTTTTGACGTGTTTTACTATTTCAATATTTTTTTCTTTGTGTTTGTAAGTTTATGCATGTGCGACAGATGCAAAGTTTCACGAATTGGCTTTAAGGTTAACAATATCAGATACGGCAAATGATTGTAAGGTTCTACCGGAAAGACATGTGTTGGAACGATTTTATAGTGTCATAGTGAGGACTTTATGCACTGTGTTTTTTTTGAGGATACACCGTTTTTTATTTATGCATAATTACAACAGAATCACAAGACAACATACCATAATACAACAAAGATTTTTACAACATTTCATTTTAACAAAATACTGACAGTTTTATATTTGATACTGGGTATGATCCAATACTACTATTGCCCGCATTTTTCAAGAATTCATATTTACAGAACTCTAATTTTTTTAATTCTATGCATACATTTGTGATACTCCTTAGCAAAGACTAGGCTCTAACCTGTTTATACAACAAAAACAACCAGGTTCAGGAAGCGTAAGGAACAGGCTGCGGCTGCTTCTATCAGGAACAATCAGATGACTCTGCAGGCTGGTCTGCGAACTTTACACGAAGCTGGACCAGAACTCAAGAGAGCCATATCAGGAAACCTAGATGAACTGGTTGGAGAAATTGTGGAGCCTATGCATAGGGTAGGTATTAATAAAAGTAAGGGATAATTAATTTAATTAAAATATATTTCAATTATACATGAACTTAAAGAAATAATTCCTAGAAAGACCACGGTATTCCTTTCAATAACTAATTCAAAAACAAAATTTGTAAAAGTTACGAAATAGGAGGAAAGGATATTATGCATTGAATTAGCTGTCATAAATTATTACTTTGGTAGGTGTCGGTATTGATATTAAAAGTTGATTTGAAAATAATTCATAAAAACTTCTGCTTGGCAGCAAAATATTTATTTGTTGGCACCTTAAATAATTTTTCCAAAAATCTTTATTTTATAAATACCATATAAAAACTTAAGTAAATCTTTTGGATTAAACCCGAAAACTAGTTCCCAGAACGTACATTCAAAACTTTGTTCAGTTTCTTCATTTTTCCTTTTAACTACTTGTTACTTTTTGTTATAATCACACTAATATCATAATTGTCGGATGTCTCTTTATTTTCCCGCTAAAACGGCTGGACATATTCAAATAACATTATAGTGCAGTTCTCATCCTAAAAACCTGATTAACACCATTAGGCGTATCTCGCTGTTTCATAATGACAATATTTTCACTTTTCAGCGAAATCATAGTTTGTTTGGTTCTGTGTGGACAAGCATCAAGCAAAAGAGCAAAGGCGGCTTTGGACGTGACATTAACATCAAAACCAGTTTGACGAGTCCAACTTCTATGAAAACTAATGGTAATAACACATTTCTGTCAATTACTCTAGTACCTATAACAGCCATGCAACGTATTAACGATGTTTCTGAAGACATTGACTTTGACATTGACATTGACAGGTTCCTTCTAGGTAAGCGTGTTCCATCTTAGACCGCATCGTTGCTTCACATCAGGCAGGATGTGGTCAAGCGCGAACCAATTCAATATTAAAAAAAAAATGTATATTAGCCAAGATTAAAAAAGTTACCTGAGAAGGTAAGCAACAACAATAACGTTGCTCAGCTTAAGAAACCAAGCAATGTTTTAAAATGACCTTCATTGTTCGAACCGCTAAACAATGGAATTTGCTGCCCGAGTGGGAGTTCCCCGATAGTTATAGGTTTTTTCTAGGTAAGCGTGCTTCATCTTAGACTGCATCCTGCCTTAACATCGGGCAAAGCATGGTCAAACGCAAACCTATATCGTATAAAAAAAAGTCGCGAGTGAATCGGGTTCTTCTAGGCGAGCGTATTTCACCGCATCTTCGCTTTACATCAGGCATGTTGCCGGTCAAACGAAAGCAAATCAAATATTTGTAATAAAAAAAAATACGTCTACAGAATATTCGCCCGTAAAAACTCTATTTAGCTATTTGTCTTTCTGTTTGCAGGCGACAAAGGTGCCAGTCAGTCTTTAAGCGTAATGATGAGGCGAGAACTGGGCATGGACGGGAAAATACCAGAAGAAGAAATGTGAGTTGGTAAATTTAGTGAAAAAAAAAACCCCGGAAAAGATTATGTTTTTTCAAGCTGATCGTGTGACTAAATCACTCCATTGAGGTACCAGTGAGACGCAAGTCAGTAACTTTAAAATTGCCTTTCATTAATTAGAGGTCGTTTGAACTGGTTATAGGCCTTGTATCATCGTCATACCAGCCGTAGGACGTCCACTGCAGGACATAGGCCTTCCCCATGAACTTCCATCAAGACCGGTTGGAATTGGCTCACATCCAGCGCGTTCTGGATAGACCATAATTACCTAAGTCCTTCTTTATTATATTTAATGTATTTTAGGTAGGATTCCAGAGTAGATAAATAATTATGTTTAGCTTATATCTGAGGCGTGATTTTAAAATATTTCCAATTATGAGGTTCTTGGTAATCATATTAATATTAGCTAATGACTATACGTCCCTTGCTAGTTTGTAACTTAGGCACTACTTTTGTTTCAACAAAGTTATATTAGACGAATTATAAATTAAGTAACCAATTTTTTTATTTTTTTTATTGTAAAAGTTATGAGACGATCGAGGCGCTCTCCTGATGTTAAGAGATAACGCCTATCCATGACCATTGCAGCGATACACAGAACTTTGAGTAACAAAACAACCTCCAGGGCATCGCTGCTTTGGCACTCACTACTTTGAGACTAGATGGTTAGTCTCAACAGCCCAGTAATTTCGCTAGCTGCAGTACCCTTCAAACCGGAACACAGTAATGTTTGCACACTACTGCTTGGCGGCAGAATATCTGATACTGCGGTGGTACCTACCTAGACGACCTCCTGCTAAGGAAATCTACCACCAAGTAAAATCCTTATTGTTAAGTTATTTGATACTTGTTACAGAAAAGAAGACGAAGGAAATCACAGCGATGAAGAAATAGCATTGCAGCCATTGCTGCATGGGAAGGACTCTGAAAGGATATTCAAAGCTATCGAGTAAGACATTTCTTTTAACTCGCCCTCGAAATCTTTTTTATATTAATGTTAATTTTCGTCTCCGTGACATTTACACGCTTTAGATGGAATATTTTGAAATTATGTGTCGTGATTTTTTTATCTTTCTGTATTATTAAATTTATCATCATGGCACATTAAAATTGGTTATGTACAAATTTTATACAGATGCAAATTGGCAATTACAACGAAATTATTAGATACATTTTTACGCCAATGCAAACATTTCTGTGGCTTTAGGATTTTAATTTGCGAGAATAAGTATCTAAAATATCCATGAAAAAAAAAGAAATTCTATTTCCTCTCACCAGGGGCGCTTGCATGAAGGTAAATCTCGCAAATTGATATGGTAGCCCTTCATGTTCAATTAAAATAAAAAAAATAATACAATAACTTTGTTCTGCTAAACAATATCACAAGTAAACTTGAGAACAGGAACAATGTACGAACGTGCTATGGCCGAAAAAGAAAAAAAAAACTATTTCATCGATTTGTAATGCCATCTATGTTTTTATTACAAAACTAAGTACTACAAGGGCGTGCACTAAAATCCAATACAACCCTCGCTTAAACTAAGAGCCATTTTTCAGTAACTTTTACTAGATGGCGCTTTTTAACCATTTAGTATTTAAAGTGCCCGGTGTCATAATAAATCTTCAAAAAGACTTCATATTTGAAAGTTTTAGTTCAATTAAAACATAAAAAAACTCAACAGTTAGATCTCAACTTCTTTTCATCACGGTTAAGTCTGCTTTTGGTAAGCGACAATAAATGGTTGAAGATGAAGCACGCAGATTCAAGTGATACCTATACACTCTGACCTTGAAAAGTTGTAGATTATATCTCTCATGAAATTAAGATCTACCTATCATGAAACGATGACAACATTTTCAATAAGATTGACAACTAAAGATACTGACTAAAACAGCTGCAAATACTTAGTATAAATTGGATATTTTTTTAGTATTGTGAAAATTACACTGTAGTTTTGCCAATTTCATCACCTCTATAGAAACGAAGTGAGGTTCAAATTATGAGCTAGTACCGAAAAAAAATAATAGATGGCATTGGGAGATAAACTTTTAAGTTGTTCGTGAAAGTAATATAGGTATTGAACCTATGATTTTATAAAACTTAATAGTAATCCTAAAGTTAACTACAAATTATACGCACAAGCGTGAGCAATTGATGCAATGCGTAGCAACATGATATTCCGTGGCTTTGCCAAAACTCTGTCGAAAATTCTAGTTGAAACTATAACTTTACTAAAGCATCGACTCGACTTACTCAGCCGTGACTTAGGTACTTTGTATGAGTTTTGCTTGTACTTTTTATTAATTAATCTGAGATAAACACAAAAAATATAAAATAATTGACGCTTGAAGAATGTCCAAACTGCGATGCCAAAAAAAAAACAAAAAAGAAAACTTTTTGTATCTCCTTTGCTCAATAACGTTTGTTCGTGAGATGTAGCAAAACTCAGAGGAATCACAATAGCAAAATCATTTCTCACCATCTCCATAAAAAAAAAATATAAAGAAGAAGACGAAGGTGGCTTCTTTTTAGTTTTGGCGTCGCAGTTTGGGCCATTTGCCATTGTGTATTTCGATATTTTCACGTACTAATATCATGAAAAATCAAATTTAATACATCTAAGTCACACGAAACACTTCACGGCCGAGTTTTTTTTTTTTTTTAATGGTTGACAGGCTAGTTGTTTGACCACAGCTCACCTGATGTTAAGTGACGGTGTGGTCGAAGATGGTAAAGCACACCTAGCCTGGAATGGAACTGGGTCTTAAGTGAGGCTGCCGGAACACACCGTTAGATGCTTGGCGGCAGATTTTCAACTTGAGGGTGGTAGCTAGCCAGCCGAGTACTAGAAAGTACCCTACCACCATGCTATGATTTCCTCACGATGTTTTCCTTCACCGGCAGCTTAAGCTCATTGTTGGGGTTTGAACCCACGCCCTTCGGCATGCGAACCTACCGCGCTAACCATTGAGCTATCATCGCTACAAAAAGTTCAGTTCAGAGTCCAGTCAACCCTTAGTAAAATAGTGGTGACTTTACTAGAAGCTCCGATTGGTTTTGGTAGCAACACAAAAAGTCATGTCTCACCACATTATATCACTTTCCCAACAGTCGAGCACGACACTTTAAATAACTTGTGTAAAAAAGTAAAGTAAAAGTAAAAGTAATTTAAAAAGTAAAAAGTAAAAGTATAAAGTAATTTTGTTGTATTGTCTGCATCTGTATAAAGTTAGTGAGCAATATTGACGTTTACAGACAAACATCCAACGATTTAATGCAGAGTATGAGAATTAACTGTAAGTCGGGTTTTAGTGTGTTGTGATTGTGTTTGTCATACCAACTGTTTATCTATATTATGATTTTCCTATTAACCTAATGTACATAGAAACATAAGTTTCTATGTACATTTCCTACTAATAAACGAGCAATATTTTATATAGGTACACATACATATCGCCCACTTGCGACGACAGTGTGACATCTCAAAAAACATAATTTTACAGAAAACGGTTTTTAAACTTTTAAATGAGCATAATTCTTAAATTGGTTTTAAGATAGCTTTATTATGTACTAGCGAACGCGGTTTCACCCGCGTAGTTTCCTTTGAAATACAGGAATAAAAAGTAGCCTATGTCACCCGGGGATAGCGGAGCTTCTCAACGGGGAAAGAACTCTTGAAATCGGTCCAGCAGTTTCGGAGCCTATTCAATACAAACAAACAATCAAATCTTTCCTCTTTATAATAGTATAGATGAAGTGATTAGAGAATAACTAATATTGAAATGAAATATCGAAAAGAAAAAAACACGATTGTAAGTAAATTAACTTCATTATAGAGATTGAAAAATAACTTATCACGTTGTTTCAAATAAAAAGTAAATTTACAAGGTAAGTTTAGTTGTCATGTTGAAAATGATGTGGAGATTGACATCTAATACGTGGTATCCTTGTGATGTTACGTTTTTCATGAGAACCACTGAGATCACTTTACACTTAGAAGTGACAACTGAACTGTCACTGTGTCGAAGCCGACTAGATCACCAAACGAGACAGCGCTATATCGTGATATTTTATCTTTTCTTTGTTGTTTAGTGTAGAAAAATACTACAATATTTCGACATAATAGAACGCGAGATCACAGTTCAGAATATCAGTAAAACGAAAAATCGTATAATTTGAAATGTCACAATGTCCTCGCTAGTCGACGATATATATTATATATCCGGAAGGTGGCGCTGCAATCGGATATGACAACGTCTGCAGGATCCGCTTGTATAAATATCCATTCATACCGAGTCCAATTGTGAATCTAAACCGATCAGGGATTCACACAAACACAAAAAAAAACAATTTGCAAAATCACTCTTCAAACAATTGTTATTTAAAATACAATCATCATCAGCCCGTAATCAGCCACTGCTAAGGTCTGCATAGGTCTCTCTTTTTGTACCTGCGTTTTTTATTGTCGTCTACCCAACGAACTGGTGGACGACCAACGCTCCGTTTACCAGTTCGCGGCCACCAATCTGTCAATGTCCACCTGCCACCAGTATCTGGTAACATGTCTTGTTCAACTCCATTTAAGTTTCGTGATAGCCAAGCTATCGCGAACCTACAACACATATCTACCTAATTTAAAAAGCCGCTATCCTTGGAAATAGTTCTTAACTTTGCATTGCAGTGTTGTATAAACACTTTAAAGTTGTGCAAAATATAAATCGGCATTTTTGTTACATGTGGCGTTAACCAGAAGAGATGGTTTTAAGTTTTAAGTTAGATAACCTCCATTAACATAAGCTACAAAAATGCTCACTAACTTAGTGCATGGTTTTATTTACCTTGGTTACGTTTGTTTTCTTTGTGTAACATTATCGCTGGAGCACGTTACAATTGACTCTTGCAAAAATTTAAAGCTTTTTGGTGTTCTGTAATTGATGGAAGGAAAATAAACTGCACTTGATAGTTAATAAAAATTGAGCATATATGCTTCTTAGATAAAAATTCAGTGACAGAACCAAATATTAAAATTAAATAAGATATCTAGTAGTTTACTTTTGATTAGACGAAACAGTTTCCTTTTAAGCGAGCATGCTTCATCGTGGACCGCATTATTGATAACCATGATACAGGATGTGGTCAAACGCGAACGTATAAACGCCCTGTATTCCGATGTTTTGAGCATAATTTATACTGCAGTCACCATCATTCTAATGCATAATGGTTTATCTTACCAAAAGTCCTATAGCATGCATTTCGGAGAATGCGCTTCAGATGTGCATGACCTAATTCCACCCTGCCCATTCTACCATCGGACAGCCAGGAACCCTAAAAAAGGTCACCTTTCATTGTTTTTATGCCAAAAACTTGATCAAGAAGATATGATCCCACTTTCATCATACGAACCGCTTAACACTGGAAAATATAAACCGAAAAGCAATCTGTGTGCCTTCAAGTCGCAAGTGAATCGGTTTCTTCTATATTAGCGTGTTACATCCTAGACTTGTAATCTACTTCTACATCAGGCGAGTAAGCAGCCAAACGCAACAATGTTTAGTTTTTTAGTAATATAAAGGTAAAAAACTAAATCCAATGATATCTTATGCCATAAGAAAAACTTACCTATCGCGACAATCTTAACATGTTTTTACAATGGCATCCCTTAGCAGGTTTCTAAAAACACATCTTTCAGTACTTACCATCATAAATTTAATTTTCTATAGATTATTTTATATTAAAATCTGCTGTTACGAAATTCTTAAATATACTAATCTTTATTAAATAAAGAAAGAAGATCACAGGAGAGTGGCAGCGTCTCGTTCGTCTAATTAGTTTTACATTTAAAAAGTCAAAACTTGAAGGTATCCATATTGAATCTATCGGAAAACTTGGAATACCCGGGCTTTTCACTGTTGTTTCCTAGTATTGTACAAATTCGTTTCGTTACAGCTCGTGACAAACTGCCAAGACAGAACAACAACGTGCCTTATTGTGTAGAAAATCCTGCCGAGAGCCTCATAACTCGAGTATGTAATCTTATTTTGTTAGTTTTGTTTTTTTTTGTAAGTAATTGTACATAACTTTGTTTCTAAGTATGAAAGTAGACTTGTTTCGTGTTTATTCTATTTATTACTTTTTTATTATTCAAATTTAAGTTTATGATTAAGTAGGTATAGTGTAGGTATGTGCATTTTAGTTTGATTGATTTTGAGTGTTTTTTCTAGGTACCTATATAATAATTAGTGTATTTTCGCTTAAAAGTCGTTTTGGTCGAGCGTCTTTCTACTCTATCCGCCACAACATTAGACTGATAATTGACTGCAGTACCAAACACCCTCAACTACCTTTTTGCACAGTCGTGCAAATAAAGACTGACTCTACGTGTAAAACAAAACGTGGTCTGTCTGCAGGTGCTAACTCAGCAAGGTCTCGGCAAGTACTGCGACCGCGAGTTTGTGCAGAGCACGGCGCGTGAGATGCAAGATGCACTCGACCTCACGCAGGAAGAGATGGACACGTGAGATATATATATATATATATATTTTAATTAATGCTATGACCGACATAGCCCAGAGAATCAGCAAGTTGAAGTGGGCAGTGGGCAGGGCATATAGCACGCAGAACTGATGGCCGATGGGGCTGCAAAGTTCTGGAGTGGAGTCCACGAACCGGCAAGCGCAGTGTAGGACGTCCGTCCACCCATAAGGTGGACAGACGACCTAGTAAAGACCGCAGGAACGCGCTGGATGCGAGCCGCTTCCAACCGGTCTTTGTGGAAGTCAATGGGGGAGGCCTATGTCCAGCAGTGGCCGTCCTATGGCTGAAATGATGGAAATGATGAAATGCTATGAGAGTAGCAAGTCTAATCTCTGATGGTAAGAGATAACGTCTGAACATGGCTATTGTTTTGGTATCCGGAAGTTTAAGTAATAGAACAAAGTGCAGTGCATCGCTACTTTGAGATATTAATTTATTTGTTTTTATTACATTATTCTAATTTGATTATGATTTTTTGGTAATATTGGTAACCTTTCTTTGTTTTTGGCGTCGCACTTTATATAATTGCCAGTGTCTAGTGTTCTGATATTTTCAAGTAAGTATCATAAGTTAAATATGTCTAAGTCACAGTCAAACTCTCAAAAAGTAAGTCTTGGTGGTGTCTGGACGTGCCCTTATAAGTAGTAGTTTGCTAAAAGCTTCGACGGAATTTTGGAAGCAACACGAAAAGTCATGTTTCACCACATCATATTACTTTCCTACATTCACGAACATAATTCGGCACTTTATGAATAAAAAACCACAATTTTTATACGTAAATTGTACGAAAACACAAATTTAGGACAACAATGTAAAGCGACACAAACTCGAGCGGTCTCGTCTAGTTTCGCACTGCGTGCCATCTTCTCTGTTTTTGGCATTGAATTTGCTAGTTGCAATTCTTCTTTTCTGTCATTCTGATTGAATTTAACTGTCACAAATATAACAGTACATATATCAGAAATAGCTATACAATACATTTAATTTATAAAAACTACAGTGTTTACAGATGAACTAGTAAATAAATTAAAAAATTTAATGAGTTTTGTTCCGATTTCATTCATTCTTAATTCAAGTATATGATGAAGTTATATATGAGAAATTAAGTGAAGGAAGGTTGAGTCACAGTCGTAGACACAAAGTCGAGCCCGGTTATATTCTAGTTCGACGAAATTGAGGACGGAACAAAACAAGGTTAACCGAATTGGTGTAAATATGTTTGTATAAAACCTCTTATCTGTTGCAGCGCTGCCAATCAAATTATTTTGCAAGAAAGAACAATGAGTTTGAGGGCCCGGAACAAGCCTACTGATGTGGTAAGGACAACATTTTATGTCTAAGCAGTTCTTACTTTTAATCGTTGTTTAGATTAATACGCTTCATTTAAAAAATGAGCAATAAAAAATAATAATTAACTTTTACTCGGCTTCAGGTGACCAGAATGCTGGCATCTACTTTGCTCGAAAGCTTAGCATTACCATCCAGCGCGAAAATGCTGCCAGCATTCTGGCCACATATCCCTCCTCTGACGGACTTTTAGATTGAGTCATTTATACAAATTGTAAATAGCATTAATTACTTATAGGTAAGATAATTAATTTGTTAGCAATTGTGTTTCAATGTTTTTTTATTTTGTTTCAGGAAAGCATATTTGCTCGACAACATCATCCCTTCCACCAACCCCCTATGCAGCCCCCGATTCAACCCCTAATGCAGTCTCCTGTATCAGGGAGACAACTAAACAAATAATATATAATTTAGAAAATTTGGGCTATCTCTTTAACCCAGACGGTTGACAACCGTTAGGGATTGTTGCACCCTTTTTCATCCCCGGGTTTATTCCTGTTTAACCTAAAAGGGTTTTTGCATCAGGTCTCGGGATGAGGCGATATTTTTGACGATTTGTGTATACATTTAAATTTATTATTATAGTATAAGTGAGCTTGTTGCTTTGAAATGAAGATATGAAAATGTCTGAGATGTTAGTTTGAATATTTAATAGTTGGATATTCCAAATTTGGCTCTTGTGTTGTTGAATTTGTTGAACAAGAACCCTTAGAAAGTTGGCCTAGTTTATGATAATGAATATAGGAAATGTATTGAATGCCAATTTATTTAAGGTATTTTCCAAATTTCCTTTTTTTTTATTACGAAAACACGGTTTGCTCTTCCAAAACGTGAAGTATCAATTTTTTGAAGCTCCATTGTGGATGAGCGAAAAATGGGGTGGTTGGGGAAAAGTTGCATTATTAAACAATATATTTACCGTTTATGTAATATTGCCGACACTTGCGGTAGAAATTTCCTTGCAGCCTCTACGTCAAAGAATCTTAAAAACTAACTAATGCGTAGATGACATTTTTTAGGTTATTGGCCGAATTTTATAAATGCACATTGCTATGCGTAAACCCCATTTTTAAAAGCTCTATATTCTAAGTGGATTAAAGATTATAATAAGGTATATCTACCACCGCATAGTCCTCGTTAGGGCAAACACTTCCGAAATGCCATGAAAATAGTTTTTATAAAGATTTGAAAATTTTAAAGAGTTTTATGGAAAGGATTGAAACATTTTTATATTTATACATTATAATATTTAAATTTAAAAAAGTATTACTGTGGCAGTGTGCCTTATTTATTGAAATGTTAGAAATTATGTGCCAAAATGAAAGTGGCGCGACGTTGCCTTAGTGAAAAATAGTGTTTAAATATTTGATTATTATATTCTGCTTTTGAAATTTCTTCTATATGCAAATTTTATTCCCTATATAATTATATTTAATCTAAATTCTGAAATATAAATTAGGTACCTATCGGTAATTATTTTGTTTTTGAGTATCTTCTAGTCACGTAAGATTTTCTTGCGTATAATATTTTATTGTGAGTGTATTAAGAGATGAGAAATCTACCTTGTGGTGTATTTTGTATGGAATATTATTGTTATTGTGAATAAATTGTTATTCTATTTAATCAGAGTATTTTATTTAAAAATATTGACTGCTGAAATGCTGACTGACGGTACTTCGTACCCAGTGCGGTTAGGCGGAATAAATATTGTAGGACATTTTATACAACGCCGTCTAACCTCAAACTAGGCACAACTTTTACTATGGGAACCAGGTAACTTATATTTTTTTTTTATTATTTAAAAGTAATGAGATGAACGATACGCTCTCCTGATAGTACGAGATAATGCATGGCCATGACCATTGCAGCAACACACAGAACCTTGAATAGCAAAACAAAGTCCGGGGTTAAAACGGCTAGCCAGCCCAGGGACAGCCCCGTTGGTACTATATGTGCCTTGAGAGCTGTAGGGCGTAGGTTCGATTCCCATTCAGGGCAAACATTTTCTGGATAAACAAATGTTTGTTCTGTGTCTGGGTATTCTGTATGTATTATAAGCATGTATTTACAAAAAAAAAGTATTTATGTATTCTATCAGTTATCTGACTTCCATCACACAAGCTATGCTTAGTTTGGGGCCAGATGGCGCTGTGTGTATAGTCCTACGATATTTATTTATTTAAAAGTTTGTCTCGACAGCCCAGTAATTTCGCTAGCTGCAGTACTTCAAACCGGAACACAGTAATGTTTATACACTACTGCTTGGCGGCAGAATATCTGGTACTGCGGTGGTACCTACCTAGACGACCTCCTGCTAAGGAAATCTACCACCAAGTAAACATTTATCTACTATTTATTTGTAAGTCATACCTATAACACCCAATCATACAACAAACATTTTTGCTTGTCACACAAATGTCTGTCCGGGATGGGAATCGAACCCATACTTGAAGCAGATACTCTAGTAAATGTGCTAACAGGGCAGTCAAAAACTATAGTATAATATATAGTAGTAGTAGTGTAGTATAGTATAGTATACCTCATTCGAAGTACTACCTTTAATACAGTGTTATATGCCAGAGCATCAGAAATGAGGGTGCTTGGTCATTACAAACCGTTTGCTGCTACGCGACGCTATAACTAGTAAGTAATAAAAGAGGATTTCAATGAGTTTATTACTAGTTCATGATTGTTTTAGCTTTTTTCTTCATTAGGATTATTCAATAGTTTTCCAAAGTCTACAACGTTGAGATCTTGGAGTTTGTCCATAATCTCAGATTTTAACTCGTCAATAGATGTTTGGATTTCATTTTCTCTCTCTATGTTTTCCCATTCGTCCGTATAAATAGTAGGTTGTTCGTCGATATCATTGCCCCACAGTATGTCGAAATTTCTTCTTATATCAGAAAATGTTTGCAAGACGCCGAGAAGTTCCCCTCCTGATTTCTGATCATTGAAATGTTTAAACTGATTAGTGAAGTTCATACTTATATCTCTGAGCATTATGGGATACACATGTTTGGTGACATCCGGTAGATCTGTATCATGTTTAGATTCTTTACTTTCAGCGGTACCTTTATTTACCTGCTCTTCAGCTCGCTTCTCAGCGTTTCGACCCATTTCATTTAATTCTTCCTGCAAATTTCTTATCAAACTCTCTAAATCAGATATTTGATTGTCTATATTGTTTGAAGCAGCTGCTACTGAATGACTAATAGTGGACTCTACAGTTAATCTTCTTGTGTTTTCAGAATTTTCTTCGGGTGATTTTGAAACTTGATATTTGATCCGATCTATGAGAGATTCGATAGAAGAACTGTCGAAGATGTTCTCCATCCGATCGCAGTTCTTAGGTGCTTCGTCCATTATTCCAAGTATCTTTTCATTCTCTCTTTACATTCTTCTTTTTTAGCTTTTCTTCTTAGTTCTTCACAGAGGTCAATTTCTGGTGGAGGAGGCGGAGGGGGTGGCGGAGGGCAGCCTGGCCAAGGTAAGTCTGGATAAGCAGCAGTAGCAGCTTCTATGGCATCGCAACGATCTTGTGTCGTTTTTTCCTTTTCCACTACACATACTACGATGTCATCTGAATTTGCGCGAACTGGTGGGTTTTTTACTTTTTCAATGCATATTCCAAAACATACTGGAGGTGGGGGCGGGGGTTCAATAGGAGGCTTGGGGCAAAATATAACACCCGCTTTTTCTTTTTCTTTCCTGCGTTGTATCTGACATGGGGTTGGCGGTTCCGGTTCAGGAATCGGTATAATAGTGCATACTTTTGTGTTTACGATATCACCTGGTTCCTTTTGTTTTTCTTTAACGTGGACGTGACATGGGTGTGGTTTTGATTGGGACGAGCACTCGTCTCTCGTCATTTTTTTGAAAGTTTTACTTGGTTTGCAAAGCAGCGGCCATTTTTACTCACAATTTTACATATAAAGATACGAATAGATTAAGTAACATTTTTAAATTGCCGATAATAAATCGGAAGGGTAATATTATGTAATTGTCATATTCTAAATATATCAAAGGCCCATCAGAAAAGTTTATTTTCAAACATTATAGAGCTTTTGAGAAAACAAAATACCACCGTTACATATTATTATAAATGTTTTTTTTTTTGCGCATCTCATTTAATTTTTTTTGTATGTCATAGAGTGTTTAGACCTCTTGGAAATCACAAGGTTTTCTTGTCTAAAAATTAAATAAGATCCCAAATGTTAAAATAAGGTTACTCTATAATTTACATTGAAATTACACCCTTTTGCCTTTATATACTCCAAGCTTATAACCCTGTAGACGTGACTATGGTGTGGGTAAAACTAAAATAATTTCAGCTAATGGGCCGAAAAATCATATAGTTATCGTCATTATCTCACTATTGTATGATTTGGAAAGCATGGCTAGAAGCGAAAAATTGAAAAAATATCCTATCTTCCCTACCAGTAAAGATAAGTGGAACAGGCGGAAAAAATATTCATTGCCACGTTTGTCCTGAGTGGGAATCGAATCCACGCCCTACAGCTCTTAAAGCATATACTACCAAATGAGTAAACAGGGCAACCAAAATCATCTTTGGAAAATCTTTATATAAACAGATATTCTAGTACTCGGCTGGCTAGCTACCACACTCAAGTTGAAAATCTGCCGCCTAGCACCTCACGATGTGATCCGACAGCCTCACTTGAGAGCTTCACTTCAAGCTAGGTGACCTTTACCATCTTCAACGACAACTTCAGCTGTGGTCAACCACCTAGCTTGTTTAAGATAAAGGAAAAAGATAGATGAAGCACTATGTTTCAGATCAGTCATATTTATTTAGTCTCATCACAAGAAGGGTCTTCCTTCTTCCTGTCTTCGGGGTTCTTGATCCTCTCGTAGCAAAGGGGGTTCCCAATGCATTGCAGTCTTTTGCTTCTCTCGTGCTTCGACTTCAAGCTGCATGGAGGTAGCGGGTCGCAAGGATGAGGGGGGATAACTTTAGTACAAGTCTTTGCGTACATGAAAGCACCAGGCTTGCACGAGGCTGGAAAAAGAAATGTTTGTAGATGATATTTGATTTCTTTATTACTAGTTTTGTTTTTTATTTGTCACTAGCGGACGCATCGCGTTTTCACCCGCGTAGTTCCTGTTCCTGTGGGAATACAGGAATAAAAATTTTTGAAATCGGTCCATTAGTTTCGGAGCCTATTCAATACAAAAAAACAAACGATCATATTTCCTCTTTATAATCATATAGATAGATAGATAGACAATGATGTTAGTCGGATTAGCTATTTGTTATGTATATATATTATGTCACAGCTGACGTTGGTCTTTATTTTATCTTTATGTACAATAATATCTGCCGGTGCAGAAAAAGATGAGGAAACCATAGCGTGGTGGTACTTTCTAGTACTTGACTGGCTACCTACCTTCAAATTGAAAAACTGCCGCCAAGCATTTAACAGCGTGTTCCGGCAGCCTCACTTGAGATCCAGTTGCATTCCAGGCTAGGTGTTTATCATCTTTGACTACACTACACTCGACACACTTAACATCAGATGAGCTGTGGTCAAACACCTGGCCTGTCAACCATTAAAAACCCTTGTTCTTGAGTCGGAATCTCTCAGAGAGTGCTGTAGATGTAATTAATTTAATAATCTAACTGATTTCTCCTGGCCAGGCGGGATTCTTGAGTCTCTCTTGACAGATGTATGGTTCAGGGCAGTCATTTAGTTGAAAGAATGGATCGCACGGTTTTGGCGGATCACATGGATGAGGGGGTATCGTTTTAGCGCATTTCTTTACGTCTACTTTTTGTATACCTAGTGGCATTTTGAATCTGAAACAAACAATTGATTGATTGATTTTTTTTTAATTTTTTTTAATAATTTGCCCTTTCGGGCAGGCTAAAGCTATAGAGCCATACTGCCTTGTCTTAAGTGTTATTTCAGCTGTATCTTAGCTATAGTTATCGTCAAAGTCGTCTTTGTCAAGTCCAGTTCGTGTCAGTTAATTCCAGTCATGCTTTAGTAAAGTAGTAGCAACTTTACTACAAAGCTTCGATGGAGTTTTGGAAGCCACACGAAAACTCATCTTTCACCACATTATATCATTTTCCCACACTCGCGCTTGTAATTCGGCACTTTATGAATAAAACACCACCATTTTTATGCATAAACACTCGACAAAACACTAGTTTTGGAAAAAAATACAACGGAGCGACACGACTCTTCCCGCGTTCCCGCCAAAACTCTTGATTGATTGATTAACATCAGGCAACCCGTCAGCTTGATTGCCACCTGTGGCATAAAAAAAAAAAAAAACAAATTTTGACATTATTAGTAGTAACATCTCTTAGTACCATCAGTTATCCGGCATGGTTAAAAGAAGCTATTACAATTGTTGATATGATCAACAAGCTGAATCTACTTAGCCTCCGAAAAACCTGGGTTCCATAATGTATCTTTTTCAGATTGTTTTTCGAATCATGATCTGATAATGTTTTTGACCTAATTCCAGTTTTGCAGTTCCTCTGCCGCACATCCCGTCACAGTAAAAATACTCATCCCCACATTGCACAAATTCTTTAACGTCAGGTTTTGGCCGTTGTAATTTCCGCACACTTGCATAAGGACAAAATGTATTTGCTACGAGGGTCTTCAAGACCTTTTGTCTTCAAGGTCTTCAAGAAGTTTTGGTAACACGTGTTAGCATCCGCCAGCCAAATGCTGTCTAAACTGTTATTTGGTCTGAGGCAGTGGGATAAAGGAAGTTTCGGCAGCTTAGTTGGAAGACCGTCTAGCTTCAAATTTAGTGGTCCTAGGTTCGTATACCACGGAATGCATCACAGTCTTTTCTAAGTTACGTGCGTATTACTGTGGACTTCGAACGGTGAAGGAAAATGTGGCTTTACCCTTATCACAATGAGAAAAAGTGCAGTGCAGAAGCAATAGGGCAGTTTATAAAATCTGGGTTGATTCGGTGATTCGGAGTGTGATACGACGTCGATGGTGATGATCATGTATTACATTAAGTGATCGTTTATGCCACGTTCATAAATAAATTACTGCTTTCAAGACTTACATTGTAAGGAGGAGGAAGTTGTGTTTTAAGGGGTTTTTTAGTGAGCAGAGTGGTTGCGATGATCTTTGTCCTTGCAGCAAGACTCTTTCCGAGAACAATCACAACATGGTGTCGGTTTGCTTTCAGTCTGGAGATTCTGCAGTTCCACAACGAGTGGGGCGAGAGGGACAGCACATTTCCTCTTAGAGCAAGTCTTGGCACAAGTTTTGGTTTTGTTATGCTGATCTGACATGGCTGTTGTTTTAATTATGATTTTACAACATTTTTTTCAGCGTCATTTTTGTGGAAAACATGCTGGACATTTGTTTTCTTGATGCGTGTAAAAGTTTCATTCTTTATGAGAAATGTCAGAGTCGGAGTTAAAGAACGTACTGGTTGAATTGTTGGTGGCCAGTAAAACAGGTGGCCAGAAAAAAAGTTTTCATGTTAGTTTATAAATTACGGAGTTTGGAGGTGTAATAAACATTAAAAAATGCAACCATAGTGAGAACCTTCTCCCTAAGTCGGTTAAAAGTTGTCCCAAATCATAAAGGGGCAGTAACCAGAAAGATAAATGTTTATTTTTGCGACGAATAAATAATAAACATAGGTTTGTTACCTATGTTTAATGCTTCGTTAATTTTCTTCGCAAGTTTAAACTTTTTTGGTGCACACAAGGTTCAATAACTTAAATACAAGAGTATACTTATGTTATTTTCATCTACGGAATATGGAGCTTATATATTTTGAAGAACATTAACAACTTTTAAACATGCCGTTTCAATATTTCTTCCCCTTTGCCCCGTTTGACGCTAGCGGCACAAATCTTAGACAAAACAGCCTCTCAATCATGGAATAATTAGAGTAAAGTGCATCTATGCCTACTGTTCTAATTTACAAGATGTGCACTTTTTTCTTGTACACCATTTGTGAGAGCAGCTCTGCTACTCGCTTAGTAGCTATTATTTAGAACAAACATGGTTTTAACAAAAAGTAAAAAAGAGGCAGTGGCAATATAATTTATTAACTTATTTGTTTATTTTCCATCATTATCGTCGTCAAAAAACGAGCTTGCTGTAGATCTTTTAGACAGAGGAGAATCCGATTTTGGTTCAGAAAATATTGAATATATTTTGTTCTTTAAAGCAGAAAATACGCCATTTGCTGCATCAGGAGTCAATGTATGAGATGATTCATCACCTTTCTTGGGTTGGTCATAAGCAGAACTAGAGTCGTTAAATTTTCCGAAGCTTTTAGGGAGATTCTCCAAACTCTTTGTTATTTTATTGCTGAGAATATTTAAAGCTGAATCAGCTGTTTTTAAAACCTTTTCAATTACTTCTACACCCGGGCCAGGTTGACTGTTTTCTTCGATAGTATCTTCTTTTTTCTTTCGGAAGAAACCAATATTTTTTATAGTTTCAGAACTTTTATTTTCAAGGTCTTTTTCACACATTTGTATATTAGTGTTCGCTACCTCTGCAGCTTTGATTTTTGCAAGAGCTTTAGCGCTTTCTGAGCCTATTAATGCTACTGCATCTTGGGTTGTTTTGTATACTATCCCCATAAAATCTTCCATAGCTACCTTTATTGTAGACATGGCTTTACTATGAGCCTCAACAAAAGACTTTTCAGACGATGAATCATTCTCAAATATAATATTTGGGACAATATTTCCAAGATCAACCTTATTTTCTTCTGTATTTTTTATTTCATTCCACTCTATGTTTGAATTAGAATCGGTTACTATAATAACATCACCTGAGCTTTCATTAGGAATTTTATCTGCATTTAAATCTGTTACTAGAACTTCATCTGAGTTTTCGATTGGGTCTGTATTCAAATCAGATGTTAAGGTTTCACCTTCATCTTTATCAAAATTACTTGAACTACTTTTTGGACTACATATTTTTTTCTGTTTAGGTTTGCAATTAGGTGGTTTTTCACATTTTGGTGGTCTATGCACAGGTATACCACATGGTGGTTTCTGCTGTGGAGACCCCGGAGCAGATTTTCTTGCCTCATTAAGCTCTCTACAAGCTTGTTTGCATTTTTTCACATCTTCTGCTTGGTCACAGTCAGTAAGACATACTTTATCAGGATCCGGATCCATGCTTAAATATGAAGTTTGTGCGTCTACTTTATTTATTAAAGTATGTTCTCCGATACGTTCTTTTATTCTACTTGAAGATTTTTGCGAGTGATAAACTTCCAAGCTGGGATAGAAATCCGGAAAATCTTTTCTTGCTGATCTAAGAGCTTCTCTTACAAGAACTTCACAAGACTCAGTATTTTGTTTAGGAGTGAAAATGGGATGTATGACTTCTCTAGTGTATTTATATCTACTTGCTCTGCTGTTTTCGCTTGTTGTTGGGTAATCCTTAACTTCTTCAGTTACGAATTCTTTTACAATTGTTACAGATTTAGGATATTCGGGATCTTGGATTATTTGACAGTATTCAAAGACAGTATTTACCTTATTTTGGTTTTTATCATAAGTTTTCTTTGGAAGTGGCGATACGAATAAAACTGATGAGGCACTAGTCTGAGTAAATTGATCCCTGTCTTCATTTATATAATTAAAATCAGCTTCAAAATGTTCAGAGACCATAATATATTGAGAGAGACCAGTGAATTAATTAGATTATTTCATTATGGCAGTAAAATTTATTCTCTTTACATTTTGTGTATCGTGTAATGTTTTTGACGAATTATGTTTGGATAGTAGATATTACTTGGAATTAATTTTTAAATTTTCAATATGTTTTTCTAATTATGCCATTTTGTATTTTGATGGCAATTTGTCACGATGACAGTCAAAAGCAGAAGACTAACTTTTTGGTAGAAGATAAAAAACTTAAGGCCTGCTAAAATTATAAATCTTTAGGTTTTATACTTTTAAACTTTTAAAATTAAATTTATTAGAGGTACAATACATATTTTTTTATATTCTTAAGAGTCCAAGTTTAGGTAAGTCCCGCCGCAGTATTAGATATTCTGCCGCCAAGTGGTAGTGTTTACACATTATTATCCATCATACAAGCTTGGCTTAGTTTGGGGTCAGATGATACTGTCAGATGATCCTGCAGCATTGGTTTTACTTAATTATTTTCATTGAAAAATTTGATGATATTCTAGCTCATATTATAAATACGAAATTAAGTTTGTCACATCTTAATTACTCAACCGTACATCATGAAATTTTACAAACGTTGTCAGTGGTACAAAAAAGAATACAGGGTATCTTTCATCCAGAAAAAAGTAGTATTCCCGAAGAAAAGAAAATTTAACTAGTTTTTGTCCTCAGATTGGCAACTGCTAATATTTGGAAACTACATACTTTGTAAAGGTTAAAATAGTGAGAGAAATGGGACGCTTTTCTAATAGTGAGAGATAACGCATGCCCATGGCCATTGCAGCGATAACGTTGAGTGGCAAAGCAAAGTCTAGGGTATCGCAGTTTTAGCGCTCATTACTTGAGACTTTTGATAGTTATTCGTAACAGCCCCGCTAGATGCAATATCTTTCACACCGGAAAACAAACACACATTATAGTGTTTAAGTACACATTATAGTGGAGCCTTGGAATCAGCAAGTTGAAGTGGCAGTGGGCAGGGCACATAGCACGTAGATGGCTCATGGGGCTACAAAGCTCTGGAGTGGAGACCACGAACACGTAAGCGCAGCGTAGGTCGACAGACGACCTAATAAAGACCGCAGGAACGCGCTGCATGCGAGCCGCTTCCGATCGTTCTTTGCGGAAGTCAATGGGGGAGGCCTATGTCTAGCAATGGACGTCACACGGCTGAAATGATGAGTGAAATCTTAAAATATAGAAAGAACAGAGGCGCTTAAGTCACTTTATTCATAATTTATTCAGTCTCCATCGATTCCTTGGCTGCTTTATTTTTGGCACGAGCGCAAACCCCCGTTTCTGGGTTTTCCGGACAAGCATCAGGATCGTATGGTGCTGGCGGAGGTGGTTCTGGAACATAACATGGATCTTGTTCATCTGCACACATGGGCGGCTTTGGTTTCTCTGCCTCTTTAAATGTTTTTGATCGAGGACAAAAAGGTGGGTCTTGCCCCGGATCCAAGCAATGATCGTGTGTTTTAGGGCACTCTTTTTTGTAACTCCTCGGGCATTGCCTTGGCTGGTAACCCGAAGATGTATTCTGATCTTTTTTGTCGCTTTTCTTCATTTTATTTGATGTTGTAATATATATGAGGATGAGCAGATTAAATAAAACGATAGAAAGTTATGTTTACATTTTGTTGATCTAAAAAGATTGATTTGAGTTGTAAGTTGGCGGATTTAAAACCATTTTTCTTTAATATTCAGTGCATTTTGCTTTGACTAAGGTATTTTCATATCTTCTCAAGCTCAGTAATTATACTTTGGAGACGTATGTTATTTTCTGTTACTAGATTAAGGCATTTAAGTTCTATGACATTTTGATATTTGATGTTTCTTCTTTGCATGATTACCAAAAAGTTATAATAGGGTTTATCAAAAAGTATTAACTTTGATAATATAGATAATCATTGCTTGTCTTTTTTCATTAAGTAGAAAAAATAGCAGTTCATATTCCTTGCTAGGAGTTTTAACATCTTCGACAGCATCTGATGTTAAGTGACGGAATATAAAATTAAGTGAGCTGTAATCAATCAACATTAACTATAATGTATGAACAACAAATTATGGCTGCCAGGCTAGTGCTGGCTGTGGTGTCTGACCACAGTTAAGCGATGGTGTGTTCGAATATGTAAACGCACCTTGTCCGGAATTCCTATTTAAGACTGGCTAACAAAAGAATCAGCTGGAACACACAGTCAGTCTCTTGGCGGCAGATTTTAAGCCGTGAGGATTGTAGCTATCTAGCCGAGTACTAGTTACCCTGCCACTATGGTTTCCTCACGTTTTTTTTCTAATAATTATCAGCAACTCAAGCTCATTGTTCGGATTTGGGCCGCCCGGCGTTTGATCCAATCGCACTAACCACTAGGCTATCTATCTTACCTAACAATATTACAAATGTTAAAGTTTGTATGTTTAGATGTTTGGATGTTTGTTACTCAATCACGCAAAAACGGTTGAAAAGATTTGGATGAAATTTGACACACATTGATTGTTTATTATACCTGGATAAACATATGTATACTATATGATCCTTTTTATATCAGAAAAGTGTTAGTTTCTTATGGAATTATCAAAAAACGAACAACTGAATGTATCCTATTGAAATTTGGTACAGATGCGAATAAAAGGTATCCTTTATCTTAATTTGTTACTTACTGTTGGTAATAGGTATACAACCTATACTGTATGCACACCTCAACTATCTAACCTTCGTACAGAAATGAGACAACGATCGTCATTCGTTTCGTGTGTCTGAAAAATATCGTCTGTAAGAAAATGTTTTAAATTGTTTTACGTTTTTCATTATTATAAATAATATCTTTATTTTGAAGCAACCTGGGTTTTAATCGATCCCTAACATAACATGTGGTAGCAGAGCGTGGTTGCTTCGCTAATAGAGGTTTGTACTTAAAGAAAAATGGATAAGTCATCTTACCGTATAGAAACACTAACTAAAGAAAATTATGATACATGGTGTCTACAAGCACAAGCAGTCCTAGTGAAAAATGAACTGTGGGAATTTGTATCAGGTGCAAAAAGTTTCGAAAATACGGCGAGAGATGAATTTGAAAAACGGGATCAATTGGCGAAAGCAGAACTATTTCTTCTTATTTCTCCACCTGAGCTGAAACAAATCAAGACATGTGTCAGTGCGAAAGATATATGGGAAAAATTGAAATCAACATACCAAAGTTCAGGCCCTGCGCGGAAAGCTACGTTACTGAAACAGTTAGTACTAAAGCAACTAAATGCAAATGAAGATGTACGAGATCATCTTAACAACTTCTTTGATATAGTTGACAAACTCGCAGATATGGACGTTAAGATCCATCCAGAGCTGTTAAGTATAATGATGCTATACAGTTTGCCTAAGAATTTTGAAAACTTTCGCATTGCAATCGAATCTCGAGATGAACTGCCAAGCCCAGAAGATCTGAAGATTAAAATTATTGAAGAAAATGAAGCCAGGAAAAACAACAAAGTCAAAGACGAAATTCCAGAAGCATTTTATTCAAAAAAGAAAGCCAAGTTCTGTAAAATATGCAAGAAAAAAGGACACACAGCCGAATCATGCTGGAATAAAAATAAACCAGACAAGAAAAAAGAACAAGGAAAGAAAAGTGATTCAATGTGCAATGTAATGTCACCTTGTTTAAAAGTGAGTCCATCAAACATGTGGTGCTTAGACAGCGGCTGCACATCACATATGTGTGCACAAGAAGACAGTTTCAAAACAATAGAACCAGAAACTGGGTCATTACGACTAGCGTCAAATAGTCACACCATAAATGTTGAAGGTAAAGGCAAAGTATGTTTCGATAAAAATGATGGAACAGTTACTCTACTGAATGCCTTATATGTGCCTGCTTTGTCCACCAATTTGATATCAGTAGCTAAAATAACTGAAAGAGGACACCGCGTCATTTTTGAAAAGAATAAAGCTTACGTCAAAAATGAAAAAGGTCAAACAACCTTGACTGCTGAAAAAATAAATGGATTATTTTACGTCAAGAGTTGTGAAAAAGCTAATGTGGCTCACACTGCTGGAACTGATCTGGAACTTCAGAAATGGCATCAAAAATTAGGCCATCTAAATGAAAGTGATTTGAAATTAGCTGCAACGCGAAAACTCATAAAAGGTCTAAAGCTGAAGTCTTCAGAAAAGTTACCCAATTGCGAGGTATGCATAAAAGGGAAAATGTCACGTCTGCCATTTCAGTCTGTAGATGGACCACAGTCTACACAGCCATTGGAAATAATCCATACTGATGTATGCGGCCCGATACAGCCTGAATCTCTAGCAGGAGCTAGATATTTTGTGACATTTATAGATGACTATACTAAGTATTGTGTCGTCTACTTTATTAAAAATAAAAGTGATGTTTTTGAGATATTCAAAGAATATAAAAACAAAGTAGAAAAGTTTCATGATAAGTATAAAATAAAGAATTTGCAATCCGATAATGGGACCGAATACCGCAACAGAGATTTCGATTCTTACCTTAAAGAGAACGGAATAAAACGAAGACTAACTGCACCATATACACCACAGAATGGTCAAAGTGAGCGAAAAAATAGATCTCTATTAGATAGAGCTCGTTGCCTTATGATTGAAGGTAAATTACCTCAAAAATTATGGGCAGAAGCGGTATATACAGCAAACTATCTCATAAATCGAAGTCCGGCAAAAGCTCTGAAAGGATGTACACCATATGAAAAATGGACTGGACGTACACCATCAGGAAAGCATCTCCGCATTTTTGGATGTAAAGCTTTTGTTTTGAATAAACATAGAAAAGGGAAGTTTACACCAAAAGCATCAGAGGGAGTTTTCGTTGGCTATGCCCAAAATGCAAAAGGATATAGAATCTACTGTCCAGAAAAAGATGTTGTGATGATAAGCAGAGACGTGAAGGTCATAGATAGACTGTATTATCACAATGACAACACTGAATACGACAGTGACTATAATGATCTTTTCGGCAAACAGGAACATTCCCAACCTGAAAGAAAAGAGAAAAGAAACAAAAAAGGTTACAAACCCAATGTTGACATCGTTCAAATTCCTATAGAGTCAGCTTCAGAAAACAATTGTCCTGAAAATCCTGAATATTCCACCAGTCCTGAAGAAGTAATTGATGCTTCAAGTCAGAATGGAGGAAGCGTATATCAGCCTGAAATAACTAGCGAAAATGCTAGACCTCAACGACAAAGAAAATGTCCTAACTGGCAAAAAGATTACGTTCTTAATCAAGAAGAATCTTCATCTTCTGATGAATATCAGGAAATATCAAACTTAAATGTCAGAGATATTGACGAAATTGTATATCTGAGTTATTTGGGTAACCAAAACGTAAAAGCTAAAGAATGGCAGGAAGCTATGAAAGCAGAAATAAAAGCACATATTAAAAATGCAACTTGGGAAATAAAGAAAAAAGATGGATGTGACAAAAACATCTTGGAGCTGAAATGGCAATCTTGATGAGAAAATAGTCATATAGAAAATAATAGAAAAAGCCAGATTTTTTGGAAGAGTATATAACAGAAATCCTTATCGATGAAAGTTCAAATGAAGATTTGACAATTTATCATAAAGCTAAGAAAATGCTGGAAGATTCAACAAAAATGAGAGGAGAAAAAGTATGTTTATTTAAGAAAAAAAAAAAACATATTGGCTCAAACAAATAAAATAAATAAAAGCAATCCGGACGACAAAGGTATAAAAAACTGGACAGTGAATTGAGGAGACTAGGCTTCGTGCCGTCAACAGCTGATCCATGTGTCTATATCCTGAAGAAAGGAGGAGCTAAAGTTCTTCTAGGAAACAATTTTGTCGGAATGGAAATAAAGTTAAACACGATAAGATAGAAATGAAACAAGAAACAATATTGATTTACAATGATAATGTAATCAAGCTGCATTAAAACTGTGTAAGAATTCCATAGTAAGCAGCAAGACAAAACACATAGATATCAGAATCCATTTCCTGAAGGAGCATATATCAAATGGGACAATATCAGTCGACTATATGGAGACATCAAAGATGTTGGCAGATCTTTTAACTAAAGGCTTGCCTGGTCCTCGTCTTCAAGAACTGAGGAGATCCTTAGGATTACGATAGTATCGGTGTGAGGAGGAGTGTTGGTAATAGGTATACAACCTATACTGTATGCACACCTCAACTATCTAACCTTCGTACAGAAATGAGACAACGATCGTCATTCGTTTCGTGTGTCTGAAAAATATCGTCTGTAAGAAAATGTTTTAAATTGTTTTACGTTTTTCATTATTATAAATAATATCTTTATTTTGAAGCAACCTGGGTTTTAATCGATCCCTAACATAACACTTACACGTTTCATTTCTCTTTGGACTTAATTCTAAAGTAAGCTAGCGTAAGTTAGTAAAATTATAAAAGCGTGTTTGATTCATTTAATTATTCTAGAAGACTTTATTTTTTGTTTGTTCCACAAGGGTTATTTCTGTCAATATTTGCATCAGGGTCGCAAGTGTACTTTCTTTTTTTATTTTTATTCCTATTTGCGTTGCAGGGATCGTCAGAGTTACATTCTGGGGGTTCTGGGTTTGTGACTCCTCGCAAACGATCTGGGACTATTGTGCAAGGTTTTTTATCTTTATCAGCCATTTCGTTTCTATCGTTTTATTTATACTAGTATGGTCTTATTCCATTTTGTTTGTAATTTTCTTTTCTCTTCTTACGTGTTTGCTGAATGTTCTTCTATTTTTATTTTATTTAGAATTATATGTTGTATTGTAGTTTGATTTGGTTAGTTCATTATCATCAAACATGAAATTTTATATAAATGCTCTACATTTTCTGGGGAATACAATACAACCTGAGAATACAACGTTCAAACTTGACGTTGGTATCGATAACTAGTTTGGTATGTTTTTTTCCTTTGTTTTTGGTTTGGCACTTTGTGCATTTGCCAAAGTTTTTTTTTTTTTTTAATATTGAATAGGTTTGCGCTTGAACACATCCTGCCTGATGTGAAGCATCGATGCGGTCAAGTACCTATGTCAAGTATTTAAAATAAATCTAAGTCACACAAAGTAAGTTAGGGTCAAGTCTAGTTATGTTTAGTGAAGTAGTGTTGACTTTACTACGCGGAAAGCCACGTCACCACATCATATCACTACACCTACATTCACGCCAATAATTTGGCGGTTTATGAATAAAACACCACTATTTTTATACATACCTTAACACTCGAAAAACACAAGCTTTGGACAACAATGAAGCGACACAATCTTTCAGTGTTCAGTGTTTTCTTAATGATTGTGTTTTAATTATAATCGACGTCATAGATAGATAGATAGATTGATTGAAACCTCAGAGGAATAATCTTATGAAGGGTCCAAGATTGAAACCTTACCGTTGTCAGAATGTAAAGAGAAGAAAAAAGTTGTCAACTTTACTTTATAGTTTTTAATCTGGGGTGTCCATGAATGAATTAATCATTATGTACTCTAGTTACAATCTGCGCGTCTTCAAGTCACTAGTAAAAATTAATGAAGTATATAATAAGGTAATATAATTTTATAACACCATTATCAGAGTTTTGTCAAAGTTTCTTAAACTATTGCTAGTACTTTCAGGGTGTTCTTAACCATATTGAGCGCCGCGAAAATGCGAAAATCAGCCTGTGCCTATCTTGCCAACATAAAAAAAATATTTTCTGGGTTCCATTTTTTTTATTAAATACTTTTTTTTATGGTCGACAAGCTAGATGTTTAACCACAGCTCACCTGATGTTTAGTGACGGTGCGGTCGAAGATTGTAAAGCGCACCTAGCCTAGAATATAACTGGCTCTCAAGTGAGGCAGCCGAAACACACCGTTAGGTGCTTCGCGGCAGATTTTCAACACGATACGGTAGCTAGCCAGCCGAATACTAGAAAGTACCCTACCACAATGACATGGTTTCCTCACGTTGTTTTCCTAAAACGTAGGATGCCAAAACAAAATAAAGAAGAAAGCTGAAGTGGCAATGAGCTGGTCGTGTCTGTCGCAGAACTGATAACCACTGGGGTAGACGTTCTAGAGTGGAGACCGTGAATTGGCAAATAAAGCGTAGGACGTTCTGGGACTCGATGGAGTTACGATATACGTACGACAGCTGGTGGTGGATAGAAAGCAACAAGCCGAAGATTGGGCTGAGTGACGTGTCTTGGGAGATACCCTATGTCCAGCAGTGGACTTCGATAGACTGATGATGATAATGATGAGGTACAAAAAAGGTTTGTATTGAATGTAAAATATATTTGTTTACTTATAAACCAATAAAATAAGTACTTCTTTTTTATAAATTCATATGCCTTTATTTCGTACTGGTGCGTTTTTCTTACAAATTAGGTATGTATAATTATTAAAAATTAAACGAAATTCATATTTATTTGATCTATTATTATTAAAATGACATACATTTTATCACTTAAATCGATATGCTTTCAGAAATTAAAAGCAAAATAATAAATAAATTGAAATAGTTATGCGCGAAAAAATTAGTTACCTACTTACAGAAATATGTAAAATAATTATAATGTTTACAATGCTGTTTTCCCCTTTTCTGGCAATAAACCAATAAATGCGTAGACATCAAATCAATTACTATATAATTAAATATTTAATCTATTCAAAACAAATATCCGTATTGAACATTGTGACATGATGAGAATCATTACTTGTATTTTAAATTTTTGGACATTGAGTACATTCCTCGAATATAACGAAAAATGTTTGATTTTGAATATTTATAATTGAAAAAATTTCATGATTCTCATCTTTTTGTAACACATTAGTGATTTATTTAAATACTTAAATAATGTTCCTATTTATAGCGAATTCAATTTTGTATTTCACAGAATTGAACACGTATATTAATCTGAACTGCGCTTTTAGGCAAGACATAGCAAACAAAATAAATATCAAAGGAAATTTCACACAGCATCATTTAGTCCCAAACTAAGCAGGAACCAGATATCTAACTGATAGGATACTAACAAACGTTTCATATTTATACCGAATAAGCATTTATGTTCGTCACATAAGTTTGTCCTGGATGGGGATTGAACCCAGCTCAGGATAGCTAAATGAGCCAGGGCAGTCATTGATTTATTTCTGCTAGAAAAGGGTCGGATATTACGTCTTTGGTGACAAATTATTGCTTCTTTTATACATAAAAAGGTAGAATATACTTTACTGGGATGTTAGTTAAAAGTCTTTGGCGTTTCTCTAAACTGTATGATTTTCAAACAAATCATATTCATTAGCGGATTTTAAAATCTATTGAGAACGATAATAATTTATAGAGAAGTACTAAGGCCATATTTACATTTTTTCATCTCAATTTTTACATTATTAAACTGAGAAATAATATTAACTAAAAATTGGACGGAAACGATAAGAATACATTTTTAATAATAAAAAATACATTACAATAAAAAAAGAACAGATTTGAACATATAATTATATTAAATTGTGTATATATTAATATGCGTTTTGTTACGACTATTGTCGTGTACATTTATAACTATAATTTTTATATAAAAAAAGTAAAAAACACAAATAATCTCAATAGTAATTTCAAAATAATCTAAACAATTAAGCGGCTGACTTGCACATCTGTTTGTAAGGAAGCTTCAGTCAAGGAAGCATTTTTACAACAATTACAAAAATAAATTACAATAACTTAGACAATAAACATAACGACAGATAAAAAAGTACTTATTCTTGTGCATCTTGGACAGCTCATGGAAAATATGAAGTTGCAAAATGTTATAATCTAATACCACAAAATGAGGTAAAATAAAAGAGAAAACATCTTAACGCCTAGAATGACATGATTTTATTTTAACAGACAATATTTACATTACACAAAGAATTTTGGCTTTCTCATATTTTAACATAATTTTATAAATTACATTATATTAATAATGAGTATAAAACAATAGCAGAAAGAAACAAATGAGAAAGCAAAGTAGCTACTGACCTTAATAATAAAAGAAGTAATATTAACCGAATTGTACATAAAATTATAATAATCTATCTACACAATATGAGATTTTCTAAAGGAATGAATAAAGGTTCAACTAAAATTCTCACAAACGTATTAATTTTATTGTTAATAGTGTCCAATATCACTTTTTTTCGTTGATCGCCGATAGCTACTCGCACGGCGTTCGCTGGTATCTGAAAAGAAGCAAATCTAAATTTAAAATAAATTTTTCACTCAAATATAAAATAATCGATAAATTTTTCATTATATAACAGTAATGAGACAAACGTGGACGAAAGAGATAACGGATGTCCATTACTATTTCAGCGATACACAGAACTTAGAGTCCCAAAACAAAGTACAGGGTATCGCTGCTTGGGCGCTGATTACTGATGGTTAGTCTCAAAAGCCCTGTAATGTCATTAGCTGCAGTACCCTTCAAACCGAAACAGAAATATTTACACACTGCTATTTTGCAGCAAAATATCTAGTTGCGGTGGTACCTACCTAGACGACCTCCTACTAAGGAGATCTACCACCAAGTACTGTGGGTATATATGATAGCATATTTTTATTTGATAGCAATATTGGCGGACATTTCACTTCATCCAAACTAAGCAAAGATGCTGTACCTACTACGGAAACCAGATAAGTGAAAGAATACCTAATACAAGATCGAGCTGAATCGAATCAGTACTAATACAGGGCTATAAACTTGAAGTGTACTAAGCTAAAAGGTCATTATACTTATCATTAAGAGAATCTTTTACTATGTACACAAATCTAAAATTCAGAAAAAAAGGTCAGAGCTAATTCATATAAAAAGTATATGGAACTGGAGTTTAAGATTTTTGATTCCAATTTAGGAATTGTGCCATAAATACAATGTGTAGATAATGATTAGTATAATGACCCCTTTCACCTTAGTGCACTTGAAGCTTATAACCCTGTCCAGGAGAAGAAGCTAAATATCTATGTCAGTGTCACAGCAAGTTGAAAGATACATGATAAGTTTCTGCTTACCCCCTACGGAATAAAGGCGGGATTATATATAATTATGTATCTTATGTGACATTAAAATAGATTAAAGTAAAGATGTCACGACTAGAAAAAATGTGAGACCACAAGAAATGCAATTAAAGGAATTCCAATCCCAACTCATATTAGCACTTTCTTACATAACAATCAGAATAATTCTGCAGGAAAATTTGTAACATCAGAAACCAATTCAACATTCTTGACATTTCAATCACGGGACCCCATTATATAAAAATAACAGATGTATTAATATAAAAAATCAGGAGCACAATACATTCTTTCGCACATTTGTCGACCTGTACCGTATTGGTCCCTAAGGGGCTAAGGGGGCCCTGACAAAGGGCTGGAGCCTTCCCATGGGCCCAGGAATAAGTTACTAGGGGCATTAAATTTAAGTGATTCCTCAGCGAACACTTTAAAAGTTGTCTAATGAAAGGGATAGGGGCACTGAATTGTTTCTTTGGAGCTATAAATTTCGAAGGTACTGTTTCGAAGATCGATGGCACATACGAGTATATATTACCTATGATTACCATAGAATCAGTCTTACGCGAGACTGATATCCACAAAAATAAAAATAAAACTAGAGTAACCATTGAATATAATACTTTGTGTATTTTTTGTTTCACTAATTTTAACTATTCAAAAGCTCCATACCATCATTAGATTGGCAAATTTTTATTTGAAGATCTTTGTCAATAATATAAAATTTTGTAGGAATATGTTAGGATTCACTTATGATGATGATGATGATGACTTATGGCGCTGAAACGTGGTCTCTGACTGTGTGCCTTCTTGGAAAGCTCAAAGTGGCACAACGAGCTATGGAGAGGGCTATGCTCGGAGTTTCCCTGCGAGATCGAATCAGAAATGAGGAGATCCGTAGACGAACCAAAGTTACCGACATAGCCCAACGGATTAGCAAGTTGAAGTGGCAGTGGGCAGGGCACATAGCACGCAGAACTGATGGCCGATGGAGCTGCAAAGTTCTGGAGTGGAGACCACGGACCGGCAAGCGCAGCGTAGGACGTCCACCCACAAGGTAGACAGACGAACTAGTAAAGACCGCAGGAACGCGCTGGATGCGAGCCGCTTCCAACCGATCTTTATGGAGGTCAATGGGGGAGGCCTATGTCCAGCAGTGGACGTTCTACAGCTGAAATGATGATGTTAGGATTCTATAAGTTTTCACGGAAACAGTATTAACAAAGTTTCTATTGCAGTCGTTTCGCTAAATGTTAAAGTTCAAAATCCCTTGTCTTCAAAATGTTATTTTTCATAGTGTGTTCCTACAGCTTTGATGTATCACCCGTGGGACTGGGAATTCACATCTAATTTGATGGTGGGATCAAAACAGAGCACTGTGAGAGTGGTTCTTTATCCTCAAAGCAGTTTTTGATCAATTGTTGATGCCAAATTTGCTACTCAATAGAGCCTTATTGATTCGGATACCGTTTTTGCTCGAACTAAATTTGAGATATTTGTTGTAAATGGGTTTTAGAATTACTATGATGTGTATATAATTAATTTTTTAAGTAATAAGAACCTTTAGAAACATTGACTGGTTCTGTCATATTCTCATCATATTATCAACTTCATTCATTGTTAAGGTGTTTTATGAAGAATAAACAGATTGTTCTTCTTTCTTTGCTATCTATAATTAAGCTACTACTTGTTACACTAGGGAACAATACATAACTAGTTTTGCTAGCTACCTTTTTAGGTAATAGAGTGAGAAAAGAATACCTAGTCACCGTTGCCTATAGACCTCTTCAACAGTTAGACCATTGTCAGCACATTATCTATATTCTTCCAGGTAAGGATATTTGGGACAAATCTTTACATTAGGTACTTTAAAATGAGCTAGCTTTGAAGATATGCTGATCTCTTCGGGCGAAGCCTTCGTATAATTATGATAGAACTTCACTTACACGTAAGTTCATTTAATCACTAATTATTTATTTATAATCGCGCAAAAACGGTTCAATGTATTTAGATGAAATTTGGCACACAGATAGTTTATTATGGATTATAATTTAGGATACTTTTAATCTCAGAATTTTTTTACATTCCTGTGGGATTGACAAAAAACGAACTATAAGACGTATCCACTTTGGTGTCCACACATCCAGATGTGTCTTATATAAAAGGTATTTTTTATCTTAATCTAGTAAAAAAATAGCACAAGTTTCATGGCTATTGCTTATTTGTTACTTACCTACACATATTTCATTTCTGTCTGAACCTAATTCAAAGCAAATACGGACGAAGTCGCGGGCGTAAGCTATTCTTATATAATTAGTAATCTAGGACACAAACTATTTTTCACACTCATCCAAATTTGACTGTTACAGTGTGAATAAATAACAAATATACACACTCACACATTTTTGGATTTAAAATGTTTAATTAATTACAGTATCAATAAATTTTAAGCCTAACTTGCAATTTATCTTTCCATCGATAACAAACAGCACAGGTGCGAACATAAGTCCCTGCGGCACACCTGTGCTCGACTGAGGTTCGGAGTGATAAACCGTTTCAGATTTATTCAGTACTGATGGTCATTTATTGTTCAGTGGTTGTTTTACAGAGTAACAGTTAAAAGGTAATAAAATCTGGTAACACTTAATGTGTTTGTGGTTAAACGCTTTTGAGCTTTCGTCGTACTCAGAGGTTGTCTTAATTTCTTTTTTCATTTAACTTTTTATTTAACTAATTTGCTTTTTGTAACTCATTTTCGGCTGTCTATTTAAGATACCGTTTGGCTTCCAATCTGGGGGGGGTATTAATCTCACGGTACCACCTCTGTCTTTTCTAAGTTATGTGCGTATTCCAACTTCAACGTTAACTTCAAACGGTGAAGGAAAACATCTTCAGGGACTCCTTAAAAAATGGTTTCCGGAAATGTGTGAAGTCTGACAACCCACACTTGGTCAGCGTGCTTGACTATGGTCTTAGCTTTCTCACAATGAGTAAAGACCGGCGCCCAGTTGTGGGACAGCTTAGAAAACCGGGGCTGATCCGGAAGCGTTAATTTTCAAACGAACTATCATTTAACCCTCCTATTATACCTGTTAACGATTTTTTTAACGGTTGTTTCGATGAGCAAATTTTCTAGGTAGTCAAGTAATCTGGGAAATTTAGTGATGCTCAATACTTTTTTGCGTAAGTCAAATATCATTATTTACCTTACTAAGCAACAGCTAAGCTAAAAAAGGAAGGTTATGCGTTTGACCTGTATGTATGTATGACCGTTCCTATGTCACCTAGTAACCACTAAATGGCTGAACTGATTTTAATGAATGATTTGTCTTAATATTTGTTTTTATTGCGAGAGTCTCACTGTTAAAATTATAAAAAATCAAAATTACCATTTCTTATTTTTATGCAAAAGTTATATAAAATTAAACTACAACGCCAATACACAACGGCGTGCGTTTGCACAATTCGTATACTTTTAGCAGCTATATTTAAACAAAAAAGCAGATGTCTTTTGTCAAATTGATTTAATTTTATATAAATCTGTGATACAATACCCACCGCTTCTATTGATCTTCGTTATGTATTTTTTTGCTTATAGATGAGATGAACTAGGTAGACGAGTCGCATAAGTCGTATTACCTTTGGAGTAAAAAATATCTGTTTCAAAGAAACATTTCTCAGCTTGTGCTACGCTCACATAGTATAAAGGACGAGAAAGTAAGCGAATAGAATCATTCTCTTTAGTTTGTTAGTTTGTATATTTCTGTTCAGTCCTTTGTGCCATTAAACAACATATCTCGAAAAAAAGAAATATTCTAGAAAATTTCACACAGCGCTATCTAGCATTTATCGTCACATAAATGTTTGTTTTAAATCGGAGTTGAACCCACGCCCTACAGCACTTGAAACAGATGCACTACCAAAATGAGATAACAGGGCAGTCAAATATAAAAAAGTTGCCGTAAAAGATGAAAAAGTTTCTATTCTGATAAATCGGTGAATGGAAATGATGACTTACCACTTGGTGAGTAGACCGGTGGCTGCAGAATGTGAGTAAGGGGCTCCGTAGGGCGAGTACTGAGAATAGGGTGCTGCGTACGCATACTCGCTTGCTAACGTTGTTGTACCTGAAAAGAAACAATCAATTACTTAGATTATTTCAACGAAATCTTGTTCATGTACAACATTTGGTGGTCACTAAGTAAACCTTTCTGTAAGGTTCAGGTTAGCAACACTTTGCATTTCCAAATATAATAAGGTGTTTTCTAATCTAGCGTAAACAAGCCGAACGTACATGACGTTCCTTTAATACAATCAAAATTCTAGCTTAGCTTTTATCCGATAGATATCAAAAATAAACCCTACTTATTGATATTTTATCCATTAAAATAGTGTAACTAGGCGAAGTGATGACAGTTGGAGTTACTGGTATGACACACTTTTTTGCAGCGCTCCACTACCCAAAATATCTAGTCAAATAAATATCGATCATTCATAAGTCATTACACACGCGCCATCTGATCTCAAACTAAGCAAAATTTGTACTGTGGAAGTCAGCGCTTTACCTAGAAATCAGAAATTTATGGGATCTAAAATTAGGAATTGAATTTGGAAAAAGAAGGAAGAATTAGGAAGTATCAATTTAAATAATGTTATGTTTTTAACTACCGAAAAAACTTTCTTAATTTTGTTTGTATAGATTTAAATACTCCACCACATAGCGTACTGTAATCCACATAAGTATAATATCTACTCGTAGCGCCACGCCCGCAACAAATATGTTACCACCCTCGCGTAACGAGCTTTATACGCGTAACCACTCCCCCCTACCACCTACCAAAAGTGACAGTTTAATATTTATAACCGAAGCCTACCGACGTACTCACAACTCTCAGATCCACTTCTGTCGCATCGCAAACTCGTGACAAGGTTCGTTAACCGTTCCAGACAAAGCCATACGATTCCCCCCTCTAAAATTATTTGCATAGAACCCCGAATGAGCTATTAAAGATGTCTACCTCCCCACCCGCCGCCCTCCACTCGGGATAAGCAGATTGCGGTAGATTAAAGACCAAAAGCATAAAGAGAAGTGCGGTCCCCAGACGAGCACCCTGTGGCACTCCATTTTGAAACCTCCCTTTAATATGCATAAGTGCTAAAACTCGGTGGTTCTCTATGATATTTTATGATGTTATAACACAGAGAGTCGGGCGGTCCGACGAGAAAATTAGATTTTCCTCAGAGTGGTTCAGAGTGGAATACTCAACTTTGTCGAAAGCTTTATTCGAGTTTTTTTTTCACCGTGATTCTTGAACTGTTTTTCTGTTTGGCTACTTTTGTTTTAGCTTTCTTTCATTGTTTTATTTTGGTGCGTGGATCTTTATTGTAGTCTGTAAGTGGCGAATTGGGGCGGGAATGATATTTTTTACTTTTTCCTTTGAACATTTTCTAACATATTTTGGATAACGGTTTATTTCCCGTGTTCGTAATAAAGCGGTTTCCGTACAAAAACATTTGAAATAAAAACTTTTATATATCTCAATTATGCACAAAAACGAATTTGTTTAAGAGTCTACTTCAAAAAATAAAACCAGAAGCTGTTAGTAGACTAGTAGGTAGTGTTAGAGTTTGGTATTAACAAGTAACGGGATTTAAAATGCCTAAATAAATCTATTAATTGTTTGTTAAATTTTTTGAAAGTTTTTGTATATTTCGCTTTCATGTAGAAACAGAGTGAGGTGATTTTTATAATTTACATATATTAGATGAGAGTTGAATAGTGACATATTATGTACTTGTTACATTTTTCTTCGTCTCTTTCTTCAATCAATCAGTTTAATCACAGTTAGTTTCTTCTATACATTTCTTTACATTACTTTTTTTTTTTTTTTTTATGTAAAAGTAATGTGACGATCGAGGCGCTTTCCTGATGTTAAGAGATAACGCCTGTCCATGACCATACCTACCGTCATAATGAGCGTATGGAGGGTAAGGTGGTGCAGGTGGTTGGAGGACCACCAATGCTGCTGCGTCAGGACTGGCGGCTGCCGACGGAGGCTCACCACCAGCGCCGCCATTCGACCCTGTCGAGTCGTTCGTACCTGGAGAAAGCAACGGTAAACTTTTAGAATATATTATGTATAAACAGCGAAGATTCGCCTTTTTGAGCTTTTATGCTAGTAGTATTGGTGACTTTAGTAGAAACTGCGAAAGTTTCTAAAACCATACTTATGATCTCACATCAAGATGACATATCACACAAATATCTCAAAAACACTTTTTAGGTTTTTACAAATCTTCACGCTATCTTGATAATTTAGGATTTCGGCAACCAGAAATAAACAGAAAGACAAAAAGCAGGGAGACCAAGTAAAATTCAAATCTCACCTCGCATTTACCATACCGATGGCATAAAACGTAAATTTTAAACACAATACTCACATGCACTATATTTTTCTAACACAAGGATAATAAAACCCGAAGTAAAAGGTAAAAACGGTCCAGATTTACAACCGTTGCGGTGAGTCCAGCCACGTGTGACCAGACGAGACGTGGAAGCCAATAAATTATTCTAAAAAAAGCTATTAGGAGCTTTACTAGCGGCTGTTATAGCTGTTTTAATCTTGATAAAAGTCTAGTGGTCAAAAAACTCACGTCTGTGAATGTTTTCACGCGAAGATTCGAGCGCGAGGACTTAAGTAATAATGAGCAAAATGCTTAAAGTAATAACTGTAACTTAACTGAGCGTTATAAACGTTGCTCAGGGGTTAAATGATTAAGTCTTATGGTTCATGCAATCATGTCGCTCATGAGCATTAATACACTTCCCAAGTCACCTAATTAATGTAATTATGCTGTTTTTCATTTTTTTAATAGGTTCGCGTTTGACCACATCTAGCGTATTAAACAACGATGTGGTTTAGTATGGAACACGCTTACTTAGAACGGATCTACTTACTCAGGATTTAAAGACACTTACTGTCTGTACTTATCTGTTGTTGTCTAGTGTTTTGTAGGGGGGAAAAAATGTTTTTCTTTCTTTCTTATTTATGTTGTGCTTTTCGGGAAACAGACGCAGCCAAACCGCACATGGGGACTTCCCCATGCCCATCTGTTGCTAAGCACCTAACGGTATGTTCCGGCAACCTCACTTGAGCGCCAGTTCCATTCCAGACTAGGTGTGTTTGCCATCTTTACCCCGCACTAACACTTAAGATCAGGTGAGCTGTGGTCAAACACTTAGCCAGTCTACCATAAAAAAGATATATCGTATAAAATGATATCGCGTTTCTCGTGTGTCTGTTTGAACTAAGATTTCTAGCATTTGATTAATCGCGTCGTACATAAAATGCCACAATTCTTGGCTACACGTTCACTTTCAGTAATTCAAGTGGATCTTCACCCATAAACGCAAAATCGAAGTTAATGCAAGAAAAATAACTATTAAAATCACTTCTACCTGCATTCGTGACAAACTTCTAACGGACTTCCCATCTTTGTCTTCTATAAACACCATGGTTATTAAGCGTTATTCTATGAACAACATAGAATAGAACGTAATGCCTACTAACCATGGTACAACCATCAGGCTGTACCACCAAAGTCACGCCCTAAAAATTTGCGGTGTCTTAGAATTAACGGAACATCCGATTGTCTTGGTGGCATACATTTTTGTGGTGTTATGGGAAGGGAATTTAGGACAGAACGTTATTGGTTGGTAGTCTTAAATAACAGGACATCACCGTAGGTTTTTGATAAAGACTTTTTAAGTTTTGCATTGAAAAAGTGTCTAACGGTATTTGCAGCTATTGATAAATTATCCGTATATCATCGTCATCATCATCATCATCATCCACAGCCTTCTTTATCCCACTGCTGGGTATAGGCCTCTCTCTTTACATGCCATCTGCCTCGGTCCTGTGCCAATCTGGTCCAGGTTCGACCCGCGACGGTGACAATATCGTCGACCCATCTTGCGGCTGGACGACAGTCAGATATAAGTAATTATGATTTTTTTGTCATGTCATTTTAATATATTGACAGTATTTTTTTGGTACTGACATATTTTTATATTGACATATTTTTATATTGACAGTATTTTTATATTGACATGTTTGGATATTGACATACCTTATTTTGACATGTAATCAGTGTTTTAAAACCCATTTAATGACATCTTTAAAATTTTGAAGTGACTTGTATCATAGGTGTTATCAATAAAATATTTGTTTTTGTATTTGTTTAAATGATGATATAATTCCTAAGCAGGAAGTCGTCTAGGTAAGTACTACAATGTTGTAGTAGTGTGTAAACACTGTCTTGCGGTTTTAAGGGTACATGACTATACTCGACCACACCGTCACTTAACATCAGGTGAGCTATGGTCAAATACCTAGCCTGTCAACCATAAAAAATAAAATAAAAAGGTAGCTAAGTTACTGGCAATTATAAGACCAATTATATTATCGAATGATTTGAAGTAATTAGCGCAAAAGCAGGGTCTTATTTCTGACTGTAAGGTTGTCTGGTAGAGATTGCTTTTACACCGTTGTGAAGCTACGCTATCTCCGGGTTACAAAGGCTACTTTTTATTCCTGTATTCCCACGGAAACGATAACTACGCGGGTGGAACCGCAAGGCGTCCGCTAGTCCTAACATAAATCTAAACTTTTCCTTCTATCTTGGGCAGTGGAATAAAAATCTCAGCTGGTTATAGTAAGTTTGTTTTTTTCTCAAACCAGTCCTGACCACATCTTCCTGTGAATACGCGTGGACCATACCTCTCAGTAACACTAGATGGGAACCTGACGCCAAACAAGCGACACCTGTACCATTGTCACTTCCTCGAGTACATTGCGGTCAGCATTGTAAGTAGAAAGTAAGTACGCGAATGAATGAAATTATGAACGAGTTGTTTCTTCTCTGATAACAATCGCGACTTTTTTACTCATAAATGTTCTGGCAATCATTTAAATCACAGCCTAATTTAAAAAAAGTACAAGTTGATTTTTATTTTTATAATAAAAAGCACATAAAAAGTAATCGTCACTTGTCTTATCTAAGATAATGCATCAATCAAACCCGAACTCATAACTGAAAACTGCATCAAAATCGGACTAGAAGTTTTTCGCTTTGCATGGTGAAAGGGTATGTCAGTATGTTTTCCTTCAACGCTAGCTCAAGCTCATTGTTGAGCTTCAAAACCACGCCCCTCAGCGTGCGGTCCAAACGTGTAAACCACTGAACTATCAGCGCTAGAAATCGTCTGCTCGCTTGATTTGTTGTTCCAAAGAACTCAGATACGGTTTTTTTTATGGTTGACAGGCTAGGTGTTTGACCACAGCTCACCTAATGTTAAGTGAAGGTGTGGTCGAAGATGTTAAAGCACACCTAGTCTGGAATGAAACTGGCTCTCAAGTGACGCTGCCGGAACACACCGTTAGATGCTTGGCGGCAGATTTTCAACTTGAGAGTGGTAGCTAGCCAGCCGAGTACTAAAGAGTACCCTATCAACATGCTATGGTTTCCTCACGATGTTTTCCTTCACCGGCAGCTCAAGCTCATTGTTGGGGTTTGAACCCACGCCCTTCGGCATGCGAACCTAACGTGCTAACCACTGAGCTATCATCGCTAGAAAAATTATATTGGTATTTACAAACATTTAGAAAAATACTTGATTTTTTTAAATGTGAAAGTAATGAAACGCTCTCCTGATGGTAAGAAATAACGCCTGTCCATGACCATTGCAGCGATACACAGAACTTTGAGTAACAAAACAAAGTCCAGGGCATCGCTGCTTTGGCGCTCATTACTTTGAGACATTAGATGGGTAGTTTCAACTGCCATGTAATTTTGCTAGCTGCAGTACTTTTCAAACCGGAACACAGTAATGTTTACACACTACTGCTTGGCGGCGGAATATCTGGTACTGCGGTGGTACCTACCCAGACGACTTCCTGAGGAGAGGAGATCTACCACCAAGTATTATTTTTTTATAAATTTGGTATACCTACTTAATAATTATGTGCGAGTCGCTATTGGCCAGAATTCAATTACAGGTTTATTTTACAAATGTCGGCAAATATAGGTATAGTGGTCGATAGCCCAGTCATTGATGATAGACATGAATGAATGTAGTCTGAATGAAACATTCCCATGGTCCTCACGCTGTGACCGCAAGTCATCTTGCGGTGGCGGCCGACAATGATATTGATTTTCGTCGTTTTGCTATCATATGGGAATCATGGCTTTAAGCTTATAATGTTGGTAATCCGATGGGAACTTTTTCGGAATGTTTTAGCTCCAGAAAAATCAGCTTTTAAAAATTTCCGTTGTTATGCATCGAGCAGTGAACTGACCCGAATGTGGCGTGTAGTGCGGGTGCGCTGCGTGCTCGTACGGTGCGTCGAAGAGTTCTCCGTAGTACCCCGTTGCGCCGCCGGCGGCGCCACCGAGTTCAGTTAACAGCTTGTATTCGTCTTTGAGACTCCATTTTGATGAAGACCAGATCTGGAAAAGAGAAGTTTATTAATAACATGTTCTTCTCCCTGTGCCATATCCTAAGGGATGTCGGTGAACAGAACAGAGGCGTCAGCAGCACCGGTCAAAGACGAAGTATTTTATATGTGACATGTAATTTTACAGGCATTTTCATTGTATTGACATATTATGTTATGGTTTTGACATTTTTTAATATGAATGGAAGAATGATCCGTTACTGTGGTGTTATTAATAAAAGATTTGTATTTATATTTGACATCAAATTGTCACACCATGCTTATTGCCGATGACTTCAAACGGTGAAGGAAAACATCTTGAGGAAACCTACATCTCCAAGAGTTCTGTAACAAAGTTCTCAAAAATATTTGGAGTCTACCAACCCGCACTTGGCCAGCGTCATGAACTATGAACGAACAAAACGAACGAATGAATGAACATCTATCTACGAGGATCATTAACAATGATTAATTTAATATTTTGAGATTTTATTATTATTTTATTTTAAAATTCCCACAACGATTAAAGTATCACTAATAGCGTTAATACGGAAACAATATCGATCAAAAGCGATTCCAAGCTAAACCGCAAACTACTGGAAGCTCAATCACGGCTCATCAGCGCGGCAATGGAGGACGGATGTGACGTCACGCCGCGCCATTCGTCACAAGATGGCGGCTGTTTACGCGCCAATTCGCGCTTCATTGCGAAAAGCGTCAGTGCAGTAATCAGCTGTTTACAAAAGGTTGTGGATATTGATACAAATTTTCACAAGGGTTATTACTGCTTCAACTTACTGTGGGGCAAAAAGAACCCTTGCCGATATTTTATACAGAATTGTATTTTTCTTTCCCGTCAAGTTCGTTAAATTTATTCAAGAAATTAAAAGAAAACATCTCTGTTCTGTTTTAACGGTAATAAATTGATACACTAAATTCAGACATAATTGCAGGTTTCTGGACGAGGATTTCCTTCATCCGAACGCCGGGATATAAGTTTTATAACCAGCACAAATAAATTCTAAAAAGGTTATGGGCCCGGGATAGAATCGATGATATTTCAATTGCGAAGCACATATTTTCCTAAATGCACACGGCGCATTACGTCATCATCATTATAAATAGCCTAACATAGTCCACTCTCTAAACACAGCAACAGCCCTATCTTTGGGGTTTCGCTTCCAACCGCTGTTAGCTGCCCTACATTATTTTCAGCCTATTTCAGTTCCATAAGTTATCTGGTCGTGGTGAAAATACAGACTGATATAAATTACAGAGATTAGTAACATAGTTATTGATAAAAAAGTAGGTACTTACGTTTGAGTATATCTGATCGCCATTGTAATGACTTCTTTGTCTTTTAACATCATCTTCCGAGTGGCTGTTGAAATCTCTATTCTCATCTGTGGACAAATATAACATTCATTAGGTATGCTGTTTACTTACTTACTTTTAACAAGGCTTTAGTCAACGTGACAAAAAAAATGAAAAAAAAAACGTAAAAAAACAAATATGACGGTACTACGGCTCTATTTCCAAATATGAAAAATAATGGTTCCATAGTGTTTTTTGTTTCATTTAATGATTTATTATTATTTTCGGTTTTATTTTATGAAGTCAGTCGCCAAATATAAAATTCCATCGGTAATTCCTTTTTTAATATCTCATAATAATTATTGTCACTAGGTTCTCCCTTTAGTAAAATAAGGTTTAATTAGCGTTTAGCGAGAGCAAATCTTTTAGCTTTATAATAATTCATTTTAATTCAAACTTTAAGCCACAAAGGAGTAGAATTTAGAAGTTATAATAAGGCCACAATTTTAGCAGTAAATTTAATAGCACAGTAAATCTTGCGCGTCTCGGTTGGTGAGTACAGGCGTGGCTGAAAGAAATAGTGATGCGCTTGAAAATTATCGATATCTAATATATCGATATTAGATATCGATAATTTTCAAACTTCATACTCCAATTCCGCTTCCAACCTATTTTCATGGAAGTTTATGGGGGAGGCCTATGCCCAGCAGTGGACGTTCTACGGCTGAGATGATGATTATTATGAATATCGATATCGATAGTAATTACACTCATGAAGCTCTAGCTAAAAATACAAACTCATAAAAATCTATTGGGACTAATTTTGTTTACAACTAAGCTTATGATTTAAGTTGTTCTTAAATAAATCAATTTTGAATTTCAGTTTAAAAAAATTTCTTGTTTATAGACATTTTATTATCTGGTCGAATTAAAGATGTCATCCACACTGTGAATAATGGTATCAAATACAAATACATAAACAAATATTTTATTGATAACACTGAATAATTGAATATAGGTAGTAGATGAAATAATAAGCCAAAGCAGAGTCAGCAAAAAAGGTTATCGATATTTTTTTCCAACAACACTAGCTTTTATAACCAAAAAGAACATCGTTACCGGTGCAAGTACAAGATAAGCTCCTGTAACATTAGTTAGAAGTTCCCTTCGAACAGAGTTAGCACAAGTGGGCCCATGCGCCTCATTGGGAAACGATTTGAAATATGCAAGTTATATAGTTTGAATTAAATTTCTTACTGCACTGACTCAATTTAAAAATATTAGTGAAGTCAAGTAAAGCACTTTGGGTTTCCAAAGTGCTTTACTGTTCAAGAAAGTAAATATTATTTTATATCTAATGTATTTATGTGTTTTCGAAATGACTAGAGTTGAACTAAATTTGTTTTATAGTTTTTTTTATGTAAAAGTAATGAGACGATCGAGACGCTCTCCTGATGGTAAGAGATAACGCCTGTCCATGACCATTGCAGCAATACACAGAACTTTGAGTAACAAAACAAAGTCCGGGGCATCGCTGCATTGGCGCTCATTACTTTGAGACTAGATATTGAGAGATAGATGTTGTATACAAATAAATTATCTTTATCTTTATCTTTATCTTTATCTTTAGATGGTTAGCCCCAACAGCCCAGTAATTTCGCTAGCTGCAGTACCCTTCAACCCGGAATACAGTAATGTTTGCACACTACTGCTTGGCGGCAGAATATCTGGTATATATCATAGTTCTCTGAGTCATGTTCAGTGACATGGTGCACCTAGCCTGGAATGGAAACTGACTATTAAGTATGGCTACCAGAACACGCCGTTTGGTGCTTGGGGGCAAACTTCAAACTTAAGCTATGCTTAGCTGGTAGCTATGATATAGAAGTATGTGTGAAACCCAAGTGAAAGTAAAATAAACGAAATATGTATATTGTATATCACGATTATAGTAGATTGAAAGATATAACTTCTACTAAACAAAAAGGGGATTTATTAAACAAAATAAAAAATACCTTAAATTATACTATTTACAAAATGTATACAAAGAAAACTTAGTCTAAAAAACCGTCAGAGGAGGGATATGTGGCCAGAATGCTGGCAGCATTACCACGCTGGATGGCAATGCTTAGTTTTTGGCCAAAGTAGATACCAGCATTCTGGTCACCTGAAGCCTCCTCTAGACGCTTGGCCAGGTCCCGATACAGTTCGAGAGCGGCCGGCCCCCACGGACCTAAAGTTTCAACCCCAAACGGCACAAAAAGATAAAATTCAAATTACTTCTACTTATCTCTAATGGAAAAAGGTGGTGTTGTATATAGTTAAATTCTCATGCATTAAATACCCTGGGTAGTTTTTTTTCTGGATTATAGGCTTTCGTTTGATCGCCATCTCATCTGATGTTAAGTGAAGATGCGATCTACGATGGAGCACGCTTGCCTAGAAGATTCAGATTCACTCTCGACTTGAAGACACCCAGATTGTATCTATCAAGGAACACCCACTCGCGTAACGTATTCCACGCTTTAGCCGTTCGAATAATAAAAGTAGATTCAAATCGTTTCGTACGGGTTTTTGGAACGTCAACTATGAAACGATGTTGCTTTTTCGAGCTTCTGGCTCCGATAGAAAAATGGGCATGGGGGAATTAGAGCATGCAGACCGTAGTGACATTGACACTGACACTTATACTTAAGGTATCCATAGGCGGTGGTGATTACCATTAAGTGGCTCACTTCATACAAAAGCCAATCCAAACAATTATATAAAAGAAATGAGAGACAATTCCAGCTTCCAAAACCTTTTGTTAGCCCTTAAGGACTGTACTATAGGAAAAGAGTGATCAGTGTGAATGTCTTCTGTCAAAACTGACCTTGGTCTTCGTGTCTTTTCCTCTTTAACCCGGTCGTGGTCCCGTTGTGGAGTGCATCCACTTGCTCGATGCCCAGGATGCCGTTGATGCTGTAGCTGCCCGAGTTGGGGACGTGCTGCTCCGTCGTGGGGGAGAGAACAGATGTCGTACCAGGAGCGTTGCCGGCGTGCGTTATCACCTGGGGAATACGGTTCAAAATGAGAAGATTTTTTTAATATGGTACCTGACTAGGGTCGTACATGATATGTATTTTTTTTTTCTATCGTAAAACAAAGAACTGATATTACAACCTTTAGGTACTTATTTCTTCGCTTAGACTTCCAGTCTAAAGTAAATAAATAAATATCATAGGGACATCACACACAGTGGCACACCAACTTTTGACAACCCTGTTGGAATGGTGTGGCTTCGAATCCCACCCAGGACAAGCATTTTGTGGTATAAACAAATGTTTGTTCTGTGTCTGGGTGTATTGTATGTATTACAAGTACAAGTATGTATTTCCAAAGAAAAACTATATAAGTATTCTATCAGTTATCTGACTTCCATAGTACAAGCTTTTCTTAGATTGGGGTCAGATGGCGCTGTGTGTAATGCAAATACAAATACAAATATTTTATTGATAACACCAATGTTACAAGTCACTTCAAAATTTTAAATCTGTCAGTAAAATTGTTATTGTTAAAACACTGATTACATGTCAACACAAAAATGTCAAAATAAGGTATGCCAATATACAACCATGTCAATATAAAAAAAAATATTGTCAATATAAAAATATTGTCAATGTTAAAATATTGTCAATATAAAAAATTTGTCAACACAAAAAAATATTGTCAATATAATAAAATGACATGTTAAACATTCACAATTAATAATTAAATCACAATGATATTAAAAAAAAAACAAGGTCTCTAGCAGCCAAGATCTTATCTCCTATATAAATATTTAATTATTTTATTTATATATATCTCGAATACTCAAAATGAACTTCCGCAAAGTAATGCCTGAATCAAAAGATCACTAAAAATGTTTTCGAAATCTGAAAGCAGGTGAAGTTAATTTTTCATTTGTGTTAATTAATTTAATGTTATTATTTTATATAATTCGAATTAATTTTTTACTTATTTGTAATTTAATTTATTTTTTTTAATAATCGAATTGACATGTAGATTTAACTCACTTATTTTAATTTAATTAATTTTTATTATTTGACTTGTAACTTATGTTATCAATAAAACACAATGACTATGACTATGAAGTATACTTACAGAGACTACGCTCCCCTGCGCGGAGCTGATTTCCTGCTCTTGTTGTTGTTGTTGTTGCTGATTGTGCGCGTGCTTCGCCTTCTCCGCCGCCTTGTTTCTCACGATCCTGCAGACAAAATGTACACATTAGTAACAAGTTTATGTCACGACTAGCGGTTTCACCCGCGTAGTTCCCGTTCCCGTGGGAATACTGTGATAAAAAGTAGCCTATGTCACCCGGGGATAGTGTAGCTTCCCAACGGTGAAAGAATTTTTGAAATAGGTCCAGTAGTTTCGGAGCCTATTCAATACAATAAAACAAACAATCAATCAATCAAATCTTTCCTCTTCATAATAGTATAGATAGATAGATAGATACAGATAGATAAAAAAAATATCGTAGGTCATTACACACAACGCCATCTGACCTCAAACTAAACAAAGCTTGAACTATGGAAGTCAGATAACGGATATAATACTTAAATGCCTTTTTTTTGTAAATACATATTTATAATAAATACATTACACTCAGATAAATAGGTAAAGTACTTATGTTAGTTCGATATAAAAGTTTTTTAATTGGCAGCCCTGTTGGCTCATTCGTAGTATGGCTACCTTAAAAGCATGGGCATGGGCATGGGTTCGATTTCCACACAGGACAAACATTTAGTAGTATAAAGAAATATTTGTTCTGTGTCTGCATGGGTGTTCTGTATGTATTTACAGTAACAAAGTATTTAATTATTCTTTCAGTTATCTGACTGCCATAGTACCTACAAGCTTTGTTTAGTTTGGGGTCAGATGTCGCTGTGTGTAATGCCCTACGATATTTTTTTTAATTGTTGACAAACTAGGTGTTTGTCTACAGCTCATTTGATCTTAAGTTATTCGGTCGAAAATAGCAAAACACATCTAGCCTGGCATGGAACTGGCTCTCAAGTGAAGCTGCCGAAAAACACCATTAAGTGCTTTGCGGTATTTTTTTAACTAGTTAAAATGCCAAGAACTTGAAAATACTACCACCTAGCTATGGTTGTTGGTTGGTGATGATGTCTTTCTTTTACCAGCAGCTCATGCTCATTGTCGGGGGATTAAAGGTCTGAACCTACCGCTAACCTAACCTAACCACTGAGCTATCATCGCTACATAAAAATTACAGATAACTAGATATAAAGTTATCCAAATAATGAGTGTAATTTCCAAGTTACGATTACACAAAGCACGCAATTAGGCGCAATGACATGAATAATCCATTACCGTAGTGGAGGGGCCAAAAAATGCGGTTTGGCTTCTCTCTAAAGAGCCACCGGCGCAAGTAGTGCTGAGAAACGGGAGACTTGAAAAGAGTAGTCTTTTCAAGTCTCTCGTTCAAGACTCAAAAACACTAGATGTACCGAGTACTCTAGTTTTAAAAATCATGAGACAAACAAGAAATTTTCCCGTAGGTAAGTTTATGACGCATGTTTATGACCATTGCAGCGATAAATATATTTTTGAGTAGTAAAACAAAGTGCAAGGCATCGCTGATTTAGCGCTTGACCTTGAGGTATTTATTATTTATTTATTTATTGAGATAAACACGACCATGACAATGAATTACATCTATCTCACAATCAAATTATAATGAATGGAAGAATGGAAATATGACCTGTAACTTTGGTGTTATTATTAAATGATTTGTATTTGTATTTGTATTTGTAAATAATAATCCTAATATAAAATATTTTTTCAGAATCAGATGTCAAAATAATTTTGTTTATAAATGCCAAAGTCAATATAAGGTAAATATAAATTTTAAAGAAATAAAAATATATAAATGTCAAACAAATTATACAAGTGTCAAATATCAAGTGTATGTACGTAGATATTAGATTGTTAGTCTCAACAACCCTGTAATTTCACTAGCTGCTCTTTTAGTCTTCAAACCTAAGCTACAGATTAATCTGAATTGGATCTTTTAAATATAACCGATCAGAAAAATTCGAGAATTCGAAAGATTTCACTAGCTACTGTATCTTATCGGATTTTATTTAAATCAGACTCTATTCTTCTGGATAAGTGAGTTAATCTCTTCAAGTCCTATTTTTATCGCCTTATCTATTGTTAGAATCGTTATGTATTGTAATTAAAAAAATACCTGGTATCTAATAACAAAGTTTTAGAGACAATAATTATTATTATATAATATATAATAATCTCGAATATATAATTTCGAATTATCGTAAAGCCGGTCTTGTTTTAAGACTAGTCTTGTTACTATTTTTCCCATCCCTATTGTGTTACTATAATTTCAATACCGCAATGAATCAGGCGGCACGCGTCGCGACATCCTTCTGCAATATAGCGAACTGCGCTCGCGATTTGTTACGCTTCCGTCGGCGGTAAAAAACGTGGGTGTGCGACCGGTTTTATTTTATAAAGTTTAGATTGGGTGTTTTGAAATATCATCCCAAAACTTTGGTAAACATTTTTTTTTAATGTATAACTTTTTAATAGCATGTTCGACTACCTAATCAACCGATACTCGACGCCTAATCTGACCGTTTGTTCATTAACTTACCTATAAAAGTTACCATTAAATAGAGGGTTCTTTAAATTTAAAATCTATAAAAGAGCGCTTCGCAGAAGAAAACAGTAGGTAGGTTAGAATTGTTAGGTTAGGTGCAGAAAAAGCCAGCCGAGTACTAAAAAGCACTCAACCACCATGCTGTTTTCCTTCACTGGCAGCTAAAATTCATTGTTGGGATTTGAAGCCCATTCGCGTGTGAACTGCACTAACCACTGAGCTATCTTCTCTACAAAAACATTTAGCTTTACACCATTACCAAAAACTTTCATATGAGTAAACTTTTGAGTCCAACAAAGTGCAGGAAAAACTGACAAAAACTAATTTACAAAGGGCAATACTTCAACTCCATAATGACATTTACATAGAAATATAAATAAAATTACAAAAAGCCGGCGCACCGGCACGCTGCCACTCGTAAATCACGAATATTTGCCAACAATAAAAGCACTTGCATTATGATATGACCTGTCTCAAATTACAACCGACCTCAATTATTTTGGCCAATATACCTACTTTTTTTTCATGATTGACAGACTGGCAAAACACCGGTGCTTAGCGGCAGATTTTCAGCTTGATGGTAGCAGCTAGTCAGTCGAGTACTATACTTTACGAACATGCTATGGTCTTTCACGATGTTTTCCTTTACCGGTAGTTCAAGTTCAGCGTTAGGATTTGAACCCACGGCCTTCAGCGTGTAAACCGTCTCCACTAAAAACTGAGTTATCATCACTACAAAATATTACTTAAAACTTCAGTAAATCTTAAAAGGAAAGTATGAAAATAAAAATTGTACATAATTAAGTTTCGATTGAGACTTATTCCCGCACAAAATAAGTAGGTACCTATTTGTTTTGTTCTGCCAATGTGTGTAGTAGTGTGGTCTTAAAAAATAAACAAAACTAATTTATAATATTTTGTAAGTAAGACAAAAATATAATCGTTAACTACTTAACTTATTTTGTTTGATTTTTTTTTGAGACACTTAAAACTAAAACTTTTCACCGGCAAAATGTACAAAGTACGGTGCCAAAAATATAGTTTTAAAAATAATAATTTTATAAGGAGAAGCCACTGGCTCCTGACACACAGTCTTTGACTAGTTCGGGAGCCTATGGTTTAATGTATCTATACACCATGTTTTATGTCAAATAAATAAATTATTAATTTTACTACGTATTTTCTACACTCGTAACTTTTTTACTTAATTATTTTTTTCTTTTTTTTTCTATACACACACCAGAATATAATTACTACATCAGTATTATGTAAATTACAGTAAGGTTTCGTACTAAATTATATTCCTAAACAAATGTGTATACAACATGAACACTGAAAAGAAAACAGTAGCATTTATAAAGTTTATAAACATTCCTATGAGATTCCCGCGTTTATTCAAGTTTCAAACAGACTGTAAGAGATACCATTAAAACGTTAGGGTTAAAACATGACCACGGCTGGTAACCCTTTCAGGAAACGGATATGATCATCGTGCTTTTTGCGGTTCTATCGTCGCTCGCCATTCACATTTTCGCAAGTAAAATTTATTTTAATAATGTCTATGTACTTAGCGTACGTATAAAAGTAAATATTTAAAAGAGATAAACAAGTTGTCAGGACGTCCAATTGTAATTAAAATTTAAAAATTATTTTTTTATAAAATGATTCCACTAATATTATAAGTGTGTGTGTTTGAATGGATGTATGTTTGTTACTCTATTACGCCAGAACGGCTAAACGGATCTAGATGAAATTTGGCACAGAGATAGATTGTAGTCTGGAATAGGACATAGGCTACTTTTTATCCCGGTAAAATGTATGATTCCCATGGGATATTGTGTGGTAGTTTAGGGGTCAGAAAATGACAGGTAAATTTTTATCTCGGAAAAATACACGGTTCCTATGGGATAGCATACAGGAACCGTCCTAGTTAATAGAGTTTTGTAAACGTTCGTGAAACAGATTTTTAACGCATTGCGCATACAAGGGGTACAGAAAAGGACATGGTAACACCGCTGGGTGCAGTTAGTTATCTTATTTATATCAAAAACAAAAACACAAAATTAGAGAAAAAATCTCATAAAATACGAAAAAGTGTGTCCAAAATATTTAGTCATAAACAAATAATAACAATTACAGCACCATCATCAATCAACATCTTCGCGAAGACGCTATTACACACCCTAATCTGACCTTTTTGATGAGTTTGCGAGACAATTTTTGCATATGTCAACCCTCGCGGCCCGGCCAATAATTCAGCGGGAGCGCGCCGCGATCCATCATGGCGGAATGAACTGTCACGCGGCGCGGGAAAATGGTGAAATCAAAATGGAGGATAGTTGGCTAATTTCATGTTTTTTGCTGGCTTGGGGAATAGTTTCCATAACTAGATAGTTTCAATATTACTATAAGCACCACACTTATTATTTATAGATCATAAATTATATCAAGATCACACTAATATTATGACCACAAAGTTTTTGTCTGTTTTATATTCGTTATTTCTTCTAGCTGTCATGGTTGGTCGAGTTTGAGCTAATTTATCCCACTAATAGGTACCTATTATAAATGTAAAAGTTTGTATGGATGGATGGATGTTTGTTACTCTTTCACGCAAAAAAATACTAAACGGATTTGAATGAAACTTGGTATGGCTGTAGCTGAGACCCTGTTTAGCACATATGCTACTTTTTATCCTGAAAACATGTAGCGAATAACACCGCGGGGCGCAGCTAGTAGCTTTAATTAACACAAAGGCTCCTGAAAAACGCGGGTGAAAGTACAGGACATAGCTAGTAATCATCATCATCCGCAGCCTTTTTTGTCCCACTGTTGGGTATAGGCCTCTCTCTTGTCATCTGCGTCGGTACTGTGCCAACCTGGTCCAGGTTCGACCCGCGACGGTGACAATATTATCGACCCATCTTGTGGCTAAACGTTCAACGCTCCGTCACGTAGTAATCCCACTAATATTATAAATGGGAAACTTTGGATGGATGTTCATTACTCTTTCACAGGTATGGATACCGCTCCATATTACTAGCTTCAGTATTTCTTTAGTAAATTCAAATTGACTGCAAACTTCGTATTCATCAGAAACAGGCAAGTGATGATCATAAAACTCCCTTATAAAAACGCAAAAAGCCAACTTGCAAAACGCCAAGACAATTTAATCGGGTCCCGCCGCAGTAATTGAAGCTATAACTCTGGCAGCCCCAGTTTGACATTTGAATTTTTTTCGCTGGCAAGTCGAATAATATTTTGGCGCGCGTTCTATGTTGGATTTTTTTGTATTAGGTGTCAACGTATAGGTATTATCTGTCGTTTTTTTTAAAGATTTTTTTTCTACTTAGTTATATTATTTTATTTTTCACACTACTTAATATTTTAAATCAAGTGCTGTTGCAAAAAATGCATTAATATTTGTCACTTAAATTTATAGTCAATCTATACTATTAAAAAGATTTGATTTTTGATTGTATTGAATAGGCTCCGAAACTACTGGACCGATTTCAAAAATTCTTTCACCGTTGGGAAGCTACACTGTCCCCGGGTGACATAGGTTACTTTTTAACCCTGTATTCCCACGGGAACCGGAACTACGCGGATGAAATCGCGAGGCGTCCGCTAGTATTAAATAAAATAATCAACTCTATCAAAATTTTGTTCTATGTATACTAGCTGCACCCCGCGGTGTTACCCGCTACATTTACCCAGGATAAAAGCCTATGTGTTAATCCAGAATGTAAGCTACCTCCGTAACGAATTTCATCAAATTTGATTCAGCCGCTTGAGCGTGAAGAAATAACAAACACACTTACAAACGTTCGCCTTTATAATATTAGTAGGTATAAAGTGTAATTCTTTTTGAGTGCTTATCCTACTAATATTATAAATTTGAAAGTTTGGATGGATGTTTGTTACTCTTTCACGCAAAAACTACTGAACGGATTTGAATGAAATTTGGTATGGAGGTAGCCGAGACCCTGGATTAACACATAGGCTACTTTTTATCCCGAAAACATGAAGCGGGCAACACCGCGACGCGCTAGTGTAACTATAAAAATAATGGTATTTTATTCTCTTAAAACATGTTCTCAAATAGCAATGCTATACGCAGAATTATCTACATCTCAATACCTACCGCACCCCGGTCCATTTCAAATCGCCATGAGGGGCGCAACTCCATTATTGAACAATAAACCAGGATTACTCTCGGGGGTTACTTTAAATCGTATTACTTTGACTCTGTTTGCTAATTTTTGGGTACTGCCACGTCTGTTTAAATGTAACTTGGAAATGTTAAAAATAAACATTTCAATTACAAGCAGATTTAGAATTAAAATATTTTTCAAATTTTTGATTTTGTTACTTTTTTTGGTTGCATCACTTTAATACTAAAAAGCGGCCAAGTGCGAGTAGGACTTGGTTTCGGTACCATCTATACCTACTATCATAAAGGAAAGATTTTTGTTTGTATTGAATAGGCTCCGAAACTACTGGACCGATTTAAAAAAATCTTTCACAGTTGGGAAGCTACACTATCTCCGGGTGATATAGGCTACTTTTTATTCCTGTATTCCTATGGGAACGGGAAGCGTCTGTTAGTGACCTATAAGAGCGGCAAAAATCACGTTTAATGTATGGGAACCCCCTTAAATATTTGTTTTATTGTTTTTTAGTATTTGTTGTTATAGCGGCAACACAAATACATCATCTGTGAAAATTTTAACTGTCTAACTGTCACGGTTCATGAGATACAGCCTGGTGACAGACAGACAGACGGACGGACAGCGGAGTCTTAATAATCCATTCTACCAGGGTCCCATTTTAACCCGTTGCAGGGTTCCCCTAAAAAGCGTATTTGTATGTACGTATGTAAGTTTGTAGCTAATATTTCATACACATAATATTTTGAAAATACACGACCACCATATACCTACCCTTAAATGAAGCATAGCTTGTAAAATGGGTAAAAAATGACTGACAGAATACTTATAAATATACTTATATATATATATATAAAAGAACAATGCAACATTACCGCACTAATATCTAATCGAATATAAAAACTGCAAACAATCAAACTTGACAAAAACCAAAATACTATATCCTAAAGCCATTTCCCTCGCAATACGATGCCAATACGACCCCTAAGTGCATCGGGCATGCGAGCGACACGTGACCGACACGTGAGGATGGGGAAGGAAAGTGACCGACAAGGACCCGACAGAGCTGGCACGAGGCCGGGAAGGACCGGTGACAGAGAAGCGTGCAGCTAATGTTGTTCGGAACTCGTCAGGTCAGTTGATGTGAAATGAAGATGTAGTCGACTGGAAGTAGAAGGAAAGGAAAGTTTTGTTCGTTTTTTTTTATTTAAAAAGTAATGTGACGAACGAGACGCTCTCCTGATGGTAAAAGATAACGCCTGTCCATGACCATTGCAGCGATACACAGAACTTTGAGCAACAAAACAAAGTCCAGGGCATCACTGCTTTGGCGCTCATTACTTTGAGACTTTCGATGGTTAGTCTCAACAGCCCAGTAATTTCGCTAGCTGCAGTACCCTTCAAACCGGAACACAGTGCTGCTTAGCGGCAGAATAACTGATACTGCGGTGGTACCCACCTAGACGACCTCCTGCTAAGGAGATCTACCACCTATAAAATTCGTTCGTGGGTGATGGTTGAAACACTCGACCAAATTTAGGTGCTTTCAAGCTGTGAAGGGACGAACTGTGAATTCTGAACCCTGAACTCTTTATATATAGTCTTATGTGCACAGAAAAAGGGAAGAGCGATGACTGTGGTGTGCTGAATGAGGTGATGAATCGTTAGGAAGGTGATGAAATTGATGTTAAGAATATTTACTACATGGCAGGTCTTCATAGTAAGATGTCGTCTAGGATGGTACCTACTGGTAATGTAAGCTTGGAAGTCGCTCGAAAGCTTTGCCTGCATGGATATTTTGCAATAAAATCAATCTGGGGTCTTTGTGTCTCAAGTAATTTTTGTCAGAATTTATAGAAAAATAATACGAAAATGTACTTAATTACAAGATTAAAATAATTGTAAAAGTTTAACTAAATTCGGGAAAAAAAACTCGATGTATTAAAAACATATTCATATTAAATTAAGGAATACTAAAAAAACATAAATTCAATAAATCAAAAGTGTATGTTTCAATAAATTAAAAGATATGATTAATAATTAAATTATAGGTACTAATTTAAAATGACAATGTTAAGAAACTTATTTATTATTTAATTAATAAATAGGATATTTTTAATTTCATGGATTACGCAATTATAATTTACAATCCGACAAATCTCAAATAAATAAATTTGGGTATACAAAAACAAAAATTCTGCCTTTCTATTAATTCTATTCGTAGACCACACTATAGCCGAATATTGCGAAAAAAACAGCCGCATAGTACCTATTCCAAATTGCAACTGTCACGGTTAGTCCAAGCAATGCTCTTACCACCAACCCGATACCCAGAACAAACGACCCGCTGGTAATGCGACTTGAAATATGTAAAAAATGTTATCACGGCGTTACCTCATTTCCCCTAAACACTCCACTTGAAGTGTTGCTAGCTCACAAATCCACACGGCTAATTGCGTGTTGCCAGATTAGATAAAACTCCCACATTATAGGGAGTTGTGGGTTATTAGTTTACCCGACGTGTGTCAATGTTTAACGATTCTAATCTGACACGCTACCGTTTATTAATTTAGGGTTAGATATTTTTTATCTGTTGCAATTATTGAGATTGTCGACGAGGTGATTGGCGTGGAAATGTAATCAACTTGTGCCCAAATTGTCTGCTCTTTGTGTTCTTAGTGTACTCCGACGCTCGTAGCGATGATATTTCAGTGGTTTATACGTAACCGGTTTATGCCCCGGACTTTGTGTTGCTACTCAAAGTTCTGTGTATCGCTGCAATGGTCATGGACATGCGTTATCTCTTACCATCTGGAGAGCGCATCGTTCGTATCATTACAATTACATTTCAAAAAAAATGTGTCGAAGGACGTCGATTGACGGTGAAGGAAAACATTGTCAGATTTCAATCACCATGTTTTCAAGCTCATTGTTAGGATTTTTACCCACGCCCTTCGGCGTATGAACCAGCCGCGCTAACAACTAAGCTATAATCGCTAATAAACTAGAGTGTAGTACGCAAAAAAGAAAATGTTTATAACTTTTTCTCATATTTCACTATAACCTTCATCCAAAGAACACTTCACAAAATAACAATAAAATGAATAACTATCCTATTTCTGTAAAGCAAAACATTTCTACTATGATGTCGAACAATACGGATGAAATTCGGGAATTATTCTCGCCACGTATGGCAACATGAACCCTACTACATCAACTTACGGTATTTTTTTGTTTTTTTGATTGAGATAAAAGGAAAGAGTTGTGGAGCTATAGAATGCGCGGTAGAGCAAGAATTGATTTAATTTAATTTTCATGACATAAGAGCGGAAACAACTATGTATGTATGTTGGCGGTCCTTTAAAATCCCTCTAAACAACAATTGAAATCTTCTCGTCAAAAATGTCAGACACAAAACAAATAAAATACTACTTAATAAATACTTTTACAAAAATATCATTTATAATGATCCCTTTGCTTTGCTCGTCTAAGCCAGGGGTTCCTAAACTTCAAAGATAACGGAACACCAACCAAATTCCTCTAATTTTATGGAACCCCATATCAAATAATTACAAATCAACACTGAAATTTATATAAGAACATTTTTAAGAAATATAAATAAAAAAATAAATATCGTAAGACATTACACACAGCGCCATCACCCCAAACTAAGCAAAGCTTGTACTATGGGAGTCAGATAACTGATAAAATACTTAAATACCTTTTTTTTTTTGTAAATACATACTTATAATACATACAGTACAGTATGTAATATAATTTAATAACATTATTCTTATTTTACTGTTTTATGAATAATTGTTTTACAGTTTTTTGTCTAACCGTGGTATTATTAAATAGCTCATAATAATTTATTTGACCCTGAACCCTGATGACTATGATGGCTGCTTTGGATTGCGAGACAATTAGAATCAGTAGACTATTTATTTTCCCCACTACCCGCGCACTCCACGGCTCGTCAATGGGTTGCGTGTCGGAACGAAAGCGCGGCGGAAACGCGGGGGAGCAAAGATGGCGTCTTCGGAAGTAGACACGTGCTCCGAACGCACCGGACTTCCTACCTACCATACATTGAATTATTGCCGTTCCGACAATAAAGCTGAATAGTTGTTAAAGTCTTATAATGTATACAGGGTGTCCACAACGCTCATGCCAAGGCTTGACTTGTTGTTTTCATGTTAAGCAAAGGATGTCTAATCTCCAAATGGGTGATTGTTTAATTTTGTTGAATTCATTTAATGTATTTGCACACCGTAATGGTTGACAATAGACGCTAACTATTACATTTAAGACCTTTTTAAACTATTGTCATGTAAATAAAACTTTTGACTTTGACTTTGACTTTAATCATGAGTGGTATTTATTTACAACCACTGCCGTTTAGTGTAATTTTAAATTGTCAATCCCGGGTGCTTTTTTGTTATATAGTCAGTCCTAGGTGGTACATTAACTCTGACACTAGGGATGGCCAGTACACGAAACTTGAATCTTTAAGTTACAAAGCTTCAAGTTTGTTATTTACAAAGTTGTGTTATTTGTATATGTCTTTCGCCCACCAGGAATAAAATTGATGCATCGAGATGCTAATTAATGATTAATCATGATAATATATAGGTAACAAACAATAAAATTAGCAATTTAAAAAAACCATAAAGAATATAATTATTTTTGAAAAATTAACTCAACCATCAAGCATGTGATCGTGAACACCATTCAGAGATGGTTACGTCACACCGTGCAAAACACTAATGGTTTGGAGTTGACATTGTCGTAGAACTACTGTCAAATGGGTAGATATGATTGTTTCACACGGTGTGACGTCATTCAAAGGCCACGACAGTCCTGGCCGTTTTCGTGACAAGTTTTAACTGATTTTATGATAGAACACATTTTTTATGTAAACTAAATTTCAAAATACTATATTAGCCAATTTTTTTAATGTTTTCAACTAGCCTAGTACTAGTAGTGTGTAAACATTATTGTGTTCCGGTAAGACTAACCATCGAAAGTCTCAAAGTAATTAGCGCCAAAGCAGTGATGGCCTGGACTTTGTTTTGTCACACAAAGTTCTGTGTATGGCCGCAATGGTAATGGACAGGCGTTAACTCTTACCATCAGGAGAGCGTCTCGTTCGTCTCATTATTTTTTACATTAAAAAAAAAACCTATGTATGTGTAAAAGAGGTTCTACTATTATATTAAATAATTACGTACAATCTAGTTTATGTGGACCCAACTCACAACTAAAACAACCTGTATAGTAGCTATATGTACGTCTATATTTTTCTCTTTGTGTTTTTTCACAGTAGATATTTGTGATTTAGGTTAGATATGACAAGGTTTCTCGATTAGCTAACGATTGTTGGTTATTGATAGATTTATTGTGTTCTTGATGGAGATATCGCTGTCAGACTAATGGAATAGAAAAAATCGGCGCAGAAATTTTAACATTTACTCCAAAGTAAATTACTTAATACTGTAAATTTTGTGAATATTGAGAAACCATATTCATTTCCATCAGAAGTTCAACGTAAATCTATATTTGTACTAGTCTATACTAATATTAAAACAGGAAACATTTGTAAAAACTACTGGATCGATTTCAAAAATTACATCCCTGTATTCTCACGGGAACTATGCGGGTGAAACCGCGAGGCGTCCGCTGTTACCTAAATACAGATCTATTTATCTCTCTAATGGTGCCAATCTGCCGTTAAAATTTAAATATTAATGTAGATTATACTAGTCAATAGTCATGCATCGTAAATGAAACGTTTGCGCGAGCTAATTTGCATGCTAGCGCTGTCTAGAGACGAGGACGAGTTTACAACTAAACAATCATCAATATAATTATAAATTGTTCAATGAGCACTAACAGTTGTTACCACGTTCAGCATGTATTGGGATGCTTCAGTGCTAACAGTCTTACCTATTGATGCTTGAGACGGATGGCACGTTATCTTGGCTGCAGATCCCCTCACTCAGCAGTCTGTCTCTGATTTCCCACGCGAACATGGTCGGGTTTTCTCTCTTGTACGCAGCGATGGCGTCCACTACTGGCGGAGTTGCCACTTTAGGCTTCGAGCCGCCGATAACGCCAGCTTTGAAACTGCCCGTTTCGTAGTACCTGGGAAAAAAGAGACTATATTACTTCCTACTAATATTATAAACACAAAAGTTTGTATGTATGGATGTTTGTTACTCTTTCACGCAAAAACTACTGAACGGATTTAGATTAAATTTAGCACACATATAGTTTATGACTTGGATTAACAATTAGGATATTTATATACTGCAAACTGTACAAAAAAATTGTTAAAGTCCACGCGGACGAAGTCGCAGGAAGGTATACAGCTAGTACATTATAACTGCAGTGGAACCGATAACCGCTGAGGTAGACGTGTTCTAGAGTTGACACCACGAATTGGCATACGTAGAGTAAGACGCCATGAGAATAGATAGAATGACGATATACGTACATAATTTACTGTTTTATTCAAGCAATTGTGATTTACCGCAAATAAATGCCAGTAGCTGTGATTTCCCTGAAAAATTTTGCCCCATTTGTCCATAAATGGCAAAAAACTATTTGTATGGAAATCGAACCACCTTAAAAACAATTTTCACCAATCGCTTATCAATAAATCAACGCAATAAAATCTATTGCCGAGAAACTGTACACTGCGATTAAAAAATCCAATCAAAAAACGCTGCAACGCGAAAAGAGCAGCATAAATCAACTGCAACCGGGGGGTAGTTCCTACCCCTACATATTTGACAATCTAATTATTACTGTCATAAAACCCGTCCATTATTTTATTGATCAGGAATTTAATTTTCTCGTCGCTAATGCCACGTCCCATGAGTAAGGGCGTGAATACACTTCAGAGACAAGTGCGATTGTTGTCCCGACGTCCGTGTTGGTGAAGGGGTGATTATAGCTGATTTGGGATTTCGATTGTGATAGCTTTAACGGATGCTTTTTGGATTTATTTAACCAAAAACAAAACAAAACATACAAGGACATTTCACACAGCGCCATCTAGCCCCAAACTAAGCAAAGATTGTACTATGAGATCCAGATAACTGATAAAGTACCTATTACATATATCTACACTATTTATAAAGAGGAAAAGTTTGATTTTTTGATTGTTTTGAATAGGCTCTGAAACTACTGGACTGGTCTGAATAATTCTTTCATCAGAATGTTACATTATCACTGACATAGGCAATATTAAATTTATATCGTTAATCGAGTTTTGTTTTCCCGTGCGAAGTCGGGGCGAGCTGATAGTCATAGATAACCATATAGACAGCCCTGTTGGCTTGGTTGTATATCATCTGCTTTAAGAGATGTTATGTAGGGCGTGGGGTTCGATTCCTGTTACAACAAACTTTTATGTGACGATAAATGTTTTTTCTGTCTGGGTGTTTCGTATGTATTATAAGTATGTATCTACGTTCGCGTGGAATTTAGCAAAAAGTTTGTTCAGTTCGCGGAATTTACTAAAATGTAATCCAACTAATATATTATAAATGTGAAAGTTTGTATGTTTGTTACTCAAAATCACGCAAAAACGGCTCTACGATTTAGATGAAATTTGGTACAAACATAGTTAATTATATACCTACTTCTCGCAACGGAACACCCAAGTCTGCTTCATGAATCAATGTTCCGTGTTTTATCTATTCGATAAAATCTCTATAAACATGATGTTTAGTAGTTAATTTAGTTTTTTTTTTAATGGTTGACAGGCTAGGTGTTTGACCGCAGCTCACCTGATGTCAAGTGAAGGTGTGACTGAAGATGGTAAAGCCCACCTAGCCTGGAATGCAACTGGCTCTCAAGTGAGACTGCCAGAACCCACCGTTAGATGCTTGGCGGCAGTTTACTTCTTGATTGTCATAGTAAAGCTGACGTTAATAAAAAACTATACTCTTATAAATTGAAAGGGAACATTTGACGGTATTATGGAATTTCGTGGTACGAATGTCATATCACCTTTTGCGCATCCGGATATTATACGACCTTCTATAACGTTTCTTTGTAATGGAAGAAGTATCAACTTTTGTTTAAAACAACCCCTAGAAACATTCAGTTACTGCAATATTAACGTCCCAGTAGATCAGACTAACACCCTGTTTTACACCCCTGATGTACAGGTAGGTGGAAAATAACAACTTTTGTCAATAAAGACAATAAAATACTCACAAAATAAATTTAATGCCAAAGTCATACAAAGTAAGTCATGCGGACTCGACGATGACTCACTTTGTATGATTTTGACTGTCGCATAGATTTATTTAGCTTGATCTTTGATTAAATATTTGAAAACAATCAAATAAACACATTTATTCGACTATTAGAAACAATACAAAAAAATAACGGCAAAAAGAATTCAAAACACTTGACATTTGCAATTGCACAAAATACGACGCCAAAAACAAAAAAGAAATGTTAGAACTGCATGAATTTAAAAAAAGGCTTTCCATTATTTTCCAAATCCATGAAATATATTTTGTAAATATTTTTGTATACCATCCAAATGTCAAGTAAACTCAAGTAAATATAACTTTTGTAACTCTCAATGTATACTATTATAATGAGGAAAGATTTGATTGTTTGTTTGTATTGAATAGGCTCCGAAACCACTCGACCGATTTAAAAAAATATTTCACCGTTGGGAAGCTACACTACCCCCGGGTGACATAGTCTACTTTTTATTCCTGTATTCCAACGGGAACGGGAACTGCGCGGGTGAAACCGCGAGGCGTCTGTAAGAATTTGTATTATTATCTGCGGCAAAATATACTTTTATCTCCGACAGTACATCAGTGCACCCCTAGTTAGGGTGTGATCACACTTGTAATTGACTTATCTCGATACTCTTCAAACGTGTGTACGGGCCTTACACCAAATTGGTTAAGTGCGGTACTATCGGAATAATATTCACAGATTAGTCTAATGCAGGGTTTAAATTAACTTAAGTTGCTTTCTAGCAAGCTTTCATGTATGGTGGCATGTTTGTGGTTTATAATTCCCTTAACTAGGGAGATTATAGGGGAATTTATGCATGACGCGATCGACTTTTTTTCAATGTAATAGTAATGACCCTGATGGTAAGAGATAACGCCTGTCCATGGCCATTGCAGCGATACACAGATCTCTGTGTAGTAAAACAAAGTTGAAGGCATCACTGCTTTGGTGTTCATTACTTTGAGAATTTCGATGGTTAGTCTCAACAGCCCAGTAATTTCGCTAGCTGCAGTATCCTTCAAACCGGAACACAGTAATTTTTACACACTTCCGTTTGGCGGTAGATGTATTATCTGGTACTGCGGTGGTACCTACCTAGACCTACCTCCTGCTAAGATCTAGCACCAAGACTTTTTATCCCACTAATATTATAAATAGGAAAGTTTGGATGGATGAATGGATGGATGTTTGTTACTCTTTCACGCAAAAACTACAGAACGGATTTGGATGAAATTTGGTATGGAGGCAGCCGAGACCTTGCATTAACACATAGGAAAACATGTAGCGGGTAACATCGCGTGGTGCAACTAGTATAACATATTGGTTTGCATTTGAGCGTAGATACAATCTATTTTTTTTTTGCGTTTTTTTATGCGTTTGTCCACGAAATGATAATGCAATGATTGCATGATGGTTAGTCTCAACAGCCCTATAATCTTTCTTGCTAAGCAGAAGTACCCTTTCTGTCGTCGGATAAAAATTGAATCAATATAACAGTAAAATCAATAACAGTATCGTATATCCGACATATTGGCGATCTAGATAGCGAGGGGTGAGCAATCGGCTCGTAAGTGGCTTATCACGGCTTACAAGTGGCTTATGACGGATTACAGCGTTCAATTGGCTTAAAATGAGCATGTTTTGTTGTGTTTACTATATTTGGAATTATTTTTCTGCCTTGTTCTGGAAAAAGCACAAAACTAATCTTATAAATGTAATTATCTTTACTACTCTCTTTATTACTACTCTCTATTTGCTATTTAACTTATTTGTTATTTTTTATTCAAAAGTACCTAATGGTACGAACGAGACGCTCTCCTGATGGTAAGAGATAACGCCTATCCATAACCATTGCAGCGATACATAGAACTTTGAGTAGCAAAACAAAGTCCAGGGTATCGCTGCTTTGGCGCTCATTACTTTGAGACTTTTTATATAACGATGATAGCTCAGTAGTTAGCGCGGTCGCTTCACACGCCAAAGGATCTGGGTTCGAAACCTAACAATGACCTTGAGCTGCTGGTGCTACCACCCTTAAGTTGAAAATCTGCCGCCAAGCATCTAACGGTGTATTCCGACAATCTCACTTGAGAGCCAGTTCCATTGCATTCTAGGTGTGTTTACCATCTTCGACCACACCACCACTTATATCAGGTGAGCTGTAGTTAAACATTTAGCCTGTCAACCATAAAAAAAACTTTTGATGGTTAGTCTCAACAGCCTTGTAAATTCGCTAGCTGTATTACCCTTCAAAACGGAATACAGTAATGTTTACACACTACTGCTTAGCGGCAGAATATCTGGTAACTACCTATATAGACTAGACTAATACCTGCGGTGGTAACTACCTAGACGTCCTCCTGCTAATGAGATCTGCCACCAAATAATATTGAAGGCATTTCAAATAATGCATTCTAGCCCAAAGCTAAGTAAAGTAGCTCATTTTGATAGTAGATTCAAGATTTTGGTATATTATTTTTTATTTATTTGCAGACCTGGGTCGTGAGCAGTATCTGGGTAATGAATATTGATAATTGACATTTATCTCCTCTCATGTTAAACGAACATACCTTCTACCATGGAGCAAGCGTAGACTTATTCCAGTATACTTAATTTCATTTTACTCTGCACTGTATTTCACGATTTCATATCAATTAGAAATAAACAGTAAAATCTGTAGAGTAGTGCCGTTGGCTGGTTTGTCCGTCCGCAGTCAGAAAGCGTGACGACTGCTCGCCGCTTCCGCCGCACTCGCCTTTTGGAAGGGGAGGGTGAATCTCACTTGGAAATCATCAAATGATACTATAATGGCGTACTTTATCGGGAGGTCCTTTTTTTTAACTAAAAACATCGGTTTCAGTCGGTCAATTCACCTGATAGTAAACTCACTGCCGCTTATGGACGTCTGCAATACTTGCTGCGCCCTGCGGTGTTACCCGCTACATGTTTTCGGGATAAAAAGTAGTCTTATGTGTTAATCCAATCTCAGCTACCTCCATAACAAACGTCATCGATTTTTTTTTTTTTTAATGGTTGACAGGCCAGGTATTTGACCACAGCTCACCTGATGTTAAGTGAAGGTGTGGTCGAAGATGGTAAAGCACACCTAGCCTGGAATGGAACTGGCTCTCAAGTGGGGCTGCCGGAACACACCGTTAGATGCTTGGCGGCAGATTTTCAACTTGAGGGTGGTAGTTAGCCAGCCGAGTACTAGAAAGTACCCTACCATCATGCTATGGTTTCCTCAAGATGTTTTCCTTCACCGGCAGCTCAAGATCATTGTTGGGGTTTGAACCCACGCCCTTCGGCATGCGAACCTTTTTGTAGCTTTTGCGTGACAAACATCCGTCCATTCATCCAAACTTTCACATTTATAATATTAGTTGGATGTTGTCAATGCGTTTCAAAAGACTGCAAAGAGAAGCGATGCTCAATGATACCATATATACGAGTAAATATAAAATACAAATATACACATGTAGAAAAAAAACTTTTAAGCCCTGAACACCGCCGGAAGGTAACAAGTTTGTCAATTTTCTACGGAATTCATTTCGGTGTGTTACTGAGCTGTACGAGCTTGTACTTTCATCTCCTTTTTGCAGGGCAAGTAGGAAGATGGCTGGATGGAAAAGTTTCCTTGAGTATGTATCAAACGTTTCGACTTTACATTTCTCATCCGTACAGCTAAGGAATGGAACAAGCTGCCGGCTTCCTTGTTTCCTGAGAGATATAATCTAGATCTTCTATTGTCAGAGAGTAAACTGCACGCAGACTTAGAAGATACCTCATCTTCTAAGTCTGCGTGCAATTTAAAAGCACCCCTTTATTTGCGTTGAAGGAAAACATGACCAGCAGAAATCAAGTGCCAAAATTCCAGAGTATACTTAGAAAGGTGCCAACCTATCCAATTTTATCCATAACGGAACGGAGACGGTATATGCGTTTGGGGTGAGAGGATGACTGTTTGTTTGTTTAAAATAAATGCGTTCAGTCTAGAATTAAATGTATCCGATTTAAATTATCTGGTAATGCAGTGATACCTACCTAGACAACCTCCTTCTAAAGTGTTGAAATGAGGGTGTGATAGGATTAGTGTACTCTAAATAACAGAAAGCTTTCAAAGTAGTCATTCACATTTTTAGCCATTTTTCCCCTCATAAAGTTAGTATGGCTAATTTATAATTTGTCAGAGCAGAAGTTAGCAAAGATTGTGTTATAGATGTCGACTAAACTGCTACGTATGGCCTCTGGGGCCGCTGTCATATTGTCCACTAGTCGCTTTGTAAATTAACAAACATTCGATTAATAGAAGTGACAATCAGGAGTGAGAAACAAAGTGGCACGTGGTGCGGGGCAAATAAATTGAATATCACGAGTGGACGTATTCAGACGGGTAGCTGTCCAGAGGGAATAGGGATGGGGTCTGGATTTTTACCCGGGAAATAAAAATGCGTTGACACTAAAAGTCATGAAACATTACGTCAAGTAAGGTTACTGCAGCAAAAAGAGGATATAAAGACTTGTGTTATTTTTACCCAACGACGGAAATAAGACGGTATATGCGTTTAGGGGGAGAGGACGTTTGTTTGTACAAATCCATGTTGCCATTTTTCTCCAAAACTACTAGTCCGATTTTGATTCAGTTTTCAGTTATGGGTTCGGGTTTGATTGGTGCAAGTTCTAAGATAAGTGTTTTGGTGACAACTCGCTAGGGGGCGCTGCAGCAGACATTTTTCTTGCAGATCCATGTTGCCATTTTTCTCAAAAACTACTAGTCCGATTTCGATGCAGTTTTTAACACAAGTTTTAGATATATTTCTGATAGATATTTAAAAATTATCGTCCAAGTTAAATAAATTTTATATTAAATCATTATCACTGTTGTAACCAAAACGACTTTTAAGCGAATATACACTTAATAAATACATGAAATATTCAAAATGTAGTTCCGCTATGTGAAGCCTATATCAATCAATTACTAAACCCAAAATCATTTTTTTGTTTTCGTCATAAGTTTGTCTTTGTCCACTGCTGGGTATAAACTTCTCCTATAACATTATTCCACAAAAAAAATCTTATCTGAAAAACTATTACGTACCTATGTATCTATTGATTTGCTATATTCCTCAAATTTTCTTGTACCTTCTTTTTTTATAGTTTACAGACTAGGTGTTTAACCATAGCTCACCTAATGTTAAATGACTGTTGTTGTCAAAGATGGTAAACACCTAAGCTTAGGATGGAACTGGTTCTCAAGTGAGGCTACCAGAACATACTGTTAATTATTTATTTGGCGGCAGATTTTTTGTGGTAGCTAGCCAGTCACTAGATAGTACCATACCATCATGCTGTGGTTTCCTCGCGATGTTTTTCTTCACCAGCAGCACAAGTTTATTGTTTTGATTAGAAAGAAATTTACTTTTTTGTCTCCTATCTAGTATTTATAAGTTCTATTTGAAGGACTTTTAAATTGATTTCTGCAGAGTTATGTTTCATGAGATATGATTATAATTGTGAATGGAAACTGAATTATGATTCCTAGCGTTAACTCGATAAATCTAAAAAGCGCAGAAAATAGTCCACATTGGAATACAAATTTAGATAGAGCATCTTTAACACGCACTTGCGACATATTTCCTGTAAAAAAGTTTGTCCCATCACTAGTACAGGTCAGTTTTCAATTTAAAACAGACAATGATTCATCCCCTACCCTACGTTTGTATTTTATACCGAAACTAGCAGCTCTCCACGGTTTCCCTCGCTTCCTTCAGAATAAATTACATAAAGAAGTATAGAAAGATGAGTAGAGTATTTTTCAGTGTATAAAGACAAAGGACGGTACACTGTCTCAAAGAAGGAGGCTGAGAAGATTCTTGGAAGAACTAAAAATGTTTTTTGAGATAGCCAGGGGCGGTGATATATATATATAATATACTTTTATATCAAAAGTAATAGACGAACGAGACGCTCTCGTAATGGTAAGAGATATCGCCTGTCCATGACAACTTTGAGTGACGAAACAAAGTCCAGGGCATCACTGCTTTGGCGCTCATTACTTTGAGACCTTCGATGGATAGTCTTAACAGCCCAGTAATTTTACTAGCTGCAGTACCCTTCAAACTGGAACACAGTAATGTTTACACACTACTGCTTAGCGGCAGAATAACTGGTAATGCAGTGGTACCTACCTAGACGACTTCCTGCTAAGGAAATCTACCACCAAGTAAGTAAGTAGTACATATTGAACAGAACGTTGCAAAGAAGTCAGAGAATGTATGCTAAAAGTAGAAGTTTCATTTTAGCGATTGAAATAATATAACGTAACTTTAACTTACTAACAAACATGTATGCTACCATACATATATTCCACCTGTGCTTAGCCTGCGGTTAAGTTAACTAAGCACTGGATTACAGCAGTTAAGCATGGTTCACCACAAATGAGAGTCGCTTAGCTAGGCTAAGATTTGTGATGCGGTTTGACGGTTAAGTTAGGATTAAGTTGGTTTTAAGTTGAAGCGTTTAATGCTTGGGTTAAACTGGAAATTAATAAAAAAATTACACTAACACAATACTATCATGTATGTGATTATATGTATATGTACGTATGTATTTCCATATGTGTCAGCCTGGTATTTCTTTACATAGTAAAGACTTAACCACTTTAGAAAAAGTTTAGTAAAAAAATAGCTCATATTTTAGATTAATTAAATTAGCAAAACACCATTGATAGCATGTAGTTCTGAATTTGGACCGCACCTTCCCTTTATATCAGATGAGTTGTAGTCAAACTCCTAGCCTGTCAACTTTAATATGAGCAATGATAAGCAATATGTAATTGATAGACTTTTTTATGTTTGACAGGCTAGGTTTTGACCACAGTTCACTTGATGTTAAGTGCCAGTGATGGCTGGACGGTGACGGATTTGAACGCACGACTTTGAATGTGTGATCCGCTCGCGCTTAACACTAAGCTATCATCGCTTCAAAAATTTGCTAAACTCTTCATTTGTTAGCACCATTCAATAAGCATCCAAAACAATCAATGTAACAAATTTAAATTAAAGTTAAATTAAGTTGATAGGCATGGTGAATTCAGTTAAGTAACAAGTCGATAGTAAATTAGATTTACTATTAAGAATCTCAAAGTAATGAGCGCCAAAGCAGCGATTACCTAGAATTAAATTAGGCACCGCTTTTTAGGCAGGTGTTATTTTTTACCACCAAGAAAGCGAATTTAATTTTCATTCAAAAACATTCTTTTTAATACTTTATAGTAGGTACTCGGCTGGCTTCAAGTTGAGAATCTACCGCCAAACAGTATGTTCGGATAGTCTCACTCTAGAACTAGTTCCATTAGGCTAGTTGTGTTTAACATCTTCGACCACACCGTCAACTAACATTGGTCTGTGAATTATGGTCAAACGCCCAGCCAGTTAACCATAAAAAAACTTAAGCGATTCAAACAAATTATAGGCAAATAAAATTATATTCATTAATACATTTTTTTTAATTCTTTTTAAATATGCTTATAAATCTTTTTTTTTTTAATTTATAGCTAGAGCCACTTGGCATGGTGTAAGGATTTTAACAATACAGTACATCAAAACTTGTTCAAGCATTTAAAATTTATGGTGGAATACAAAAAATACATTAAATTTTATTACAGTCATAGGACGTTTCACAAAGCGCTAACTAAGTAAAGCTTATACCATGGGAACCAAGATAACAGCTAAAATATTGATACGCTTTTTTTGTAAAAACATACTACTTATAACACATACAGAATAGAACAAACATTTATCGTCGCACAAATATTTGTCCTGGCAGGAATCGAACCCATGCCCAACAGCTCTTGAAGCAGATAAAAAAAACTTGGAGGGCATTTAACACAGCGCCATCTAGCCCCAAACTAAACAAAACTTGTACCATGGGAACCAGATAACTGACAGAATAATTAAATACTTTTTCTTTTGTAAATACATACACAGTACACAGAACAAACATCGATATTAGTCACACAAATGTTAGGCCTGAGTGGGAATCGAACCCACGCCCTTCAGCTCTCGAAGCAGACATACGAATAACCAATAGATACCAATGAACCAACAGGGCTGTCAAACATGAACTCTAAAAACATAACATTCCTTTTTTCGAGCAGTTGTGTTAAAAATCCATCTGGAAAAGGTTTCGTAGTAATTAAAAGTAGCCCTGTATTAGATTATTCAAGCAACTTACTTAATATATTGCAATCCATGTTAACAAACATAATGCGAACATTTAGCAATATAACTGCAATCAAGATAATTATAATCCTATCGCCATGATCACATCTAGTTTTAAATAGCCAGATACGTTATTTGTAAACTCAGTTGTGTGAGAAATAAAACTAGGGCAGGGTTCAGTACAAAATTAAAATATTTTTTCCTTTTATCGATAAAAAAACAACCACACTTAGACACAGTCATATTCGCCATAACAGTAGAGAACTTTGATATCGTCTTCATTAGTGATAGCAATTGTTTACAAACAACAACATGACCAAAAGACAGTTAATAAAAGACGACCTTTAACACTGAAAATTCCCTTGTCTTCATTCAGTCATTGTAAGAACTGCTAATGTGTGGAGCTTGTTACATGCGTCTGTGTCTTCAACTATGTACAACCCAGGAACGTTAAAAAAAACCGTGAATAGGTATTTCTTAAGCAAGCGTGCTCCATCTTTAGCTGCATTATCGCTTTCTATCAAGTGGCCAAAAGCAAGCTTAGTTCAATATAAAAAAAGACGAGAAGTTTTTTTATGTAAATGTAATGATATGAACGAGACGCTTTCTTGATGGTAAGAGATAACACCTGTCCATAACCATTGCAGCGATACACAGAGCTTCGAGTAACAAAACAAAGTCTAGAGCATCGCTGCTTTGGCGCTCATTACTTTGAGCGTTTGTGATGTAATCTGCATGATTTATTTATAAGATATTGGATTACTATCTCAGAGTATCGTTTCAGCTTATAAACAAACACTCACTTATTAATTACTAGCATCGCCCCGCGGTGGTATCCGCTACATGTTTTCAGGATAAAAAGTAGCCTATGTGTCAATCCAGGCTCTCAGCTATTCATCGAAATCCGTTCAGTAGTGTTTGCTTGAAAGAGTAACAAAGATCCATCCATCCAAACTTTCACATTTATGATATTAGTGGGATGACTGGCATGTGGTAAATTTGTACAAGTGTTTCACGTCACCGCCCGCGGTACCCCAAAACCGTCTGGATCACGAGAACAAAAGAAAATGACATAAGTGGTAGCTGGTAGCGTTGTACCGGACGCGTGCGCGCGCGCGCCGCGGAACGGTGCCGCACTGTACGGTACCTGGAGGGAAACTGCTCTTCCACTGCACTAGTCGGATGATAAACGCGTAATAATAAAGAATTCGCTTACGCATGACGGGTACTCGGAATACCCGAACGAAAAACGCGTAACAATTAATTCCTACTTTTTTTTTTTGTAAATACATACTTATAATAGAAAAGCTACTTCTGAAACGATTAAATCTCATTATAGAAGAGAGAGAGAGCTAATTCCAGATTATCAATTTGGTTTTAAACAAAAACACTCAACTATAGACCAAGTTCATAGAATAACTAGCAACTAATACTACTACTACTACTACTACTATTAGTTACTAATACTATTAGTAACTAATGATTTTTCTACTATATAACTAGCATAATAGAAAAATCATTAGAAGAAAGGAAAGTTTGCTCTACAGTATTCTTGGACGTAGCGCGGGCTTTTGATAAAGTTTGGCATCAAGGTCTTATACACAAAATAAGAAATATGCTCCCAAATCAGTTTGCTGATATATTAGAGTCTTACCTAACACAAAAATGTTCCGTGTAAGGCAAGACGACTCGTACTCAGAGCTTAAGCTAATCAAAGCTGGCGTGCCACAGGGAAGTGTTCTAGGTCCGGTCCTGTATTTACTTTACACTTGTGATATCCCAGAACTAGAAATGAAATGATTAAACCATGCCCGTTCAATCACGCATCGCATTGTCTTAGCGTTCCAATATAGTGGTCTGTCTTGTCGCATGACATCGGTCAACATTCTCCAAACTTTAAACTTACCTAGATAGTATCTTAGAGACGCACCCATGCGACACGCGCAGCTGCCGGCTGATGTCGCACGGCCGCACGCCACTGTGCGCAAGTTCCACTATCCTTTGTCGCACGACGTCGGGTAACGGTCGCCCGTTGACGAAAACACCTCCCAATTGGTTGACTCCCCCGTGACCTTTGAACAAAGACATTTAAATATATAAAATGTGTATTTATCAACTAGAGTAGGTACTTTCTTTATACTGTACTAGCTAGCCGAAGATCGGGCTGACTGGCGTGTCTCGGGAGAGGCCTATGTCCAGCAGTGGACTTCGATAGGCTAGTGATGATGATTATGATACCAGCTGAGCCCCGCGGTGTTACCCGCTACATCTTTTTGGGATAAAAAGTAGCCTGTATCCAGGGTGTCAGCTACCTCCATACCAAATTTCATTAAAATCCAGTTTATTTTGTAACTTTTTGTCTATGTTTGTTGTGTTCTGTGTTACAAAATAAAAACTCATTTTCTTTCTTTCCTTTTTTGAAGTCGTTTAAAAAAGAAATTCGCAATAGAAAGTAGTTGGTATTTAATTTATCTACCGAAATGTTATTGTCTCTGCTGGGTATACGCTATTGATAATTGAAACATGCGTGTGACGTAACATGGCAACGTTAGATATAAGCCATGTCTGGGATTTGTTCATCCCGACAAGGTGTCGTGTTAACTCCAGCTCAAAGCTGAATGACCGTCCCTCGCTGCGACCGGTTGACACGTCCGGTCACGCCCGGCTTCACCCGGTCGATACGCGGTTCATGACCGGGTATTTTCATTAGGTACGTTTCTAACTCTAATACGTCATTGTATTGTATTTAAAACAATCATGTAAATACTTAGGTATCTATCTATAGAGACTTTTTTTTAATGTAAAAGTAATGAGACGAACGATGCGCTCTCCTGATGGTAAGAGATAACGCATGTCCATGACCATTGCAGCGATACACAGAACTTTGATTAGTAAAACAAAGTACGGGGAAACGCTGCTTTGGCGCTCATTACTTTGAGACTTTCGATGGTTAGTCTCAACAGCCCAGTAATTTCGTTAGCTGCAGTACTTTTCAAACCGGAACACAGTAATGTTTACACACTACTGCTTGGCAGCAGAGTATCTAGTATTGCACGAGCAAAGAATAATTTATTTAACGTTTGGTATAATATCCTGCTTTAAAAAAGTAGTTTTTGTGTTTTTTTTATAACGGGAAGTATTTAAAACAGCCCTGTTGGTTCATTGGTAGAATGTCTGCTTCAAGAGCTGAAGGGCGTGGGTTCAATTTCCACACAGGACAAACTTAGTGGTATAAACAAATGTTCGTTCTGTGTCTGGGTGTTCTGTATTTATTATAAGTATGTAGTTACAAAAAAAAAAGTATCAGTTATCTGATTTCCATAGTACAAGCTTTGCTTAGTTTGAGGTCAGATGGCGCTGTGTGAAATGTTCTACGATATTTATTTATTTATCTATACTATTATAAAGAGGAAAGAATTGATTGTTTGTTTGTATTGAATAGGCTCCGAAACTACTGGACCGATATCAAAAATTCTTTCACCGTTGGGAAGCTACACTATCCCCGGGTAACATAAGCTACTTTTTATTCCTGTATTCCCACGGGAACGGGAACTACGTGGGTGGAACCGCGAGGCGTCTGCTAGTTTATTACATAGCTTAATTGAAATGAATAAACTTCTTCGTTTCTCAATACTTACTTAGTAACTTATTGCAGCATATGTACAGGTGCAAAATGAAAATATAACATTGATATACCTAATACATTTATTAAACAAAAAAGTTTTGAATCGACTTTGTTTCGTCACCCAACCTTCTTTGTACCACTGGTACAAACGTATGGCGTTAATCTCGTTTTTATCAGATAACAAAAGCGAGAACACTACAATGCAATAGTTTGCACTTGCAAACTATATAGCGATACCTAAGCATCAAAACAAACCGTGCGGATATACCCGGGTATCGACCTGCCCACGGGGCGTGACCGATCGATCGTCACGCCCGGCGCCGCCCGGGGAAAAGTGTTCCGAACCGGGTGCGGTGACGAATCTCCTCTTATGATAAGTTTCTAAAAACTGTGAGGTGTGAGCATCAAATCTAACGAAACAGAATAGCTTACCTTGGACAACTTTATTAGAACACTAGCAGCTTGCCCCGGCATCGCACGGAAAACTAAACTCGATTAACAATATAAATATAGCCTATGTCACTCAGTGATAGTGTAGCATTTTTTTACTTGGTGGTAGATTTCCTTAGCAGGAGGTCGTCTAGGTAGGTACCACCGCAGTACCAGATATTCTGCCGCCAAGCAGTAGTGTGCAAACATTACTGTGTTTCGGTTTGAAGGGTACTGCAGCTAGCGAAATTACTGGGCTGTTGAGACTAACCATCTAGTCTCAAAATAATGAGCGCCAAAGCAGCGATGCCCTGGACTTTGTTTTGTTACCCAAAGTTCTGTGTATCGCTGCAATGTTCATGAACAGGCGTTATCTCTTAACATCAGGAGAGCGCCTCGATCGTCTCATTACTTTTACATTAAAATAAAATAAAAAAATAATTAATGATGAAACAATTATGTTAATCTTAGCCTATTAAATACATACAAACAAAAAACCAAATCTTTCGTCTTTATATAATTAGTGTAGGTACTTAGCTAGATTTTACTATGAAAACCAAAATTGACACATTTTCGTTTTTCATTTTTACTGTTGGCAGGCTAAGTGTTGACCACATCTCACCTGATCTTAAGTGGTTACTTTGTGTGTGTGGTGTGGTCGAAAATGGTAAACGCATCTAGCCTGTAAGTACCTAATGGCACTGGCTCTCAAGTGAGGCCGGAATAGACTGTTAAGTGTCTTGCGGCAGATTTACATCTTGTGGGTGGTAACTAGCTAGCCAAGTACTAAAAAATACCATACCACCAAGCTTTGGTTTTCCTCGCGATGTTTTTATTCACCACCAGCTCAAGCGCGTTATACGGAATTACTTACGTTTGCTACTTTGATTCCTTGAAAAAGACCGGTAAACCTATAGTATATTATTGTATAGATTTTAGGCAAAACTAAAGTATTAGCGAAAATATGGTATAAAGCCTCTAGCATGTACCTCGAACCAAAAAAAAACTTATATTTTTTATTTATATGCTCCATAGATACCGGGGTCCGTGACCTTTATCTTTTACTTGAATTAAAGAAAAAAATATAATTAATACAATATAGGAAGAGTAAAGTTAGTCAAATTAATCTTAATCTTAGGTTAAAGTAAGTACCTAGCTATTATAGCTCAGTGGTTAGCGCGGTAGGTTCGCATGCCGAAGGGTGTGGGATCAAATCCCAACAATGAGATTGAGCTGCCGGTGAAGGAAAACATCGTGAGGAAACCATAGCATGGTGGTAGGGTACTTTCTAGTACTCAGCTGGCTAGCTACCACCCTCAAGTTGAAAATCTGCCACCAAGCATCTAACGTTGTGTTCCGGCAGCCTCACTTGAGAGCCAGTTCCATTCCAGGATAGGTGTGCTTTACTATCTGCGACCACACCTTTACTTAACATCAGATGAGATGAGCTGTGGTCAAACACCTAGCCTGTCAATCTTAAAAAGAACCTACTAGAAATGGAAAAAACCTTTCAAAGCTGTTAGAAAACCAACAAATAATGATAAAACTTTACAAGATGTAACAACCGCTGTAAGAAAACAGGCACTCGAAACGCTCTCCACACAAGGAAAAACTAAAAATAAACCTGGAACTAAACCAGCCCCGGTTTAGGGAGTAATTAACCTTAATAGGAGACAAGATGGCCGACCGGATGGGGGACCTGAAATGCTGTACACTCAAGTACAGCAATAACTGTACGATTGTTATACATAACTGTACGATATTTGCCGTCAAGCAGTAGTATGTAAACAATACTGTGTTCCAATTTAAAGGGTACAAGTACAAATATTTTATTGATGTAACACCAATGCTACAGAGATGTTTGAGACTTTCGATAGTTAGTCTCAACAGCCCAGTAATTTGGCTGGCTGCAGTACTATAGTGAGTAATTAAGATTTTTATGTCTGTTTATTACATAGACAATACAAGTTTATCCCCGTATTGCATCCGAAACATCGGGTGGAATAGGCTATTTGACTATATTGAAAATATGGCACAAATTGATATAATCCTAATAAATTGCAGCGTAAAAAAGCATATTCATATATTTTAAGACTAAAATATGTTTATTTTGTGCAATAAAAACGGCAATAAAATTTATTTATTTTGAGTTTTGGCCACGTGATGTGAAACACTCTGTGATTGATAGCGACTCTGGTGACGTCACACCAAAGTAAACAACGAGATCTAACATTCATTTTATCACAATTACGGTGAAATAAAGCTATTTTCAAATTATTTACCAGATATAAGTGATCTGCACACATAAAAACATTTGCAGTTGTAGCTCCTATGCTTTTGGAATCTCCACGAGCTAGTTCTAACCACTCTTTCCTTCTAGCATCCATTGGAACAGAAATGAACAGCTTTTTTAGTGTCTTTATGGAAGTACCTACTTGTACATTGTGGTGCTACACACTATTTACAAGTCATCGTTTTTAACAAATTCAAGAAAACAAACAAACTTTCGCCTCGTTTAGCTTGTTGTTTACTTTTGTGTGACGTCAGATGTGTCACGTGACCAGGGTCATGATAAAAAATTGCGTTATGGCGCGTTTATTTCTCATTTAAACTTTGACATCGATTTTTAGCGAAAATACGACAGATCCCAAGGAAATATAGACGTGATGTGCAGTAAATATTATAAAAAATAATTTAAAACTATTTCCCAATAGTAGTCAAATAGCCTAATAAGTACTCTTCTCCAACCTCATTGCTCCTTTCATTTATAATTATTATTTTAAGTTTAATGAGAGCCTACGTGCTCGATAAACACAGCTAATTTTGTAATTATTTTATGTGCTACTAGGTTTTGTTAACTTACACTAGTAGCTAATTGTACAATTTATATACATTCTGACAAATAAAGATATTTTAAAATTGAATTGAAATATAAATTTTACAGTGACAATATTTTTTATATTGACATGTTTTCAAACCGATATAAGTACCTATTATGTAGGTACTTTATTTTGATATCTTGTGATAATATATTTGGAATGATTTTAATACGAAAACATCTCCAGTTTTAATACCTAAATAGATGAAACTAAGGCAGTTATGTTTGTAGCCGATTGTACTTTCTGTAGTTTGCTCCCTTGTCCCTACAGGTGTCCAACAGGGTCGTTATTCTATTTCCCTGTTCTGAAATATGCTCGGAGTTAATGAAAAATGAGTCTTTTTGCTAATTTTCCTTCTTTCAAGAGACTGCTATTTTATAGATAGATAGAAACTCGTTATTCTGCACTCCAAAAATACGACAAGAATAGACCGAAACACAACGTTAGGTTTGTTAGGTGATTTTCAGCTTGAGGGTGGTAGCTATCCAGCCTAGTATAGGTACCTACTGGAAAGTACCCTACTATCATGCTATGGTTTCCTCAAGATGTTTTCCTTCACTGGCAGCTCAAGCTCATTGTTAGGTTTTGTTTTCGGCTCTGTCCCCCGAATTTGTTCAAGATTTAACTTCAAATGGCGTTTACTATTAACTTATGCTAATTTAAAAAGGTTGTTTAAACCTACACGGAAAAAAAAGAGTCAAAGAGGTTTCTTTCGATCAAAACATTTGGTTTGCTTGAACATATTTCTTTCAGTCAAAGAAATTGTTTTAAAATACAATGATAGGATATTGAACTAAATTGGTAACTTTCTTGATTGAATATAGCAATATTACTTTAACCTGAACCAAAACATCGTTGTTTCAACACAATAAATCTTACTTGCCCGAAACTAACCCGAATTTTTGTTTTAATACTTTAATTTAGTTGTTACAAAAATGTATGGTATCGGATCAACTAATTTGATGATCTTATATGAAATAGAAGAAAAAGCTAAAGGAAAGTAATAAAATGTTACCTTAATGTTACATTTGACTAAACTAAAAATATACGAATATACGAACCAGATATTAGTTCAAGTCAAAACTATATTAATTTGTTACGATACTCTAAATTTTTCACTCAAAATTACGATTTTTTCTGCTCGAACATAGTAAGTTTTACCTGGAAACACTCAACTTAGTTTAAAACATTTATTTACTTGAAATAAGATTTTATTTTCTATCTGGAAAAATATAGTAGTTTAATGTAAAACGCGCAGAGCTTTCTTAGAACATCAAGTAATTTGAACCAAGACAGTTATTGTTTTATTTAAACAAAAAAATAGTTTGTTTGCTATCGAAACCTGTACATTACTTTAATCTAAATACGCCAAAGTTAAGAACAAGATTATGTTAATTTTGGTTGTAAGAAACCATCGTCTTGGTACTGTTTTGGAAAACCGTTCGCTGGAACGAAGACTATCATTATCTTAATTCAAGATTATAGTATATTCAACAAATCTACAGTATTATTTCAGTCGAACGCAGTTTAAATTCGTCTAAACGAAAATCCTTCTGGAATTTAAAGAAATATATAGTCTTAGACCAAACCATTTTACTGCATGGTGCATATATACACGGATATTTGCTTGGATCAAAGTATTCTTTTTATCCGTGTACAATTATAAATATATCTTAATTCTGATACTATAAAGTTTTCACATTATCTTATTTTCTTATATGAACTAAATATAAGAAAAAATATATTAAATTATTATTAGCTTATCTTAATTTCTACGATATTTTCTATCTAATTAGATAGATAGATATAACTCTTTATTGTGCACATCATAAATAAAAAAGAGTACAGAGAACAAAGAACCTTATTAACTAGTGCCACAAGTGGCGGCCTTATCGCTAACAGCGATCTCTTCCAGGCAACTAAGAAAAGAAAAAATACGATAGGAAACATAAGAAACAGACGGGAGATGTAACACTATAATTATTATTAGGTAGTATACATTAAGATAAAATCCAAAGTTAAATAAAAACAAAAACTTTACTGTATTTCTTATCTGTCTCACTAATATTATAAATGTGAAAGTTTCCTCCATGTTTGTTACTCTTTCACGCGAAAACTTAAGAATGGATTTTTATGAAATTTGGTATGGAGGTAGCCGAGACCCTGGATTAACACATAGGCTACTTTGTTATCCTGAAAACATGTAGCGCGTAACACCGCGGGGCGCAGCTAGTATTTATATATATACTAAGTAGTCTAATATTTTCTGTTCTTTTCATAAGATTATATAATTTAACAAATAGTTATGTATCCGTAGTTTTGTTTTCATTGTTTACTATATTACATATTTAAATACAGTATTATACAAACTCTGTCATTGTTGGTGTTTGAACCCACGCTCTTCAACGTGTGAACCGACCAGCGCAGTCGATTAAGCTATCATCGCTACAAAAGAGGTTTAAAAGATTGAGTAAATCTACAGGTCAAATTGAGAACCTCCGTTCCTTTTGAATTCAATTAAAAAGCTACATAGTTTCACTGTCCAGATTCCAGGGGAAATGCGACCGGAAACGGCTTCCCCCTACAAACTGCGCTGATACATAGCACCTTCTTTTTTTGATATACGTATAATAGAAATGAAATCACAAGACTACTTGGTGGAAAATCTTCTTATCAGATGTCGTTTATGTAGGTACCCTCCACTGCAGTACAAGATATTTTGCCGCTAATCAGTACCTAGACATTACTGTTTCGTTTTGATAGATACTGCAGCTTGCGAAATAACAAGGCTGTTGAGAATAACCATCGCGAGTCTCAAAGTAATGAGCGCCAAAGCAGCGATGCCCTGGACTTAATTTTGCTGTTCAGAGTTCTGTGTTTCGCTGCAATGGATATGAGTTAAGTATCACTTACCATAAGGAGAGTCTTAGTAGGTACTTTTACATTAACATAACAAATACCTACATTAAAAAAACTTTGTTTTTAATATTTAGATAGGAAGATTTAGGCAATGATGTTTTGTAGCGATGATAGCTCAGTGGTTAGCGCGGTCGGTTCGCATGCCGAAGGGCGTGGGTTCAAACCCCAACAATGAGCTTGAGCTGCCGGTGAAGGAAAAACATCGTGAGGAAACCATAGCATGGTGGTAGGGTACTTTCTAGTACTCGGCTGGCTAGCTACCACCCTCAAGTTGAAAATCTGCCGCCAAGCATCTAACGGTGTGTTCCGGCAGCCTCACTTGAGAGCCAGTTCCATTCCAGGCTAGGTGTGCTTTACCATCATCGACCACACCGTCACTTAACATCATGTGAGCTGTGGTCAAACACCAAGCCTGTCAGCTATAAAAAAAAAAAAAACAAATATTGTTGTTATTTCATTTGCACCAATTTATTTTTCAATAATATAAATGATTGATTTAGAAGTTTTGTTTATTAAAATGTAATTTGTAAGTTATTACAGTGTTTCAGAGAACTATTTATTCCCATCGATAGCAGCATTTTAAATCAGTTTAATTTATTTATTAGTTTTTTTTTTAATTACAAATAGGTACGCGCAAAAACTCAAGCCGTTTGACAGCCAACTCGCCTGATGTTAAGCGAAGATGCGGTCTACGGTGGAGCACGCTCGCCTAGAAGAAACCGATTCACTCGCGACTTGAAGGTACCCAGATTGTATCTATCAGGGAACACCTAGTTATTCTGTAGTTCCTACTTATTAGAAAAACTGTAACATATACCTACATATATTCTGAGTCTGGGTGTTCTGTATCTATTTATCTATACTATTATAAAGAGGAATGATTTGATTGTTTGTATTGAATAGGCTCCGAAACTACTGGACCGATTTCAAAAATTCTTTCACCGTTGGAAAGCTACACTAACTCCGGGTGACATAGGCTACTTTTTATTCCTGTATCCCCACGGAAACGGGAACTACGTGGGTGAAACCGCGAGGCGTCCGCTAGTTTAAAGTATGTATTTACAAAAAAGTATTCAAGTATTCTATCAGTTATCTGACTGTCATAGTACCTACTAGCTTTACCATATTTATTTATTTATTTATTTATGTGAGGATATAATTCGTAGATAATTTTTATTTTCTTACCTACAATTAAATGTTCTGTTATATATATGAAAATGTATACTTAATCATAAATCAAAAGTATGGTTTAACAAGTTCGCGCATCCTGTATACAGGTGCAAGGACGTCATGCGCGGGTGCACGCCCTCTGTCGATGCGTACCCGTTAACCTGCGACTCTCATCTGACCCCGGTTATTAATTATAACAAAGAGTTCAACTAATATTTAAATTTTAATTTAATTTAATTTTTAAAGATTTCAAATTTATTGAATTACTGGTAAGCAATTATGATTTTTTGTCATGTCATTTTATTATATATATTGACAATATTTTTATGGTATTGACATAATTATATACTTATATGTTGACATAAGTACCTTATTTTGACATTTTTGCACATGCACATCAAAAGGTGACATGTAATCAGTGTTTTAAAACTCATTTAATGACATATTTAAAAATTTTGAAGCGACTTGTAATACCTATAAGTAGGTGTTTATAAAATATTTGTATTTGAAATTACAACTTGGACAAACGCGACGTCAAACGAACGTTCAGTAAAGCAAAGTTTTCATTTTTGTTTGTACTTGTACTGTACCTACTGTATGTATTTACAAAAAAAAAACTAAGTATTTAAGTATTCTATTATATATTTGACTTTCATTTATCAACCGATAGTGATAGTCGACACTAGTTATGTTTACCATTTTCCACCACATCGTCACTTAACATCAGGTTAGCTTTCAAGATTCAAGATATTTATTGCTTCCGTACAATCCAACATGTTGATTTTGTGCTGTCAATGACTTTGAGACTTACAATGGTTAGTATCAACAATCCTGTTGCATCGCTAGCTGCAGTACCTTTCAAACCGGAACACAGGAATGATTACAGCGGCACAGCAGCTTGGCGACAGAATATCTGGTGGCACTTAACTAGATGACGAGAAAGAGATCTATATACCTACCACCAAGTTAACAGTGACATTATTCCAGCTATTTTAAGTACAAGGTTGTTTTATCTTGACACAGCAATGTGAATTATAAATGTTTTATAAAACAAACGGCGAATTCACAGACACATCCGCGTGGTCAGAAAGGAAGTGAATTACCATACGTCGACCGGAAGTGGGCCAGCCATTCTCGCCGCCATCTTGGATGCGGGAAAGGTTTTTGTTTTTTTGTTGTTTGGCCAGCATTTTTGTGTAATTTTTTACTATTTATTTTACTGGACAGTAGGTATTTGAGGTGTCTTTTTTCATACTCAATATGGTAGAGTAATGAATCAATTTTGATACTTGAATTTTTTTTTGTTAAATTCGTAAACTCTTCGTCTTATCTTTCTATTGGTAGTTTAACATTTTTACTATTATATAGGTACATAATTATATAAGGAAAAAAAGTAGAAGTAGTAGTAGTTAATTATATGAGGTTTAATGGTGTGTGTTATAATTATTGTAACATCGATGTTTGTTCTGTGTCTGGGTGTACTGTATGTATTTACAAAAAAAAAAAAAGCATTTAAGTATTCTACCAGTTATCTGTCTTCCATAGCACAAGCTCTGCTTAGTTTGGGGACAGATGGCGCTGTGTGTAATGTCCTATGATATTTATTTAATTTATTTATTTATTTAATGATTGTAATAAAATTTTATAATAAAAAATATAGGTATATATACGTTTTCTTGTTGTTTTTCCCCTATCATAGGTACCTATAGGTAATTACGATTTTACCTCTAGGTACTTATCCAAACCTGTAAAACATACAATCCCGAATAAAAAACGACCAAGCGCGAGTAGAAGATATTGACAAAATTACAAATTCATTAAGTATAATTATGGTACAGTATGGATATTAGTACCGTAATAAATTACGAAAATAATTCTCATATTGTTACTCCGATATTTTGCAATATTATTTACATAACAAGCTTCAACTATTGTAATTGGGCATCGCTGAAGGCGGACACGCAACTCGACCGGTTTCGTTACAAAAGACCTAATTTTCCGAGCACCTTTCTAAAAATCTCCACTATTTACTGGCAAAACCCGTTTCGAGCATCAGATTTAAGTACGATTATATGCGCACACGCCGACCAATCACGACCGCTGGACGCGTGTGTGCGTGCATCATACGCGTACACTGTACGTGTGATATATGATATATCGCTTATAGTATCATGTAACAAATTTGATACTTGAACTACTATTGTTGGATTTTAAACCCTACGTGCCAAGATTTAAAGATACAGATTCTAGAGGCATCTCATTGTAAATTTGTTTGTCTGATGCTCTGATGTCATTCCCTTCTATTGTATCTTATGTGCTTATTACAGTGAACTATGGATGAGTCATTTCATATGTGACAGGAAACGTAAATTTTAGACTTTTTTCGTTTGTTACAATTTTATTGTTTACGAACGACATTGTTTGTAAGTTTTTAAGTAGGCTGTGGCTTATGAGAGTTTAAATGGTTGGCTCTGGCATCGTTGGGCATATTGCTTCCTATTTACCTAACCATGTTATGTTTAGGTAGGTATATGTAATAGGTATGTGTACATGTTATACGGAAATTGTTTCGTAAATTCTTGCATGGCTTTGTTCGATGAACCTCTCAGAACCGTTATTAAAATAAATTTTGTATCAAGTAGGTAGGTACCTAGTTTTTTTATGTGTAAGTGATGGAACGAACATTGTTAAAAGATAACGCATGCCCATGACCATTGCAGCGATACATAGAAGTTTGAATAGTAAAATAAAGTCCAGGAAATCGCTGCTTTAAAACTCAGTACTTTGAGACTTTCGATAGTTAGTATCAACAGCCCTGTAATTTCGCTAGCTGAAGTAGGTATGTAGTACTCTACGAACCAGAACATCGTACCTACCTAATGTTTAAACACTAAATACCGATTGGTGGCAGAATATCTGGTAGGTACTGCGGAGGGACCTACCCGGACGACCTTCTGTTAAGGAGATCTACCACCAAGTAAACGTGTGTATCTACCTAAATATTTTACATGCCGTAGGGTATACCTAATGAGTAAGTAGAATAGAATAGAATAGAATAGAATATAACTTTATTATACACCAAAAATGAAACACAGCTCACAATTAATACAAATAGGAAACAAACAAAAAAAAAAGAAGATATATAACAAAACAATAGAATAGATACATGATGTATAAGAGCGGTCTTATCGCTTAGAGCGATTTCTTCCAAACAACCTTTGGATTTAAGTAAGTAGTGTTCACTATTTTATTTAATATGACATCTTTCACCAACACCTACTCATAAATGTTTTTTAAATTGTTTACAAGCTAGGTGGTCGAAGATGGTAAACACACACCCAGCCTGTTTTCCTTTGTTATTAATTCCTTACTAGTAAGTAGTATTTAGCCTTATTCAAATTTACTATCCTATTCATAAAGTGGGTAGGTTATATATAGGTACAACAAGTTGAAGTGGCAGTGGGCAGGCACATAGCACGCAGAACTGATGGCCGATGGGGCTGCAAAGTTCTGGAGTGGAGGCCACGGACCGGCAAGCGCAGCGTAGGACGTCCACCCGCAAGGTGGACAGACGACCTAGTATAGACCGCAGGAACGCGCTGGTTGCGAGCCGCTTCCAACCGGTCTTTATGGAAGTCAATGGGGGAGGCCTATGTCCAACAGTGGACGTCCTACGGCTGAAATGATGATGATATACAACAATATTGCCACTGAACGATTAGGAATAATATAATACTTAGTTGTATTAATATTAGCCGTTTCAAAGACTGCCCAATCTTTGGTTTTTCGCCAGTGTAAACTTTCAATGTTGCCCTCAGGAAGCCACAATTTGTCAATATCACATTGAATATCGTAAAATCTAACAGAGATCATCTCACGGCGCGTTCCGCAGCCGGGACCAATTTGCTACATATTCTACACGTATGGTACATGTGGGGCGAAACGAACACACAACCTCGCATGTTACGCCTTTAGCACATCCGCGTGTTCGCTTGCGTTTTAATTGGGATTTCATTTATTCATTTATTTATTTATTTATTTATAAAGTTCGCCAAGACAGTGCTGGTTTGCTTTTGAGAAATGAGATTGCTGGTGAGAATAAATTTGATAGTTTGGTACTGAATTTCAAAAGTGGTTTTGCAAATTGTAAACGTAGGTATAAGATTCCCTGATATGCGGTAGAGTGATAGTAGATAAGTAGGTATGAGTCAGATAGTTGTCATTACCGAAACTACAAAGCTAGGCATAGGATCGGGTGGCTGGTCTTGGAAGGAAACTTTTTTATTTAATAGTTAATGAGACTAACGAGACGCTCTCCTGACGGTAAGCAATAATACCTGTCCTAGGCCATTACAGTGATACACAGAACGTTGAATAGCAAAACACAAAGTCCTGGGCATCGCTGCTTTGGGACTTGCGATGGTTAATCTCAACAGCCCAGTAATTTCACTATCCCTTCAAACCGTAATGTTTTACACACTACCACTTAGTGGCAGAATATCTGGTACTGCAGTGGTACCTACTTAGACGACCTTCTGCTAAATCTAGCACCAAGTAAATCCTTAATTATTTTGACATAGATTATGAGAATACTTACGCATAGTTCTAAAGGTTTTTAGAAAGATGCCTAGGCTGATTAACAAATTACAAAGTAATAAAAAATGAGACTCAAGCGCTCCCTATAATTAACAAGTACGTAAGCAGGTAGGTACCTACCTAATAGAATTGGTGTTAATTTAAAAAAACCAACCTTGTCAAACGAAATTCGATAACAGCGAATTGTAATTCTGACTGGGCGAATTAAAAGTAAACATAAACTTTAATATAGGTACCCATTATTTAACTGTATTGCGGTATGTGCTAAATCGAGCGAAAATGCAACCTTGAAAATAACTACTGCGAAGAAAGCAGCACAAGAAGATCTAGAGCGATGAGCATCGCCAGCAGCTGCGATGATATGCTAAGGACGTGAGACTCAAATCCATACAGCCTCCGAGCCTCCCAATTAAATGAAGTAAAGTTCTAAACGCACCTACGCACACAAGTAAACCACGCTCCGCCCAGCTGAACCGACCAATCAGAGCACGATGTCAACCCTCTTGCGCACTCGTGGCCTCGCCATTGGCCGGTTCAGTAACGATCTTTACTCGGAGGGAATTTTCGGGTGTTTTATGAAATCTCGGGTTATTTTATACGGCGAGGCGACGGTTTTGGTACTTTCTGTAGTGAATTCATAACTGCGAATGTTACTTTTTATTATTTCTGTACACCAATCAAAACTTTTTTTTAATGGCTCAAGAAAAATTTTAGCTTTGTAAAACGGTATTTAGGTTTTTATTTCTCAATACAGGTTGAAGGCCAAAATATTTCTTCCATGTGTAAAACATATTATTTTTAAAACTAAAAACTTTCAATGGATGTAGACTTTTGGGTATCACTTACGTATTTTGCGAATCCTGAAAAATTCCATTTCACATTCGTGGGTATGAACGCCCAACCTCGTTTTGGTACTTTATTGAGTCGCGATTGTGCTGGTTTTTATGTTTGTCGTTATGATAATACGGTTATGGATGATGCGGTCGTTGTTTTTGCGTAATGGATATGGGGATGGCAGATTTTTATGTGGATAAATGGAAAAGAGTTTTTTTATCTTAATACATTAGGTACCCATGGTAACGTTTAAAACGATTTTTTTAAACGTGATTTTTTTTGTAATCAGTAGGTACTGCTTTAGTTGACCATGTTGTTTGCTTTGTAGGTAGGTACGTACTTATATTTAGAGATGTAGTTCAGAACGAAACTTAAATATTTATACATCTTTTACTAAATATGACTGTATACTATCCTATTTGAAAGCCCTGTTGGCTCATTGGAATGGAAGTTGGTACCTATATGTGCTTTAAGAACTGTAGGACGTGAGTTCGACTCCCGCCCAGGAAAGGCATTTTGTGGTATAAACCAATGTTTGTTCTATCAGTTTGTATCTTAGTATACTTACATAACAAGTTAGTTATTTACCTAAGCCCAATAACAATCTTAAGAAAATTAATATATATTTCTTTCTTATTACTTTGTATCTATTTATTTCTTATGGCGTCATGTAAACATTCTTCGTGTAGGTAAAGTCTTTTAACAAAATAACATCTAAGCATGTGGTCGCAGATACTAATTTTATTCAACAAACGGATTTAAACATTCAAACTTATAACAAAAATTAAATTCATGCTAAGGTTAGGTATATTATACTTCAATTTGGTTGTTAAATTTAATACGTAGGTAAATATTTAAGCATTATTGTGTATATATTCTAAGCACTGTAGGTACAGATTCTCGTGCCTGCAGCGCGTTTAACCCGACTCCCGCACGGCGGTATAGGTAATACTTACCATTGCGTGCAAAGAAGTTCAGTCTCATATAAATGATTATAATATGTACAACTTACATGTATAATATTCCATCATATTCTGGTTGTATCTGTATGCGGCGGAGAGGTCCACACCACCGCCAGCCCTTAGCCCGAAAAGGGCCGCAAAAGTGGCCTTACTTTGCCCCTCCAGCTTGACCACTGTCACTTCACACGCACTCAAAAAGTATCAAAACCACTTATCAGTTTTTCACACTATCATTTCTTTTCAAGTTAACATTTTTAATTTACGCTTTCATATCACTCATTTTAAAAATAGAATGTTCCACATTCAATTTTTAAACTAAACACTTCCATTGGGCACCTATCGATATTTTTTTATTTTTAACACATTTTTGTCACTTTAAAAAAAGAACAAAAACAAAGTTTATTTAAAATCAAAAATTCCTACGTAAATAATATGCCCAGCATCTATGAGAATCACAACCAACGAAAGCTCGTTTATCTTTCTAACTAATAAAGAGAATAAACGAAGATTGAGCCAATCCGAGATCAAATCTCCAGCAAAAAGAAAATTCTTATCCGTTAAAAAAAACAATACCTATTTGTCAAAAGCCATCGATTTGGTTGTTAATTTCAATGCCCTAATGATTTCCACGAAAAAACGTTTTGACACCGTGAAAGTAGCATAAAATTGGAGTAGCTACGATTGGTTGACGTAAAGGTTTGGACCGATTAAGTAGTTATAGAAAAAATACCGGTTTTTGACCGATTTTACCGGTTTTTGGGCGATTTTCCGCTGTTTGAGTATTGCTTTTCCGGTTGGATAGTGGCAGGTGGTAAATAAGTGACGGTTTTCTCACGAGAATAGCAATTTTAATGACATCAATTTCATTTAAAGGATTATGCTTTGCCAATTGTTTTTATAATTTACTTATAAAATTACCATTGATTTTGAATAGGTTGGTACCTACATGTTTCGTTATTTATATGTCCAAGTTATAAATAGAAAATAATTTACGAATTTATGATAATTAAGTAGTCATTTATTGGTTTCTCTGTAGGTACTTTATAGGTAGGTACCTACTTATTTTTTTGAAAATAACATGAACATGAAAAAACTTGAAATGTAAAGTATGGATAACTACCTATACCTATACCTATAATAATAAAAATAAATTACGAACTATTAGTAAATTCTTGTAATAAATTAACATTAAAATATTAAGTAAATAATAGGGATTTTATTTTTGGCTTTGAGATATGGTTACAGGGGTTTTAGCATATAAATTTGCGAGAATTATATTTAATACGTAAGGAAAACGAAATTCAAATGTATAAAATAAACTTAGCGACATTTATTCCCGCCAGAGGCGCTATCCTTCTTTCTATACATTTTTCAATCGTAGTACATAAATATTGCAAATGTATATTATAATTATGCTAGCCTCTCTGATACCTAAATCAATTAATTACAGTTGAATTCAATTAAAAATAGTACATCTTGCAAAAGCTATCGCAAACTTCTATTCACAGCACATGTTTCGAATGTAAAAACTCCATTAAACTCACATCTCTCACAGAACTTTTTTCAATTAACACTTTCGACGATTTATTTGAAACAATTGAAAAGTAATTAGCAATTGAATAAAATACGTCTTAATCGTCCAATTGACAATAGAGTACAGATGGCTAGAGTTGATTTTGAGATGTATTTTACGGTTGGTAAGCAGACTCGATGAATTGTGAAGGGGCTTAGTATCAGATATCAGATGCTGTGCGACCGTGGGATTTGCGTTTTGACAGTGTTTATTTTTTAATTACGTAACTTGTGTTTTTTTTTACTTTCAGGGGTTTTTAACACTTTATTAGCTTGACTTGTAAGTAACAATGTAGGCAATCAAATCTTGGAAGTCAATTTTAAACTAAGCCTAATTGCTGGATCGAAATTAGTCTTTGTATTTTTTATGGTTGTCTAGCTAAGTATTTGACCACAGTTCACCTGATGTTAAGTGACGGCGTGATTGATGGTAAACACACCTATCCTGGAATGGAACTGGCTTTCATGTGAGGCTGCCGGAACATACAGTTAGGTGCTTAGCGGCAGACTTTCAACATGACGGTGGTAGCTAGCCAGCCGAGTAAATGTAGTTCGGATGACAATACTGGGTATAATTTGTTATCTTGAACCTGATCTTATAGTGGAACCAGGAGGTGTATTGTGGAACTCTTCAGTAGTTTCTAATAAAACGAGTCCAAAAGATTGAATCTAATGTTGAGGGTCTGATGATGGCGCCAATAGGTTAGTGTTAGTTAGGATAGTGGAACTCTTCAGTGGCTGCTAGTAAACAGCGCAAATTTGCGTGAATTCATTTTGATGAGTCTAATACCTACTGCACTTGGAAACGTGTTTTTAGTTTTTCTTTGTAACCAACTTCAAATAAGGAGGAGGCTCCTTATTAAACTTGGAATCATCAAAATGAGTTCACACAAATTTGCGCCGTTTCTAAATTAGTTGGAATCTTTTTTTTTATGTATGTGTGAACATACATTAAAAAAAACTACTTTTACTTTATAATTAGGTACCTACTCGAAAATGCCTGAACCGATTCAGAAAAATATTTTTTTTGTTTTTAAATCTAAATACCTACCTACATATTTTAGTAACTGTTTGGGAGAGGATATTTTCTTAGTAAAAGATAGCATAGATTTAAAAAAAAAAGAATACTTCATGACTTTATTCCACCATCAACGTTCCACCACAGGACAAGCAGAAGAACAGCACACCGTCCGTTCCTTGATGTGGTTGTTCCCAGTATCCGTACGCAACGATTCGGCTCTACTTTCTTGATGTGAAAGACCCGATGAGCTAGCATTGCGAGTTTAATTCATGAGACTGTCGGCCAGCGACTTGTTTGATTTAAGGCTAGAGTCAATAGATTTCTTTTAGACCAACGTGTTCTATCCTCGGCCGCACCGTCGCTTTCCATCAGGTGAGTTGGTTGCCAAACATTAGATCTATTTCATATAAAAAACCTCGATTCCCGTAGTTAATGATTTATCTTCATAAAGGCGTACAAAAATCCAAGTCCGGAACCGACGGTGAGTCAGACTCGCACTTGACTGGTTTATTGTCTACGCTGTCTTAAAAGTTTGAACATATTAAATTAAAAGTAGGTATGCGAGGTATCTATCCGATTACAAGACAGGCAGAAAATTAATTAATAAATACCAGGATAAAATGTTTATTTGTGACAACGGGACATGTGTCCGAAAAATAGACACAACGATTTCACTTGGTTATTTTAGATTAAAAACCTACAACACCAACAGACGTACAAAATTAATTAATTAAAATCTATTTTAATTGTACGCTCAATCTTTACCGGTCTCATTTTTTTAATTCTTTTGTAAATCCTAATATTACCTATATACCTACCTAAGTACTTATAAACGTGAAAGTTTGTGAGGATGGGTGTTTGTTATTAATATTTTTTTGCCATTTGTAGATAAATGGAGCATTATTTTACAGTAAAATCACAGCTACTAGCATTTATTTTGGTCTTTATTTGCGGTAAATTACAATTGCTTGAATAAAACAGTTGATTATTAGCATAAAATCAAATTTATGATTTTTGAATAAAACAGTAGATTATGCTAATAATTTCCTGTTCTATTCAAGGAATTGTGATTTACCGCAAATAAAGACCAAAATAAATGCTAGTAGCTGTGATTTCACTATAAAATTATGCTCCATTGGTCCATAAATGGCAAAAAAATATTTGTATGGAAATCGAACCATCTTAAAAGTACTAAGCCAACTTTAAAAAAATATTGATCGTTTTGAAATTTTGAAGTCACGTTTCAGAACTGTCAAATCTAAATTTAGTATAGTTTGAAATGTTAGCATAGCTGAAGTTTTATAACAGTTTAATGAGACTCCACGTAGGTAGTTGTATGTAAGTATATTCGCACGATAGGTTCCAGTAACGTGAAACCAGCTGTTCTTATTTAGACGGGTATCAGAATTACATGGCGTATTGATTTCCGATGTCATGTACTTAGTTACCTACGAGTATTTCTGCGTAGATGGATGGAAATATTATTTATTCATGAGACACACAAGTATTTTCAGGCCTATATAGGTAATATTATATTTAATATTGGGATTTAACTGGTAATTCATAAATTTAAATAAATCAGATTAAAACTCTTATTCACTTTATGGTTTTTCCAATAGCAGTGCTGTTTAAAAGTAAAAAACGGTGTTATATTTTTTAAACTTTCACGTTGTTTTGTTGGATTTACTTATCGATCAAATTGTATTGCACTTCACTGAATTATTTTTGTGTCACATATTTAATTAACATCAAAATTTTGTTACACTAATGGATTTCTTTTTGTTTGAAAAAAATACTATGTAAGTATTCACAATTCTTATCAAATTAAAAAAAACATTAAATCTGCGTAACAAACACGCATTTCACAAAATAAAAAATATAAATCGAACGTCTTTATTCAAATTGTAATGGTACGAAAAAACGGCAAATTCCCACAAGCTTAACTCACAGCTGTCACAAAAAAAAATCTTCAAAAATGTGTAAATAGTACGTTAAAATTAGATGTTCGAATATCAAAATCCAAATATTCGAACGTGGAACACGTTTCCCGCGCGTTTCGCTCGACCGCGCGGCGCGGCGCCAAAATGCTCTCTACCGGCACGTGGCGAGAGGGTGCGTTCAAATTCGCCACCCGCCAGAGATTGCGCTGTTTTTTTTTCTTAACTAAATTTGATAACGATTTATGTTTTATTTTATATTTAGAACATAATTTATTTTAAATTGTGCGTGATAGAACTGCTTTGCGTAAGTTATATTACTTTGTATGAAGTAGGTATATTTTTAATTTGGTTTTACTATAATACCTAAAACAAAATTGATTGTGATATATATTTGGTTGTCTGTACACCCAAAAACAGAACAAACATTTGTTTATATTTCGGTAATATGTCATACGTCAAACATTCAATTCGAAAATGTCTGGCGTTATCTCTTATACACAAAACTTGCAGTAAATTGCAGTGATACACAAAACTTTTAGTAACAAAACAAAGTTCAGGGCATCACTGCTTTGGCGCTCATTACTTTGAGATTTTCGATGGTTAGTCTCAACAGCCATGTAATTTCGCTAGCTGTAGTACCTACCTACCCTTCAAACCGGAACACAGTAATGTTTACACACTACTGCTTAGCGGCAGAATAACTGGTACTACGGTGGTACCTACCTAGACGACCTCCTGGTAAGGAGATCTACCACCAAGTATTTTTTAAAGTAGGTATTATAGGTAATATTATATTAATTATCCTGATGAATACGATAATTTTAATCTATATACGATATTTTTACGGCTCTGGTACGATAGCTGCCTGGTTTCAGGTTGTGAACACTGGTGGGACTAACATAGTAAGAACTGCTTACAACCACCACAATGCCAACTGTACCTATTGGTAAGTGTTGCCATGTTGTCTTGATTAATAGGTTGATTATTAGTTATCTATTACCAGTAATTAATACACTTAATGTATCCAATTAATCAGCCCATCAAAGGCATCACTAATGCACTGTTCGACAAATTGATTAATCTTATCATGTCTGATTCAATAACCAGACTAAGTTTCTGTTCAGAGGAGGCTGCGCGATCAATGCTCTTTGCCAATTAAAAAATATATGGGTATATTTGTAGGTATCTTTAACATTTTTTTCTAACATTTATCGTTGGACATTTACACACAGCGCCATCTGATTTATGTATCTATGGAAATTAGATAACTGATAGAATACTTAAATACTTTTTTTTAATACATTCAGAACACCCAGACACAGAACAAATATTTTTATACAACAAAATATTTGTCTTGGATGGAAATCGAATTCACCCCTATAGCTCTTAAAGCAGATAAAACTGTTCTTAGCTCTTAATTTGTTTTGTTCTTGGTAATTTGTTATGTTTATTTTGTTTGACCGACAAGGGCCAGCGCTGGTCATGCTCAGTATGACCAGTTTTATGCTGAGGTGAGCCCCTATTTTGTAACTGTTTGTTGTTTTTGTGTGTTCTGTAGTGTTACTTAATATTTTATTTCCTTCTTCCTTTCTTTCAGATATACAACCAATGACCCAACAGGGCTGTCAAATGAACAAAAAAACGAATATTGTAATTATAAACCATAATTAAGATCGATGTAAAACTAAAACATTAAATTTTTCGAATAGATATCTGTCAATTGACAAGCTAAAAAGCTAAAAAGCTCGGGTCGTCCTACACAATATTGACGATTCGCGGTCTCCAGTCTAAAACATGTCTACCCCAGCGGTTATCGATTTTGCGATATACTTATATACCTATATATGCAGGCCTAGACAATGTAACATTCGATATTCGATAACGCTATTAGAAAGTCCAAAAATGTTCGGGATTAACACTGGGTAGCTTACGTCAATATACCGTAGGTACGTATTTCAGTTTTTTTCGATTAGCGATAACGCTAATAGAAAAAAAACTGAAAAATACTACTACTACGATCAGCGTTGTCTGTTGTCTTTAGTTCTACAATTTTAAACAAACAATTTTAAGAAGTACCTACTACCGGAAGGCTATATATAGTACGTGAAAAGTAAAGATAAATCGCAAGTACCTATTTCATAAAAAATATTCATAAAATTCCAATGCATAGTTTTTTTACAAAAGAGAACTTTTTCCCAAAGGAATAAAGACAAAAGTGCAGGCGCGGCATAATGTCACTTACGTCAATTTGTCGTTTAACCCAATCTCCTAACGTCAGTGCCAAAATGTTCTAACTACCAATAACGTTGTTGTAAAAATCACCGATACGTGAGCGATGAATAATAAGACTTATGAGTAGTCATAATAATATAGTCAAAAAGTCTTTTTTTTCTCTTGTAAAGTCATAGCGTTACATTGTGTAACTTTTCAGTAACAAGTAGATATCTAAATAAATAAATATCGCGGGACATTACACACATCGCCATCTGCCCCCAAACTACTTAAGCAAAGCTTATGCTATGAAAGACAGATAACTGATAGAATACTTAAATAGTTTTTTTTATCTAATTATATATTGTGAAAAAACAAATCAATTATTATTGTTCTCAAATTTATCACAACAATTATTTATTATTGTCAAAGGCATTCTAAGCATTTCAGGGTCAAGTCCAAAACATGCACTAGTAAAATGGTAGAGAATTTATTATGAAATTTAAAACATCTTAAATATATAATTTTTTTTTTTCGTGGTTGGTGCCTAATTTACAAAATTTGGAAATTTTATCTTTTTGGTTAGAAACGTTTTCTTATTCATGTACAAAACGTGATTTACATTGTTGGTATTAAGGTTATCGTTTTTTTGTTTCTCGAGCTTTGAAAATTCTCGACAGCAATAAGACTTCTTCAGTGTCTCGAGATGTTTGAGAATTAATTTAAACATGTATAAATATACCTATGTGAAGTCATTTAAAATTTGAAATTAAGAATACAATTTTAGAATCAACAACCATATTTTTTTTATGTTTGACAGGTCACATGATGGTGTAGTCGAAGATAGTAAAACACACCTAGCCTGGAATGAACCTGGCTCGCAAGTGAGGCTACGAGGACACGCCGTTAGATGCTTGGCGGCAGATCTTCAACTTTAAGTAGGACTACTTCAAGTTGAAAATCTGTCGGGTAACCGAGCCGGTCCAATAGAGGTTTGGAATACAAAGCGATATTAAGCATATATATAGCACAGCTTACAAAGCTGTACGTAAGTAATATTCAATAACGGACCCCTAAAAGTTAAATAACATAAATAAACAAATAAATATCATAGGACATTACACACAGCGCCATCTGACCCCAAACTAAGCAGAGCTTGTGCTATGGAAGACAGATAACTGATAGAATACTTAAATACTTTTTTTTTTTTTGTAAATACATACTTATAATACATACAGTACACCCAGACACAGAACAAACATCGATGTTAGTCACACAAATGTTAGTTAAATTTGACTTAAATGTCTTTTTTTTTTTTTTTTTTAATCTTTATTTATTAGTTTAGACTTAAATGTCAAACATAGCTTGGTAATTATAACGCTCATAAAGTTTCGTATTTATTTTTAGTAAAATATACTACAGATAATGTCGTCGGTATCTATTTCATTGATGAATACCGTCCACTTAATGAAATGCCATGCATTGCGAATAACCACAGACTAATTAAAATCGGTTCTGAAATTTAAAAAAAAATGGAAAACATTTAAAATTAAGGATGTATACGAAGACTGGAGCGAGATGTTGACTTCGACGACATTCATTGTGGGTAAGAATTAATAAACAACCTAAGGGACAGTTCTAGTAGTAGTGAATCTAGTGATGATGATGATGATGAGAATTTAGGTTGTGCACCATTGTTTTATTGATAAAAAAACTAGAAGTCGATGGTTTCGCATTATTGTGTTCAGATCTTTTAGCTTAAACGTATTTATTTATTAAGGTACTTGATGACACATATTGCATAGTAATGCAACTAACAATTCCTTCTATAAAAATAATAATCGTTATATTCGATTAACGATAATACTTTACCACATCCCTAGTGTGAGCTGTCATAATTTTCAAGCTATATTTGACAAACCATATGTGCCTGTAAATCTTAATTCTCTTTATACTCGTTGGTCGCTTACGACATTTTAGCTTAAGCGACATCCATCCATTAACGTTTCTGATTGGCCGTCCAATTGTCAAAATGACAACCAAGGCGTGTCTAATGGAGTGGAACGTGTTAACTGTATCTGTCTCTTTCTTACTTATATTAGGGTATTGTTGGCTAGTAGTTAAAGGTTCCGTATAATTGTTTATCACATTATTTTGTTTTTCATTTGTATGGATGTCATTTGTTCTTGGTGTGGTGTCGTATTTTGTTTTATGATATGGTATTTTGGTATGGTTGGTATTTTGTACTTGGTGGTAGATCTCGTTTAGAGGAGGTCATCTAGGTAGTAAGCAGTAGTGTACAAACATTACTGTGTTGAAGGGTACTGCTGCTAGCGAAATTACAGGGTTGTTAAGAGTAATCATAGAATGTCTCAAAGTAATGAGCGCGAAAGCAGCGATGCCCTGGACTCTGTTTTGTTACTCAAAGTATGGGGTACTCTTACCATCAGGGGAGCGTTTGGTTCATCTCGTATCTTTTACTTATAAAAAATTAATACGAATTTATGACTTGGCATCTTATATATGTATAGAATCTTTCAATCTTTCATTTCAATCCTTCAACAACGTATGAAGGAGTTATAATGACCTACTTGATTTTAGTGAATTGTTTTTTTTTGTGATTGTCAAGCAATGTGTATGTGTGGTCGAAGATGGTAAAGCATACATAGCCTGGATTGGAACTGCTGAACGTTCAGCCGTTTTTGGGTGATTGAGTAACAAACATCCAAACAAACACACTTTCAGATTATAACGATTTAGTAAAATGTTAAAAAACAATTACTAACTTCTCGTGATTGGACGACCGTAGCGTTGCATACCTCTAGAAAACTAATCAATGCATTAATTCATGTACCCATAAATATTTAAATGAAACTGTATAAGCGTGTAGTTCCGGCGGTAGCGGGTTCTGTTCTCGGAGCGGAACTAATTGCGATGACTGGCGAACAGGTTCCGCCGGTGTGAGAAATACTGCCCCTGTACTCGGTTGGGAATAGAAGTTTTATTTTTACCCTACTACCAAAAAAAAGTATTTCAGTCGTATTTTTTTTTTTGGTTGACAAGCTAGGTGTTTGCTACAGTTCATCTGATGCTAAGTGACTGTGTGGTTGAAGGTGAGGTTTACCTCGGATTTCAAATCATGCAATAGGTACACCATCTTGTTTCTTCGCAATATAGAGCGGGTGGAATCCAATTTTTTTCTGGCACGCTCTTAGGGTGGTTTGATTTCCATACAAATAAATTTTTGCCATTTATGGACAAATGGAGCATAATTTTACAGTGAAATCACAGCTACTGGCATTTATTTTGGTCTTTCTCAGCATAATCTACTGTTATTAATACGAGTAATTAATGATTATAGATACCTACTACTGTTATTTAAAAATCATAAATTCATAAACTTCATTTTATGCTAATAATCTACTGTTTTATTCATGCAATTGTGATTTACCGCAAATAAAAACCAAAATTAATGCCAGTAGCTTTGATTTCACTCTAAAATTGTTTGTCCATAAATGTCAAAAAAAATTTTTTTAAGGAAATAGTAACTTGACTCATTTCCACAGATTAAGTTCAGGCGAGAAATTAAGACAGCTTTTTAAGCATTAATTAACTTTAAGCAATGCTTGTGAGGAAAGTATAAAATGACGTTGCATTTTGCATGCCCGTTTGTTGATTTTCTTTATTTCTAAGAGTCATGGAGTCGGTTTGATTAGTTGTAAATTTATACCTTACTATATCTTGTTTATGAATGTAAACTCCCAGCGTCGGTAATCCGAGTGTAATCGACACTCGACCGCAACATCCCTGATCTCTGGGAAGCGGGCGCCCGCACATTCGGCGTTCCCGACCGAACTAACTTAGAATTTTTTTATTTAAAAGTAATTCAACAAACGTAACGCGCTTACAACAAACTCTCAAACAAAGACTCAAAAGGAGCTCTTAAAAAAAAAATGTCGTAACGACATTTCACACAGCGCCATCTGACCCCAAACTAAGCAAAGCTTGTACTATGGGAGTCAGATAACTGATAGGATACTCAAATACTTTCTTTTTTTATAAATACATAGGTACTTATAATAAACTAGAGGACGCCTCGAGATTTCACCCGCGCAGTTCCCGTTCCCGTGGGAATACAGGGATAAAAAGTAGCCTATGTCACCCGGGGATAGTGTAGCTTCCCAACGGTGAAAGAATTTTTGAAATCATTTCAGTAGTTTGTGTATCTGTTTAAATTTATTTGTGTTAACAGCCCTGTTGGTTCATTGGTAGTATACCTGCTCCAAGAGCTGAAGGGCGTGGGTTCGATTCCCATGAAACATTTTGTGGTACAAACAATTAACGCTTGTTCTGTGTCTGGGTGTTTTGTATCTATATCTATATTTATCTATATGAATATCCGCGATGCGTCCGCTAGTAACAAATAAACTCAAAAACTACTGGACCAATTTCAAAAATTCTTTCAACGTTGGAAAGCTACGCTATCCCCGGGTGACATAGGCTACTTTTTCATCCCTGTATTTCCAGGGGAACAGGAACTACGAGGGTGAGACCGGGCATCCGCTAGTTGTAGGTATATATTAGAGTTGACATTTATTTGTCAGTCAGTTGTCTCCTAGTAGGTACCAGTGCGTTTGACCGCCTCTGAGTTTTTATATCGCCAGCTGCGAGTTTCGCTTTCGACGCGCGTGACTGTCGTGCCCTGTGATCTGACTTGTCTGTGTGTGTAACATTGTATGTATGTGTGTGTCGATTATTATCTTTAAAAAAAGTTTTTATTAGTCATGTTATTAAGTACAAGCTTTTATAAGTATCAACAGACAGATAATGTAGCTATTTTTTTTTATGGTTAACAAGCTAGGTATTTGACCACAGCTCACTTGATGTTATTATTTTATTAATTCAAATATTTTATTGATAACACCAATATTACAAGTCAATTCTGTAGTGTCATTTCAAAATGGCAAACATGTCACTAAATGAGTTTTACAACACCGATTACATGTCAATGAATATAAAACAAAAATGTCAAAATAAGGTATGACAATATACAAACATGCCAATACAAAAAATATTGTTATGGTGGTACGATTTCCATACAAATATTTTTTTGCCATTTATGGATAAATGGAGCATAATTTTACCATGAAATCACAACTACTGGCATTTGTTTTGGTCTTTATTTGCGGTAAATCACAATTGCTTGAATAAAACAGTAGATTATTTATTAGCATAAAATCAAATTTATGAATGATTTAAGAATTTATGATTTTTGAATAAAACAATAGATTATGCTGATAATCTACAGTTTTATTCAAGCAATTGTGATTTACCGCAAATAAAGACGAAAATAAATGCCAGTAAGTAGCTGTGATTTCACTGTAAAATTATGCTCCATTTGTCCATAAATGGCAAAAATTTATTTGTATGAAAATCGTACCACCTTAATACAATAAAATGGCATGACAAAAAAATTATAATTATTTACTAGTACCTACCTAATTTAATAAAATCTTTAAGTTGACTTAAGATCTTTAAGATGACGTTTCGTTCATCTTATTACGTTTATATTTAAAAAAAAAGGTATCCCAAAAAAATAAAACAAGGAAGCCTCGTTACCCATGATCTCCGAAAATTACTAAAAGATTATACCCTTCCACATTTTTCACACCATCATAACTTTAAAAAAAAACTAAAAAACAAGATGTCATCAGTAGAAAACAAATTTGTAAGCTCAATCATAATAAACGTGATTTCAAAACAGACTGCCTCACTGCTGGGCGTGGGCCTCTTCTTATCTCTTGTCAGTTCTGTTGTCCGTTTTATTACTACACTAGCGGGCCGGCCCGGCTTCGCACGGGTAAACTATGCTACTCAGTGATCATGTAGTATTGATGAAAGAATCATTCAGATCGGTCCAGTAGTTTCAGAGCCTATTCAATACAAACAAAAATCAAATCTTTCCTCTTTATAATTAGTGTAGATGACAACTGTAATAGTTAGACATATTATGATATTGCGGACTTTTTTGTAGCTGTTTATTTGCTTTACAAAACATCACTTTATTGTGCTGTCAAAAGTTTTCGCTGCGCGTGCTAAGTAAGGGGTTTTCGGTAATTTTTTCACAGGTTGGGTTACTTTATTGAAGTTTCCATACGGATCCCTAATTTTTTATAGCGATGATAGCTCAGTGGTTAGCGCGGTAGGTTCGCATGCCGAAGGGCGTGGGTTCAACCCCCAACAATGAGCTTGAGCTGCCGGTGAAGGAAAACATCGTGAGGAAACCAAAGCATGGTGGTAGGGTACTTTAGTACTCGGCTGGCTAGCTACCACCCTCAAGTTGAAAATCTGCCGCCAAGCATCTAACGGTGTGTTCCGGCAGCCTCACTTGAGAGCCAGTTGCATTCCAGGCTAGGTGTGCTTTACCATCTTCGGCCACACCTTCACTTGACATCAGGTGAGCTGTGGTCAAACACCTAGCCTGTCAACCATTAAAAAAAAAAAAAAAAATGTTTTTTAAATAAAATATAGCCTATGTCCATCATGGATAATGTAGCATTCTAATAATGAAAGAACGACTAAAATCGGTCCAGTAGTTTCGGAGCCTATTCAATACAAACAAACAATCAAATCTTTCCTCTTTATAATAGTATAGATAGATAAGAGTTTTATTGCTGATAATTAGATAATTAGAGCATCGTTGATGCGTCATCACCATATTTTTGATTTCTTAAATACGACCCTACACATCCTACTAATATTATAAATTTATGCGAAAGTTTGATTTTTGTTACTCTCTTTTACGCAAAAACTATTTAACGGATTTGGATGTAATTTGTTACTGAGGTAGCTGAGACACTGGATAAACACATAGGCTACTTTTTATCCCAAAAACATGTAGCGGGTAACACCGCGGGGCGCAGCTAGTTGTTAAATAAATTTAGTAAACAATTGATGTATCAAAACAGGCTCGCATTAGCAGAAGCACCATATGACGACTAAAGATATAATTTGTTCCGTATCTGAGACAATTTCTGGTCCATTCATAGTGGAGATTTCACTAGCCCACGTCCAGACCGGTCGAGTAGCTCTCCGAGTGAATGGAACGTTTTTTGTGCGAGTACACTTGCCCAAATCGGTGTGAAATTACTTCGGCTGGCGATGGTAGAATTTTGTAGTAAAGGTACGGTTAGTGTCAGAGCGACGCGACAGGCGATTTCATGTTTTTTTTGAACAGTTTGGAAATAATTATATTTCTAATTCAATTTTCATATCTAATTTTCTTTTATGGTTTTCAAGCTAAATTTTTGTACCCACATCTCACCTGATTTTAAGTGACGGTGTGGCCGAAGATGTTAAAACACACTTAGCCTGGAATAGAACTGGCTCTAATTTGGCAGCAGATTTTCAAAATAACGGTTAACTAAGTAGCTAGCCAGCCGCTTACTAGAAAATACCCTAACCCTATACTATGGACTATTCACGATGTTTTCTCGTTGTCTCAAGCTCTACTCGTATGTAGGTGGTTGAGCTACCACGCTAACCACGAAGCTATCATTGCTACAAACTATAGAATTAGCTACAAGTTGTATTAATTGGCAGGATGGGAAATTGTTTGATTAATTTAAAGGATAAACGAGCTGAAAAGCTTAAAGAATTTGACTCATTTCAATATTCGGAATAATTATACCTGACAAAACTAATATCTATGATGGTAGCAACTTTAGATTCAGATGTCCCATAAAAAATTAGGATTTATCAAAAGAATGTCAGACTGTTCACTTTACCAAATATGTCTTATTTTGAGCTTTATTTTCTATCTCTCTATTTATTTGATTATAATTTCTTTGTTGTAAATAAATAATTTCTAATACAACACAATCACAAATCCGTAATAATCATCGTGCCTTTAATTTTTTTACAATAATCAAGTAATATTTTTCTGTGCATTATAATTTTATCCAAGTAAAATAATAAAGGGCAAGAAATTGAATGTAATATGTAAAGTTTTAAAAAAGGGGGTTTTAACGTCTAATTTTTTGAATAAATAATTTTACTGTCATTCGTTTTTTCAGTACAAAATACAAAAACACTTTCAATATTATTAAACCGCCACCGCGTATGCGCACGCTCGCACTTCCATCAAACCCCACTGATATCAATACGTTTACACACACAAGCATACTGCTATCTACACACGATGCATCTGTGTGCATCCCATTGAAAAAACCGCCCGATCTTTCACACTTTTTCTCTTACTGATGACAGACAATTTAAAAAACATATTTGGTTGGTAATCATTGAACTACTGATTTATGTTATGACTCAGTAACTTGTTTGTAATCTGTAAATATATGACCTTACTTAATATTCTGCTTCAATTACGTTATTTAAATACTGCGCAAAACATTAAAGACTTGGTGGTAGATCTCCTTAAATAGCAGGAGGTCGTCTAGTTATTCTACCGCCAAGCAGTATTGTGCGAACATTACGTATAGCGTCACGTTGGTCTTATTACTTATTACATAAAAACACCGGCCAAGTGCGAGTCGGACTCGCGCACGAAGGGTTCCGTACCATTATCTATTAAAACGGCAAATAAATCACGTTTGCTGTATGGGAGCACCCTTTATTTTATTCTGTTTGTTTCTTCTAGAAGCAAAATATGACTGAGCTACAGAAATCGTTTGTCGCTCAATGTCTGTCGCTCTGATTTATAAATTTACTTTATAAATTTATTTATTAAGTATTTGTTATGTGTCTAAAATACATAAAAGTAATAATTATCAATTTTACTACCATAGAGCTAGGCTGATATAGAGTCGACTAAGAAAATTATAATCTATGTAGGTATCTATTGCACTGGATACGAAGTAGTGAGGCCGAAGGCCACGCGCTCCCGCATCGGGTACGAAGTAGTGAGGCTGAAGGCCACGCGCTCCCGCACCGGGTACGAAGTAGTGAGGCCGAAGGCCACGCGCTTCCGCATCGGGTACGAAGTAGTAAGGCCGAAAGCCACGCGGTCCTGCATAGGGTACAAAATAGTAAGGCAGAGAAGGCCACTCATTTCAAGTAGATAAATGGAATAAGTAATAAATTTGGTAGCTAAGCTAAAATTATGTTGCATATAAAAACTCACCATCTCCGCTTTGGTTGCTGCTGTGCGCGTGGTACTGGTCATCTGAAAAATCGTACTCTGCGTCAGATAAGCACATCTGCTCTCAACACTCAGATCGGATACATGAACACAATTTATATAATAGGAAATAAATATTTTTAATTTTTTTTTTAAATATCACAAGACATTACACACAGCGCCATCCGACCCTAAACTAAGCAAAGCTTGTGCTATGGAAGTCAGATAACTAATAAAATACTTAAATACTATTTTTTGTTTACACCCAGACAAAGAACAAACATTTGTTTGTACCAAAAAGTTTGTCCTGGGTGGGAATTGAACCCACGCCCTTCAGCTCTTGAAGCAGACACTCTACCAATGAACCAACAGGGCTGTCGAATACGAATAGTTATCCGAATATTCGCAAAATATAACATGTTTTAATTATTATATTTTGTCATAATAATAATATGGCATTGCCATATTATTTGTTGTTTTAATATCGATGTAATTTTTGTCCTTAATATCATAATAATGATTGTTACAATAACTGTTTCAATTATTTTAAAATGTTTTTTTCTATTTTTTTTTTATTCTTATTTTTATTAGGGGCTTTAATCGCAATGCAATTATGCCAGCGCCGTTTCTATTTTTTATACGAGGCGGCTGCGATATATGAGATTTTTTAAATTTACCTCCATTTCGATGATCACTCATTAGTTCTTGACTCTGCAATGTGGGAGCATGAATCAGCACCTTTTGCTGAGGACTGTGGGGATCCAGACCTTCGACTTCCAGTAGCGGAGCGTGGTGTTCGTACGAATGCACGACCAAAGGTGGCGCGTGCAAATCCATCGTTAAAATGAAACTAGCACATGACAGTTAGTTTTCGACCTTATTCAGTCGGTTTAAAGTTCAAATCACTTTGAAGATCGCCCCACTTTTTTATTTTAATTGTCACTTTTTAATCACTCCAAAAATGTATCACAAGATTGACCGTTTTTTTTATTGTTTAGTGGCACTAATAGAACTTGTATCGTTGAATTAGAAAGTTCGTTGACACTTCTATTCGTTCTCAAGTCTACGAATTTGGACAGTTCAGTTTGCGCTTAGCGATTTGTGTAGATATTTGTTTTTATTGGCACTTCTAATTTTCTAAAGACTATGGAGGAGAATTTTTAGAGTATTCTGAGTGAAAATGGAACTTTAGATTTTGTTTGTTACATTGTAGCGTTAAATTTTAGTGAGGAAGTGTCACCGATGTTTTTTTCGAATCTTCTGTAGTTTCACCATTTTGTACCTGAAATTAAAAAACAAAACAGTTAAGTAACTAGCATTGGTGCAAATATACCTACTCAAGAAAATTCTTGCACAGACTTAGAAAAATAATTAATATGTGATCTGGAAAGAGAAGCCCATTCCATGACCAATAGACAGCGTTACTAAGAACTTTGAGTAATGGTCATGGACATACGTTATATCTTACCATCAGGAGAGCGCATCGTTCGTCTCATTACTTTTACAAATTATTAAAAGTCATTTTCAAAATGCCTTTTAGGGTTTATTTCTTATCTATAAAATATTACAATTTAAACAAATGTAGTGAAATGAGTATTTGAATATGCGAACAAAGAGTGTCCTGTAAGAACTTGCATTGCGCTGACCGAGATGCAGGTACGTGGAGCCTATATTGGATACGGATGTGGTATCTAATATTAATTTTCATTAATATTAATATTAATATATTAATTAATATTAATTTTTCATCTCGTCTGGTCGACGCCACACGTGAACAAAACACTGGCCTTTATTTTGTTCAGCGTTTGTGTATTGCCATACAACGCGGCAATGGGGCGTTTTGGGAACTATTCCCATTGATAGCGGCCTTTTAGATTAGTTATTATTTTACATGTTACATTTGTCTTAGTTACTTTACTTATTTCTACTTGTAAAAAAATATTTTCATTTATCTGATTCAGAAATATTTCTTGAATAGAAACACTAAATTAAGCGCAACATACACAAATGATAGAGTAATAACTTTATAAATGCGGTAATCCATTTACAAAATTATCATTACGATTTCATGAAAATTTTGGAGTTGTTCAGAAAATTGATGATAACTTTAATCATTGAAATGACGTCAATTATAAACCTACCGCATCCAATTGTTCTAAGTTCCGCGAAACTGTACAAAACAATAGGCGTCCCGACCACGAACCTACACTGGTTTTCGTTAAATAATACATATACAAGTCCTTACACGTTTTATTTGCGAAACGGAAGCCAACTTTGATTTATATTCGCTAACTCATTGTTTTCAAAACTAGCGATGTAGCGATGATAGCTCAGTGGTTAGCGCGGTCGGTTCTCATGCCGAAGGGCGTGGGTTCAAACCCCAACAATGAGCTTGAGCTGCTGGTGAAGGAAAACATCGTGAGGAAACCATAGCATGGTGGTAGGGTACTTTCTAGTACTCGGCTGGCTAGCTACCACCCTCAGGTTGAAAAATCTGTCGCCAAGCATTTAACGGTGTGTTCCGGCAGCCAGAAAATCTACTGTTTCATTCAAGCAATTGTGATTTACCGCAAATAGAGACCAGTAAACGCCAGTAGCTGTGATTTCACTGAAAAATTATGCTCCATTTGTTCATAAATGGCAAAAAATTATTTGTATGGAAATAGAACTACCTTAACACGAATCAACAGCACCTCATTGTTTTCCGCCAACAAATTATACATATGTACTTACATACGTATAACATTTATATCACTGTTTTCCACACAAATGATCCGATCTCTGACTCATCTGATGCCAGCTTGATAGTTCACACGGTCAACTCGTTTGAATCCTGTGCTTGCCGGCCTGCGGCTAACAACAGTCTGTTGACCTTATGTTAAGGTACTTGGACTTGTAATGTGAACAAATTCACGTGGCAAGATAAGACAGAAACTTGACAAAAATTTGACGCGTTTTACTTTGAGGAAGATCTTTGAGAAGAGAGTCAAGTAAGTACTTAGTAGATCTCTTTAAGGTTGCTCGTTTTTCAAACAAATAAATTTTGCCATTCATGGACAAATGGAGCATAATTTTACAGTGAAATCATAGCTACTGGCATTTATTGTGGTCTTTATTTGCGGTAAATTACAATTGCTTGAATAAAACAGTACATTATGAGTGGGAATCGAACCCACGCCCTTCAGCTCTCAAGGCATATATACTACCAATGAGCCAACGGGGCTGTCAAATCATTTGTACTCACATACTTATAATACATAAGTACATAACACCCAAATACAGAACAAACATCTATCGTGATACAAATATTTGTCCTGATGGTATCTTGAAGCAGATGTTCTACCAAACGGAAGACAGGGGGGACCATCTAACAGGGGAGATGATCCAGAATTTTGTTTATTTCTACAAAAGTTGTTTTACAGAACCTGACACTATCATTATCACATAGAAAACATACGGTAGGACTGTCCGTCCACACTAAAAGGTTACCGCGATGCGCCCGCGCAAGGCTGTGGGAATCGTCGGACAATACAACATGCGTCAGCGGCGTAAGAGGTACAATCCGAACATAAGTCTTACGATCTAACTTTTTTCAATCGATTTATTTGTATTTTTATTAAAAAATTCTAGTTAATAGTAGCTGTGCTCGATTAAGATGAAGTGAGACTATGGTAATGCGACTTTTGAGGGGGTGAAGCAGACGGACACGGGCGATTAGCGCGCGGGGACGCTTCCTCCCGCGCGTTCGTCCATACGCGGTATAGATTACGTAGCAGTTTACATATTTATTGCTTGCATTTGCAACTACATCAATTTACAAAAAGTGGTCTGTGTTAATGTCCTGCAGTCGGTTGTGTGTAAGTAAATACGTGTACCTTTTTGAACACTAATAATTCTTGCGGATTCCCATGTTTCAAGTCCTTGACGTAACAAATTCTTTGATCATTTAACTATCGAATGTTTTTAATTTCGTAAATGTAATTAAATTTGGTATGTCGATGATAGATAAATATAAATATCGTAGGACTATACACACAGCGCCATCTGGCCCTAAACTAAGCAGAGCTTGTGTGATGGAAGTCAGACAACAGATAGAATACATAAATACTTTTTTTTGTAAATACACAAAAAAAAGTATTTATGACTAGAACTAGAACACCCAGACACAGAACAAACACTTGTTTATTCACAAAATGTTTGCCCTGAGTGGGAATCGAACCCATGCCCTACAGCTCACAACAGATGTGTAACAGTAGCTGTAATACCAAACTTTATTCCTCGATATTGTTGTCATTAGTTTTCTAAACTGCCCCCACAGTGGAAGCAAATTAAAAGACGAACTCACATCAAATATAATTAACGTATATTATTGATTTAACATATAAATTTAAAATGCAAAAACAGTTAGGAATGAAATATAGTAGAAACAAACTTTTACTTTCTGTCACTCTGACAACACGTGTCTAATAAATAGCAACGCCCTATAATTTCATTGAAATGTTACCGAAATTAAAAAAGTACTTAATCTTATACAGATATTTTTCTAACCCCTTCCAAATCTGTAGAGCCGTTAATAAGTGACACATATATAGACGTTAATAATAAGTTACGGAGTAGTAAGTAACCTTCAAACTGGAACTGAGCTTACACACAACTGCTTGGCGGCAGAATATTTGAAACAATGTCTAGTTACGAAGATTTATCATAATTATTGTAATTTGTATCCGTTTCTTTCAAAACCACATTTTACCAATATCAATTTTAATTAACACCAAACCAAATGTTTTGACCAATAAAAAAAGTCATGATTATTTTTTCTATAATTAAACTTATTTCTTTAATTAACCGTGAGCAATTTATCTTGAGACGTGATCGTGGTTGTTGAACGCCTTGTGTAGCGGGCGTTCCCACGTATTCACACGTATCTGTAGATATGTATCTTTTGTATATAAAATTAATGTATGTATTATTTTAGATGTTTGTAGTAATTTTGTATAATGAAAGTAAGCTGGAAGAAATGTGAGTAATACATATTGACACTTTACTAGAATATTGGTAACATATGAAAGACAGATGTCGTTCGTATTTTTATGTAATTCCATCCCACTAATATTATAAATGTGAAAGTTTGGATAGATGTTTGTTACTCTTTCACGCAAAAACTACTGAACGGATTTAGATGAAATTTGGTATGGAGGTAGCTAACACCCCGGATTGATGAAAAGTAGCCTATGTGTTAATCTAGTATCTCAACTACCTCCTGTAGAGGGCTGAAGGGCGTGGGTTCGATTCCCGCTCAGGACAAACATTTTATGATCGACAAATGTTTGTTCTGTATCTGGGTGTTCTGTGAGTATCATAAGTAACATTTACAAAAAAAAAAGTATTTATGTATTCTGTCAGTTATCTGACTTCCATCACACAAGCTCTGCTTAGTTTGGGGTCAGATGGCGCTGTGTGTAATGTCTTACGATATTTATTTATTATTTACTTTGTAGAAGGTTAAAAAATTAAGAAAATTGCGCGGAAAATTCAAGAGTTAGAGGGGTTTTTTTTATAAATGCCACGCGGACGAAGTCGTATGTAACAGCTAGGTATCAGTAGTAATATTAAAACTTAAAACAGAATTCAATAACGTAAAAAGTTAGGTACGACTATTATAATAATATAGTCACTATCGTTTGTTGTATGGAAGAGAACGCTTTAAGCACTAAGGTACCTAATTATTACACTATTATACATAACTATTATTATTGTAATGTCTAATGGTTTTGACTTGTTCATGTGCACAGCAAGTTCAACAAATAAGACGCGTCCATTATTGTTGTTTTCATTGAAGGCTGTCTACTTAAGACCTAGTAGTGACTAATGATTTCGTAACCATGACTAATGAATTCGAAAAAAAAAACTAAACAGTTATTTGTAGTCGTGATAGCAATCAAATTTTTCACGTGAGCTCATATTCTATTTAAATTGAACGCATAAAAAAATCTTTATGTGTCATTTCATGTATGGCAGTTTCATTAATTTAAACATAATCATTATACCTATGACAGGTTCCAACTAGTTGTAAAACTGGTTGACTATGCGATTTATAGTTTTTGTAGAGTAACCACGACCTATGAAATTATTCTGGGACATCGCAGGATAAGGTTGATATTTTTTTTATAGTTGACAGGCTAGGTGTTTGACCACAACTCACCTGATGTTAAGTGAAGGTGTGGTCGAAGATGGTAAAGCACACCTAGCCTGGAATGGAACTGGTTCTCAAGTGAGGCTGCCGAAATACACCGTTAGGTGCTTGGCGGCAGATTTTCAACTTGAGGGTGGTAGCTAGCCAGCCGAGTACTAGAAAGTACCCTACCACCATGCTATGGTCTCCTCACGATGTTTTCCTTCACCGGCAGCTCAAGCTCATTGTTGGGGTTTACACCCACGCCCTTCGGTATGCGAATCGACCGCGCTAATCACTGAGCTATCATCGCCACAAAAACATGCCCAGCAGCAGTACTTATTTGTGCCGCTTGGGGTTGAAACTTCAGGTCCATGGGGGCCGCTCATAATCCATATAGAGACCTGGCCAAACGTTTAGAGGAGGTTTTATGCCAGAATGCTGGCATTTACTTTTAACAATAGCTTAGCATTACCATGCAGCGTGGCAATGCTGCCAGCATTTTGGCCACATATCCCTCCTCTGATGGACTTCTAGATTAGGTTGTTTTATAAATTAATAAATAGAGTAATAGTATTACATTTAAGATTTCTTAAAAGTTTTTATAAGTATTACTCAATTTACTCGCTGAAATAAAGAACCAACTAGGTTGACAATTATATTTTAAAAGTAACATGTTTAGTTGCTTAGTGAATGTTTCGATAGCTCCGTTATTCATGGTAACTTAATTTATAAAAAAATAGTATAAGTTTAGCTTAGTTTAAGGTTAGATAAATCTCTAGTAACAATATTTATTATTTCACTTATATTTAGCTTAAGGAAGTAAGTGTCTTAATGCCAAGGTATCAGCTTGGTTAGGAAACTACTTGGTTTACTTGGTGGTAGAACTCCTACCACCGCACCGTACCACCGCAGTACCAGTTATTCTGCCGCTAAGCAGTAGTGTGTAAACATTACTGTGTTCCGGTTCGAAGGGTACTGCAGCTAGCGAAATTACTGGGTTGTTAAGACTAACCATCGAAAGTCTCAAAGTAATGAGCGCCAAGGCAGTGATTCCCTGGACTTTGTTTTGTTACTCAAAGTTTTGTGTATCGCTGTAATGGTCATGGATAGGCGTTATCTCTTACCATCAGGATATCGTCTCGTTCGTCTCATTACTTCTTACATAAAAAAAAAACTTGTAGGAAAACGCTTGTAGACCCCGGGTCTCAGAATTTATACCGACATAGTGTAGGCACCCTAGCTATAATTAAATAACGCCTTTGTCTAACATTTCGGCTGTCTGCGAACAATTATCTGTTCAATGTCATCGTTTTTTGTACATTTAATACATTCGACGCCATTTTGGCGGCCATCTTGAACGATGACGTTAGTGTATCTTGATAATGTATGATTTTTAAAAATTAATATATCTAACCAATTTTTTGCTTAACTAGGTAAAATATTTGCATTATTATAGCCAACACAATAAAGATTTAACAAAAATATTTTTCAGCAATTTTATTTCTAGAAAAGATAAACGTGCACTTTGCTCAGGATATTTAAATAGATTTTTTTTTAATGAAACAGCTAGTTCTTGACGTGAATAGACACATCTTTAAATTTGCTTCCATGGTAGGAGATAATTCAGAATATGATGACAACATCGAGGGATACAATACAGTTCCGTGTTGCGCCTACATATTGTTTCATCTACATACAAAATTTAAATACATCACTCGATGGCTAAGGTTAAAAAAATCGTTACGTTAATTGAAGACTTGAAACAAGGAAATCCTAAGAAATTCTTTGTGTTCAAAAATGTACACGTACACACGGTGTCTACACCCGCAGCTCGACTCTTCTCTCCAAAATTTTAAGTCACATTTTGATTCCATAACAAATAGATTGTTTTGTTGCTCTGTTGATTGCTTTTACGTTCTTATCTTAAAAATGTGCTAGCTAACCTTGTTTAAAGGTAAAACTTTAGGTTCATATGTAACTGAGTAATTAAATAAATTGGTTATTTAATTCTAGTTAGTAATATATTAGGTTTATTTAATTATTATTTCGCTATAATTTCCATGTTATTATACCTACCAACTACCCAAATGCGCAAATACTTTTTCTTAGATCGACTAGTCAAAATTGCAAAATTACAGGTAAGGCATTTTTATATACTGCCTGTTTTTAAGCGATTGTGTGGTTTAAGATGGAGCACACTTACTTAGAAGCAACCACTTGAGAGCCAGTTGCATTCCAGGCTAGGTGTGCTTTACCATCTTCGACCACACCTTCACTTAATATCAGGTGAGCTGTGGTCAAACACGTAGACTGTCAACCATCAAAAAAAAAAAATCTCTGGATTTTGAAGACACCCATGTTTACGCATAACTTTTAGAGAACACAAACTCCGGCAGAGATTTCCTCATCTTATGTAATTTTTTTGAAATGTGGAGTCGAAACACCATAGCAGTCATACTGTTATATTGACAAAAGAGTGACAAGGAAACTGAACTGCACTTTTGCAACCCTTCAATGTCCCACGAACCGTGACCGAATGAAAATGTAAAAATTACTTATTTGGTAAACAATAGCAATTTTACGGTAAATTAAACAAAACCCTGCGTAAGCGCAAGGTCCGGTGCTATAATTGGGATTTACCCTCTTTTCAACGCAGGTCTACCACTGTCAAACTTCTCACGTTATACTTTTTTTTTGGAAAATAATTTGTTTTTATTTTTAAATTTTTAGTGTGTTTTACCTATAGTGAAAGATTTTTTTTGTGACAGCTAGACTTGCGCGGCGACTTCGATCGCCAACTTACCTGTTGTTAAGCAAAGACGCGGTCTACGATGGAGCACGCTTGCCTAGAATAACGGTTTCTTACTCACCCGCGACTTAAAGGCACCCAGATGGTATCTATCAGGGAACACCACAAGGAAGCCGGCAGCTTGCCGTGCGGCTGAGAAACGTAGAGTCATATCGTTTGCTATGTACCTAAGTACCTAATAAGTAATTATGTCATTTTTTGTCAATACATTTTATTATATTGACAATATCCTTTTGTATTGACATATTTTTGCATTGACACATTTTTATATTGACAGTATTTTTATATTGACAATGTTTTTCTATATTGACATGCTTGTATAGTGACATACCTTGTTTTTGAGATGTAATCAATGTTTTATAACTCAAATAATGACATACTTGAAATTTTGCATCGACTTGTAACATTGGTGTTATCAATAATTGTATGTATTTGTAAGAAAATTCCACAATGTAAAGGTGGTAGTGGTCCATCGTGTAAAAAAAAGATAGAACACATTCAGCACATTCTACGAAATGAATCCTGTAAAAATTGACAGACATGCTACTTTCCGGCGGTGTTCAAGGCTTAAAAGTTTTTTTCTTCTACTTATAAGGTGTTTCTGTTGACGAATCTCATAAGCCCTATAACTTTGCTAACTGCAATATCTTTCAAACCGGAACTTAACAATGTTTACACACTACTACGGCAAAAACTCTGATACGGAAGTGGTTAATGCTTAATCAACTTCCTACTTCCTTCAGCTGTATTCTTTTTGCTCCCAATTACTGCATACAAATGACCACGAAACTATTTGTGGTCAACTCATTTGTAAGGTTATTTTACTGTTATTTAGTTTTCTCGGTTCAAAGGTGCAGTAATCCCGAATAAAAAAAAAGTCAAAATCAAGAAATAATTATAAAATGATTGCCCAAATATGTTTTTAAACTCTTGGTCACGCTATATTACAAAATCGAATATCTGTTTGTTTGTATGTAATCTACTATCTATATAATGTATTAACTATTTTACACTATAACATTTTAACAGATTAGGTTTAAATTCAAGAAGCGGATAGCTTATCATCATCATCATCATTTTCAACTCGTAAGCATAGGCCTCTTTTCTTTTACGCCACTCATCACGACCCTTTTCATGCCCAGGGAAATTGTTGCCGCCAGTTTTGGGGAAAGCAAGGTTATGTGGGACACTACGCTAAGTAAAAAACTGCCGCTAAGAATCTAACGGTGAGTTCCGGAAGCCTCGCTTGAGAGCCAGTTCCATTGCGGGCTAGGTGTGCTTTACCATCTTCGACCACACCTTTACTTAACATCAGGTGAGCTGTGGTCAAACACCTAGCCTGTCAACCATAAAAAAAAGTGGTGGCCTACCCACTAAAAACCCAGGGGTGTTTCTGCGTGACGCTTATGTGCCGGGAGCGCTTTCGCTCTCATCTACGGCCCCCAATCCCGGTCATCTCATCGTGGTCCTGTGACAATCTGGTCAAGGTTCAACCCACGATTTTTACCATCATCAACCCAATGAGATGGATGACGAACACTCCGTTTACCAGTTCGCGTCCACCATTCCATTAACGCTTTAGTCCACATGCCCTCACCCTGCCTGGCGACATGTCCCGCCCAACTCCATTTAAGTCTCTTGATAACCGATCCGAGGCCTTCAGATTTTGACATTTTCCACTTGGTCGTCTAAAATTTATTATTCCAAAAAAATTGCGAAAACTGTTTATCGTAGCTAGTTATTTATATTCAGACGTAAAACAAACAGTAGCCCCCTGTTCACATTGCAGTCATTACCTTTACATTCCTGCAGTCCACCCCTGGCCGAGCCCCTTTTTAAACTACCCTCGTTATTAACGCGAGTTAAGCCTATTGAGTTTTAATTAACAGTGATGTTATTATAATCATTTATAGGTATTGAGTAACAACTCGAATGGTTTTCACAACTTTTAAACATTTGTATGTTACCAAAAGTAGTTTAATTGCTGCGGTAACTAGAACTTTGAGTATTAAATAAATAAATATTGTAGGAGATTCAAGCAATTCAAAACAAATTGTCAAGCAAGCTGTGATTTCACTGTAAAATTATGCTCCATTTGTCCATAAACGGAAAAAAAATATTTGTATGTAAATCGAACCACCTTAAGTAGTCTTTTGTTGTTTTTTTATTCTTTGTGTATTTTGGTACTTTTATCAACACTGACATATGTCAGTGTCAGTCATATAAGACCGATATCGGTCTTATCGTTCTATTAACTTCCTAGCAAAGAACTTCCTAGTAAATAAATCACGCAGAACTATCCTTGTGTTGATGTAGAGCTCGATGTATGGTGTCAGAGGAGGTCAATAAGCATTTTACGTCATCGACGAAAGAAGTGAATCTATGGTTGTAACCTAGAAAACAACAATAAGTGCCAGTTCACACAATTTGGTCCCGCGGGCAATGTCTAGGCCGCCCGTGTGAACTCTGCACAATGATGTAATGTACTATCTACATACTTTACTCGTGTAGTAAGCTTACATTATGTCATGGGCTTGAAAGGAAAATGCTTTCTCAGGTCGTGTCGTTCTTTTATCGTTTTCTTTTTAAGTAAAAGCGAACGTTATTTTTTATTCTGGTTTTATCCACGTGCTAATCTTTTTTTTATAACACATAGGCTTACGTTTGACCGCCATCTCACTTGATGTTAAGTGATGATGCGGTCTAAGATGGCGCACGCTTGCCTAGAAGATACCGTTTCACTCTCGACTTGAAGACACCCAGATTATATCTATCGGGGAACACCCACTCAGGTAGCGCATTCCACTGTCTAGCAGTCCGCACAATGAACGAAGATTGAAATCGTTTCGTTCGAATTTTTGGAACGTCGACCATGACACGATGTCGCTTTTTTGAGCGTCTGGCTGTCCAAAAGAAAAATGGGCAGCGGCGGTCTTAGCTGTTGCGAGGCCCGGGGCGACAGATCATTGTGAGGCCCTTTTTCTTTGAGTCTGTTTTACTAAAAAAATTAGTTCGACTGCTCGAGTGGCCGTAACATGCTTGCACTAATAATGAAACCGTGCGTTCAGGAGGGGGTTTGATAAGTGCGAGGCGCGAGATACACATTTTTCTACGAGGACGCGAGGCCCCGGGCGGTTACCCTGCTTGCGACCCCCTAAAGTCACCACTGAAAACGGGCATGGGGGAATTAGACCATGTAGTTCTGAAGCACGCTCGATTTTCGTATTCGATACATAACTCATAACTTCTAAAGGCAAGTAATACCATTTTGGTAAGTGAACCCAAGCTTTGGTTGGTTTGGGGTCAGATGGCGCTGTGTGTAATGTCCTACGATATTTTTTTTTTTTTTTTTTTTTTAATAAATATCGTAGGACATTACACACAGCGCCATCTGACCCCAAACTAAGCAGAGCTTGTGCTATGGAAGACAGATAACTGATAGAATACTTAAATACTTTTTTTTTGTAAATACATACTTATAATACATACAGTACACCCAGACACAGAACAAACATCGATGTTAGTCACACAAATGTTAGTCCTGAGTGGGAATCGAACCCACGCCCTTCAGCTCTCGAAGCAGACATGCTACCAATGAACCAACAGGGTTGTCAATATTTATTTATACTGGACATTCTTGGATTATAATAATAACTTTCTTTTTTTAGCTGAATGTTAATTCAGTTTCCAACAATAGACAGAGTAATTCAAGAGTAAGGTTTATATAGGTATGTATAATACATGCATATGCACTATATTAGTATCTACACTGCACCCGCGCGAAGGCACGGGTCGCTAGTTTATAATATCGGTAGGAAAATAATGAAATCAGAACAAAGCGTAGCAACTAACCTTTTTTCTTCACTACTGTAGTTAGGTACTGCTTACTGTGGCTGGGTGTGTTGTCGTGACCTCGGTCACACCTTCCGAACCGTTATTGCACAGAATACGCGGAAATCATGTGTTATCTACATGTAATTTATGTAACTTTCAAATTGAATATCTGCTTTTATATAAACAGATAGTACCTAGTCTATATATGGAAAAATACAAACAGAACGCCCATTAACTTATTGATGGTATATTGAAATCTTATACGACGTTCGTACCACAATTATTACACTAATATTATAAAGGTGAAAGTTTGTGAGTGTGTTTGTATGTTTGTTACTTGACGCAGATTTCATTACCAATATGTTGCGATGATAGCTCAGTAGTTAGCGCGGTAGGTTCGCATGCCGAAAGGCGTGGGTTCAAACCCCAACAATGAGCTTAAGCTGCCGGTGAAGGAAAACATCGTGAGGAAACCATGGTGGTAGGGTACTTTCTAGTACTCGGCTAGCTAGTTACCACTCTCAAGTTTAAAATCTGCCGCCAAGCAACTAACGGTGTGTTCCAGCAGCCTCACTTGAGAGCCAATTCCATTCCAGGCTAGATATGCTTTACCCTCTTCGACCACACCTTCACTTAACATCAGGTGAGCTGTAGTCAAACACCTAGAGTAATGAGCCAAGTAATGAGTGCCAAAGCAGCGATGCCCTGGACGTTGTTTTGTTACTCAAAGTTCTATGTATCGCTGCAATGGTCATGGACAGGCGTTGTCTCTTAACATCAGGAGAGCGCCTCGATCGTCTTATTACTTTTACATAAAAAAAAAAAAACCTAGCCTGTCGACCATAAAAAAAGAACTAAAATAATTTGATTGCTTCACTCTGGATTTGGATAAAATTTGGAATTCATATACAACATATAACCTGGATTTACACCTTATAGCGGAAAATGCATGAAATTTGAAAACAAATTGATGTTTCGATCCATTATTTTAAGTAGTAAGACGTTTTCCCCTCCCCTCATCCATTAGGAAACATTTCCTGTGTTATCATCGAAAGTGTTGTAACGAACTTTCTTACTGCCAACGGCTTTTGAAAAATACGGGAGAGGTAACCGACAAGTAATAAAATAACGGACAACTGCGAGCCCGATTCAGGAGACGAGTGTTCTGTACAAAATCGTATGTACTTAGATATAACGATATATTACTTGGTGGTAGATTTCCGCAGCAGGAAGTCGTCTAGGTAGGCATCACCGCAGTACCAGATACTCTGCCGCCAAGCAGTAGTGTGTAAACATTACTGTGTTTCGATTTGAAGGGTTATGTTATTGTGGTTATTTTAAATTTCAAATTAAAATCTTTAATTAATCTTATTATAATTTCAGACATTAAGTAATACATAATTAGGATAGTTTTTTTTAATTTTCGTCAATTTAGATACATTTTAATTGAAATTCACATCACTGTTGTACCTAACCAAAACAACTTTTGAGCGGAAATACACTAATAAATATTGAACACTCAAAGTCCAGGGCATCGCTTCTGATAGTTAGTCTCCATAACTCTGTAATTTCGCTAACTCTTTAAACCGGAACACATTAATATTTACAACACTGCTTGGCGGCAAAACATTTGGTACTGCGGTTTTCTTTTTACCTGATATTAAGTAACGGTGTGGTCGAAGATGGTAGACACACCTAGCCTGGATTGAAACTAACTCTCAAGTGAGGCTGCCGGAACACACCGTTAGATGCATGGCGGCAGCTTTTCAACTCGAGGGTGGTAGCTAGCCAGCCGAGTACCTACTATCTACGTACTTACCACCTACCTAGTGTACCTACTAGTCACTGCAGCGTTAGCCCGCTTACTGTCTTTTCAAATTTGTTGTCTTTATGTTAATATATTTTTATTTGTGTGTGTTGTTTGTACTTATCTGTTGTTGTGTCTAGTGTTTTGTAGGGAAACAATACATGTTTTTCTTTCTTTCTTTACTAGAAAGTACCCTACCACCATGCTATGGTTTCCTCGCGATGTTTTCCTTCACCGGTGGTACCTACCTACTGGTACCTATACAACCTCCTGCTAAGGTTTGAACAACAGCGGAAAATCCACCGAATAGATAACGATATTTTGACCTTTTCTTATCAGTTCCTACTGAAGTTTACCTTATCAGTAGACAATGGAGTTCATTGACTCTTAATAATTACCCATTGTGACACGATTCAGCAAAAACTTAATAGTTATTGGATAATTATAGAGAAACAAAGGTTTTTTTTCTTTTTTGCGCGCATCGAGAAAATGTAAGGGAACGTTCTAGAGATTTTAAAAAAATATATTTTTTGAGTAAAAAAGCTTTTTCAGAGGAAGAGCATTTTTGCTCTTCGATATCTGAGTGCAAAAGTAGTTTTTATCCGCTAGAGGATAAAGTAAATTTGAATTTAGAACATCGCGTGCACTAAGTTTGTGAATTCAAAACATCATTAAACCTATTTACTTCTACCTCCATGGCGCCGAATTTGTCATACAACTTTTTTTAATTTGTTAAAAACTCAGACTCGGAACCTCCTTGGTGTACGTTTTTTTAAATTTGCTTTGCGCGTTCAATTTTCTTTTCACGTCATATTGTTAATGTAGTAGTTAATACCTAAACTGAAATAAAAGTATCTTGTGGTTGTAAAAAATTTTTTTACATTTTGTCATTTCCTCGCTGAGCTGGGATGAAAAGTTACGTGTTGCACTCGAGTGCAAAGATTTTTCACCTTATGCTCTTTTGATTCTCTCGCTAACGCTCAGGATTCTAATTTTTTTAAATCCTTCGCTTGTTCGGTCATCAAAATTGAGCACGCGGTTAAAAAGCAACTTTGCACAGTTGTATCACAAATAACTATTACTCCTTGATTTTTACGTTTTGAAGAATTTTATTTACAAAGTATCAAATTACGAGCATATGTGCGGGAAATTATAAAATGTGGTAGAGTACATATGACTTTTCTTTATATGACGTTTTACTATCAGCATCTTAGAAAAAAACATGACAATTTTTTTCGGTACCTACGCCACGTTTAGGCTTCGCACAATTCATCCATTTATACTGGATTAACTTTTACGGTTATTAGGACCGAGACAGATCATCAGCCTTATAAATAAGAACTGAATAAATTTGCAAATGTGGTGGTTTTGCATTAGGCGAGCGAAATATCGTTGAATATTTTGCATAGCGCCATCTAGCCCCAAACGGAGCAAATCATATCACTTAAAACATTATCTGAAAATCAACTTTCACCTCTCATCCGTTACTTATCACTAAATCTCGTATAAAAACTGGCAACCTGTTGGGGTTGCTACCCTAAGGTCATTATACCCACCTGCGAGCGGGGGAGGGGTGGGGGGTGACAGCTGACGTAACGGCGCGCGCGCGCGTGCTGGGGTGTTCCCGCCAAATAGGGGTTTATTGACAAGTGGTAGGACAGGTCAGTGATGGTATGAATGAGTGTGCGTTTGATTGTTTAGATTTTAGGATTAAAAAAAAATAGAAACCATGTACATATATTTTAACTAGCTGCGCCCCGCGGTGTTACCCGCTACATGTTTTCGGGATAAAAAGTAGCCTATGTATTAATCCAGGGTGTCAGCTACCTCCATACCAAATTTCACCTAAATCAGTTCTGTAGCTTTTGCGTGAAAGAGTAACAAACATCCATCCATTCATCCAAACTTTCACATTTATAATATTAGTGGGATTATGGTTGACGTGACCACAGCAAAATATATTAATTTTATAAATAAAGGCTCACTAGCTATTCATAAGAACAAGCCTTGTTCAAATAGACCACCTACGGAACATCGAAAGTCTCAAAGTAATGAGCGCCAAAGCAGCGATGCCTTGGACTTTATTTTGTGACACCGTTGCAAAGGTCTTCGTGTTGCTTAAAATGAGAAGAAAGATTTTTATTACACGAACAATCGACACATGCCATGATTTTATTCCTACCAACTGTACTTTACCCATATACGCAAATAAATGTTAGAAACCTTAAAAAAGAGATATAGAGAAAAAAAACAATAAATATAATTACACCACTAATTTGTGGTATTACAACGGGAGCCAATCTTTCTTTTCCCATTTTTTTTACGTTTGACAGATTAGGCGTTTGACCACAGCTCACTAGATGTTAAGTGACGGTGTGGTTGAATATAGTAAACACACCTAGTCTGACATGGAACTGACTCTCACGTGAGGCTGCCGGAACACACCATTAGATGTTATACCTGTAAATAAATAAATTGAATACAAAAAAAAAATATATTTGATGATTGGCCGCAGATTTTAGGTTTTTGAAGCCACTAAGTACAGACAGCAGACTAAAAATCGATTCTGAGAAAAAAATGTCTCTAACTTTTTTTGGTTGACCACAGCTCATTGTGATATAAAACAAATGTTTGTTCTGTGTCTGGGTGTACTGTATGTATTACAAGTATGTATTTACAAAAAAAAAGTATTTAAGTATTTTATCAGTTATCTGATTCCCATAGTACAAGTTTAGTTTGGGGTCAGATGGCGCTGTGTGTAATGTCCTACGATATTTATTTATTATTTATTATTATTTGATGTTAAGTAAATAAATAAATAAATAAATGTCAGAGTATTTTTTTTTTAATGGTTGGCAGGCTAGATCTTTGACCTCAGCTCACCTGATGTTAAGTGAAGGTGTGATCGAAGATGGTAAAGCACTCCTAGCCTGAAATGCTTGGCGGCAGATTTTCAACTCTCGTGTGGTAGCTAGCCAGCCGAGTACAAGAAAGTACCCTACCACCATGCTATGGTTTCCTCACGATGTTTTCCTTCACCGGCAGCTCAAGCTCATTGTTGAAGTCTGAGCCAGTTCTGAGTCAGTTCAGCGTGCGAACCGTTTGCGCTTACCACTGAGTTATCATCGTTGATTGATTTATTGGCTCTATAATGCACACACTACACTACACACACTTGGTGGTAGATCTCTTTAGCAGGAGGTCGTCTAGGTAGGTACCACCGCAGTACCAGTTATTCTGCCGCTAAGCAGTAGTGTGTAAACATTTCTGTGTTCCGGTTTGAAGGTTACTGCAGCTAGCGAAATTACTGGGCTGTTGAGACTGACCATCGAAAGTCACCAAAGTAATGAGTACCAAAGCAGCGATGCCCTGGATTTTGTTGTTACTCAGAGTTCTGTGTATCGCTGCAATGGTCATGGGCAGACGTTATCTCATACCATCAGGAGAGCGTCTCGATCGTCTCATAATTTTTTACATAAAAAAAAACCACAAAAAATAACAATACAGAAGAAATAAACTTCTCGTTACGAAATTGAATTTCCATTTTGAAATATTTCATTCACAAATGCGCTTAACACTAAACGTATCGTCGATACCTTGCATTCAGTACGTTAGAGTATCCAGTACGCTAACGATAGCAGATATGCAAATATGCAACGATTCCCACATAAATTCAGCACCTGTTGTTTGAAACTATTTGAATTATTCACGTATTTAAATTTCAAATTTTGTGACAGCCCTGAGCTTTGTGTATGTAACTATTGTTGACAGTAATGAATCTTTGCTGTTATTTCACATTACTGTATTCTAGCTTGAAAAGTTGTGCAGCTAGCAAATTTACAGTGCTGTTGAGACAGCGACGCTCTAGACTTTGTTTTGCTACTCAAAGTTCTGTGTATCGCTGCAATGGTCATGGGCAGGCGTTATATCTTACCATCAGGAGAGTGTCTCGTTTGTCATATAACTTATACATTGAAAAATGGAAAAGCAATTTAAAAAACGATATTTTTTTATAAACTATAACACTCAACGTAAACCATTTTGTCATAAAAATCTAATCTTATAAATTAAACATTCAAAACAATACAATTGATTTGAAATTTTAATTGTATTTTTAAGTTTTGTGAAGTTCAGCTACTGCCAATGTTTTATACGGTGGCCTCAAATTAAGAGGGTGGCAGTTACTACTTTAATTATAACACGATAAGTCAGGTGGGGGTGTTTATTTTATTTCCATGTTTAAAAATGTCAGTAATATTTAAATTTGACTTTGTTTTAGTATTGAAATGCCTTCCTAGGATTTAATACTGTTTTATATAATAGTAATAAGACGAATGAGATACTCTCCTGATGGTAAGCGATTTATTTATTTATACATAAGTACAATGGCAAGCTAATGTTCATGTCAATGATAACGCATGTCAATGAACATTGTAAAAATACAGTTTTAGTAACAAAACAGTCCAGGGCATCCTAGGATGTATAAATTCGAAAGGAGATTTTTGAACTTATCATTATAAACAAAATATTGACTCGGATAAATCCCTATTATTTTTCGGAAAATGTGCGTTGACCTTTGACCTAATCCACGGAGCGAATGGGTTCTTTTACTAACTATTCACTTTAAAACGTGACTTAAAAAATACTTTTTAACCCTAATTTTAAAATAATCTATTAAGTAATGAGTTCAACCTTTGTTTTATCAAAACGGTTTAACCGACAGGGCGTTAACATGCGAAAAAAACCGCAAGTTTAATGACATTAACAGATGGCAACCCTAAGCCACGTGGTGCAACGGTACCGACAGCATAGAAAATACCTTTCTATCATTGTAAGTAAATTTTACATTTGTGTTTTGTTAAAATAATGAGACGAACGAAACGCTCTCCCGATGTTAAGAGATTACGCATGTACATGACCATTGCAGGGATACATCTTCCAGCGGTACCTTCCTTCCGATTTCATTCATCATCTGATGATGTAGCTAGAAAGTTCATTATGACTATTTCAAGGACTGTTTACACCACAGAAAAGTCACAGGATAACAACATACGCAATTTCGTTTAGTTGAATAACATATTTATTCCAGTTATTTTGTTTTAAAAATCAAACTAATACTAAACCAATTTGAATAAATTTTCAAACATGCGTTATCATTAATTTAAGACCAATTTCGAAGGCCAACACTTTAAAATATTGCTGTATGTTTCAGTGCAATCATTAGACAACAGCTAGTGAAATTACAAGGGGGTTGAGACTGACCATTGAAAGGCTCAAAGTAATGAGCACCAAAGCGGCAATGCCCTGGACATTGATTTGTTACTCAAAAGTCTATGTATCGGTGCAAAAGTAATTCCTTTTTGTTGTTTCTGACGGTACAAGCATAGCTTACGTGATGGTTAGTAGCGTGATTTTTTATATGGCGAAATGTCAACACAGGTCACACGGTCTTTAACCTGCTAGGGTTGAATGGAAGTACTTGGAAGTTGAAAATTGAAATGGAATCATATTGATTTATGTTATAATGAAAAAGTTTGCGTGTGAAACTATAAGTTTGTAATTAAATGACAAAATGGTTTTATTTAATATCAGTTATATGACTGAAAAAGAACTGAATCTTAGATATAACAAGTATAAGAGTCGAACACTTATACTTTTTTAATGCTTAACAGGTTAACTTAATGGAACTGACTCTCTCTACTATTTGTAAGGCTGCCGGAACACACTGTTAGATGCTTGGCGGCAGATTTTCAGGTTGAGGGTGGTATCAGGCTAGCCGAGTATTAGAAATCATCATCATCATCAGCCTATATTAGTCCACTGCTGGACATAGGCCTCTCCCGAGACACGCCACTCAGCCCGATCTTCGGCTTTTCGCTTCCATCCACCGCCAGCTGTCCTACGTATATCGTCACTCCATCGAGTCTCAGGGCGTCCTACGCTACGCTTGCCATTACGCGGTCTCCACTCTAGAACACGTCTACCCCAGCTGTTATCGGTTCTGCGACAGATATGTCCAGCTCATTGCCACTTCAGCTTGCTAATACGCTGAGCTATGTCAATGACTTTAGTTCTCTGGCGAATTACTTCGTTTCGGATACGATCCCTCAGAGAAATTCCAAGCATAGCTCTTTCCATAGCTCGCTGAGCGACTTTGAGCTTACGGACCATTCCCGCTGTGAGTGTTCACGTTTCGGCTCCGTAGGTAGGACAGGCATAGGTAGGCTTTAGGACTTTGTGGGATGGATGACGAGAAGACTCGACGTAGTTTTCCGAATGCTGCCGATGCTGCCGATGCTGAGTATTAGAAAGTACTCTACAAATACAAATCTTTTATTAATAACACCAAAGTTACAGGTCATTTTTCCATTCATATTTAAAAACATCAAAATCATATCAAAACAAAAACAACAAACAATGAAAATATATTACGTCATATATAAAATAATTATGTCAATATGATTATATATCGATAAAAACAAAAATATTGTAATTACTTACCTACTAGTAATTCAATAATCTCTTAATTTTAAATAACCGTCAAAGTCACAAAACATGGTCTATTGAAGCCAAGATCTTCGTTTGCTTCTCTGCTATCATGCTTTTTTTTTATGCAAAAAGTAATGAGACGAACGAGACGCTCTCCCGATGGTAAGAGATAACGCCTGTCCATGACCATTGCAGCGATACACAGAACTTTGAGTAACAAAACAAAAGTTGAGGGTATCACTGCTTTGGCGCTCATTACTTGGAGACTTTCTATGGTTATTCTCAACAGCCCAGTAATTTCACTAGCTGCAGTACCCTTCAAACCGGAACACAGTAATGTTTACACACTACTGCTTAGCGGCAGAACAACTGGTACTGCGGTGGTACCTACCTAGACGACCTCCTGCTAAGGAAATCTACCACCAAGTAAATAGTATGTTGTAGTTTCTTTACCATGCTTTCCGTCACCGGTAGCTTAAGCTCATTGTTGGGATTTGAATCCACACCATTCGGCGTGTAAACCAACTGCGATAACCATAGTATTCAGCTTCGTGGGTAATGTCAATGTTGTCATAATTATCTCCTCATCGAATCCCGCTGCGTTTTTAAATGTATTATGGTTTAAGATATTTATTTTCTCAAAAAGAATATAATATTCACTTAAATATGAGAAAAATACATGTTTTTCCTTAATTAGGGTAGGTTCTTACGAATTGCAAACATACAAGCGAGACGAAACAAACAGTGGCGGGTAGGCAGAATATTTGTTGACACCGTAGTGAACTAGTGAGTTAGGCTATTAGCAATAATAACAAAACAGGAGATTCTATTACGTATCGCGTTGGCTTAGTGGGTGATGGCAATGTTGTTATAACTATCTCCTTATATATTCCCGATGTATTTTTAAGTATTAGTTTGTGTTTTTTTTATATTGTATTTATTATTTTTGTTTTAATAAATTGTTTTAATACCTGAAATAAGTAAGTTTTAGTATTGTTTAATTTTTTTTTTTTTTTTATAAGTACATATTAGTGTAAAAGTATTCTATTGTCCTGACTGTACAGGAATTTATGAAAATAATGCCTGTGAAGTTGTAGCTGTAATCAAATGTACAGTTACCGAGATGCCAGGCATTACCGCAGCCTTGGAAGCGCTTAGGGAAAGTCATTGCCAACTTAGGATTTGTGTTCTACTACGATACCTGGGTATATTCAAGCTATTCTAGTCTTTCATTAGAAAAAAAAACCTTTTAAGACGCAAATACTGCTAACAAAATTATTATTTACTTTACATAACAATACATTGACAAATATTTTATCGATAACGCCAATATAGCAATGTAATTTTATTGACTTGTAGTCAAATTCCGTGATATCCGTGATTTGTAGCGATGATAGTTCAGTGGTTAGCGCGGTAGGTTCGCATGCCGAAGGGCGTGGGTTCAAACCCCAAACAATGAGCTTGAGCTGCCGGTGAAGGAAAACATCGTGAGGAAACCATAGCATGGTGGTAGGGTACTTTCTAGTACTCGGCTGGCTAGCTACCACCCTCAAGATGAAAATCTGCCGCCAAGCATCTAACGGTGTGTTCCGGCAGCCTTACTTGAGAGCCAGTTCCATTCCAGACTAGGTGTGCTTTACCATCTTCGACCACATCTTCACTTAACATCAGGTGAGCTGAGGTCAAACACCTAGCCTGTCATCAATAAAAAAAAAATCATTTGACATGAATAAAAAACAAATTGTCAAAATAAAGTAGGTACTTAATTATGTCAGTATAATTTTATTTTTTTAACTTTTTTTTTCACGTAAAGCCGACGTCACACAGGATGATGGAAGGATTCTAACGATACCCCATACATCCAAATATATCAGATATTAAAAAGTTATGATAGAATAAAAAAATTAACATACATAAGTACCTACATGAATTCTGAAATCCTTTTTTAGTCAGTCGTTTAAAAACCGGTTCATAAACAAAGAAATAACAATTATAACCGAACATATAAGTATACAAACACAAACGAATTGAGAACCTCTTCTTTTTTAAGTTGATTCAAATTGATATCAATCGAAAATCCAAATTAATTTATAACTTCCTAACCGTTGAAGTTTAACTAAGGAAAGCATTGAAGGTACCTACTGCCTTTATAAACTGTAATCCAAGATAACTGGGTTCTGTTGTGGTCTAGACATAGCCTTAAGCATTTGGTTGTTTAGTATTTGAATAGCGGGACCTTTGATGTTTATTATTAACTAGCTGCGCCCCGCGGTGTTACCCGATACATGTTTTCTGGATAAAAATTGTACAGTGTTCGACCACACCATCACTTAACATTAAGTGACCTGGGGTCAAACACCTAGCCTGTCAACCATAAAAAAATTAAACTGGCTCTCAAGTAAGAGCGTTGGAACACATCTTTAAGTGCTCGGCGAGTACATTACCACCATGCTATGGTTACCTCACGATGTTTTCCTTCACCGGCAGCTCCAACACATAGTTGGTATTTTTATCCACGCCCTTCGGAGTGTGAACTAATCGCGCTAACCACTGAGCTATCATCGCTACAAACACATAAACATTAGCAAAGGGTTCAAAGCTTCAATAGCATATATCCACTATCCCACTATTATTATAAATGTGAAAGTTTGGATGGATGGATGGATGTTTGTTACTCTTTCACGCAAAAACTACTGAAGGGATTTGGGTGAAATTTGGTTTGGATGTAGCTGACATCTTGGATTAATACATAGGCTACTTTTTATGTAGCAGGTAATACCGCGGGGTGCAGCTAGTTTTAAAGCGATAAGTTTATAAAATGACGGTTTAAAATTACATTTAAAAAATCCAATATAACTAAATAAGATTTTTTTTTTTATGGTTGACAGGCTAGGTGTTTGACCACAGCTCACCTGATGTGAAGTGAAGATGTGGTCGAAGATGGTAAAGCACACCTAGCCTGGAATGGAACTGGCTCTCAAGTGAGGCTGCCGGAACACACCGTTAGATGCTTGGCGGCAGATTTTCAACTTGAGCGTGGTAGCTAGCCAGCCGAGTACTAGAAAGTACCCTACCACCATGCTATGGCTTCCTCACGATGTTTTCCTTCACCGGCAGCTCAAGCTCATTGTTGGGGTTTGAACCCACGCCCTTCGGCATGCGAATCTACCGCGCTAACCACTGAGCTATCATCGCTACGAAATATAAAAATAAATTAGGCTAGTAGCTATCTTTATATTTCTTTACACTAAAAGAAAGTACTATAAACACATGTGCCATTATTTTATAAGATTGACAAAAGCTTTTAAATCATTTTTTACACTCACGTATACCTTTTTCATTTTCCAACCACTTAAAATAAAAGGTCAGATCTAACCTTTACTTTCTTGACCTCACCTTTCTAACATTAAGGTCAACAAACCTGCCTTAGCGACAGGTGGCTCTTACCGTTAAAAGAAAAAAAAACATCCCTTTCAAGTCTTACTAGAAAAAAAAACTTAGTCAACCTTAGCAATCAGCTGTTTATTAACAACATAACAATTACTTTAATAACTCACGCCTGGACTCTTGTTGTAAAGGAATAAGACCTAAAATTCATTGTTAAGGTCATTAACGGACTGTATTAGGGGTTGTTCTTCATTAGTTCTTAACGGAGCTACAAATTCAATTGAAAATAGTTTCATATGACTTCAACTGACGTTGATATAAGGTTCAAACTACAGTGTTTGTGTTGGAGTTTAACTGTAAATATTTGATTTTCAGTTACTTCCAGTTAGTACTAGGAAGTAGGTAAAATAACTAGGTTTTTGTGAGTCGATTGCGATGGGCTTGACAAATCATTTGAATAAGTAATTGATTAGTGTTCTCAAGGTGAATCCACCGTTTTATTTTGCTTTTGCATAATTTCTTATTCTTGCAGTATCTTGTTTTATTTTGAGTATTGATTTTTAGAGTTAATGTCATAATTTAATTTTCTGCCTGAGACAAAATGTACAATAAATAGAATACAACTTTACTACACACCAAACATACATACATTATAACAAACAATTAATATATAGCGTATAACGGCGGTCTTAGCGGCGATTTTTTGCGTGCTTGCTGCACGCAAAAAGTCATTAATAAAATTATTATTTAAGATTTAATTCAATCCTCATCCTTGCTGTAACTAAAACGACTTATAAGCCAAATTACATTAAAGATAACATAAAACCATTTACATATTTATAATCTATAAACACAAATATAATAAAAAGGAACTACAAATTAAAAAGATATTACGCCAATAATAATTAAATTTTAATTTAGTTGTAAATTGAGATTAAAGTTGTAACAAAATAATACATTACCTATTCTTTACTAAATTATGGGTTCACAATTACGTTAAATTTCAAATTTAACAAAACATCTAATTGTGCATACAGGATGTTCTAAAACCGTTTTCCGTATCATTGTCATCGCAGGAAATGACTTCACCCTCTATAATTGGGGATCCACGCGTCAAGATATCAAAAAAGTCTATTAAATTTGAATGTAGCATGTGCTGAACATTACATTTTTTTATCAATCGATTCAATTGACAATAGACATGAAGTCATATAACTATCAATTATTGTTAGTCTCAATAATTAGATCAACATTGCTGTCGTGTTTGAAATGACTCGTTTTGTAATTTTGATGATTTTTGGATATTTTTTTACTGTTGCCAAGCTAGGTATTAAATAGGTACACATGTACAATCTTATAACACTTCTATTTTTGTGTCGGTGGTTAAAAATGCTTTAGAATGTCTCGGCTCTTTTGACGGTTTCGTAAATGGATCGAATTGTTCGTCATCTGCTCTAGCTATTAGTACGCTAACCACTGAACCAACATCATTCCAAGAGAAGATTTATAGCATATCGCCGTCGGCGGTTACTAGCTGAATGGTAAACAGCCCGATAATTGTGCGGTTTAGCCTAAGGAGGGGAAAAAACTATCGATAACAAACCAGTTCTTATCGTAGAAGCTAACAAATTATCGATAAGTAACTAGTTTTATGTCGTATGTAAGAGCTATTGAAAGATCTTGTTATGTTTACAAACATAAAATTGTATTTTTAATATATTAATTGAAGTACATTACAATTTTGCCTTAGCCTATAAGAAATTTATAGAGAAAGTTAGAATAACAAGCAATTTTGTTGCTTTTTTATTTGTTTCTTTATATTGAAATTTATAAATTATGTAAAAAGTTATGATACTCAATAAACAGGCTAAAAATTTTGCTTCAATTTTTTTTATGTACGCAAAACAAACCATTCTGGTTTGAAGGGAAAATACTGCAGAGAGCGAAATTACAGGGCTGTTGAGACTAACCGTCGAATGTTTCGAAGTGATATAAAGCGCTAAAGCAGCGATGTCCTGAACTTTGTAACGTCTGTGTATCCCTGCAATGGTCATGGACATGCGTTGTCTCTCACAATTATGAGAGCGTCTAATACGTCTCATCACATTAAAATTAAAAAAAAAACTGAGACTGTATCGATAGATAGATAGAAATTCTTTATCAAGCACACTATAAATAGAAAAATATAGAGTAACAAAGAATCTTACGAGCAAGTGCCACAAGTGGCAGCCTTATCGCTAAAAGCGATCTCTTCCAGGCAACCGAGAATGGAAAACACGTTACTGATTAAGAACAGGCGGGAGACTCAAAAATCTCTGTAACTCAAAATATGTGTGTACAAAAAAGCAAGTCTACAAAGTATATTGGACTAGCTGGGCCCCGCGGTGTTACCCGATACATGTTTTCAAAATAAAAACTACTCTCAGCTACCTCCATACTAAATTTCATTCAAATTCGTTCAGTAGATTTTGCGTGAAAGAGTAACAAACATCCATCCATCCTTCCAAACTTTCACGTTTATAATATTAGTGGGATAAGAACGCCCATCCGATATTTAACACTTTATTTGTTGTAACTCGATATTATGAAAATCGACGGACTATTAACAATCAATTTGATTCATTTAACCATTACATGAGATTTTTATACCGTGAAATATCTAGGTTACTAACTCATAACAAACATGAAGCCATTTCAAATCAAACGTTTTGGAAGAGTTTCTTAGTAACAGACTTAAAGATTGTTCGCGAAGTCTGATCAGATTTTTTTAAATAGAAATAGCGGGAATTTTGCAGTCGGTTGACTTGACACCACATTGCTTACATAGTTTTATCACAGACGTATACAGACACCTTTTTTTATGTTTAATACGCTTCGTATTGTAACAGCGGAAAAAACTTTTTTTTCTAATTCAATTCTGTTTTCTTTTTAATTTTGAAATGACACAATGCAAACCGAATCTATAAATAAATATTTCATATACGTACAAATATGTAATTTTATTTAAATGAATTAAATAAAGAACAATTTAAAAAAAAATTAAATAAAGTAGCGATGATAGCTCAGTGGTTAGCGCGGTAGGTTCGCATGCCGAAGGGCGTGGGTTCAAACCCCAACAATGAGCTTGAGCTGCCGGTGAAGGAAAACATCGTGAGGAAACCATAGCATGGTGGTAGGGTACTTTCTAGTACTCGGCTGGCTAGCTACCACCCTCAAGTTGAAAATCTGCCGCCAAGCATCTAACGGTGTGTTCCGGCAGCCTCACTTGAGAGTCAGTTCCATTCCAGGCTAGGTGTGCTTTACCATCTTCGACCACACCTTCACTTAACATCAGGTGAGCTGTGGTCAAACAACTAGCCTGTCAACCATTAAAAAAAAAAAATGTTGGAGGTAATTTCATACAGCGCCATCTAGCCCCAAAAGAAGCGTAACTTGTACTGTAGAAACTATAGTTATAATACATTTGCGCTGTACAATGGGTTGTCTGAGCGAGAGTTCCCCGAAGGATATAATCTGGGTGTCTTCAAGTCGAGAATGAATCGGTATCTTCTAGGCAAGCGTGCTCCATCTTAGACCGCATCATCACTTAACATCAGGTGAGATGGCGGTAAAGTGCAAATCTATATCTTCTTTAAAAAACACCCAGACACAAAACAAACATGATTTAATTTAAAAATATATACTTATGTTTAGGTCGAAACCTAATAAGGTTTCGACCTAAACATAAGTATATATTTTATAAGTGGGTTTCTTAGTAATCTGCGGCATACTTTGAGTTTTGCGTTATATTGTGAACATTTTAATGTTACAGTAATACATTTACTTACTTAGCTTAAATCACAGTACGCTTATAAAAAATCAATTCGTTTAATTATTTTTCACCGATAACTGTTTATGATAAAAAACTTATAAAATTCTCATCGATAAGTTTTGTACATAGAAGTACATTTGTCACATCCCTAATCAATTGAAACACCGGTGGCTAGAAACACAATATTGGATTCGATATTGGGTTTTAATGTTTTTATTTGCAGATGATTTGGTTTTACATTAATAATGTTGTTGGGATTTTTCGATTTAAGAGCTAACAAAATATCTAGAATAAACGCTATAATCTATACAAATCATATTTCATATAAAAAATATTCATTACGCAATGATGTTTTTTTTTAATTATTTATTTAATTTGTTGTTTCTTTCTAGGACTAGTAGAAAAAATTGCTGTTAGCGACCATTGCGAAATTTCTTGATGAAAAGAATTTTTATTTCAAATTTCTAATGAGAACTAAGTAGTAATTGCTTAGTTTTCTATTAAAAAAATCATCTGATAAAATGAGAATTTCCTGATGGTAAGAAATAACGACTCCTCGTAAGCATTCCATCAAAAATGATTACTTTTTAAAATCAAAATATAAATAAATATTTTGGTCGTCCAGCCGCAAGATGGGTTAACGAAGTCGTCACCGTCGCGGGTCGAACCTGTACCAGATTGGGAGGTGGTGAGGTAAGGCAAATGGTATAACAAGAGAGAGGCATATACCCATCAGTGGGATAAAGAAGGCTGTGGATGATGATGATGATAGATATATTATGAATCCAGTACATTTCTAAATATATAAAATTAGTCCAAATAATGAAAATACAACAGTGAAATACGTTTAAAATCTTTGTATCTAAATGAAGAACCTTAAAACAAAAAAAGTGTGTAAAAACGGGGTGGGTACCAATCTGCGTCATTGTTCTCTAAATGACTTTGTTATTTCTGATGTCTTTTATGATCGAAAAAAATATTTTGACTGAGTCAATTTTATTATTTTCCGAAATTCTTTATTCAATCAACATTATTATTTGTTATAGAATCCTAAGGTACCTATACACTTTTTGTTATATCAAAGGAACGAGATATCATGGCAACAGAAAACGCCTATCCAGGACCATTTCAGCGACACACAGAACTTTGTGTAACAAAACAAAGTTTAAGGCATCGCTGCTTTGGCGCTCATTACTATAAGACTATCGATGGTTATTCTCAACAGCCTTGTAATTTTACCAGCTGCAGTATCTTTCAAACCCTAACACAGGAATGTTTACACACTACTACTTGGTGGGAGAATATCTGGTACTACAGTGGTACCTACTTTCTGCTAAGAAGATCTACCACCAAGAGACACTACAACGTGAAAGTTTGCACCAAATAATCTTATAAGTATTCATATCTCTGGAAAACATAATCAAAATATCTCTTGAAAACTGTAGTGAACAAATATATGTAGAAAATTTTTTTTTGTAAAAAAATCAATGATGTAGATGATGTCTTAGATGTTCTAGTTTATGATTAGTATAAAATCTCCATCGGGCAGAAAAGACTTTTTTTATTTTGATTCTAGTTTCTGAGAAGTGTACAAACACTTTCATTTGAAAGCAGGAAAAAATTGTTTATTTTTCAAAATTGTCGCAAGAAATATTAAATTGAAAATCAGCGCAAGCACACTGAATAGTATTGGTGTCACGAAATGCATTACAAAATGTATTATACGGTTCGATATTTATTTTTGGCAATGATTTGTGCCTACTACACACAGCGTGCTATATTCCTGGAGATTTTTTATGAAAATGTATCAATTATAAAGAAAACTTTCTATTAATTTCATTGTTAACATTTATCAGGTCGATGTCACCCGTGACTAGAAGGCTCACCTCTATTTTGCACAACATAAGAGTTTTCTTGATATCACTACTTTACTAAGGCATGACTGAACTCAACTAGCACGGGATGAACTTGACCAAGACTGGACTTTGACTTTAGCTAAATATGTTAGACATAAATGGCAAATGTGAAGAATCAATTGACGAATGTCAAATTAAATAACTTGACATATTTTGTAATTTTTTTTAACACCGCTTATTTTTTACTTTATAATACTTTTATACTTAATAATATTAGTTGTAAGTTAATAAATAAGATAAGTTAGTAGATTTGGACTGTATTATCTTTTTGACAATAAATAATGGCAAACCGAAGTACCTACATATAAAAATTAAAAAGAAGATTAGGCATCAAAGACTCCATATGTCCTTGATGCCTAATCTTCCCTTTTCATTCACCGATATATTATAAAAAAATACTAAGTATTCTTGTATTTTGTTTTGAATGACACTCTAAAATCAAGATCTTCTATAATCTTATAAACCAAAGCCTAAGAAGAGATTCCTGCGGGAGGTCGCGGAAGCGGTTGCGGTTTGCATCACCTGCTCTGATTCACTATTAGTATCTCTTGGCTTCCTGTCTATGGTCATTTTCAAGGCCTTGACCTTTCGAAATTACTCTATCATATTCTGATTTGCATTCAGATTTATAAACAGTTTTAAAACTGTATTTTAATGTTTTTTGGAATTTTAATTTAGTTTAGATAGATAGAAACTCTTTATTCTGCACACCAAAAATAGAAAAAGTACAAAAAACATCAAAATCTTATGAGCCACAGATGGCGGTATAATCGCTAAGAGAGAACTCTTCCAAGCAACCAAAGAATGGAAAACATGACACATCTTAAGTTCAGATGGATGTATGTACTGTTAGTATCTTCCTTATCAGACTGCCTCTCCTAAGACATGCCACTCAGCCTGAATTTTTCTTTCATCCACCGCCAGCCGTGATACGTATATCGTCACTCCATCGAATCTCAGGGCGTCCTACGCTACGTTTTTCAATTCGCGGTCTCTTCTATTGAACACGTGTACCCCAGCGGTTATCGGTTCTGCGACAGATAATGTCCACTGCTACTTCAGCTTGCTAACACGCTGAGCTATATCTGTCACTTTAGTTCTCTGGTACAATTTAAAAAATAATACACCTAAATTATAGTAAAACCTTCTATAGCAAAATTAAAATATTGCTTATATCTTTGTATAACACAAATACATATAACCTTCTCTTCTATAACATAAATGTTAACAAGCTTTATTTAAAAAAACACGAATGACAAAGGCAAAAAGTTTTTTTTTTTAATTATAAACAGTGTCGCTTTAAATTTTATGATTCTAACGAATCCTTACACATCTAAATATATTTAGGTATTTAAAAGCTATGATGAAATAAAGAAACTCACAAACATACATAATATGTATATTGTATGTCAATCCTGAAAACATTGCACTGTTTTGGGCAGTCGTGTTATAAAAAGTAAAGAATAATGTACCCTAAACAAAAGTGTGTATATAGCACACCGTACATAGCAAACTTTCTAGCTATACTTATAAATAACTTTGTATAATATAACCTAATTCGTCTGCAGCATAGATAACGAAGAAAAACCAATAAATACCAAAACAATAAATCGATCTGGAACACGACAATTTTACCGTGCTCACTCATCGCAACGTCTTCACCGGATGTACCTCCATTGCTCGCTCGACCGTTCCAAATTCAAAACGGAGCCGTTTCCGGTGTGACGTCACGGGCCGCCATTTTGTCGTGTGCTCTCGCCGTGTCCATGGGAGCGAAGAGTTCCCTCAGGAAAGGATGTTAATTTTTATGGAGAATTTTAAATGCTACGGATTTTTTTAGTTGCATTATTACAAATTATAGTTACTGTTATTATGGGAACTAGTGTTTGATTTGTTGAAAGAAATATTTCTTTTAATTATCATACGACTTAGTTTACTCGTAGGTATACAGGGTTGTAAGCTTGGGGTATACTTAACCGAAAGGACGATTGCGCTCATTATTTTAAACAATTTTTACCATGGTTGTCTTAAATACAAATACAAATATTTGATTGATAACACCAATGCTACAAGCCACTTCAATTTTTTATTTTAATTAGAAAAAGCGTCAGCTTTATAGAACAGGGTTTTTTGATATTTTAGAGTTGTGCCCATAGTAAAGTTATTATATAGTCATGGACATTGGACAGGCGTTATCTCTTACCATCAGGAGAGCGTCTCGTTCGTCTCATTATTTTTCACATAAAAAAAAAAGTTAAGGTCAGATGGCGCTGTATGTAATGTTCTTTTAAAGATTACTAACAAGCTTCATAGTAGGAAATACAGAGTAACGTACCTAGTCACTTCACTTCAAACAATGACATAATCTGGCTGCCACGAACCTAATCAAAGGAAAAATCTTAAAGAATTCCTTCAACTTTATATTATCTTTCTTGTTTACTTAATAATTGTATAAAATACAGTATGACAATGAGGTCATAAAAACGCGTGGACAATCGACGTGGCCTTTCGGTAGACATTGGCCTAACCTCGAAAATATTATTTTATTCGTTAGTTTAAATGAAACTTAGGTAATGATGAGTGAAACGAATGGATTTAAAGGTTTTAAATTGGATAGCTCAATGATTTAATTGTTTGGAAAAGTTTAGTTTTTGGAGTAAACGTTGTTGATTTTCCAAAACAGCAAGGTGTAGGTATAAATCACTACATAGGCAGGCAGGGTGTGGTCAAACGCGAACATATTCTGTATAAAAAAAAAAGCATAAAACAAAGTCGTTTCCCGTCTGTCCCTATGCATGATTAGATCTTTGAAACTGCGCAACGAGTTTTGATGCGGTTTTTTTTCAATAGATAGACTGATTCGAGAGGAAGGTTTATGTGTATAATACTTGCATATGCGCCACATTAGTGTCTACATTGCACCCGTGCGAAGCCGGGGCGAGTCCCTAGTAAATAAATGAAATAAATATCTAGGACATTACCTACACACAGCGCCATCTGACCCCAAACTAAGCAGAGCTTGTGTGATGGATGTCAGATAACTGATAGAATACATAAGCAGATCCTTAATATTAATTTCCTGTATATTTTGGCACAGAAAAAAGACTAAACCACAAAATCTAGGCCATCTAAATCAAAACAAAGTCAAGGTAGTCGAATCAGCTCATTAAATACTGACCCTAATAATCGTTGACAAAAAAATCAGAACATCGCAGCATCCCGGGTAGAAAAAACCATCGACCTCTGCGTTTTTTCTAAATAGTTTTTACTATGAACTGGCAAGGCCGTACAACCTTAGGAGCGGTTGTGCAACTGCCCTGAAAGTTAGTATCAGTTGTACCTTTGTTATAAACAAAATATAATCAATCAATTCATTACTCGTACATTATTCATATTGTGCAGGCGTGACCACTTACTATCAGGAGAGCGTTGAACTTGTTACGTTTACTAAACAAACATCATGGTTAAATTATTTCGTAGGTATATCTATCAACCATATTTATTTTCTCATTACAACTTATAATTATGTTGACAGCCCTGTTGGTTCATTGGTAGTTTGTCTGCTTTAAGGTGGTTCGATTTCCATATAAAGAAAGTTTTGCTATTTATGGACAAATTGAGCATAATTTTACAGTGAAATCACAGCTACTGGCATTTATTTTGGTCCTTATTTGCGGTACTCTTTATCACGAAAATATGTAGCGGGTAACACCGCGGGACGCAGCTAGTAATATATATAGTAAGTAAGTAAGTAGTTCTGTTATAGTTTGGTAAATAAATCTGTAGTATAAATAAATAAATATCGTAGGACTATACACACAGCGCCATCTGGCCCCAAACTAAGCAGAGCTTGTGTGATGGATGTCAGATAACTGACAGAAGAAATAAGTACGTTTTTTTTTTGTAAATACATACTTATAACACATACAGAACACCCAGACACAGAACAAACATTTGTTTATTCACAAAATGTTTGGCCTGAGTGGGAATCGAACCCACGCCCTACAGCTCTCAAGGCAGATACAGTACCAATGAGCCAACGGGGCTGTTAGTATACCTAAGGTGCTTTCATACCTCGGATTAAAAATCGAATCCAAGCAGCTTCGAGTCCTGGCAGCCTCATCTGAGAGCAGTTTCAATCAAAGCTAGGCGTCCATCTAAGACCACACCGTCGCGACGGTGTTTGACTATAGTTTGATGTTAAGCGACGCGTCGCTTAACATCAAACTATAGTCAAACACCTATAAATAAAGTTATTGTTATATGAGCTAGCCGACCAACTCAAGAGCTTTTCACCCCGACAACCTAACCTACTAAACTAGTCATTAACAGTCAAACTCGAGTGAACTTAAACCAAAATACACCGGTACACAGTGCGTGAAGTATCAGCTCAATGGACGGCTGAGTCCACGTGGGATATGCTCTACTGAAGCATTCAGGACACAACAAACACCTACAAACTGCACAAACGTTACCAGCTGTGGTCTAGTGGCTAGCTAACAACGTTACGTTTTTTTGTCAAGCAAATTTTCAAAGAACTTTGACTAGGTATCGAACAAAAGTTGTGTTTTTATTTTGTTTTTCTGCTAAAGCGAAATCTGTGATTTTTTGGATTCCGTACCCAAAGGGTAAAACGGGACCCTTTTTACTAAGATTTCATTGTCCGTCCGTCTGTTCGTGTGTCATCAGGCTGTATCTTATAAACCATGATAGTTACACAGTTTCTGTTGCCGCTATAACAGCAAATACAAAAAATCAGAATAAAATAAATATTTAAGTGGGATCCCATACAACAAACGTGATTTTTATGCCGTTTTTATAGATAACGGTACGGAACCCTTCGTGCGCGAGTCCGACTCGCACTTGGCCGGTTTTTTTGTGAAGGAAATGTAAAAAATTGTTTTCAGTTTGCCAAGAACTGTAGCGTTTCGCGGCAGTGGCCGTGATTGTGACGCGGATTTAGCCGCTACCGCAAACCGTGTATGTATGCGACACTCGTCACGGTAAGCCGCGGCAATGTGAGCAGGCGGGTAATTTTAATCAGATTATGATGAATTTAATAGCATGGATGCTCGAAGCCAGCAAGCAGATCGTCAGGTTGGCATCCTATCTACAAGTACTTTACTAACTGGTAGCAGATTGTATAGATCTCCTAAACGGTACAGTGTAAACATTACTGTGTTCTGGTTTAAAGGATACTGTCGCTAGTGACATTACAGGGCTATCCAGACTAACCATCGAATGTCTCAAAATAATGAATGCTAAAGCAATGAACATAAAAGTTATCTCTTGCCATCAGGAGAAAGTTTCGTTCATGTCATTACTTTTCTCCGTAAAACAGTTCCTTCGTCATCATAAGTCCGTCTGCTACCGACCGTCTGCCATCATATAACTGAAGTCTTATTAGTTTTACAACCCCGATAATGAGCTTCAGCTGCAGCAGAATAAAATCGTGAGAAAACCATAGAATGGTGGTAGGATATCTTCTAGTACTTACTCGGCTGGCTACCTACCATTCTCAAGTTAAAAATCTGTCGCCAAACTCCTAACAGCGTATTCCGATAGGCACACTCAAGAGCCAGCTATTCCAGGCTAGATGTTTTAACCATCTTCGACTACACCGGGTGATCCACCACATCAGGTGAGCTGTGGTCAATCACATAGGATGTCAACCATAAAAATAACAAGACGCTTAATTCAGGATTTTGAATTTCGATTTTACTTAGACTTTTTGATCTGTGGATAGGTGAACGGTTTTGTTTACATCCTCCATTCATCAATGGCAGTTTAGAAGTGGTCAACTGGTGAGTGAGTGAACACGGCGCGCAGTCACCGAGCGAAACTCCTGAATGCTTCAGTGGAGCATGGCCCACGTGGGCCCGGCGGGCCATTCTTCACGCAAGTTTACGTTCGCAGCCATTTGGTTTTTGTGCCGAAACTTTGCTTGACCGCTCGCCGCATGCCAATGGCGATGCAGTCTACGACGCATGTTTTGTCTGCTCTACTCATCCACGTGAGCAATGAATATTTTATTCGTTTATTTTTATGGTATCACTGAGATAGTACATACAACACTATTTTTAATAGTGACTTGTAACATTGGTGTTATCAATAAAATATTTGTATTAAAATGGAATCTTTATTAAACAAAATTAAAAAATCTTAAATTACAAAATTTATACAAAAAACTTAATCTGAAATTAAATTAAAAATGTATTTGTATTAACAAACTGATTAAATCTATCAAAGAGTTTTGGCGGGAACGCGGAAAGAGTCGTGTCGCACCGTTGTATCTTTTTTCAAAACTAGTGTTTTGTCGAGTGTTTATGCAAATGGTGGTGTTTTATTCATAAAGTGCCGAATTACAAGCGTGAGTGCGGGAAAATGATATAATGTGGTGAAACATGACTTTTCGTGTTGCTTCCAAAACTCCATCGAAGCTTTATACTGAACTACTGTGAAGCATGACTGGACTTGACTGACACGGACTGGACTTGGCCAAGACTGGACTTTGACTATAACTATAGCTACAAGGCAACCTATTTAACTTTTGAAACTTGAAAATATAAAACACTTGACACTGGCAAATGCTCAAAATGCGACGCCAAAACAAAAAAAATGTATCAAATGGCATAATGGCTAAAATCAGGCTGAATGCCGATAAAATTATACCGTATCCTATCGTATTTCAGTCTATTCCATCTATAGTTTTTATTTTATTTCGATGTGAACGTGTGTGAGCGATGCTCTGGACTTTTGTAGCTCAAAGTTATGTGTATCGCTGCAGTGGTCATGGACAGGATCTCTTACCATCAGGAGAGCGTCTTATTCGTGTCTTTTACATAAAAACTTTAAATTACTATTGAATAAAAACATGGTTAAAATACATTTCATCAAGTTATAGGAACAACTTCGACCCCAGTAACTTGTAAAAGGTCAAGTTCAGATAGGAACGGGGAGCCCACAGGAGTCACGGTTGGACGCCCGGCGCCGCTGACGGTGACGCTATGTGCGTGATGCTACATTTGTACGGAAATTGTGTCAGACCATTGAATGTCTTAGTCTTTTTTAATACTAACTAACGAGACAAACATTCGTGTTTTTGTTTAACTTTGAATTTTTTGTTGCGATGATAACCCAGTGGTTAGTGCGGTCGGTTCACACGCCGAAGGATGTGGGTTCAGACCCCAACAATGAGCTTGAGCTGCCGGTGACTGAAAACATTGTGAGGAAACCATAGCGTGACCGTAAAAAAGGTCCCAAGGAAAACAAAAACGTCTCAAAGTAATAAACCTCTTTGTTTTGTTATTAAAAATTCCGTGTGACGTGGACAGGCGTTATCTCTTACCATCAGTAAAGGGTTTCGTTCGTGCCTTTAAATTTAGATACTTTAAAATAATACTTTGAGTAACAAAACAAAACCTGAGGCATCACCCCATTTAGTGAGTTTGTGGTGTCATGAACTTTGAGATATTTTTAGCTAAGGCAATGTTGCCCTGAACTTATCTGGTTTTACAGCAATAATCAATTATAAAATCAATAGTTATACTGCCTTGGTGACTCATTTGGTAGTATTTCTGCTTCAAGAGCTGTAGCGTGGGACCGATTCCCACTCAGAACAAACATTTGTGTGACGAGCATAAATGTTTGTTCTGTCTGGGTATTCTGTATTTCTACAAATAATAAAACAAAAGTCGCTTCCCGTCGTCTGTACGCTTAGATCTTTTAAACTACGCAACGGATTTTAATGCAGTTTCCATCAATAGACAGAGTGATTCAAAAAGGAGGTTCATATGTATAATACATGCATCTGAACTACGTCAGTATTAACATTCCACCCGTCGCAGTCCCCGTGACAGGTCGCTCATATATTATAAATAAGATAAATAAATATCATAGGACATTACACACAGCGCCATCTGACTCCAAACTAAGCAAAACTTGTGCTATGGAAGTCAGATAACTGATAGAATACTTAAATAGTGTCTACTTTTTTTTGTAAATACATACTTATAATACAACAGTACACACAGACACAGAACAAATATTTGTTTACCCACGCCCATCAGTTCTTGGAGCAGACATACTACCAATGAACCAACAGGGCTGTCGAAGTTATGAGTAAGCATATTATAAAAAAGTGCATATAATTATGTACCATATCAGTTATCTGGTGTGTGAAATATTCTACAATATATGTATTTTTTTAATGATTGGCCGGCTAGATGTTTGACCACCTGATGTTATGTGAAAGTATGATCGAAGATGGTAAAGCACACCTAGCCTGTAATGGAGCTGGCTCGCAAATGAGGCTACCGGAACACACCGTTAGATGCTTGGCGGCAGATTTTCAACTTAGGGTGGTAGCTAGCCAGCCGAGTACTAGAAAGTACCTTACCACCATGCTATGGTTATTGTTTTAATCATAACGTCTGTTGACGTCTGAGTATTGATAGAATCAAAAGCAAATACATCGCTGCTCAAGCGACGGCTATCGGGCACCTTTCGATCACTTTTTATAGAAAAATAGAAAAAGAACCACAATGGCGGGTCGCTTTCTAAAACGGACGGCGACGGACTGGCGAATTTCAATTACATTGTGATAGTGTTTGGTGATGACAGTGATACTGTATTGTATCATAACGTTATCGCTGAGCTTGCAAATTGATAGCATTTTTAAAACAAGATACTAAGAATTCGGATCAGTTTCGTTAGAGCCCGAAATTTTTTAAACGAGATTTCTTACCACCTCTCTTTTGACAGTCCATATTTTTTTTATAAGAATTAGGCTTACGTTTGACCGTTTTATCACTTGATATAAAGTGATGATGCGGTCTAAGATTCACTCTCGACTTGAAGACACCTAGATTATCCATATGTGTTTGCCACAACTCACCCGATGTTAAGTGACGGTGTGGCCGAAGATGGCTTATTTAACTTTTTTTTTATATCAAATAGGCTTACGTTTGACCGCCATATCACTTGATATTAAGTGATGATGTGGTCTAAGATAGAGCACGTTTGCATAGAAGATAACCGTTAAAGACACCCATATTATATCCATATGTGTTTATAAGTATTTGCCACAACTCACCCGTTGTTAAGTGACGGTGTGATCGAAGATGGCTTATTTAACACTTGATTGCAGTTCACTTTTAAAGCCTTTAGTTAACTACAAACACTTTGATTACACGTTAAAGTTTAAATTTTAATATCGTATAGATTAATTAATCAACATAAAGTATTCTCTCAACATAATTTTTCCAAACTACTCATTCTTGTATGTTCCGTCTGGCTTTTTGCCGCAGACATCGGTAGAGCCATGAGAAAATACTTTTGAAAACAAAGAATAACCTAGACCTGGTACCTCGAGTTCCCACACTTGAGCGTTAGATAAAAACATGTTTTCACTTACGTCGGCTTATGTAAGTTTTGTCGTCGTATATTGAAGAGGCTTTGATTGAGGGAATTTCGTTGAAATTTTCGTGGGCATGATCAAAGGAAAAAGATTTTAATAAATAAATTTTGATAAACATTTCATACAGAGTCAACTAGCTGCAAAATAAGCAAAGCTTGTACTATGGAAACCAGACAGCTGACAGAATACTTAAATACTTTTTTTTTTGTTAATACATACTTATAATACTTACAGTAAACTATGAGAACCACAAAGCTGATAAAATAAATAAATAATAATAAAAAATTAAAATATTGGAGGACATTTAACACAGCGCCATCTAGCCCCAAACTAACCAAAGCTTGTACTATGGGAACCAAACAGCTGACAGCCCTGTTGGTTTATAGGTAGTATGTCTGCTCCAAGAGCTGAAGGGCGTAGGTTCGATTCCCACCTAGGACAAGCATTTTGTGATAGAAACAAATGTTTGTTCTGTATCTGGGTGTACTGTATGTATTATAAGTATGTACTTACTTTAAAAAAACTTGTTAAGTATTCTATCAGTTATCTGTCTTCCATAGCACACGCTTTACTTAGTTTGGTGTCAGATGGCGCTGTGTGTAATGCCGTATGGTATTTATATTTATTTTATTAGAATACTTAAATACTTTTTTTTTTGTTAATACATACACCCAGACACAGAACAAACGTCGATGTTAGTCACACAAATGTTAGTCCTGAGTGGGAATTGAACCCACGCCCTTCAGCTCTCGAAGCAGACATACTACCAATGAACCAACAGGGCTGTAAATGTTTTATTTTTTATACATATTTACACTACCCATTTCTTTCGGTGGGTTGGTCATTCGCCGGAGCTCCAGCTCCGGGGGGAGCTGGGCTTTTCAGGCCTCTAGCCACGGTTCGCAAACCCTTATCGGTATGATTCTTAATAACACAGTAGCTGATGTTCGGGTTGTTGCCATCGAGTCTCGGGGCGTCCTACACTTACTTCAGTAATAAAACAAACGATGTTTGAATAGGAAAAATTCTATTACTATGTTTATTCTTTGAAAATTAATAAAAAATTTCAGAATTTAGTTATTCAAGCTTTATTTAAGTTGAAATTATAGCGTCCAGTAATCTACTTCAATTGCCTAAATACTGAAAGAAGCTTTCATACGTTGCGTAGATTAATTATTTTACATTTTGTAAATAGGTAGTATAATTTAAGGTATTTTTTATTTTGTTTAATAAATTTTTGTAACACGTCATTATAACATGCAAATCTAACTTTTATAGAGTAGAATACTCATCTTCTAACTTCGTCAATAAAAATTGGTTGTATATAAAATAGAAACTAAATTTCAATTTAATATACAACTAAAACAAAGATATAAAAAAAGAGATAGTTATAATTATTTTCTTAACAGTTAAGTGTAAAGCTTTCATCTTAATTTATTTCCGACAATGACTCATTTGGATGTATTTAAGTTAAAATCGATCAACAAAACGAAGTTAATTAACTTCAATTAGATTATCTTTTCCAGTAGGTAAAAGAATTAGAAATAACAAAAAATCGTGAAAAATAAAACAAAGTAGAGTTAAACCGTTTACCTCCGTCGGCAAAAATTCGTAACCGAATCAAATTACGTAAAATGAAATGCAACAACATTGCTCAAGCTAAAGACTGTACCACGATGTCAAAACTCTAAAAATGACAATTATACGAGTATCTATGAATATCTCAACTGAAAAAAGTGATTCGGATTCACGCAATTATTAAATACTAAAAAGTTTTTCAGTAAAACTAAGAAGAATACAATAGAAAATCACTTTACTGTACACATACATAATATACCAAAAACATGAAGAAGAGGAATTAAATTGATTGATTGCAGAAAATTGTGTAATAATATATATATAAGTAAAAGGGCATACGAAACGCTCTCCTGATGGTTAGCCTGTCCACGACCATTGCAGCGATACACAGAACTTTGACAAGCAAAACAAAATTCAGGGTATCGTTGCTTTGGCGCTCATTACTATGAGACTTACGTTGGTTAGTCTCAACAGCCCTGCAATTTCGATAGCTGCAGCACCCTTCAAACCGGAACATTGTAATGTTTACTGACTGTTTGGCGGCAGGATATCTTGTACTGCGGTGGTACCTTCATAAACGACCTCATGCTAATAAGATCTATAAGTACTTATTCTCTCTATCTCTATCTCTATATCTATAAGATCTATATGTATATTATAATCAATTTAATTCGGCAAGTTTTCTTAAGAGATCTTTCAATTTTCATTGACTCAATTTTTATTTTACTTGTATTTAAATTGGGCATCAAACTGATTCCAACATTTTGTTGTATCTTTGTTGTAGCCATCACTTACACAGACCTCTTTTTGCACGAGGTTTTTCTTTTTATGATTGACAGGCTGGGTGTTTGACCACAACTCACCTAATATTAAGTGACGTAGAAGATGGTAAACACATCTAGCCTGGAATGGAACTGGCTTTCAAGTGAAGCTGCCGGAATACACCGTTAGATGCTTGGCGGCAGATTTTCAACTTCTCAATCGTCATGTCAGATAATATACTTGACTATTTTAATGCATGGAAAATTGAGTCCAATTGAGATACTTATTTTAGAAGCTTTTGCTGACATAATTATAAAAAAACATTAATCTCGTCGTTATTGGAGTTTATCATTCCAGCATGCCTTAATAAGATCTGGTCTCTTGAATAAAGTTCTCCAATATCAATCCTACATTCTGTTTAAAAAACTTTGCTGTTGAGGGTTGAGCTTAAACTTTGCCGCGTGTATGTCATGCCATTAGATACTCGTATTATTTTTTAGGTTTCATTTAATTTAACGCAATTTATACCAACTGTATAATGTAGGTATATGTATATTAAGTTCACTGTATGCAATATAAATCCTTAAAATAAGCCAATGACTCATAATGGCCAAGATACTCTACCTACAGAAAGCCTTTGTAACTTAAAAATGGTCTCACATCCACGGTGCATAATAATCTCTGAAAAGTACGCTGTATATAGTTTCAGCATTCCAATAAGAATATGCCTCAAAATGCCGATTAGGAGGCAACAAAATAATATTCAAAAATTAACTTTCATGTTACACATTCCATAAAACTTCTAGAAACGTGCAACAAAAAGGCGAGTTTCCTGAAAAACAAGTAGCACGGTAAAAACCACTTTCGTAACAGCGACTGAATAAAAAAACATACCAAGTCGGGGAAAAATCGGTTAATCACGTAACTTAACTTTCACAGTTCACAGTCAAAGACACACTGGCACAGCACTGAGTGTTTTTTGAGTTTAGAATGTCTAGAGCGGAGGTACGTTCGCTCTTCACGGCGTCTCACACTGAAATGCGGCTAAGTGGAACAGCTTGTGCGCGAGCGCAGCGACTCGCGACTGGTCCGCTAGTCGTGTGCGTATATGCACATATGTGCACACTCTCACACTAGCGCTACTTATGTAAGGCGGATCCTTATGTAAAGTATACAATTTGGACGGAAAAGCGCGATTACCTTTTCGTGATTGTGATTACTGACGACAGTGGGATTTAATTAAAGTTTTTCGAAGGTTTTCTCGTAAGGATGTGACTTCAAGGCTCCCGAGTACCTTTTAAATAATCGCTACGATGAAATACTACTAATATGTCACGAAATTTTATTTTTATTGGAAGTACGTATCGTTCCTTTTTTTATAAATAAATAAATAAATATCGTAGGACATTACACACAGCGCCATCTGACCCCAAACTAAGCAAAGCTTGTACTATGTGAGTAAGATAACTGAATACTTTTTTTTTGTAAATACATACTTATAATACATACAGTACACCCAGACATGACACCCACCCAGAGAATAAATGTAAAGGCTTTCATAGGTAACCAAATCGTTATTGTGCTAACTAGCTGCGCCACGCGGTGTTGTCCGCTAAATGTTTTTGAAATAAAAAGTAGCCTATGTATTGATACAGTCTCAGCTGCTTCCATACCAAATTTCATTCAAATCCGTTAAGTAGTTTTTACGTGAAAGAATAACAAACATCCATCCATCCAAACTTACACATTTATAATATTAGTTGGATTTAAGTAAGTAGAGTGAGCCAAAAATGGTATTGCAAGAACAGTTATTAATATTTTCTGAAACAGCTTTTTCTTTATAAACTGTCACACTGCTGCACCCGGGTGTCTTTTCATTGTAAGAAGGTTAAGGCCGTAGTCCACCACGCATGCCAAGTGCGGGTTGGTAATCTTCCCTAATTTTATTTTAAGACTAACCATCTAATGCCTCAAAGAAATGAGCGCTAAATCAGCGATGCCCTGGACTTTGTTTAGTTAGGTACTTAAAGTTATGGTCATAGGCAGGCATTATCTCTTACCATCACGTTCATCTCATTACTTTTACTAACAATCAAGCTTGTACATTTCCTCATCTTTCCACGAGGTTTTCCTTCACCGTTTGAATTCGTACATAACTTAGAAAAAACAGAGGTGAGATTCAAACCCAGGACCTCCATATTGGAACCCAGGCGGTCTCTCAACTAGGCTGCCGAAACTTTAGTTAATAATTTAAATAAAATTAACTTATAAAAAACATTTCACATATTGAAACGAACTTATTAAAAACTTATTTTTAGCCAAAACTTGTTTGTAATATTTTCAAACCTATTTATTTATGATATTAAAACCATCTTTAAATAATCTGCTATAGAGATTCGTCCAAAGTCACTTAAAATAGAGGTTAAAAAACCGTTGCGAATTTTTAAAACACATTTAACCTTCTTGCATCAAGAGAGTAATTAACTTTTTAACGAACATGTAATTAAAAAAATGTAATTAAAAATTCAAATGAAGCCTTAAAACCATTACGTACAGAGTCGGAATGACTTTTAAAAAGGTAAATCACGGTAAACAACTCTTGAAAATATATGTATTTTTTTCATGTTTTCATTACTAATTGGATTGTACATACTTGAAATTTATTTGAATACCGTTTTTCTAGAGGTAAACCGAAATAAGCTTGCGGGGTTTTTGGCGGGAGCACGAAAAAATCATCCCAACGTATTTATATTATTTTGCAAACCTTTTTATTTTTTGTGTGTTTGTTTATAAGAATAGTTGTATTCCTAAAGTGACGAATTGGAAGCGAGTGTGAGAAAGTGATATAATTTGTTGATATATGACTTTTCGAGTTTCTTTTAAAACTCATTTAAAGCTAGCAGTAGTGTCACCAGTACTTTACTAGGGTGTGACCAGACTTAACCTTGACTTACTTCGTGTGGTTCAGATTACATAGATTATACAGATTTATCTTGAAATACCTGAAAATATCAAATTTTGACACTGGAAAACGCATATAGTGCGACGCCATAACCAAAAAAGAAGAAGAAACTTGAAACCTTGAAACTTGTTTCTCTATTTGAAAGTCTGAAGTTTTTTCTGTAATGCTATACGTTCGAAACTGATTTTCTACCCAGCACGTTCGATTTCCACCATTTTTGTGATGATGTGTCAAACGTCCTCCAATATTTATTTTTATTTCTTCATTATTCAGGTGAGCTGTGGTCAAACACCTAGCCTGTCAAACATAAAAAAAAAATATTGTGCTTTTACGAACGAACGAACTTTGTTTGATTATTTTCTATATAGAAGATTTAAAAGCTATGGTGGAACTAAGAAACTCGCAGATATACGTGAACCCTGAAAACATTACACTCCATTATTTTGGACAGTCGTGTAACAAATAAATATAAGTATATGCTTATATTATAATTCTTTATACATTATAACGTGCCATTCTTAACTTCAAAATTAAAAAGCATTATTTCAAACGTGAAAAAATCACTTTGGTATTAATAATAATTATATGTCTAATATTCTGTTAAATATAATAAAAGCTGAAAAGAAATTGTGAAATAAAATTTACCAAAAAAAGGAAACTTTCTTTGTAAAAGACATCAACGCGTGGCGCAGCGCTTTCTCAGAAGAAAGGAAAGAATACTGCCAAGTTTGAAGAAGTTAGTTAGTATTTGAAGATACTAAACTTTTTTTTTTATAGTTGACAGGCTAGTTGTTTGACCACAGCTCACCTGATGTTAAGTGAAGGTGTGGTCGAAGATCGTAACTCACACCTAGCCTGGAATGGAACTGGCTCTCAAGTGAGGCTGCCGGAACACACCGTCAGGTGCTTGGCGGCAGATTTTCAACTTGAGGGTGGTAGCTAGCCAGCCGAGTACTAGAAAGTACCCTACCGCCATGCTATGGTTTCCTCACAATGTTTTCCTTCACCGGCAGCTCAAGCTCATTGTTGGGGTTTGAACCCACGTCATTCGGCATGGGAAACGACCGCGCTAACCACTGAGCTATCATCGCTACACTTTTTTTCTTTTTTTTTTCTAGGACATTTAACACAGCGCCAGCGCCGCTAGTTTGATGGGAACTTTTGGTGGCGGGCTCGATTGGTGGACTTCATTTCTAATTATGTTTATTGACATGTTATATTTTGATATATTTGTAAAATTAAATAAAGTTTTTTTAATAAACCCGTATTAACACATTATATTTTAATTTGAAAATAATATAATAAGACACCTTTTTCCGTTTTTTTGCATGACATAAAAAAATTACTACGTAACGTTTATGTAAGTAGGTAAACCGCTAAACCTTACACTTTTTTAATTTTAACTTTTTACTATAGGCCCATATAATATATTCATTATTTCGATTTTTTTTTATTTGAGATGAGCTGTCGTTGGGCCGTTTTCATCTCGCGTGATGTTAAGTGAATATGCGGTCTAAGATGAAGCACGCTTAACTAGAAACCAATTCACTCGTGACTTGAAGGCACCCAGATTGTAACTATCAGAGAGCATCCACTCGGGTAAAAAATTTCAGTGAACAACGATGATAATATCATTAAATATAAACTAATAGCTGCGCCCCGCGGTGTTACCCGCTACATGTTTTCGGGATAAAAAGTAGCTTATGTCTCAATCCATGGTCTCAGCTACCTTCATAACAAATTTCATCCAAATCCGTTCAGTAGTTTTTGCGTGAAAGAGTAACAAACAACCGTCCATCCATCCATCCAAATTTTCACATTTATGATATTAGTGGGATACGTACTAGATGTGCCCCATGTTACCCGCTACATTTTTCGAGATTAAAAGTTTCCGTCATCCGTACATGGTGGATGTTCCCCATGTACGCACAAAGCGTTTTGACTCCACATTTTTCATTCGCACAGCGAGGTTGTGGAACTCTCTGCTGGAGTCTGTGTTCCCTGTTAGGTACAATATTGGCGTCTTCAAATCTAGAGTAAATAGGTTTCTTCTAGGTAAGCGTGCTCCATCTTAGATCACACTACTGTTTAACATCAGGCAGAGTGTGGTCAAACGCGAACCTATTTTGAATTAAAAAAAAAAAGTCTATGTGTAAATTCAGAGTATCAACTACTTCCGTACCAAATTTCATCAACATTATAGCATGGAAACCATAGCATGGTGGTGGGGTACTTTAGTACTCGGCTGGCTAGCTACCACCCTCGATTTGAAAATCTGCCGCCAAGCATCTAACGGTGTGTTCCGGCAGCCTCACTTGAGAGCCAGTTCCATTCCAGGCTAGGTGTGCTTTACCATCTTCGACCACGCCTTCACTTAACATCAGGTGAGCTGTGTTCAAACAACTAGCCTGTCAAACATAAAAAAAAAAAAAAATTGATCCTGCCATTTGAGCGTACCTAAAGAAGTAACAAACATACAAACACACTTGCAAACTTTTGCCTTTACAATGTTAGTGTGATGTAGATTTCTTATCAAACTCGGCTTTAATTACTGGACACTTTACTTATAGTAGTAGGTACTTTAGTAAAAATATCGAGTAAAATAATTTTCATTAAAAACACTCGAGTAACATAACTTCAGATATTTCACCATTACTATTCTAATTAAAGCTTTAAAAAAGTGGAATAGAGCAAAAACGATGCTACCAGACAGGTGGAATGTGTCTGTCTTGTTCTGGTGCAAGAGTGCGTGTGTATAGCCGTCTCTGTCTACCGGAAGACAAAGTTGATGGATAAACTGTAACGGCCAGTTGTCGTAACTGACTTTTGTTGCGCTGTGGTTCTTAAACTTTTGTTTGAAGTTTAGATTTTTGTTTATTTTTTTTTAACTGCTCCATCGATTTCGATAAAATTTGTATGGAATCATTTCTGAAGTATGATCTACCAAGCGAAAATAGAATCATCAAAATCGAATTATCGCATAACATACCTACATACAAAAAAAAACAAACAGTCGAATTAAGAACCTCTTCCTTTTTTGAGTCTGTTAAAACTATACAATATTATACAATTACATTATACATTCCTAGACTTTATGGTAAAAGAAATCTTTTTAAGTATAGAAACTCTTCATGACATTACACACAGCGCCATCTGACCCCAAACTAAGCAAAGCTTGTACTATGGGAACCAGATAGCTGACAGAATACTTAAATACTTTTTTTTTGTAAATACATACAGTACACCCAGACACAGAACAAACATCGAGTTAGTCACACAAATGTTAGTCCTGGGTGGGAATCGAACCCACGCCCTTCAGCTCTCGAAGCAGATCTACTACCAATGAACCAACAGGGCTGTCATATGATAAATAGTTTGAGCGCCACTGGTGTTACAACAAAGCCCATGCGCACGCGCCGCGCGGCCGCCCGGTAACTCTCGAGCTATGAACTAGATCGCGCCGGCTATCTATTTTACTGACTCGTTACGCACTACTCCGGCTTACGATGGAGCAGCCATCATCATCATCATCATCCTGTCATAATCCACTGAAGAACAAACATTAATTTGACGATAATTTTTTTATCGTTGACGAGATAGGTGTTTTGACCGCAGCTCACCATAAATTACATATTTATAGCTCATCTGATGTGACGGTGTGGTCGAAGATGGTAAAGCACACCTAGCCTGGAATGGAACTGGCTCTCAAGTGAGGCCGGAACACACCGTTAGATGCTTGGCGGCAGATTTTCAACTTGAGGGTGGTAGCTAGCCAGCCGAGTACTAGAAAGTCCCTATACCAACATGCTATAGTTTCCTCACGATGTTTCCTTGTTCTGTTTGTTGAAAAAGTTGGAAAACTGTCTGGCTTCCAATCTTTTTATTTTAATTTTATTTATTGATACACAAAACAGAACATAGTCAGAACAGATACATAATTTGCTAGGTACAGTTTCGAGCCAGACTATATACCTAAACAAGTATACCTATACAACATGACTATAAATTTAGAAGCATTTTATCTGGAGGTATTGAGTTCAAATCCCCATCCCACGGCACACACCTCTATCTTTCCCAATATACGCACATAGCGCATTGCCGCTAACTTCAAACGGTGAAGGAAAACAACGTAACTAAAAAAAAAAATATTTCGAAATTCTGTGAAGTCGGCCAACCCGCACTTGGCCAGCGTACCTTTCTCACAATGAGAGGAGGTCCACGCCCAACAATGGGACAGTTATAAAAAAGAGGGCTACTCAGTTCTTTATGTATTATAAGTAATTTTATGTATGTATGTACAAAAGATAAAGTATTTATTGGTTATCTGGTTCCTATAGTACAAGCTTTGCTTAGTTTGGGACTAGATGGCGCTGTGTGAAATGTCCTACAATATTTATTCTTATTGTTACTTGAAAACATAAATTACCAGCTGTGCCCCGTGGTGTTACCCGCTACATGTTTTCGGGATAAAAAGTAGCCTGTGTTAATCCAGGGTCTCAGCTACCTCCATACCACAAATCCGTTGAGTAGTTTTTGCGTGAATGAGTAACAAACATCCATCCATCCATACATCCATCCAAACTTTCACATTTATAATATTTGTGGGATTTATTACTTTACTTAAGTACTACATTTTTCTTGGTGGTGAATCCCTTGTTGTCTAGTCGTCTAGGTAGATATATTATCACTGTAGTACCAGATGTTCTACCACCAGATGTTAGCAGTGTATATAGAGCTCGTGGCTAGTGGCTGTGTAGTTACAGGGCTATTGAGACTAACCATCGAAAGTCTCAAAGTCTCAAAATGCTTAGTTTGGGTTCAGATGGCGATGTGTGTGTGTGCGATACAGTTAGCACCAAAACAGAGACGCCCTGGACTTTGTTTTGCTTTTCAAAGTTCTGTGTATCGCTGCAATGGTCATGGACAGACGACATCACTTACCATCAGGGCAGCGTCTCGTTTGTCTTATTACAAAAAATCAACACTAGCAGAATGCATATCTATGAGTGATATATCTACCTTTGATAAACGATGTATGTAATTGCCAAATAAATTTCATTTCTTTTCATTTCATGTCATTCTTTAATTTCATGTCATGTAATATGTCAAAAGTAAAGTTGGCAGTGAGGCATTTAGGTGAGTTATGTCAAGAGGATTGCTGTGACAGATCGAAGTGCATATTGTTTGTTCCACACTCATTGTTCTTACTCATCATAAGCGTCGGTTCTTAGTCCGGCTCCCCTCGAGTTCGTTACGTCGGTTGTACTTTCTTCGTCGCGGTCCGCCGCGTGCGGCCGCGGGGTAGCCACCAGTGTTGGGCGTTGTCGATATGAAACAACTATCTAATTTTTCTATTATTATTAAATAACTATAGATTATGCCCAGTCACCACATTCAACTGCTGGACGACCCGGGCATAGCTTCTCACTTCTCCAGCAATCTGGAATTTAGCTGCAACGTACCTACTTGTAGTCAATCGGTCCATATTAAGGAGGCTTCTGCAAGGGTACCGCAGGCAAAAAGCAGGGCAAGGGACACCGAAGCCGTATTCTAATAAACCCCGGCTCCAGGGCATGATCGCCACAGCTCAAGGGCATGATCGCCACGGCTCCAGGGCATGATCACCACAGCTCTAGGGCATGATCGCCCCGGCTCCAGGGCATGATCGCCCCAACTCCAGGGCAAGATCGACACAGCTTCAGGGCATGATTATCCTGGCTACAGGGCTTGATCACCCCATCATGCGTTACCAGGACATGATCAGTGATCACTTCGGCTTCAAGGTATGGTCGTGATCTCATACGGTGCCACTCCCCCAAGTATCGCACACACGTACATATATTTTTTGATAGGTAAATAAATTACAATAATGAGTGTTTAATTATAATTCTTATGAATATTTGGAGCTTCATTCAATTACTTTTATATTATCATTACTTACTTAGTTTATTTAATTTACTAAAGGTTTAAATAGATTTTATCTGACTGTTTTGACCTTCAAAATTAACGTCTTTATTTCAGCAAGTTAACTATTACCATTTTACAATGATTTGTGATTGTTAAAGGTTTTACAAACTTTATTTTGATAACAATTGCATGTCTCTATTGGAATGTATATTTTTCTATGCTATAGGTAGGTACTTCCTGATCCTCTTAAAGACGTTTACAATTTGTTGTGTCTGTATGTTAATTTAAATCTTTTTATTTGTGTGTTTTTTCTGTAGTTATTCTAATGTCTTACAAAAAAGTGTTTTTGTTTCTTTCTTTCTAATAATGTAGGTACTTAACTTATCTATAATTTTATTAGTACACCCTGTTCTCTTGTTTGTTTTTGGATCCTTTACATCCTAAGGTTGCCAAGAAGAGGTAGCATTTTGCCATAAAGCCACCAATTGTTACCTTAGTTTTAAGTTTATATTTTTCTATTCTTTCATGTATCATGTTCGAAAGTCTTTAACGTAATGAGCGCCAAAGCATTGATGCCCTGGACTTTGTTTTGTTACTGAAAGTTCTGTGTATCGCTGCGATGGTCATGGACAGGCTTTATCTCTTACCATCAGAAGAGCGTCACGTTCATCTCATTACTTTTTAAATTAAAAAAAAAAAGTACCTATAGTTAGTGTGAACAATAACGAGTTTATCTACCAACATTTTTTATTTCGATAATGTTGTTGTTTTTAAATGGTATTAAAAAATATCGATAGAATCAATCGTATCATTGCAGGTGTCCCAACCCTAGTGTCCTGCAACGGAAGTACAATAATTGTGAGTCGTCTTCCCCTCCCTGACCCGCGCACTTTCTTATTATAACAACATTTCTGTTGAAATAATAATAAAATGTTTTTAGTATAGAATAATTTTACCAATTCTATAAGAATTTAGAAAAGAGATGAACCAAGCACCTACCGCTGTAATCCGGCAGTTCCATTCCAGGATAAGTGTGCTTACCATCTTTGTCACCGTTTCTACTTAACATCAGATTTTGCTTGGTGGTAGATCTCCTTAGCAGGAGGTCGTCTAGGTAGGTACCAACGCAGAACCAGATATTCTGCCGGCAATCAGTATTGTGTAAACATTACTGTGTTCCGGTTTGAAGGGTAGGTACTGCAAACTTATCATCTTACGTTTCAAAATAATGTGAAAATGTAAGAAAGTTGTTTAGCTATACTCAAAGTTACTCAAAGTTCTGTGTATTGGTGCAATGGTCATGGATAGGCGTTATCCCTTACATCAGAAGAGCGTAAATCTATCGCCAAGCACTTAACGGTGTGTTCCGGCAACCTTACTTGAGAGCCAGTTCCATTCCAGGCTAGTTATCCTTTACTATATTGGACTACACCGTCACTCACCATTTGACACCGTGTTACACCAAGCTATTGTCAAACTCCTAGCTTGTCAACCATAAATAAAATCAGGAAAGCGTCTCAATCGTCTCATGACTTCTACAACAAAAAAGTATATCTTTACATACTTAGTATAAAACAAAGTCGTTTCCCGCTATCTGTATGCTTAGATCTTTTAAATTACGCTACGGATTTTAATGAGGTTTCCATCAATAGACAGAGTGATTTAAGAGAAAGGTTTATATGTATAATACATGCATATGCACCACATTAGTATCTACATTGCACCCGTTTTCTACTCTGTTCTCTGTTGCATATAAAAGTTGCAATTTAGATATAGATACCTATAGACATTGTAACTTTTATATGAATGCAAAAAACTTAAAAAGCACCATCGCTCGTTTCGCAATTAGTCGTAGAAAATAGTAAAAAGCCGTCCGTCTGGTTTCAAAGAACACTTATCATATTGTACGTACCTACTTATACATCTACTTAACTACATATGTGATACAATCACTGCTAGGTATCCAGTCACCGCGGCACTGGTAAGTACCGGTCTTTAATTACATACGGGGCCAACGGAGATAGAAACATCAAAAACAAGGCGAGGGAACGAGATAGAGCCAGCCATCTATTATGTGGCGCAAGCCGGCGCACGCGCGCCTTTTTATTTCACGCACACATGTAAACTTTTACATGTGTGCCTACCCACATGTGGAAGATTTGAGTGTGTTAGTGACATATGGCTGAAACGGAAATTTCTAGTCGTGATGAATCCGAGACTTGACATTGAAGATTGTGATCTGTACATTGGTATATAGGAACTAAATACAGTGAAACCTGGTTAATTAGGATCACAAGGGACCAAGAATTGTGTACCATTTAAAGAGGTTTTCATTTATAAAGTTTTCCAATAAGACAGGTATAAAATTATAGTTGTCTCATTTACAGAGGCTTACCTAAAGAGGTCGAAATGTACCGTTACTCCATTTATAGAGTAATGTGTTATAATATTTACGTTTGGGACATTTTGTACACTTTTACTCTGAGATAGTACCTACTGACAAACAAAGGACGTGCGAAAGAAATTCAAATATTTGTAAACAAACGTGTCGAAAGCTGTCCCAACCTGATAAAATGTCTCACTTATGCAGGGAATTATAATCCTAGAAATCAAATCTCATTTAACTTGGTTCGTAAAGTCCCATTAACAGAGGTAATTCGATGAAAAAGTGCCGGGATCTCATTGGAATTCTCAATAATAGATGTTTCTCACTTGTCCAGGTCTTATTTAACCAGGTTTCGTCACCTTTAAGTTGTTGTTTTACAAATACAAAATACAAAATATTTTTATTGTAACCATAACTGATGACTAATAATATGTAACCCTGTCTGCTGCTTTAACGTATAGCTGTAGTGCAGCAGACAGTGCTCTCCCTTAAATATGTGCATGTTAGTTAACAATAATATTTATAATTTTATATAAAAAAAATTAAGCTAAGGATATAGTTGCTCAATGCCGTGTGGGTGTGTGTGTATGTGTGTGTGTGTGTGTGAGTGTGAGTTTGAGGGTGTGTGTGAGTGTGTGTGTGAGTTTGAGGGTGTGTGTGTGCGTGTGAGTGTGTGTGAGCGTGTGCATATAGATTTTAGTTTTTAAGTTTATGTCAAATTTTAGTTTTAGTTGTTAAATAAAGTTACGGATAAGTTTTTAAATATTAAATTTAAATCTTCATAACTGTTGTAACTGAAACGACTGTTAAGTAAATAAACTAGACTATACCTTGAATAATCAAAAAGAAACTTCCGAAAAGTAACGCCCTGTTGGTTCATTGGTAGTGTGTCTGCTTCAAGAGCTGAAGGGCGTGGGTTCGATCTCTGCTTAGTTTGGGGTCAGATAGCGCTGTGTGTAATGTCCTAAGATAATATTTATTTATTTATATTTATATTTAATCAATTAACTAAATAAGTATCTACCTACATTATTTAAGTAAGTATTTTGGTTTAGTATTAACAACCCCACTGCTTGCTGGGCGTGGGTCTGACGGTGGGATGGATAAACTCTTTAAACACTCCACATGTGCGAAGCTAATTATAATAACTCTCAAACATAGATTTCTTCTCGATGTTTTTCTACGACATTTCAGGAACGATAACGTGTTTTCCGAATAAGGATGGTCAAAATCGATTTTATACTATTCTAGCTGCACCCCGCGGTGTTACCCGCTACATATTTTCGGGATGAAAAGCCTATGTGTTAATTCAGGGTCTCAGCCACCTCCATACCAAGTTTCGTCTAAATCCGTTCAGTAGTTTTTTCGTAAACGAGTAACAAACATCCATCCAAACTTTCACATTTAGGTATAGGTATCTAATTAGTGGGATAGGTACTTGAGTTTGTAAAAACACTAAATTCATTACTAGCTCTACATATGTAAGTATATACGATCATTAAATGTCTTAAAGTAAGTTGGCCTCAAAGATACGAGCACCATAGCAATGATGTCCTGAATAATGGTCAGTACAATGGTCATGAATGGGTGTTTTATCTTACCATCAGGAGAGCTTATCGTTCATTTCATTTGTGTGACTAGCATTTATGTTTGTTCTGTGTCTGGGTGTACTGTATGTATTATAAGTACCTAAGTATGTATTAACAAAAAAAAAAATGGGATAGTAGTATTCTGTCAGCTGTCTGGTTCCCATAGTACTAGCTTTGCTTAGTTTGGGGCCAGATGGCGCTGTGTTAAATGTCCTCCAATATTTATTTATTTAAACTGCGTTTTTCGTTTATTTTTCTGTTTTTACGTGTTACGTATTTCTCGCAAGTTTCTAAGCTGGAGTCGCTCGTGTATTTGTCTTGTGGCGCGGCAGGTGTGCAGTGTGTTGACCTGATAGCACGTGCGTCGTTTATTTATCAATTACAACGAGATTTGAACTTCTCGCTCCGCCGGCCAACTGTGGCCAGTCGGAACGGCGGCCGCTATGCACGGCCGTTGGCTCTTCTGGATTGAGATTACACTTTACTAGCTGCGCCCCGCGGTGTTACCCGCTACATGTGTTCGGGATAAAAAATAGCCTATGTGTTAATCCAGGGTGTCAGCTACCTCCATACCAAGTTTCGTCCAAATCCGTTCAGTAGTTTTTTCGTGAAAGAACTATGAAAAATTAAAACAAATCTATCCCACGGAAACTATACATTGTACTGGCATAAAAAGTAGCACATGTGTTAATCCAGGATGTCATCTACCTCCATACCAAGTTTCGTCCAAATCCGTTCTGTAGTTTTTTCGTGAAAGAGTAACAAACATCCGTCCATCCATCCAAACTTTCACATTAGGTAGTGGGAAATGGTTAAAAAAAAAACAAAATATTTTATTGAAGGCTGTGTATTGCAGGTTGGTGTTATCAATAAGGTATCAACAGCTACCCTTTTGGGCACACAATACTTAGCTCGTTATCTATTGAATGTATTATAACGCACATAAATTCCTTATTTTATTTTATTAAAACGGTATGACCAGTAACATCAACTAAATTAAGGTGTAAATATAACAATACATAATTTACAATTATTTTAGTTAATAAAATACAAGTGTTAAAAATCTTTCAAATGTTTTTGAAAAGTTTCATGAGACGTTGTTGATTTCAAATAAATGCGATGGCTATACAGAAGAAATTCCACTTCAACCAGCAGCTCTACACACCTCACCGCAACCAAGTAAGGCACACTTAGCGCAATTTTTTTATGTTCTCTCCACAATTACAGTGCACATGTCTGTGTATGCAACACTAGCTGCTCCCATGGCCTCACTTGTTTTTGCTGATTAGATTATTTCCGATAAAAAAACACTTTGCATCACATCACTAATAGATAGATGGAAGCTCTTTATTATGCTATATTTTTTATAGAAAACAAAATAATGTTATGAGTGCCACAAGTGGCGGTCTTATCGCTAAAAGCGATTTCTATTCCGTGAGTACTAAATATTTGATTTACATTTGAGATGCCAGCGCTAACTGGATTACAATTTATACTGCAAACTGCATCTACAATTTAAAAAAAACTTTTAAGTAGTCAAATATTATTTCATTTAATTTAATTTGCAATATGCGGTATCCAATTAACTTATTTTGTACAATAAAGCAAAAAGATATGAACGGCTTCGTAAAGAGAAGATCTTCAAAATCCTAAAGCTTGGCATCCTCTCTAAGGTGAGGGGGTATACTTACACCACCAGAACACCACACCACCACCACCACCACCACACCACCAGAACAGCTTCTTAATTTGTACAAAAGGTAAGTAAGGTTGAATGGAGTACTATTATCACCTCTGCTTAGCATCAGCTTGAGGCTCTGAAGTCGATTGAGAGGCGCGCTAAAAGGCTAATTGGTGACAACACTCTGGCCAGGTCTCAGTTGCAAAGCCTTGAGCACCAACGGTTTTCTAACGGCTACATTTCGGAGATTGCGCCCTGGAACCGCACAATTTGGTTCCACCTGCCCCTATTTATTGCCGGACAGCTAAGCAGAAACAGCCAAAGCGCCATCTGTATATAGTGACCATTACGTACGGACTAAATGCTATGTTTCTACGTTTTTCCAACGTACAGCGAGAATGTGGAACTCTCTGCTGGTGACTGCAGGTGTATAGGTATATCTTGCAAACTACAATTTTGGGTGTCTTCAAGTCTAGTGTGAACAGGTGTTTTCTTGAGTGTGCTTCATCTTAGACCGAATCCTGTTTAACATATTAAAGTGTCAAGTGCCAAGCAGTAGTGTGCAAACATTACTGTGTTCCGGTTTGAAGGGTACTGCAGCTAGCGAAATTACTGGGCTGTTGAGACTAGTCTCAAAGTAATGAGTGCCAAAGCAGCGATGCCCTGGACGTTGTTTTGTTACTCAAAGTTCTGTGTATCGCTGCAATGGTCATGGACAGGCGTTATCTCTTAACATCAGGAGAGCGCCTCGATCGTCTCATTACTTTTACATAAAAAAAAAAAAGTAAGGTATGGAAATCCAAACCTATTTAGAATTAAAATAAGTAGGTAACAGATTACATGTAACAGATTTTTCAGCCGCTATTAGTGACTGATCTTACTAAAGATGACTTTATGATGATGATTCTACACACTGACATACACACGAACTAATTTACAATATTAGTGTGATATAGTAACGTATGAGTGTGTGTGTTAAGGTAACTGTAACTCGAAATGGGTGCAATATAAAGTATCTACTTGAGACGGTTTAAATCTACTTTCGAGATTGGTAGATTGTTTTGGAGTAAGCAAGGTTCTTATGATTGGCTAATGTAACATTGTTGTGTGACTACATACCTACTTCATAGCATTCATTGGTATGCCGTGCGGGTGGCGGGTACATCGCATTGTCGGGACGGGAACCCGTACAGTCATTAGCAGCCCAGAGTGTTAATACTAAAAGTAATTAAATAGTACCTAATTTAGAAATCAGAAACATTTATTGTAAACCGTGTAACATTTATTGTATTTGTATTTTTGAATTTTTGTAACGAATAAACTCAAAAACTGCAGAACCGATTTCAAAAATTCTTTCACCGTTGGGAAGGTACACTATCCCCGGGTGACATAGGCTTTTTCATAGATTTTATCCCTATATTCCCACGGGAACCCGTTCCCGTGGGAATATAGGATACTACGATAGGAAACCGCAAGACGTCTGTTAGTGTACTATAATAGTATAATACGGTCTGGCCTTTTACAGGTTTACAATAATTAATATAATTTGAAATATGTCATATTATCTAGGTACCTATAATAATACCAATTTTAATAATAATTTTAGTCCATTAACGTATCATTTAAAAAGGGTTTTGGCGGGAACGCGGGAAGAGTCGTGTCGCTCCGTTGTATTTTTTTCCAAAACTAGTGTTTTGTCGAGTGTTTATGCATAAAAATGGTGGTGTTTTATTCATAAAGTGCCGAATTACAAGTGCGAGTGTGGGAAAATGATATAATGTGGTGAAACATGGTTTTCGTGTTGCTTCCAAAACTCCATCGAAGCTTTATAGTAAAGTTGCCACTACTTTACTAACGCATGACTGGAATTAACTGACACGAACTGGACTTGACAAAGACGACTTTGACGATAACTATAGCTAAGATACAGCAGAAATAACACTTAAGACAAGGCAGTATGGCTCTATAGCTTTAGCCTGCCCGAAGGGGCAAATTAATAATAAAAAAAAAAAATTAAAAAGTCGTCAATTTTATAATAAGTTTTTTTTAAAGGCAGGTGCACTCTCCAAATCCATCACAGACTTTGGCACCATACAAAAGTTGAGGCAATAAGGAATTGAATTAGGTATCTACTTATCGCTCGATGGCTATCTGTAGTAAACAAGTTATAGGTAGGTATACATAGATACCTAAGTATAAAAGCAAGTAGTTGACAGTGTTGCCGTTTTTGTGATGTTGTCTCTAGATCTAGTGAGTTTCTGATGTTTATGGTGACATATTGACAATTTTATGATTCAGAGGCAAACTAATCTTTAGTGACTTTTTTCATAACCTTCGTAGTTACTAACATATTGTTTTACTTGTCGATGCAATCTTTTTTTTTATTTTTAAATAGCCAGAAAAAAATACTTGTGTAGTTATTTAGTAACGCGCACTGGCAACACGAAATATTTATTTGACTTACCGGGAGAGTTTTGGCGGGAACGCGGGAAAAGTCGTGTCGCTCCGTTGTATTTTTTTCCAAAACTAGTGTTTTGTCGAGTGTTTATGCATAAAAATGGTGGTGTTTTATTCATAAAGAGCCGATTTACAAGCGCGAGTGTGGGAAAATGATATAATGTGGTAAAACATGAGTTTTCGTGTTGCTTCCAAAACTCCATCGAAGCTTTATAGTAAAGTCGCCACTACTTTACTAAAGCATGACTGAACTTAACTGACACGAACTGGACTTGACAAAGACGACTTTGACGATAGCTATAGCTAAGATACAGCAGAAATAATACTTAAGACAAGACTCCGGCTGAAGGAATTGTGTAACAACCATGGCCAGAAAAAATTATTAAAAAAAAAAACTTACGTATAATGAGGTTCGATACATCAACGCTGGGCAGTGGAGCGTCAAAGAAGTTAATTTATATGCGTCCATACTGTACGTTTTGCTGCCGGTTCCGAGTATTAACGATAATAATGGCAACTCTAATAAATAATAGCCACTCTCTAACTCTAACAAATCTCTCTAACTTTTTTTATGGTTGACCACAGCTCATTTGATGTTAAGTAAATAAATAAAGAGTTAATTTTTTTTTAATGATTGACAGGCTAGATGTTTGACCACAGCTCACCTGATGTTAAGTGAAGGTGTGGTCGAAGATGGTAAAGCACACCTAGCCTGGAATGGAACTGACTCACAAGTGAGGCTGCCAGAACACACCGTTAGATGCTTGGCGGCAGATTTTCATTCAACTTGAGGGGGGTAGCTAGCCAGCCGAGTACCTACTAGAAAGTACCCTACCAGCATGCTATGGTTTCCTCACGATGTTTTCCTTCACCGGCAGCTCAAGCTCATTGTTGGGGGTTGAACCCACGCCCTTCGGCATGCGAACCTACCGCGCTAACCACTGAGCTATCATCGCTAAAATATAATTTAAAAATGTACGTTGGGATCATAGGCATTTAAGTCTGTTTCTTTTTTTTTTAGTATTTCAGATTACCTATACTTATTTTTATTTGTTTTTGTTACCTATTAGGTACATATTTTCAAGTAGGCATTTCTCAAACGTTAAGTCAAATAACTTTGAGTACCTACGAGACAAAGTCACGCAAAGTAAGTCCAGTCACGACCTAATAATAAAAAAAATATATCGTAGGGCATTACACACAGCGCCATCTGACCCCAAACTAAGCAAAGCTTGTACTATGGCAGTCAGATAACTGATAGAATACTTTTTTTTGTAAATACATACTTATAATACAAACAGTACACAATAAGGTATCTAGTGCTTGTGGCACCGTTAATAGAAGTTTCAATGTAGAAAGCGACATGAAAAACCATTTTTCACTTCTTCAAAATCGCATCGCATCGGTAGCACTTGGATAAAAAAAATATTAATAGTTTTACACTTAAAAAAATACACGAATTGGATAATAAAAATGCTATGATTTTTCTACGTTCCCACCAAAAACTCCAAAAGTATAGTAATAAAATTATTGTCCTGGTCGAATGAAACGAAATGTCGGTAAAACAGTAGGTTTTAACAAGAGCCATTATAAAGCGACATCTATGCGTTTAACTCGTTCACACTAAATTGTTAAACTCAATGCTACCTAGAGTAAATAGGCCTGCTACATTGTAGTTCATATGAAATAACAGAGATGGTGCGGTGCTGCCAGAATGTAAAAAGCGACATTGTTGACACAAATACGAATTAACTTGAAGTAAGGCTTCCTGAAAGCTGCAAAAAATGCTACATAGATGGCAGTAACTAGACACGTATTTTACAGATTTTTTTTTTGTATTTGGTGTCGCACTTCGTGTATTTCTCAGTGTTAAGTATTTCAATGTTTTCAAATATTGGAAGAAAAATCGCTAGATCACAGTCTGTCACACAACTTGAAATTAGGTCAATTCCTGACAAACCTTAGTAAAGTAGTGGTGCCTTTACTACAAGTTTCTACGGAGTTTTAAAAATAACATAAGACATTTAAAGTCACCATAAAGACGCCATTTTTGGTTGTTTGAAACGTCGTTTGATCGTTTCTAGGGATAAGGCTACCGATTGTGGCACTAGCTCATAAGGTTCATTTGTTTTCTGTGCATTTTTTAAATTCTAGTACGCACAATTAAGCATTTTTATGTATCTACACTCTTGCGTAAAATAAACATTTTTATTGGGTTTAAATTGCAATGATTAAACACCACTGTTTATATAAACACTTTAAAACACAAGTTTTGATATAAACTACAATTTAATACAGCGACGTAATTTTGGACTTCCCGCCAATACTCCAAAAGCGACATTGTTAGCATGAAACAACTTGTAAATAGGCACTACAAAAGCTTCAGGAGATCCTATATAGATGGCAGTAATAACATATTAAATAGAATTTACTTGTTTACTAGCCACCACTCACATACATATGCGCGCGCACACATACCAAATCATTTATTATATCCCCAAATAACCAGCGTTGGATTTCGTACTATAATCATAGTATTTGTACTACTATTTCATGCTCCGTACTAGATAGTATCCATATCTAAGGATAGTACGGAAAAATACTACTATTTCGTTACTTCGCTTAATAAAGACCAAAATAGGTAAATATGACACCCGTTTAAAGCCAAACCATTGAGTTGTGTTGTGGTAAGCTGTCAAAAAATACTTCTTCTTCATCTTTTTTGATTTTGGCTTCGCATTTTGTGTATTTAAATTATTTAACTTGAAAGTGTAACTTGACACTGGCAAATGCTTGGGGTGCGACGCCAAAATCTAAGAAAAAATATATGCAGCAAAAGTGGCAACTGTATCTACCGATTTTATTCTTTCGTATACTCGCAGTTTAAGAGATGTTGTTATGATTACATGCTAAGGCTGAAGAAAATAATAGTCAAGAACTTGCATAATTTAGAAGAGGAGTAAATTTTGCATAAACATGTTGGTTCTATCTATTTATTGATTAAATAGTTTTTTTTAAACAATGTAAGATTTAAAAAAAAAAGTGTACTATCGGTGTATTTTGATAGTCTTGTACTATATTTTTCAACGTACCCGAATCCAACCCTGCAAATAACCCTTCTTTGATTTTCTTGTCCGGCGGAGGGTAGGTATTGCTATGCCATAACACAGGTTCATTCCTAGCATCAGTAACAATGCTTCTTTAGGAATGTTACTTACAATACTTATGTACGAGTTGATCTAACTTCTGATAGACGATGTAGGTACCTGTGGCGGTCAGTATCCGAACGTCACTTTGGTGATCTGTGGTAAGCCTACCTGACAGGTGACAGGGGAGTTTTGGCGGGAACGCGGGAAGAGTCGTGTCGCTCCGTTGTATTTTTTTCCAAAACTAGTGTTTTGTCGAGTGTTTATGCATAAAAATGGCGGTGTTTTATTCATAAAGTGCCGAATTACAAGCGCGAGTGTGGGAAAATGATATAATGTAATGAAACATGAGTTTTCGTGTTGCTTCCAAAACTCCATCGAAGCTTTATAGTAAAGTTGCCACTACTTTACTAAAGCATGACTGGAATGAACTGACACGAACTGGACTTGACAAAGACGACTTTGACGATAACTATAGCTAAGATACAGCAGAAATAACACTGAAGACAAGGCAGTATGGCTTTATAGCTTTAGCCTGCCCGAAGGGGCAAATTATTTAAAAAAAAAAAAATGACAGGTGACAGAGAGCGAACGCTCGGCGCGTACGACGCAAATAGATAATTTTAGATAGAGACTTGATCGTCTTTGCGAACAGCTAAAGATTCTCTCCTCATCGAGGTTACTGTTAATTGTTTAGCAAGATTGCCTTTTATTTGCCTTCACCTCCGTGCATAATATATGGGGCATGACAAGGGCCTTACATCGCCCCTATACCTAACAGCCAAAAAAAATTATGAATATCTCGTTATGACAGAGTTCATAGATAGGTGTAGGTACTATAGAGGGGCCATGTATCAGTTGTGTGTAATGGTAAACGCAGCAAAGAAGAAAAACATGTCAAACGTTTCAGTACCGAGCTACTTCTACAAAATCTTCGACGAAAAATAGTCTCCTCCCGTTAAACGTGATTATGATAATGTACCTACCTATATTACCATTTTCCTATAAAAAAGGATGCTCTATGATTTTTGTGGGATAAAAAGGTGGCAGAAATAATTTCATCATCCTTTGCTCCTTTCCTTTTTCTATACTTTCCCTCTTTTTTCATTCTTTTCATGCCTGTATTTTCCAAGTTGAAGGAACACATAGTGAGGAAACATATATGTTTGAGTTCCCCTTAATAGAGACAGTAAGAAAAGTGTCGATGGACGCATTCTTCGATTATACTCTACTTAGCAATTTAAGTTGTATTAAAATTACTTAGTAGTCTCAACTAGGCTAGATTGTAATAACAATGAGGTATCTAACAACAAACAGATACATCATTAGAAGGAAAAAAAAAGTTGTGTGAAATCTACCAACCCGCACTTGGCCAGCGTATTGGCCTATGAATTTACTCTTCTTACAATGAGCAGAGGCCCACGCCCAGTAGTGGGAAAATTTATAAAAACAGGGCTGATTAGGAAGTACTTTCATATAGGTAGATATATAAATAAATATTCGTAGAGATTAAAATCTTTAAAATAAATAGTCAACAGTAATTTTTTATTGTACAATAATGTTTATTTTCTTTTTTAAAATAACAAAGAACTTTTAAGCTAGAGGTTCAGAACCGAGGATCTTAGTTTACAAACATTTAAATTTAAAATGTTTCGATAGCTAGAAATAAATAAAAAAAATATCTATAACACACATGCATCTTTCGTCTAGACCGCTACACTCGAGTTTCATTCCAAGATTGGTCCGACAACAAACATTCTTTTAGTATGATAATTTTGTTTCGTCGATCGTGAATTTTACGATCGTGTTATGTTTTGTTACTAACCATGACACGACCCATTAAAAAAACCATGACAATGAATGACGTCGTATCTTATACACTCTTTTTCTTTTTTTATTTTGGCGTCGCATTTTGTGCGTTTGCCAGTGTCAAGTGTTTTGATATTATCAAGTTTCATAAGTTAAAACGTAGTCATAATCCGTTGGTAAAAAAGAAAGACGATTGCAGATTCAACTGTACAATGATATAAATGGAAAATGTAGGGAAAGTGATATAAAAAAACTGTTGTTTTTTTACTTGTAACAAGCTCGGTGTTTTGACCACAGCACTGGTGACTGTGGAGCATATATTTTAAATTAAATATCATAGTATATATTTATAATTCAACAAAAACATTTTTGTTCGTCAAAAAGTACTCCTTTAGTATAGTAGGTATTAGGTAGGTATGATTTTAGGATGAAAATCATTCTCATCCATTTTCTGTATTACGACTACATGGGCTCTCACCTTTAGGCGTCTCGTTAGCAGAACGAAGATCCTTTCCCTAAGTATAAAAATACTGTCATGGTAATCGACAAAACAAAGTTATCCACAATTCGTTCACATTATTCAAAGTTAAACATTTTATCATAAACAATACAGTCTTTAAATGAACTGTTATTAAAGAGGGTATTTTAAAAAATAACACATGTTTTATTATCGATTAAAGACGATCATATCATAACAACAATATATAAAATTTATATATTTAATTTAAAAACAGATGAAAATAAAGATCATACAAGCAGACATTATGCATTATTATTATTAAATTCTTACCGTAGATGATGAAACAAATTAAAATATGTTTCTATTGTTTTTTTAATAATAATAGAAAAATAACAGAAATTAATTTAAATATAATATATATATAAATTTAGATATTTATAAAATACAATTTATATAGAAAACTTATCAAGTTGAGGCCTTATTATTATCGACAAAAATGTAATAACTATTTTAATGACGTAATAATATTTTAAATTGTATGGACTGACAAATAAATTAATAAATAATAAAACAGCCGTATAATCACAGGGTACAGTAAAAATATAAAGGACGTAATAGGCACTATTAAAAATAATAATGAAAACTAACATATTACGGTTTAAAAAAAATTCAAGTTTAATAATAAAAAATTGCTTGGACTTGACTTTGGACAAATATTTAAATCTTTTACGACAATTTTGTGAGAACTCTTTATAAAAATTACCATTAACTGTTTTTAATAAATAAATTCTAAAAGTATATAGAAATCAGTAGGTAAGTATTTTTTTCTATTTACAGAAGTAAATAATCAAAAATCACCACATCAATTCATTAACCGCTATTTAATCGAAATTTTAATTAAAATTGATTTCAAGTTCAATTCTTATTTAATTATGTACTTATGCATTACCAAATTTTAGTAAGTAGTACTTTTAAATAACGTTTAATAGAAATTGTGGCAATACTTTGGAAGAATTATTTTTAATATTGAATTCGGCTTATAATGCCTACAAAATTAAATTATTATTTTAAACCTACAAATACCACATTAAAATATCATGCATTCAATGCAATACACTCACATAATCATAATTATATATACCTCAATATCTTAATCTAAGATTTATTATACAATTAAATATTTACTATGTTTAACCACATAAATTCATCTATCTATTTAACATCTGAACTATTGCATTCATAAGACGTTTATAACTACGTACTATTAAGAATTATTAAAATATTAATTACACATCCGTACAACTTGGATGTCATATATTTTCATTGTCCGATATTCATTGCTCCATAGCAACACTTGTGTAATCGAACAAGTCATTGCAAAACGACAATCTGTCGCGTCCAACAAATTTACATATAATTACAATAATTTTTATCAGAATTATATATACCAGAATGTCTAATGCCTCACTAATATAGAGCAACGACTAGGATGATTATTCGAAAACAATCAACATCGAAGGCACTAGAGTTCTAGTGGATACATTTTGAAATTAAAATAATTAACTGTATACATAGTTAGATATTTAACAAGTGCTGAAATGTTTTGGAAACTCTATAGATACAGTCCTATTTCAAGACTTGAGGAGTCTTGTTAAGCTATGGCTTTCATTGCGTTACAGAGAGTAAAACTATTTTAAAAACTAACAGGCCCGGGTAAGTTCTTCTGGTAAGTAACTACTATTTAAACTGATCTAATTGATATGACTCGAATAAAACTATTGACTATATGAAATTTGAAACTATTTGTCTTTTACCACTCGAATTCCATATCCATTAATCTCGTCATCGGAAATTCTATCCACCGTTTATTCTAACATTAAATCTTATTTAATACTGTTTCATTAAATCTATATCGATTAAAAGAATCTACACAAAGAGGACACGAAATAACACCATTCGTTTTTTTTTCTATTTAGAACTGGTAAAAATTAAAACTAACATGGCAAATAATTAGGTTTATCCTTCTAACAAACAGGGGCATAGTTCTTTTATGCTGAAACATTTTTAGTTGATCTCCGTTCCAAATGACAAATGACATTCTGAAAATGTTTTCGAAAGTTTGTTGAATTCTATTATCAAAGTTAGTGACAATAAGCCGCTGCCATGTTAGTTCTATTTAACCACAAACACATTCGTCTAGAAACGCTACTCTACGCATTTCTAGTCCAACTCCTGTTTCATGAGCCCATTCCACGTTTGCCTCCGATCTGTTATCCAAAATGACTAGAACGTTCTGGAATGATACTTGACTAGACAAGTCTTAAAATGGAATGGTCCATGAAACGGAAGTCATCTATCAATAACTGCACTTCCATTAAACTGCTAACAAATCTGATATTATCAATTTCAACGTTAGGCAGTATCGTGTTAGACTTACAAGACATTAAATTTACACAGATTCGTAACCTAGTAATTGTGGTTCTAGTTCAAAATGCCGTTGGTTAGGCAAATGTTTATCTGGTCATTAGTTTTTATCGTCTCGTTTTTGTTTTGGACCGATCCAAAACCAGGGTTACACGTAGCTTTCCACTATATGGGAGCTAGTGGATGGACCCTAGAATGATGCTTCCACTAAATAAGTTCCATCCATTGCAACACCAGTTTGATTTCCCTGCACAGTCCCTCCAGCAGGAATGTACTTGCCACATGCTTGCTGCAAAATAAAAAAACCAAAGTTATTAATGTATCCATTGAATTGTTGTTGATGTTTGAGAAATATTAATTTTGTAAATAGTTTACATTTAGCCTACCTATTCTATCTACATATCTCAATTACACATGTAAGCTGAACATCGATAAGAAGCTTTATAAATCGCACAGATTAAAAAATGATACAGAAAATGGCGTCGCACGTTCGTCTCTCCCTGAATCGTAATGTTCGAGTGAGAGGTGAATATATCTGACGCCATTTCGTGTTTCATCACTTTCTGTGTTGATTGTACACTTAAAAATATACACAAGACACAATATCAAATCTATAACATCAAGATGAAGTGTGTATTGAATAGTAAACAGCTGTGAGAGTAAAAGTGTATGAGTAGTGAAGTGTGCGTTCCATGCCAAGAATCAAAATGTAGGTAGGTAGACACTGACGTGTCATGTAAATGTATGATGCTTCAAACGATTCTGTTAGAGCCTAAATTAATGTTGAAATGAATGGATGTCGACAATTCAGACACTAAAGTTGATATAAACGAAGACCAAAACCTTTGGGGGATCCTTATCTGAATGCTTTAATTTTCAATGAAACTACGGCAAAGGAGGCAAAGGAATAAAATGGCTTTAGATAATGCAATTTGTTTACAATTTTGCCAATTACTAGTTGTAATGTGTGCAGTGTGTTGGCATATTGAGTTGAACGAGTGGTAAGTTATATAATTACTTTTTACAATCACAAATAACACATGGGTTGCAAATAATATCTAAAAAACAATATTCTGACGACATCCTCATACACTGTATAAATATTAAAAAAAAAACATAGAATAATATACACAATTAGGTAACTGTATACATTTACAAACACTTCTGGATCTACATTAGAAAAATCGTTTTATTCGTGATAAGAAATTAGAAGAAAACGATTGGAATGTAATTGAAAAACATCAAATCAAATAAATAAATGACATAAAACAAGAACAATTATACTCAACAACATCAGCACCAACAGCAGAAGCCCATATAATTACAATAATACGACATTAAAATACGAATATAATAGTTATATAAAAATATTTATAGTAAAAAGCGACAATATTTTTGCAGCCAACACCCTGCAGACATTGAAAGCCTCTTCGCAAGGCAATTACCACACAGTGATTCTTCTTAATTAAATAATATGTAAATAATAATAAACAAAATTAAAGAAAACTAATGTGTTTTCAATAAAACATTAATCATTACAACAGGAAAAATATTGTTACGCAATGTTATTCAATAAATTATATATTTTACTAACAATTCTAATAATCATGATTGTGTGATTATTATGTTGCAGATTGCATTGCAATGAAAAATAGTAAATAATAACGGTAAAAAACCATCGCAGAGAATTTCGTCAAAGGTCAGATCCAAAAGATTTCGAAAGAATCCGGCTACCGGTGGTTAGCCACCAACAGCTTGAGCCCTGCCCTGCTGCCGGCGCGGCAACCTAGTTTTTAATATTATTTTTGTCTTTTTGTATAATATCTTATTTTTTATAAATTGACTTAATTTTTATTGTAATTTATTTTTTTTTTTTATGTTTGACAGGCTAGTTGTTTGACCACAGCTCACCTGATGTTTAATTTAATTTATTGTGTTGTTATTTGACTTGTTACTGATGTTATCAATAAAGAACTATGGCTATTTAGAGTAAAAAACTAAGAAAATAAATAAATTAACGAAAAATTAAAAAAAAATTGATTTAATTAAATCGAGTGATATTTTAAAAGTTTATTCTGAGATGAATGTTGACATCACAATCTCTGATTTGAAATATAAGAAATAATATTAAAAATAAAATAAGGCAACTCAAATAATGTCTCCCATTCACGGCCCGACTATCACTGCGTGGTAACAACTCGCCAACGTACTGGTAAGGGATCTTCGCTCGGCGCTGCCGACATTGACGTGTCGGATGGTCGAGAAGTCGACGTGTACCGACGCACTCCCTTCATGCGGCCCTTTCTACTCGAATCTAATAGCAGGACCTGTCAGAGCCAATCACTCAACTGAGATTTTGAAAGAAAATAGTTTTTAACATTGAACATTTCAATAATTCCTTAAAAACATTTGTTTCAGATACATTTACGAGTTATTTTTAAACGATATCTTAAAAGAGTAATCGTGTCGAAAATAAGTGTAGTGTAAAGAGAAAAACTAATTTCAGAAAGGCAAAATAAATAAACATCTACGACTGTAGAAAATCCATCTAGATCCTGCTAATGAACAGAAATTAATTTTCTATTGATTTTCTATTTTGAAACATTCATACAATTACTGCATTCGAACAAAAAAAAAATCACAAAAGTATTAATTTCCCTGAAAAGAATTTATAAATGGATTGTAACACAAGTCAATTCGTGTACCGTTTTTACCTTTTCCAAACATTATTTAAATACTTACCAATGCATAGCAGCAAAGCATCGTGATATAAATGTATATAAATTAGCGCTGTATAAGTAATATATAGGTACGTGACATTAGCTTTTGTGTGATAAATACTTTGCAGTATTTGTTCGTAGCTGAAACATATTTTTTTTTCGGTTTGTAGCGTGGCAAATTCAGCTATTTAGCCACACATGACAATTTAGCGACGACATTAATGTAAGGATCCTAATTACGTGTTTTTGTTTATTAATTTATATAACACAAACAAAAGGTCGAAATTTCTCGAATACAAACACTAATGCTCACGTAATAGGATCCTATATACTGTATCCGATTAATAGCACATTAATTTTATGATTTTCATATACCTCGCGAAGTGTTCGCGCTGAAATCGCAAGCGCAATCGGACTGACGCATCGGACCGATCGGCGGTGTTTCTGTCATAAAATGAATAGCCAGCTTTATTTTGGTGTAAAAATCGAGCGAAATAATGAAAGTCACTCAACTTTTTTTTTATTGTTGACAAGCGTGGTATTTGGCCACAGCTCACCTGATATTAACTGACGGTGTAGTCGAAGATGGTTAAACATACTTAGCCTGGAATGGAACTAGCTCTCATGTGAGGCTGTCAATATTTGTGAAAATAAGTCTAAAATTAAAATGATTTCTAGAAATTTCTGCATTTTATTATTAGGTACCAATCCTGTAATAAAAATAAACACTTAATAATGTTACTGGACTCATAAGTACTAATACTCACGAACAGTTGTTGGATGGAAGAATGCAACTGGTAGGTCGTGTAAATGCATAAAATATGGATGCTACAACTACTTCTACAGTATAAATCTACTTTTGCTGTTAGTTTCTGTCTAGTTTCTAATGCCATTAACAGATGACGCCAGGTGTACAAAACTTGTACTTGTGTTTAGTTACCGCTAGATAGATGGCGTTAGCTGTATGTTTATCACCAGACTTTAGGAATCTCGAATGTTTTGCATGTTTTACATATTGCATTACAACTGTACTGCATTGCGATGATACCTAATGATAGATTTATTCATAAGGTTTTGAAAATACAGTTATCACTAGTTCATAATTTATTATCAATGCGTGCAAAGTTTATGCCAAATAAAAATCAATTTGATTTTGATGTAGCGCGTAGAAATTGCAAAATTTTAACTTTTCTGTGAATAAGTAATGTGAGAAACAATGAGATAACGCCTGACCATGAGCAATGCAAGGACACCCAAAACTGATTAAGAAAACGAAGTCCAAGGAACCGGTGCTATAGTTCTCGATGTTTAGTCTTGATTGCTTTGTAATTTAGCTAGTTGCAATATCCTTCAAACTGGAATTAATTAATGTTTACACACTACTGCTTGGCGATAGAATATTCTAATACTGCGGTGAAACCTTCTTTTCTCCTGCTAAGAAACTAATAAAATGTATGAATTTACAATTAAAAAAGCCGACCCCATGACCCTTAGGCCAACTAAACGCACTGCTCCAATGAAACAGCGACGTTTCGGAGCAAACGAAAATATCATCGATATATAATGAATCATTAAAATCAATTCATATTAATTGGCGGAATTTTCGTGTAACATACAAAAAATACATCAAGTCGATTTGAGAACCCTTTTTGAGTCGTTTAATAAGGTAGGTACCTACCTTTATATATAACTCTCTCATCGATTTAGATCGAGAATTAATGTCGGTTTAGACCATGGACTTAGCATCCCCTTATAATTTCAGTATCTTATCATTCCCATTTTCAGTAGCGGATTAATTGTAAACACCTCACTTAAACGTTCTCGTTGGTTTGTCTGAGTTCAGCATCTAAATGCTTTAAAAATTTTACCATAGTAAGTAATTACAACCACCTTTGTAACGGTTCAGCTAAGAACCAAGGAGTGTTGAAGTCTATGGAGAAGCACCAAGAACTTCATCAGCATAATCCCTTTGTTAGACCTCGACTCCAAGCCTCCAACAACCACGCAAAGTGACTGATCAGTTTTCTATCAGATGCATTTTGGTTAGTCCCCGTAATTTGTATGATTTGATTCCTTGCCCATACTATTATTTATAAGACTGCCAGAAACTTTAAAAACGTCACCGTTTCATTGTTGACGTTTTAAAACTCTAATAAGACAGTTTGTTTCCACTTTCATCATACGAACCGTTAAATAATTTGCTATTTGACCGGGTGTTACCCGATAGTTACAATTTGAGTGCCTTCAAATTGCGAATGGATCGGTTTCATCTAGTACGCGTACTCCATCGTAGACCGCATGTTTGCTTAACATCTGACGAGTCGGCGGTCAAACGCAAACCTATTTATTTTTAAAACCCACGAGATTGTGTTAGTGTCGTGGACTCGGCTCCGTATGTTGTGTATGTGTACATTTTGGAAGTTTTAATGTACGCATAATGAAGCTTTGTTAGTAGGTGGTACCCCATACTCACTCAAAGCTGTAATCTTGTCCAATCTCATAGATCTAGACGTCATTTTGAATCATCATTTTTCTAAGGTCAAAATTTAGCTTTTCAAGGCTAAACTTGATTCTTGTTGGTCCTTCGAGCCTCAAATTTGATCCGTCAACAGTTGGTCCTTCGAGCCAGCAAGTTAATTCAAGTACAATGACGTCACCTGGTACTTCTGTGGGCAGCATCCACAACGCGCGCAGCACGCGAGTAAGGCGGGTGCACGACCGGAGTGCGCGGGAGACGCGAGAGGTGAGGGGGAGCCGGGTCGCTTCACTGCACCGTTGAACGGGTTCTCCATTTCGACAAACTCTCGGTCCTGGAATGTGACGTTTTAGGATTATATAAAAAAAACAAGATATTAACACAAAGCAAAATCCTGAAGATTAGTGGAATGAGTTAGGAATTTGTTTGTGTCGAAATAGAAAATCCACTATTACTGGTAATACTAAACATTGATAAGTGAAGGACTTTAATCATGAGAATACAATTCAAAACCCATAAAGTCTTGAATATATTCATTTATAAAAACCGTTTTTTGTACCTTTACCTGACCGAGTTAAATCACAAACAACAACATCAAATAAACAAAAAAGACAGATCATGCTCTCAAAAGTGCATCTGAACCTCACAACACGTTTCATTCAATTAATAAAGTCTAATATACGTAAGTCAATTTGCAAAGACATAGCTCATTTTAGTAGAAGAGTAGCAGTCAGCACGCTCTACAACTAACCTCGAATTGTGGTGGCATGGATACTTGTAAAGACGGTACGTCGGAAGGCGCAGTACAGCCCTAAGGAAAAGTGGAGTGTCGTGAAAAAGCGAGATAACATGTTTTTGAAACCAGTCCCAATCACAAAGTTAGAAATCATAGTGTCTCCATATAAAGCTCTATCTTACTGAAGATCAGTTGCTTAGTAATAAAAAAAGAGTTATGTTAAGCTGTTGGGATACAGGGTTATGCTATTGTATTAAACCGAAAGGAAGTTTTTTTGTTGTTATTTTTTTGAAAGTAATGAGATGAACGAGACGCTCTCCTGATGGTAAGAGTTAACACCTGTCCATGACCATTGCAGCGATACACAGAACTTTGAGTAGCTAAACAAAGTCAAGGGTATTTCTGCTTTGGCGCTTATTACTTTGAGACATTTGATGGTTAGTCTCAACAACCCTGTAATTTCGCTAGATGCAGTACCCTTCATATCGGAACACAGTAATATTTACACACTACTGCTTGGCGGCAGAATATCCAGTACTGCGGTGGAAGTATTATACTCATCACAATGAACAACTTCAATATGGGCACAACACTGAAATCCCGAAAAAAATTTGCTGCTCGTAACAGTTCGCCATAGGACTGTTTTCTCTAAGCTAAAGTCGGGCTCGTAATAAAAGTTTATTAATGATGAGTATAATGCCTCCTTTCGGTTTATTACATTTGAAGCGTATAACCCAGCACTAAGAAGATTTAAATTTAATTCTGTCATCTATGGTTTAATCAAATAATAAAAAAATAAACCACAAATTAAAACCGCTTAACGAGTCTATATTTAAATTTGAAATCGTTTAAGAGATACTTAAAATGTTACAGTATACACATATTACATTACACTATATCTTAACTCTAATGTTTAAATTTGAAAAAATAATTCAATTTAAAATTTCTTTCCTTTAAAAACAACGTATCGAAGAGTATCTGCAACAGCTCAATTTTACAAACACCAAAGACACGAACGATGTCTTTGCAAAATTTATGATCGCAGACAAAAGCTTGCCAACACACAGACCTAACCAAATCAGACTCACCATCAGAGCTGTTCATCCAAGAACTGCTTCTTCGATCGCCGTCTGAGCCGTGAGCTTGACATTTTTCTTGGAGACATAAGATTTTGAAGTCAATTCAGTAACGTATACTCTACCGAGAGTGCTTACCGTGGTACGCTCCAGACACCTAAGTAGATGATGATGTTGCAATTCGAAGATGTCCTCGTCACGACCAGCGTCGTCAAGTTCGACACCTGACTCCTGAGCAGCGAGCCTGGCTTCAGCGGCTTTCTTCTTGGAGACAAAGGCAGCGCCAGAAGAGGCCTTCGCAATACGAATGCGGGCAAGACGTGCTTTCTGGAATTCAGAGTTATTGTATTGTAAACAAGCTTTATGTAATTCCGTCGAATCTTCTAGTATTGTCACTACTCGGGCATGGACTGGACTTGACTTAATTTCTGTGACTTTGACTGTGATTAAAACTTATTTTACGTGATTTTTAACAATTTTTTTTATGTAATATTAATGTGCCGAACCAGATGCTCTCCTGATGATAAAAGATAACGCCTGTCCATTGCGGCGATACACAGAACTTTGAATAGCAAACCAAAGTCTGCAGTACCCTTCAAACCGGAACACACTAATGTTTACACACTAATGCTTGGCGGCGGAATATCTGGAACTGCGGTGGTACCTACTTAGACGACCTCCTGCTAAAGAGATATACCACCAAGTGAATGCATTATCTGTAGCGATATAGTTCAGTAGTTAGCGCGGTCGGTTCACATGCCAAAGGGTACTTCAGCAAGCAAAATTATAATTTTTATTTTAACTATAAAATTATTTAAAAGCGATTAATTGTTAACCCTCTGCGCCTTCCGCTTGTCAGCCCGTTGGTTCTGGTGGTAGATCCGTGAGAAGTTGGAGACTATGACCGGCACGGGTAGCGCGATCACCAACACTCCGGAGAGAGAACACACGCCGCCCACGATCTTCCCGGCTATTGTCCCTGGGACCATGTCTCCATAGCTGTAGACAAAGAAATAACCTTACAGCAGCTAGTAGATTGTAAAATAAGATAGCAACATAGTTTTATGACAAAGTAAGATGCATAATTTTGTTATGCGAAATGCTTTAACGTGGAACGTTACTTGGATAGAAATCCCCAGTAAGTCGAAATCCCCGAAATATCCATTATCCATCTTTAATTTTCTTGTCCGGCGGAGGGTATTGCTCTGCCATAACACAGGGTCATTCCTAGCGTGGGTATCAATGCTTCTATATCAATATTACTTTTCAACAATACTTAGTAGGTCCAACTTTTTTTTAATGTTTGATAGGATCAGGTGTTTGACCACAGCTCACCTGATGTTAAGTGACGGTGTGGTTGAACATTGTTAACACACCTAACCATCAATGGAACTGGCTCTCTAGTAAGACTGTTAGGTGCTTAGCGACAGATTATCAACTTGAGGGGGGTAGCTGGCCAGCCGAATACTAGAAAGTGTTCTACCACCACGCTATGGTTTCTTCACGATGTTTTCCTTCACCGGAAGCTCGAGCTCATTGTTAAGGTTTGAACCCACGCCCTTTGCTATGCGAACCGACCGCGCTAACCACAGAGCTATCATCGCTACAGAATCCTCAAAGTCCGCACTCAACGTAAAGAATTCTTTGTTCCTTTAGCTATCTAGTGGTGTTACATATTTTAGATTTAAATGATACAGCGTGACTGGTAAGACACCTATGGCAGCCCGTACACGTAGCGCGCGATCCGCGATCCGCGATCCGCGATCAATGATCGCGATCCAGACTGATCGTGTACGAAGCGGATTGACGGACTGATGCTCCGGATCGCATAATATCTAGAAATTTTGAAATCATGATCGCGGATCGCGGATCGCGGATCGTGATCATGATTGAACGTGTAAGGCGGCCCTATGATACTCTAGGACGTGCTATTTGGCGATCATATACAAAGAAAAAAAAAATGTCATTAAAAATAAATATTAACTGACTACTAGGTAAACTTAACTGTAAGTTATGTAATCAGTTACGCAACGCATGGACGCACGAGCTGGACGTTGTGCGGACGCTCACGTTGATGGGCGGGCGGGACAAGTACGTACTTGTCGCGTGATCAAAACATCGTTATCAGCATCGGGAGTGTATCCACGTTTCATTTATTTATAGGGAAATTTAGCCTAAAATTAAGTACCTATTTTATTACATAATTATAACGAGAATCGAGTACTGAGTACTCTCCTTCAGTATCGTATGTGTCTCGCCAGTCATGCTATATATGAAGCTGCAACACCAAACAGTATCCCCCGATTTTGTTATGATCAGTTTTCTGGATTGCCTCCCATCAAAAAAAAAGTATTTATGTATTCTATCAGTTATCTGACTTCCATCACACAAGCTCTGCTTAGTTTGGGGTCAGATGGCGCTGTGTGTAGGTATAGTCCCACGATATTAAAAAAAAAAAAACTATTATTAAATCGTTTCTATTACCTATAATTTATGTTTAAAAAAAACATAAAATCAAATTCAAAGACAAAACACGTCAAAACAATAAAAGATAAAAAAAATACGACTTCGTAAGTCGTACCATGAATGTATCACGGCTTGTACTTGACATATATTTGACCAATACTTATAAAATATCGATTAGAAAACCACGCGTCATCCTTGACCCTATTTTTACAATAGCTTTTTTTACGTTTCTTTATTTCAAAACACTTCATAAAGCGAATAACAGTCGAGGATTTGATTACTGCAATAATGTTGTAAAATTAAGACTTTAATGATTTCAGAGTTGAGAAATATGCTATTTTGATGCTCTTCTAATGAAGAATAAATGTTGGATAGTAATTTATAGCGGTGTCATATTTATATTTTATGTGAGTGCGGTGTCATATGTTAGTTTCTTTTCTATTTATAGAATATAGGTATAAACTATAGGTAATGGACTCTAAGATATATGTAATAGTTATTTGTTATACAAGAGTGCAAAGTTACTTTTTAACCGCGAACTTAATTTTGATGACCGAGCAAGCGAAGGATTCTAATTTTTGATAAAAAATTAGAATCCTGAGCGTTAGGGAATCAAAAGAGCACGAAGTGAAAAATCTTTGCACGCGAGTGCAACACGTAGCTTTTCATCCCACCTCAGCGAGGAAATGACTAAATGCAAAAAACGTACCTAGCACGCACCAAGGAGGTTCAGAGTCTGAGTTTTTAACAAATTAAAAAAAGTCGTATGATACATTCGGCACCATGGAGGTAGAAGTAAATAGTTTTAATGATGTTTTGAATTCATAAACTTAGTACACACGACGTTCTAAATTCAAATTTACTTTATCCTCTAGCGGATAAAAACGACTTTTGCACTCAGATATTGAAGAGCAAAAATACTTATTCCGAGATGGGGGGATGAAAAATGTATTTTTAGTTTATGTTAAATATTAAGTAAAATTCTTATGACTGTTGTAACCAAAACTACGAAAATAGACTAGATATATACCTTGAACACTCAAAATGAAATTCCGCAAAGTACACCTGAATCATTCTATTGGACTAAGAGACGATGTCTTTTTGACCACACCTTACCTGATGTTAAGGGATGGTGTGATTGAAGGTGGTAAACACACCTGGCCTGGAATAGAACTGGCTCTCAGGTGAGGCAGCCGGAACACACCGTTAGATTTGGCGGCAGATTTTCAACTTGAGTGTGGTAGCTAGCTAACCGAGTACCTACTTGAAAGTACCCTACCACCATGCTATGGTTTCCTCGCGATGTTTTCCTTCACCGGCAGCTCAAGCTCATTGTTGGAATTAACGCGAATTTACATTGTTTATTTCCACGCTCTTCCATGTGTGGAACCGCGCTAACCACTGAGCTATCATCGCTACAAATACCCTCTCGCACAATATTATACAAAGTCAGATGCTACAAACTAGTCCAATTGAAGCGCATTTGATAATTTTATGTGTTTATATTCTGTAACGATAAACTTGTTTTGTTATATTCCTTTGTTGTAAGCGTAAACGTCGCGAGCCTTGAGCGGACGTAAACAAAAAAACAACCGTAACTATCAATTCTAAATGATCTCAATATCTATATACCTATCGTGCAGCCCTGTTGGTTCATTGCTAGTATGTCTGCTCCAAGAGCTGAAGGGCGTGGGTTCGATTCCCACCCAGGACAAGTATTTTGTGATATAAACAAACGTTTGTTCTGTGTCTGAGTGCACTGTATGTATTACAAGTATGTATTTACAAAAAAAAACACTATTTAAGTATTCTATCAGTTATCTGTCTTCCATAGCACAAGCTTTGCTTATTTTGGGGTCAGATGGCGCTGTGTGTAATGTTCTATGATATTTATTTATGTATATAATTATTTTTGGTGGCATTGTTTTCGAGAGATAGATATAGAAAAAAGAGATAAATAAAGATACACACATATTTTACAGGGAAATCATAAAAACATCTTTTGTTATTTATTATTTGTTTTACCGTAAAAAATCTTTATCGTATACAAATTTATCACATAACTAAACAACCTACGTTGCTACGCCGTAGCATTCGTTGATTGTAGCGGTCGTAACTCATAAACGACAATTAAAAACCCAATTAAAATTCTACTTTGAAGTGAAAAACAATTTGAAGGATTTGTAATGGCGCAGTGGAAAACAGTACATAAGATGCTTATTTAATATAAAATATAAAAAACCGTCCAGGGTCAAGCACCCGTTTGAAAAAAAATGCTTAGTGCGTAATTTCACTAATGCTTGAATATTTATTTATTATTTGGTTCTTGGCAGGAGTAGTTCAATATATGAATATGTCTTTATATGAATATGTACAAAATTTAAGCAAATGTTAAAGCATATTAACTGTTTTAAAACTAAATATAGTATTTACATATAAACAGACTAGCTACGCCCGCGGTGTTACCCACTACATGTTTTCGTAATAAATAGTAGCATATGTCTTAATACAGGGTCTCAGCCATCTCCATACCAAATTTCATCCAAATCCATTCAGTAGTTTTTGCGTGAATAAGTAACAAACTTCCACCCATCCATCCAAACTTTCACAATTATAATATTAGTGGGATAAGACCTAAATATAGTTCTTGAGATCTTTTGGTTTTTTTTTTTTACTATTGACTAGATGGCAGACTTCCTTAGCAGGAAGGCCATCAATCAGGTATTGCCACTGCCATCAAGCAATAGTGTGAAAAGACTAAAAAGTTCCAGTCTGAAAAGTATTGCAGCTAATAAAATTATAGAGCTATTGAAACTAACCATCATTTTATTTCAAACTATTTGACGTGAAAACAGCGATTGTCTTTATTACGAAAGTTTTGAGTAATGATTATTGGTAGTCATTATCTCTTACCATCAGGGGCCCGTCCCGTTTGTCTTGTTACTTTAACATAAAATATGCTTCATTAAAAAAAAAATGACCATGTTTAAACAGGATTACAAAGGATTACATGTAAACCGGGTTAAAAAGAATAATGATTAAGGATAAGTCTTTAATCACTTCCACTTAAATGTCTTCTTAACAGTTTTCACAGTTCATATAATGCTAAAAATATTGAACCTTATGTACTGTACTCTAAGTCTATAGCGCAAACAGGAAACCTCCAAAACACCAGGGACTTATGAAATAAACACTTCGAGCCAGTTTAAGTCTTCGCCAAATATAATAAAGTTTATTTTATTGCAACAAAGGGCCAACCTTGAGGGATGGCCGTTAGGGTAAGAACACACTATTATAAGTTAGCAAAACCGTTGTGATTTAAGATTTTACCCACAAGAATTCAACAAAGGTTTAGCCCTAAACAATGTTAAGCGAGCCAAAGTTTTCAGACATGGCTTACCGATCGCTGAAACAAAAGCACAAAACTAATGGTAATTGCCAGTAGGTACTGCCAGTTACAGGTAACTTTCAATAGATGGCGTTATTTGCGGAGCTGTCGTTTGACAGTTGCGTCAAGCATAACTGTCATTCAGAGGTCGAAAGAGTCGTGTCGCTCCGTTGTATTTTTTTCCAAAACTAGTGTTTTGTCGAGTGTTTATGCATAAATATGGTCGTGTTTTATTCATAAAGTGTCGAATCACGAGCGCCAGTGTGGGAAAATGATATAATGTGGTAAAACATGACTTTTCGTGTTGCTTCCAAAACTCCATCGAAGCTTTAGTAAAGTCGCCACTACTTTACTAAAGCATGACTGGACTTGTCTGACACGGAGAGTACTTGACCAAGACTAGACTTTGACTTTAACTGTAGCTACGAAGCAACTTACTTAACTTTTGAAACTTGAAAATATAAAATACTTGACACTGGCAAATGCTCAAAATGCGACGCCAAAACGAAAGGAAAAAAACTGTCACTCATTCCGTGCGGTTGTGTGAAATCTATTACATTTAAAATCGTGTTTTCGTTTCGAACTAAGGTTTCGAATCAATTATATTTATTTGTGTTTGACAGTTTGTGTTTTACCACATAGCGTGTTCGAAGATGATCAATACATATTGGAAGGCTGCCGGAGTATACCGTTAGAGAGATAAATATAAACTCTTTATTGTCCACACTAGAAAAGGAAAAATGTACAGTAAACAAAAGAATCTTATGAGCTTGTACCACAAGTAGCAGCCTTATTGCTAAAAGCGATTAATAAAGTAAAAAATAAAAATGGATCGTAATCCATTTTTATTTTTTACTTAAACATAATTTTTTTTTTACGAAAATAGAACCGGTTTGAATTTAAACTCCGACTAACCAATGCGACGTTGTATATTTTTTTTGCTTTAAATAAATGTACGTTTGGACACCAACTCGCCTAATGTAAATCGACGGTGTGGCCGAGGATGGAGCACGCTGATCTAGAAGAAATCTATTCACCTTAAAAACGTCCAAATTGTAGTTTATAGAAAACAGAGAAGCCGTGATCCGCGCGTGTTGCCAGTTAAGGTAACTCCCATTCAAAGAGCTGTATTTAAATTTGGTCGCGTTAGTTAGTTCGGTTGAACAACAAAAGTTGTGTCGTATCGCGACCGCTAATTAGGACGTAGCCTAAGACGCAGTACACGTTATTGAATATGTTGGTGGAGGCGAGCCCTTACATAACGACAGGCGTACTCCCCGGAGCCCGTACCCGCTGCGGTGCTTGAAATGGTTGTTTCACTACTGCAGGGAACCTGGGACGCGTTTATACCTTTCATCTCATGTCGGGCCGGTTAAAAGTTAGTCTGTTACGACCAACAAAATGGAGAAATTTCTAGTATTTAAACGTACCTTCTTGTAACAGTAGAACTTAATTGATTTTTCCCACGGTAGGTACATTTGATAGAGCAAGAGCTGTATAGCGTGGGTTCGATTGCCACTCAGGACATACATTCAGGACAACGCAACGTTGAGGAGCATAAATGTTTGTTTTTTTTTATGTGAAAAATAATGAGACAAACAAGACGCTCTCCTGATGGTAAGAGATAACGCCTGTCCATGACCATTGCAGCGATACACAGAACTTTGAGTAACAAAACAAAGTCCAGGGCATCACTGCTTTGGCGCTCATTACTTTGGGACTTTCAATGATTAGTTTTAACAGTCCTGTAATTTCGCTAGCTGCAGTACCCTTCAAACCGGAACACAGTAATTTTTACACACTACTGCTTAGCGGCAGAATATCTGGTACTGCGGTGGTACCTACCTAGACGACCTCCTGCTAAAGAGATCTACCACCAAGTATGTTCTGTATGTCGTATAAGTATGTAATTATTGAAAAAAAGTCCTACGCAAGTATTCTACAAGTTATTGGTTTTCATAGTACACGCTTTACTTATTTTAAGGCTAGATGGCGCTGTGTAAAATGTGGAATGTCCTACGAATTACTTATTTTACCAGAATGAAATTTATTTATTTCATATTTTATAATCAGAATCAACGTAATCAGATACAATTTTAATATAAATATAAATATCGTAGGACTATATACACAGCGCCATCTGGCCCCAAACTAAGCAGAGCTTGTGTGATGAAAGCCAGATAACTGATAGAATACATAAATACTGTTTTTTTTTAAATACATACTTATAATACATACAGAACACCCAGACACAGAACAAACATTTGTTTATTCACAAAATGTTTGCCCTGAGTGGGAATCAAACCCACGCCCTACAGCTCTCAAGGCAGATATATAACCAATGAGCCAACGGGTAATATGAATAACAAGAATGTCAATGTCATAACAATTAATGTCAGATCCCAATTATTATTGTGAATGTAGTAGTGTCGTCGCGTAGGCAAGTTATCAGCGTGGTTCTGAAGCGTAACCACGAAAAGGGATTCGGTGATATTTCCGTAACCGCTTGGCGGGTTCAAACAATAAACTCTTCGTTATGATTGTTTGAAAGGTTTCTTTACGATTTTTTCCTTCACTGAAGCGGGTTTGTTCCCATACGGTCACTCTGATTTAGCACGTCAAGTGGCCTTCTGGTGAAACATTGATTTTTGTGCCCATTTGCCTCTTTGGCTTCAAGTGGCCGTCTGAAGTGACTTTGCTCCCACCCATGTAGCTCCTCGGCCCTTCGATTTAGTAGCTTTAATCTTTTTTTTATGGTTGACAAGCTAAATGCCCAATGCTAAATGTCTCTCATGTTGAAACTCTGTAGCCAAGCACTTAACAGTGTGTTCTGACAGCCTCGCTAGAGAGCCAGTTTCATTACAGGCTAGGTGTGCTTTACCATCTTCCAGAAAAAAATAATTAAATACAGGACCACGGATGGATTAGGATTTAAAAAGAAACTCCACTTAAATCTATGATAAAAATTACGATATGGTTATTTTTAGACTAAAGCCAAGCCAAAAAAAAAAATAATTCAAAGAAAAATAATTGATGGTTCTTTTTTCAATTCATGAAAAACTCTTCATGTTTTCTTTACGAAAACATTTCTTTCCTTTGTGTTAGTCTTTGTTTTGTCATAACCTTTTTTCTTTATCTTGTTTTTTTTTTAAATTTTGTATATTACAATATTTGGTGTGTAATAAAGTCCACAAAAATGTCTCAAGATGTTTATCTCGAAAAGCACATTTTACGGAACCTTTCCCCATTGCAGCTTATTAAGATGACCGCAGAAAGTTGCCAATTTAGATTTCCAACTGAGATACGAGATATTGCGGTGGCATAGTCACTGATATCTTATACTAACAGGGTAGCCCAAAAAAATATGCACACTTTTGATTATTTATTTATTTTGAATTTAACATGTTATTTAATTCTGCAAAATAAATGTAATTGATTAATCGAATAGAATTAATCTCACTTCAAATGTGAGTCCGAGTATGGTAAAGGGCATGTGTTGTATCCTGAGAAATTAATTTCACGAAAGGTTGACGACTCCTGGCCACGGACTTGTCACTTGCTGATTTTTTTCTGTGGATACCTTAAAAGTAAGGTATATTTAAAACAATGTTGCGGCAACTGAAGCTGAACAACAAGAAAGGGTAACCATTTCGAAGGAAACTCTTGCGAAAGTTTTCCAAAATTTTCGTATTCGGTTGGAGGAGTGTCGTCACTGTTAGGGAAGTAATTTGGATGATATTATTTTCAGTTAGTGAAATTACATGTTTTTTTTTTTTTATGGTTGACAGGCTAGTTGTTTGACCACAGCTCACCTGATGTTAAGTGAAGGTGTGGTCGAAAATGGTAAAGCACACCTAGCCTGGAATGGAACTGGCTCTCAAGTGAGGCCGCCGGAACACACCGTTAGATGCTTGGCGGCAGATTTTCAACTTGAGGGTGGTAGCTAGCCAGCCGAGTACTAGAAAGTACCCTACCACCATGCTATGGTTTCCTCACGATGTTTTCCTTCACCGGCAGCTCAAGCTCATTGTTGGGGTTTGAACCCACGCCCTTCGGCATGCGATCCTACCGCGCTAACCACTGAGCTATCATCGCTACAAGATGTTTAGCTTTAAATAGAATATGATATATACTGTAATATTTAATTTTTAATAGTACGTTACCCTAGTTAACCCTAGGGGTGAAACTAACTTATTTAGTCCCGAGACGGGGTTTGGCCAATAGTTCAAGGGAATAAATATAAGTCTTTAACCCGAGGTAAACATTGTGCTTTTCATAACTAATACAAGGAAAGTAAAAACATGAATTAGCTAAAGAAAAACTAAGTAAATTTTATTTTACATAAATCAACAAAACAAGTAAATATCAGGTTGACGCTTTTCTGTTTAGTTTTTTTTCTGTGGCCGGCCAGCTAATCTGGCATTATTTTTCATTTTTATTGACAAAAAAATTAAAAATAATATGCCTGATATCTTGCCCAATTTCTATGTCATTTTAAAGAAATAATTGATTGTAAATTATGATAAAGTCATTTAAAAAAATATTTTTTTAAAATTAATATTAATACTTAACTTTATGTTATTTTAATTTTACATCGCGCTGTGTAGAAAGTTGGAACAACACTCAACATAACGACGTCGCCAAGGCAACGATGCCCTGGACTTTTTTTTGTTATTCAAAGTTCTGTGTATCGCTGCAATGATCAAGTACAGTCGTTATCTCTTACCATCAGGTGAGCGTCTCATTCGTCTTTACATTAAAAAAGTTGCTTAGACTACATTTGAAACCCACCCTTATAGAATGCCTTCCGGGAATGTAATATTTGTGATAACCTAATCTTGTTTATTTTCCTCGTTATTGGCACACGCCGTGTTCTGTTTGTTCCTTGGCGCACGTATTTGTTGTCTAACGTAGCCTGAAAGATATCGCTGTTCGCATCCAGCGCGTTCCTGCGGTACCTTGTGGGCGTCCGACGCTGCGCTTGCCAATCCAGACCTTTGCAGCTCCATCGGCCATCAGTTCTGCGTTCAATGTGCCCTGCCCACTGCCACTTCAACTTGCTAATCCGTTGAGTTATGTCGATAACTTTAGTTCGTCTACGGAACTTTTCATTTCTATTCGATTTTGTAGCGACATAATTTTTATTTACTGTTCTGAAGTTCCACTATCCCACGCTACGAAAGTTTGGATGGATGGATGGATGTTTGTTATACTCTTTCACGCAAAAACTACTTAACGGATTTGGATGAAATTTGGTATGGAGGTAGCTGAGATCCTGGATTAACACATAGGCTTCTTTTTATCTCAAAAACATGTAGCGGGTATCACTGCGGGGGGCAGCTGGTAGGTTATAAGTATGCTATATTGGGTGTGAACAATAGCGTACATTTTTTGCGTCAAGTCTAGGAAATTCTTTGGATCAACTATTCTGTTCCTACAGTAGACGAATGCTAATTCTAGTATAAACATCTTACACATTGATGCCCTATACCAGACCATATCTCAGCAAGTTATAGCACGGTTGTGATATAAACCTATCCACGGACATATCCTCGGCTCAATCTTTTCAACACAGTATTTAACCCTCTTTGAAGTTAATACGCAAATAGTTGACTGCCCTGTTAGTTATTTGGTAGAGTATATGGTATAGAGCTGTAAGGCGTGGGTTTGAAACCTGTATATTACCCGTAATATTACTCGTGTTTTTTAAATTAATAGGCTTTTTAATTTTTATTTAAATTGTTTGACCACAGCTCCCTAGATGTTAAGTGACGGTGTGGTCCAAGATGACAAACACACCTAGCTTAGAATAGAACTGGCTCTCAAGTTAGGCTGCTGGATCACTCGGTTAGGTGCTTGACGACAGATTTTCAACTTGCGGGTGGTAGCCAGACAGCCGAGTACTAGACAGTACCCTACCACCATGCTATGGTTTCCTCACGATGTTTTCCTTCGCTGGCAGTTCAAGCTCATTATTGGGGTTGGACCCCACGCTTTTCAGTGTTTTTTTATGAGAAAGTAATAAAACGAACAAGACGCTCTCCTGATGGTTAGAGATAACGCCTGTCCATGGTCATTGCAGCGATACACAGAACTTTGAGTATCAAAACAAAGTACAGGGCATCGCAGCTTTGACGCTCGTTTGTATTTTCATTAAAAAGTGTTAAAATCATACATCCCTTTTTACGTAGTCGGATAAAGACTACGCTAGTTTCACGTACTCCTAAATCAAACAGATGTACAGTTAGATGGACCTGTTCCTATTCTGGGAAGGCGCCAAATGTAGACAATGTTTGAATTCAGGTAGCTTTTATGTATTTTTAGAGGAACAGTTTATTTTGAGACTTGTTTTTCGTTTCGAAGTTTGATTTAGTAGCTGTTCCTGTATGCTTTGTTGTTTGTACGTGGATTCGGCGTAGAAATAACAAAATCATTCAAGAAACTAGTTTTTACTAGATGTTTTTTGTAGACATGTTTTCAGTGGTTATTGCGGTCAGTTCTCACGCCGGATTGAACGAGACTCAGAACCGTACGAATTCTTGCGCTTGATTGGTCTATCTTTATCTTTATGTAGCGATGATAGCTCAGTGGTTAGCGCGGTAGGTTCGCATGCCGAAGGGCGTGGGCTCAAACCCCACAATGAGCTTGAGCTGCCGGTGAAGGAAAACATCGTGAGGAAACCATAACGTGGTGGTAGGGTACTCTCTAGTACCTACTCGGCTGGCTAGCTAGCGCCCTCAAGTTGAAAATCTGCCGTCAAGCACCTAACGGTATGTTCCGGCAGCCTCACTTGAGGGCCAGTTCCATTCCAGGCTAGGTGTGCTTTACCATCTTCGACCACACCTTCACTTAATATCAGGTGAGCTGTGGTCAAACACCTGTCAACCATTAAAAAAAATGTTTTTTTTTTCCTTGGGTGCCTGGAAGAGATCGCTCTTAGCGATAAGGGTGGCATTTGTGGCACTAGTTCATAAGCTTCTTTTGTTCTCTGTACTTTTTTCTGTTATAAATATCGTAGGACATTACACACAGCGCCACCTGACCCCAAACTAAGCAAAGCTTGTACTATGGAAGTCAAAGAACTGAGACTCTTTGACAGCCCTGTTGGTGTTGGTATGTCTGCTTCGAGAGCTGAAGGGCGTGGGTTCAATTCCTACTCAGGACTAACATTTGTGTGACTATGATCGATGTTTGTTCTGTGTCTGGGTATACTGTATGTATTTCCAACAAAAAAGTAGGTATTTAAGTATTCTGTACGCTGTCCGGTTCTCATAGTTACAAGCTTTGCTTCGTTTGTGGCTAGATGGCGCTGTGTTAAAATGTCCTCCAATATTTATTTTTATTTGATTTATTTAGATTACTTAAATACTTTTTTTTTTGTAAAAATATACCTATAAAATAAATACATAACACACAGACACATAACAAACTTTTTCATACCACAAAATAATAAGAAATTAGTCAATAGAGGAAACCTGCGTCCAGCTGTGGACGTCGTACGACTGAAATGATGTTAAATGGTGATGAATCATGCCTTAGTTCCGAAATGTTTACTTAAAACGATCTTGTTATTCAACCTAAACCATGGAAACAGAAGTGCGATCTTGTTATTTTCTGACTCGAAAAGATATAAATACATAAACAGAGATTAGGCACCAGCCGTATGGGCAGTTAATCAACGTAAGTATGTAATCACTTTGGGAAACGATAACAAATCCCGCGGGAATCAGTTAAAATATCGGAAGTAGCTTCAACCAATGAAGAACTCTACGTACATATGATGCGGAGGTTTGCACAATAAATGTTTTGAGACTTATATTTGTTATAATCCTTAACATTGTAGATGAATTAATTGTATTTATTAAACAAAATAAAAAATACCTTAAATTATACTATTTACAAAATGTATAAAAAAAACTTAGTCTAAAAAACCGTCAGAGGAGGGATATGTAATTATAATACATATTAGATTGTAATCTTTGGAGTATTTCTATGTTTGAATTGGCTGCCGTGCCCCAAAGCTGTATACCGTATGTCCAGATCGGCATTATGATGCATTTATATATTCTAATTTATATATTTTGGTAGCGATGATAGCTCAGTGGTTAGCGCGGTAGGTTCGCATGCCGAAGGGCGTGGGTTCAAACCCCAACAATGAGCTTGAGCTGCCGGTGAAGGAAAACATCGTGAGGAAACCATAGCAAGGTGGTAGGGTACTTTCTAGTACTCGGCTGGCTAGCTACCACCCTCAAGTTGAAAATCTGCCGCCAAGCATCTAACGGTGTGTTCCGGCAGCCTCACTTGAGAGCCAGTTCCATTCCAGGCTAGGTGTGCTTTACCATCTTCGACCACACCTTCACTTAACATCAGGTGAGCTGTGGTCAAACAACTAGCCTGTCAACCATTAAAAAAAAAAAGCTTATTTTCCAGTGAGAGCTTTGACTTTTTTGACATTAGTGTTTTCTGAGTTGTAGGCTCAGTGCTTTTCGCCTGGTAAATATATGTTTCCTCCAGGTAATTCGGCGGGTTAGGTATATGTAGAGACTAAATTGAAATGGGTTGCATCGATTATTGGCCTAAAAGATTATGAGCAGGCTGACTTCCTAGAATAAAAAGCAGTTCTTGTGTTCTTGAGGGAACTTATTACAATATAATATGTAGCGATGATAGCTCAGTGGTTAGCGCGGTCAGTTCACATGCCGAAGGGCGTGTGTTCAACCCCCAGCAATGAGCTTGGGGTGAACTGAACGTCGCGAGGAAACCATAGCGTGGTAGGGTTCTTTCTAGAGTTCGACTGGCTAGCTACCACCCTCAAGTTGAAAAATCTGCCGCCAAGCGTCAAACGGTGTGTTTCAACAGCCTCACGTTCCATTCCACGCTAGATGTCTTTACTTTTAATATTATTATTTAATTAGATTAATTCATATTCATTTTAATTAGATGTTATTAATTTCTTCAGATATTCAGAAGTATATCGAATAGATGAAATATTTAAAATTATATTTAAATTAATTTGAATCCTCGCAACTGTTGTAACCAAAACTACTTTCAACACACTACTACTTTACTTTTACTTTTATGCACTAAAACATATCTCATGAATACTCAAAATGAGCTTCCGCAAAATAACGCCTGAATCAATCAACTATATTATCTGTTTATACCATCTTCGACTATACAATCACTTAACAAACAAGCTGAGGGCAAACAATCTGTCCACCATGAAAACCTATCTATCTATCTTCCGTAAAGTCGTAACTTGTCCCAATTTACTTTGACAAAGTTTTCATGAGATTCCCGTTCTCTCAAACACGGCGGCTTCAACAGTATCGGTGACCCGCCAAACTAAACAGCCGTGTGTTGACATATTCTTGTTTTTCTTAGTCATTGTTAGTATTTATTTTGGAACTCGCCACAAAGCTGCGGTTTAAATGCGTTTTAGATGTTAAAATAAAGATGAGGTTGCACTGGAACGCGTTGAGTAGCGATTGCTTTACATTTTTATGTAAAAGTTGTGAGAACAAGACGCTTTTTTGATAAATAAGAAAGAAAGAAAGAAAAACATTAATTTTTCCCCTTACAATACACTAGACACAACAACAGATAAGTACAAACAAGACACACAAATAAAAAGATACAGATAAATAAATAAAAAATAAAATCGTTGGACATTACACACAGCGCTATCTGACTCCAAACTAAGCAAAGCTTGTACAATGGCAGTCAGATAACTGATAGAATACTTAAATACTTGAATACCTTCTCAAGAATAAATGGAATAATTGAAAGAAAAGACTTCCAATAAAAAAACCGCGACCAAAGCGTCCCTCGTACATGGTCAACGTTCTTCATGTGCACACTAAGCACTTAAAATCCACATTCTTTATTCGTACAGCGAGAATGTGGTTCACGCAAAGTACAATGTAACAGTCCGGTGACGCTGTAGAGGCCATCTGCGGCCAACAGCACTAGTCATTAAAAAAAAAAAGCAAAGTACAATATGGGTCTCTTCAAATCAAAAGTAAACAGGTTATTTCTAGGTAAGCGTATTCCATCCTAGACCATAACGTTGCTTAACATCAGGCAGGATATGGTCAAACGCGAATCTATTTCGTATAAAAAAAACAACGATTTCATGTCTTATCGACATTACACCCAACCCACTGGAGCTACTATGGCAGCGGCCCAGAGCCTCGCTCCGGCACTTCAAGGAGCTGGGTTGGCTCGGATAGACACTGGTAGGGGGAAATGCACAATACACCCCAAGCGGGACGTCGGTGCAGGACTTATCGGCCCCACTTCGAATAAGAATAATGAGAGAATATCTTATCGCTTCGACACATCTTCGCATCGCATCTCGCCCCAGTGTAACAATGTCTTTAACTCACACGAAAAAATGTTTTCTTTGTGGAATTCAGGTGCCGTTTGATGGATGTTATTTTGATTTGAATAGTAAACGTCCAGGCGTGTGTATGGTGCCAATTTATAACTGTGTTACATTTTAAAATATATTTCCCTTTACTAAATGTTGAAATATTTTTCAACGTTACAGCGGACAAATTATTCACGTTATTAATCTGAAAGTTTGTTGGAATTTTACAATTGTTTTTTTTTGTTTTTACTCTTTATTATATTACGCAATTATTTATGTATCAAGGTACATCATTATTTAACGTATTTCCGCATAAAAGTGAACTTTCGCAAAGTAACGCTTGAATCAATCAATTGACTCAATTATGTCTTGCAAATACTAATATTTTAAGATTCAGATTATTTATTCACCTTATAACAAAGTTTCGTTATACTAGGTAAGTCAATTCAATACAGTTGGTTAAATAATAACTAAAAAATAAAATAATTAAAATTATACTATTAGTCAAATAAAATTAAGATGTCAAAAAATATTATGTGGATGTCACATGTGAGTCAATTAATTAATTAATTAATAATAATTTTAGATATAGGTACATTACGAATTACATTAGTCTGTGTCTGGGTGTACTGTATGTATTATAAGTATGTATTTACAAAAAAAAAAGTATTTATGTATTCTATCAGTTATCTGACTCCCATAGTTACAAGCTTTGCTTAGTTTGGGGTCAGATGGCGCTGGGTGTAATGTCCTACGATATTTATTATTATAAAATGCGTTCCGGAGAAAGAAGCTTTTTTCTATTAAATGGTTACCCTGTTAGCACATTTGGTAGTTTATCTACTTCAAGAGCTGTAGGCCGTGGGTAATGGATACTTTGTCTTGCGCTGTAGAGTATTTGTAGTAAAGTAGGCACCGCGTGCGGCGTACCTACTGCCTACAGAGTGCGGCCCGTCCCTGAAGTAGGCGAGCCTAACGCATAACAAACGTGATGTTTATTGTTACACGTCGTGTCTCGAGTATGGTTTATAGCTCGTAACACTGCGCTCGTATATTCAGCTTTAGAGAGGTGACACCTTGACTTTGACGTGAAAATATAGTACCTACCTAATAGCAAAGAAGAAATGTGATTACAATTCGTTCGTGGGACAGATATTTGAGTTACTACAGTTAGTAACTGAGATAGTTATTATTATTTATTTATTTGGATCACCAACACTATACACATCACAACGTTCATAGCGGTCATCAACACAAACAACAGAACTAGATGTCGCAGCAATTGTAAGTGGCGACGACATGCATAAAGTTTATAAATGCACAAAATGTATAAGTTAAGTTAACAATTATTATCTAAAATTAGTAAATGTCAGTTACCTACCTACATAGTTAACGTAGTTGAGTTAATTAATAAATATATATCAAATTTATTTCTAGGTCAAACTAAGTAATTAATATTCAATTAAAATTAAATAAAATTTACATAATGTAAAATCATAATAATTCAAAATAAAACACATACGTATAATCATTCAAGGTGCCAAGAGATCGTTTGAATGAAAGCAAACCATTGGAAAAGATATCGATATTATTAATATTGTTAATACATATAACTACATATTTTTGTGTTGACGTGCCTGAAGTTATAAACATTTATGATCGTCACACAAATGTTTGTCCTGATTGGGAATCGTACCCACGCCCTTCAGATCTTGGAGCAGACATGCCAATAAACCAAGAGGGCTGTCAAAAATCTGCCACCGAGTAGTGGTTAGTGCGGTCGGTTTGCACGCGGTTGGCGTGGGTTCGAATGCCAAAATCCTAGTATGTATCTATCATTTTCTGTTCGCTATATTCTACTCACGAAAACAACCAAGAGAAATCTGAAATGTTGATAAAACTCTAAATGTATCAAACCTTACAAAATATTTTCCTTTCAATGCATTAATTTATTTAGACGTGCTTTTAATTTTCTATATTTAACAACGTAAATTAATATTAGCGTCAGATTCGTGACATCTAATTCTAATCTAGGAACAAGTCGCTCTGCCAGGCACTGATATCAATGTATAGTTCTGACGCACTCCGGTTTGTCACATTACACAAGACTTTGACGTTCAAACGTAGCCCTATCATTATTATTCATAGTTATTTATTTGTGTTCTTATTTTTTTTCATCATCATCATCATCCACAGCCTTCTTTATCCCACTGCTGGGTATAGGCCTCTCTCTTTACATGCCATCTGCCTCGGTCCTGTGCCAATCTGGTCCAGGTTCGACCCGCGACGGTGACGATATCGTCGACCCATCTTGTGGCTGGACGATCGACTTATTTTTTTTACTAACATAAAATACTAGCGGGCGCCTCGCGGTTTCCGCATAGCTCCCATTTCCGTAGGAATACAGGGATAAAAAGTGGTCTATGTCCCCCGAGGATAGCGTAGCTTCCCAACTGTGAAAGAATTTTTGAAATTGGTTCAGTAGTTTCGGAGCCTATTTATTACAAACAATCAAATCTTTCCTCTTTATAATAGTACTAGCGGACGCCTCGCGGTTTCACCAGCGTAGTTCCCGTTCCCGTGAGAATACAGAGATAAAGAGTAGCCTATGTCACCTGGGATAGTGTAGCTTCCCAACGGTGAAAGAATTTTTGAAATCGGTCCAGTAGTTTCGGAGCCTATTCAATGCAAACAAACAATCAAATCTTTCCTATTTACGATATTTATGTTAATTTAATTTTAGATCTCCTTAGTTGGAAGTCGTCTAGGTAGGTACCACCACAGTGCCAGATATTCTGCCGCCAAGCAGTAGTGTGTAAACATTACTGTGGTTTGTGCGAAATTACAGGGCTGTCGAGACAAACCATCTAATGTCTCAGAGTAAAGAGACGTTGTTTCGTAACTCAAAGTTCTGTATATCGCTGCAATGGTCATGGACAAGCATTATCTCTTACCATCAGGAGAGCGTCTCTTTAATCTCATTACTTTTACATTAAAAAAACCACTGAGCTATCATCGCATCAAGATATCCTGATTTAGTTTATTTTCTTACAACATTTACGTCTAGAAAACAATGTTACAATTCGATGTAACTGCTATCTAAGAACGTGAAATGCTTAAAGTAATTTTACTTTGTAAGTTCGTAGCAAACAAACAAGAATAATAATAGTAGTAATTTAAATGTACATTAAACGACACATTACAAAAGGAATGTAACCCTCTCCCGAAGCGTCTGCTTTTCTCTCAGTTTAGCTACAATGTCACTTATTTACTGGGTTATAATTTTACCGCGGCAACTTTATTACAAGGACTGACATTAAAAGTTTTATTTATTTATTTTTAATGTACCTACCATTAGACAAAACAAAGTTGTGGTTCCTTGGAATCTTTTTTAGGGTTCCGTACCCGAAGGGTAAAACGGAACCTTCCGCAGATGCGAGGTACGATATCTGCCGCCAAGCACCTGACGGTATGTTACGGCAGCCTCATTTGAAAGAAGAAAGAAAATAATTTTTATTTTGCAACAAAACAAAAAAAAACAAAAATAACAACAATTACAGACAAACAGTTACAAAATAGGGGCTCACCTCAGCATAATACTGGTCATACTAATTAATATTACCAGCGCTGGTCTTGATTTGAGAGTCAGTACCATTCCAGGCTAGGTGTGCTTTACCATCTTCGACTACACCTTCACTTAACATCAGGTGAGCTGTTGTCAGACAACTAGCATGTCAACCATAAAAAAACACCGTTACGTCATATGACCCGACGTAATCAGCTATAACTTTTAATCTCGACCATCGAAACACCCGAGCGATACGTAAAATAGAAGCAAGAAATCCATGCAATATTCACAAAAGAAAACAAACATGGCGGTATACGTTGCCCATAGGTTTTGTTTGAGGTCTTTGAAATCACAAAGCATAGATTTATTAATATCACCCAGGGTCGCTTTCAATGTATAGAATGACAAATGTATTTGCAGATGTGGCAAAATGATATAACTACGATTTTCCGAGGAAAGCTATCAGTTATGTTGAAGAAAAGCGATGGTGGCCCCCTCACTCAAGTCTAAAGACAAGTTGGTAACAATACAGTCGCAGTCCATTACGGGACAGACGTGGCCATCCCTCTATTGTTTTCTTTGAAAGCGGTACGAAAGGGTCTGTTTACTTTGTGAATATAACTCATTTGTAGATACGGTCTGGGTCGTGGATAGATTCATTTTGTTATTTTAATATTACATATTACTAGTGGGCCGCCCCGGTTTTGCACGGGTTAACAAAACTCGATTAACAAAGTTTTATGTTAAAAAGTTTTAAGTAAATAAAAAAATAAGTTACTCAGTGATCATGTAGCATTCTAATGATGAAAGAATCATTCAGATCGGTCCAGTAGTTTCGGAGCCTATTCAATACAAACAAACAAAAATTAAATCTTTCCTCTTTATAATTAGTGTAGATGACAACTGTAATAGTTAGACAAATGATATTGCGGACTTATTTGTAGTTGTCAATTTGCTCTATAAAACGTCACTTTATTCTATTGTCAATAGTTTTCGCATTGGTTTTCGCTTGGTATTTCTCGACGGGATCTTATCCGGCATGAAGAAGTACGCCAGAGAAGAAGAAGAAAGCAGAATATTTGCTTTAAGAGCTGTAGAGCGTGGGTTTGATTTATGTGAAAATAAACTTTTGTTCTGTTGTTCTGGGTGTTCTGTATCTATTATATTTTGCATTTTAAAAAAAGTATTTAAGTATTCTATCAGTTATCTGGTTCCCATAGTACAAGCTTTGCTTAGTTTGGCGCTGTGTGAAATGTCTTACAATATTTATTTACTTTGTGTCAATCTACATCTACACTAATATCATAAAGAGAAATTCGTATTTTTGGATTTCTGTATGTTTGTAACGAATAAACTCAAAAACTACTGGACCGATTTTACAAATTCTTTCACCATGTTCAATTCTTTATGAAGCGATGATAGCTCAGTGGTTAGCGTGGTAGGTTCGCATGCCGAAGGGAGTGGGTCCAAATTCCAATAATGAGCTTGAGCTGCCGTGTGAAGAAACTATAGCATGGTGGTAGTGTACTTTCTAGTACTCGGCTGGCTAGCTACCACCCTCAAATTGAAAATCTACCGCCAAGCATCTAACGGTGTGTTCCGGCAGCCTCACTTGAGAGCCAGTTCCATTCCACGCTAGGTGTGCTTCACCATCTTCGACCACATCTTCACTTAACATCAGGTGAGCTGTGGTCATACACCTAGCCTGTCAACCATTAAAATAACCATTTCAATGCTACATTATCCCTGAGTAACATAGGCTATATTTAGTAAAGAATTTAATTAAACACATCGACCACATCGTCGCTTACCATTAGGCGAGTTGGTGGTCAAACGCGGACTTATCCGTATTAATAAAAAAAAAAAAAAAATTAAAGTATAAACGTAGGCGGACACGCCCGTGCGAAGCCGGGACGGGCCGCTAGTCATAATACAATTATATTGGTATCAATAATTTAGTAATATACTATTACGCCTCATTACATTCCGTGGACGACTAAAAGTTACGTCGATTTAGGTTAATATCGTTATCAACTAAATCGCTGTAAACTAAACTTTAATCTCGATCGACGACTTAATTCAATAGGATTACGGAGACAAGGCAAGATTAACGGTTAAAGTTATAAACTAGGTTTGTTGTGGTTTAACGTCACAGACTAAAATAGGTCACTTATTCGGCTTTTTACCTGGAGACCGAGGAGTGATGTGACAATTTTTCTTTTAACTGACATATTTCAGTCAAGAAACACTCTAAATCTATGAGCTTTGTAAGCTAATGTAGCTCAGTCTGTTCTCTTTAAGAAACAATCGTCAAAATTAATAAAAGTATTGAGGTTTCTGAGAAAATCTTTAAAAACAATAACTACTCCTCGTGTCGTGTTTTCACTTAAACTAAACCCTCTGAAAATTTTATGTATATAAATACTCCTACGGAATTTTATCTATTTAGTGTGCCTTAGAGATAAAATAAATAAATTTAACATTTAACAATACTTGGTACTGGCAAATGCGCAAACTACGACGCCAATAAATAACAAAGAAGAAAAGACGTCTAAAAGTAATTCCCGTTATGTTGCACGTAGCATACTCATTTTTTTCCTATTTTGTACACTTTTCATAATAAAATAAATCGTTGTAACATTTTAAAATACTTGATACTGGCAAATGCTCAAATTACGACGCCAGAAACAAAGAAGAAAATGATGCTAAAAATAATGTCAGTAATGATAAAATCTAGGTTATGTTTTGATCGATCATAATACGCTTCTAATTATATCAAACATTAAACAAGGCATGTCTGCGCCGACGCACGTGGATGGAATTAGAAATCCCCCCACGATGCGCCTGTCAACACTCAAAGTCAAATTATTTTATATGTACGAGAGACAAACGTAAGACTCTCCTGATGTTATGAGCTTCGTGACCATTGCAGCGGTATTTAGAACTGTTGTCGCCACTTGTATTTGCCGCCTTGCCGAACGCAAAACAATCACTCTATACCGGAAACTACGTGCCAGCTGTTGATGGGTATCACCGTAACGGAAACCGAGGCGCTTTCGCTTCTCTTCGTTCGTGATGGTCCGACTGCTTGCGGTCACTTGGCTCCTAGTCGTCTTCGAGAACACACGTGCCTAAGCTTGGCTGTCTGGTGTTATGAAGTGTGAATTATATATAGGTGTAATATTGTGTCCAAATGTGTGTCTGCCTATATAATTCATAATTCATTTATTTATTTATTTATTTATTTATTTGCGTATATGGGTACAATAGATATTTTAAAAAAGATAACGAGCGCCATATTCTGCCTTGCGGCATGCAAAACTTAAAATGTGTCTTGCATCTAGCAATGAAGGTATATACAGTTGACCCTAACCCGTGTCGCTTTTAGAACTTTGAGTAGCAAACCAAAGTACAAGGAATCGCTTATAAATATTTATATTATTATAACAAATTAGTTTGAATACCAACAGTTGCGATATTTTATGTAGTGACAAGGCAATTTACATATTTTGATTGAGACTGTTTTTAAAAGAGGAAAGATTTGATTGTTTGTATGTTTTGAATAGGGTCCGAAACTACTGGACCGATTTCAAAAATTCTTTCACCTTTGGAAAGCTACACTATCTCCGGGTGACATGGACTACTTTTTATCCCTATATTCCCACGGGAACGGGAACTACGTGGGTGGGCGTCCGATAGTAAAATATAAATTTACAATTAAAAAAACTGACTCTACGACCCTTAGGCCAACTAAACGCACTGCTCCAATGAAACAGCGAGGTTTCGCAGTAAACGAAAATGTCATCGACGTATACAAATTTCTTGATTTTTTTTAAAGCGCTCGATCGATTTCGATAAATTTATTTGGAACCACCTCTGAAGTATGATCTACCAAGCAAAAAAAGAATCATCGAATTCGACTTATTAATTGGCGTAATGATCGCGTAACATAGGTAAATACAAGTATAAACACAGTCGAATTGAGAACCTCCTTCCTTTTTGAGTCGGCTAAAAAGCGGAAACATGAAAATTGCCAGCGACTTATACGTATTGATTACATTATCGCGAGTTGATTTATAAGAATCATTTTTACCCAAAAGGTAAAATGGGACCCTTTTACTAAGACTTCCGTCTGTCACCTGACTGTATCTCATGAACCGCAACAGTTAGACAGTTGAAATTTTCACAGATGATGTATTTCTGTTGCCGCTATAACAGAAAGCACTAAAAAACAGAATAAAATAAATATTTAAGGGGGCTCCCATACAACAACCGTGATTTTTTTGCCGTTTTTATAAATAACGGTACGGAACCCTACGTGCGCGAGTCCGACTCGCACTTGGCCGGTTTTTTTAATGTAAGCCTAGATTAACCTAGATGCTTACCTAATTATGTTTAGGCCGAACCGGCACTGTGCCAAGAAAATATTGTCATCGATAATTTCAAGGCTAGGGAAACCCCTAACGCATAAGTGTGACTTTTCACATCATACACACATAAACCCTTATTATATATACATACATAAAACAAGGCGCACACATCTTTACGCACCATGACACACCCACACACACACCTATAAAATTCTTTGTTATTTTTCTCACTCACATAAATACGTATAGCACACATGTAAATATGTAAATAAACACGCGAAGGATCTTTGTGACGTGATGTGGCAGTTTAAGAGCCAGTTACTACTACGTCGATAATATTTTTGTTGCATGCAGAATATGAATGTACCGAAGGACCACTTAGCACAAGCTATTTTTTATTACCTACTAGCTTCGCCCCACGGTGTTTCACGCTCCATTTTTTTATAATGCTTGACAGGCTAGGTGTTTGACCACAGCTCACCTGATGTTAAGTGACGATGTGGTCGAAGATGGTAAAGCACATCTAGCCTGGAATGGAACTGACTCTCAAGTGAGGCTGCCGGAACACACCGTTAAGTGCTTGGCGGTAGATTTTCAACTTGAGGGTGGTAGCTAGCCAGCTGAGTACTAGAAAGTACCCTACCACCATGCTATGGTTTCCTCACGATGTTTTCCATCACCGGCAAAGAGCCGAAAATTGGAATGCGTGGCGTGTCTTGGGAGCGGTCTATGCCCAGCAGCTTGATCTTACTTTTAAGAGACCTTGTTTTATGATTTTGACGATTGATGCAGTAATTAAAATTATTTTATTGACATAAGTTATAATTATTATGATTTTGATTATTTTTTAATTTTATTTTTAAACATGAATAAAACATTTGCGTTCATCAATAAAATTTGCAAGGTGCGGTCAAACACCTAGCCTGTCGCCAAAAAAGAAATTGCACTTCAAGCAGCCTATGCTAACCACAAGATGCTAAAGGCCGACAAAGTTAAATTTCAACGATCCATTTGGTTGCCACTTGAACATCTGTAGCTTTTCTAATCCCACGATATAGGTCACGCATTCCAGCGGTTACGGATATCGGTTCCGGAACTGTTACGGTTACGGATTATTATTTAATACGTGAAGAGAGACGATTGTTCGCTCGTCAACTAGCAGCTATTTTTAATCCGTAGGCCAAGGATGAACTGAAGCTCGACTTTTGAACTGTATACTTTTTTGCGTACTAATAAAATATTTAAAGATAACTCAGTCGAAAATTTATGAGTATATCAAAACCCGAACCCCTGTCTAACGTTGTGACTTGCATTTTAATATTATTTCCATTGTGCACGCTGACTATCATTATTTCTATGCCAGCTAGGTGTTTGACCAGGTGTTTGATGTTTAAGGTATATATCTTGGATTCACTTGGTGGTAGAACTCCTTAGCAGGAGGTCATCTAGGTAGGTACCACCGCAGTACCAGTTATTCTGCCGCTAAGTAGTAGTGTGTAAACATTACTGTGTTCCGGTTCGAAGGGTAGTAGCTAGCGAAATTACTGGGCTGTTAAGACAAACCATCGAAAGTCTCAAAGTAATGAGCGCCAAAGCAATGATGCCCTGGACTTTGTTTTGTTTAAAAAAACTAGTTTATTTCCGCTTAACAGTCGTTCCAGTTCCAACAGTGATGAGGACTTAAATTAAACTAAACTAAACTAATTTGACACAGCTTATTAATTAAAAAACCTAATCTTACTTAAAATTTAGAACTAATTTGGCATAAGCTTAAAAATATATTTTGACCAAAATTTAATTAAAATAACAAAAAATCTAATAAAAATAACCATAAGTCTTAAAATCCTTCTCTCTGCAGTAACCACTTGCCGACGCGTGTTTCGCCTCTACACGAGGCATCCTCAGGACGTGTTGATTCTTCGAGCGCTTGGTCGAGACTGAGTGACCAGACCAATTTTACCTGATTTTATTTTTGACCAGATATTTTTTTTTTAATTTTAAAGCGCTGATTTGCTTCCGTAACTTAAGTTATTATTAAAACAAAATAAGTACATTAAGATATTATCTACACTAATATTAAAACGAAAGATTTGTATTTTTGTATGTTTGTAACGAATAAACTCTTTTTTTTTATACCAAATAAGCTTACGTTTGTCCGCCATCTCACTTGATGTTATTTATGATACGGTCTAAGATGGAGCACGCTTGCCTAGAAGATACCGATTTACTCTCGACTTGAAGACACCCAGATTATATCCATCGGGGAAACTCAAAAACTACTGGACCAATTTCAAAAATTCTATTACCGTTGGGAAGCTACGCTATCCCCGGATAACATAGGCTACTTTATATCCCTGTATTCCCACGGGAATGGGAACTGCGCGGGTGAAACCGTGAGGCGTCCGCTAGTTAATAATAAATACATAAACTTTTTCTCAATTTTTAGCTTTCTATGATTTCTAAACTTAATAATTTTTCATTAAGTTTACAATAGCTTTGTTTCTAAAATACTTACGAAATATTTGATACCTCATCTCTAACTTCCGACTTTTTACGCCGACGCGTAAATCAGCCACGCGTACGATCGACGCGTTAACGCGTAAAAAATTTAATAGACATCCGGATATTGTGCATGTGGTATTGTTTCGGAACTTAGCTTGTGAGATTTGGAGATATACTTTAAAATATTTTTTTTTTACTGGTTGACAGGCTAGGTGTTTCACCACAGCTCACCTGATGTTAAGTGAAGGTGTGATCGAAGATGGTAAAGCACACCTAGCCTGGAATGGAACTGGCTCTCAAGTGAGGCTGCCGGAACACATCGTTAGATGCTTGGCGGCAGATTTTCAACTTGAGGGTGGTAGCTAGCCAGCCGAGTACTAGAAAGTACCCTACCACCATGCTATGGTATCCTCACGATATTTTCCTTCACCGGCTCAAGCTCATTATTGGGGTTTGAACCCACGCCCTTCGGCGTGCGAACCTACCGCGCTAACCACTGGGCTATCATCTAGTGACTTATAACATTGGTGTTATGAATAAAATATTTGTATTTTGTATTTGTATTTATGTTATGAAAAATATGAAACAAATGAGTTACAATTGAGAGAAGAACGAAATGCGCGGACCACGTTATGTACTTAGTACATTTATATAGGTACCCTGTACTCTGCACATGTTTTTTACATAGAGAAAACATACCGAGAAACGCCGTCGCTAACAGTGCATTCCGCCACGTAAGCTTACTAGCAAACTTAGTAGGTATACCTATCTGATGTCTATGGAGTCTATTTAAAGCATATTTTTACAAAGCACGGTCCAACAAATACACAAACATTAGCATAACAAAGCGCGAAACCAGGCTATTTATCACTTTCTAAATATAGACACGAGATTGTACAGTCAGCATAATAGGCTAAGAAATAATATTTTCAGCAATTCATTGTCAACACTCTTTCTTCGCAAATATAAGATGCTAGTATTTTCTGATCGAAGGTAAATTCTTGTAGGTAAATGTGAAGCGTCTCTTCCTAATGATGGTAAGCTTAACATTGCTCCAACCTAAAGGGATGTGGGTACACTTTTTAATGTTATCATATATGAATCTAAATAAATAATGTTTATAAACCTTAAAATGTTGACTATGAAAACATCTAAGCAAAAAAACTTTTTAGTCTCCTTGGACTCATCTGGGGGCACAACAGTGCCCCCGCCAAGTCGAAAAAAAAAGCGACATGGCCGTACCATCCGTTTCTCGAAGCAGTTCATACCATTTTCGATCCCCTATAAATTCGTTGTGGATAAAACTAGAAGCCTGCATTTTCATTACTTTAACGTAAAGAAAATCTTCTCAATCTGTTCAGGCGTTTAAAAGTTATGGTTGAATAAAGAAACTTACATACATACATGCACACATAGATAATATACATACATAAACCAAGACTAATTTTTGGGCAGTCGTGTAAAAATATAAAAGATTGAAAGATGAGATTTGCTCTAAACAGAAAATCATAAAATATTATATACAAACTACAGGTACAATAAAATTACTTTTATAAAGAATTAGCTGCGCCCCGCGGTGTTACCCGCTACATGTTTCGGCATAAAAAGTCTCAGCTACCTTCAGACCAAATTTCATCCAATTCCGTTCAGTAGTTTAATGCGTGAAAGAGTAACAAACATACGTACAAACTTTTGCATATATATAACATTAGTAGGATTTTGTTAATACTTTAAAAATGGTTAACAATATTGTAATATCTATTTTTGTTAACTTTTTGTTGTCTTTGTTGCTGGCGGTACATAGCTAACCTAAATCTCCCTCTAATAAAAATTTAAGGGCCAAGCCACGTAACATTACCCTTATTTTTCTCTTAAAGCTGTCTTCTTGAAAGTTTGCAGTTAACTTACACGATTTTTCATTTTAAATACCCACTTATTTATACTTATGCAATATAAGTATAAACAATGAACATAAAGTTGACATTTAATTAATGGTTCTGTAAAACTGAGAAACATCTTATGTAATGGCAATCTAAAATAATAAATCTTTAATATTCAAAATCTATTTATAAAAAAAAAAGGAAAAGAGGAAAGATTCGATTGTAATAAATAGGCTCCGAAACCGATTTCAAAAGTTCTTTCGCCGTTGGGAAGCCGGAAGCTACGCTATCCCGGGTGACATAGGCTACTTTTTATCCCTGTATTTCTACGGGACCGGGAACTACGCGTGTGAAACCGCGAGGCATCCGCTAGTACTATTATAAAGAGGAAAGATTTGATTGTTTGTAGTAAATAGGCTCCAAAACTACTAGACCACTTTCAAAAATTCTTTCACCGTTGGGAAGCTACGCTATCCTCGGGTGACATAGGCTATTTTTTATCCCTGTATTCCTACGGGACCGGGAACTACGCGTGTGAAATCGCGAGGCGTCCGCTAGTCTGATAGTAAAATAGCGCTAATAATGCTTTACAATACGTTTTGTACCAACCTTCAAGCAGATCGTTTGGTTATCTTATCGAAGGTACCAACATACGAACAATAACTCCAGCTGTTCCGTGGAACACGCGCGTTAAATCTGTCGATAACTGTCAATTTAGATTTAAATTCGGAACGAACGGCCGTTATTTTTGCGCGGGAATATGGAATCGTTATTTTTAACGATCGAACATCGGAAATCGTGGAGAAGGTTATGTTTAATTTTTGTAAGAATTATTACTTTTACCGTTTTATGTTGTAGGCATAATAAATTAGCGCAATTAGTACTATGGGACAGCCAGAAACTCCATAAAAGCGACATCACTACACTAAATTTTGAATCTACCTTCATAGTACAAATGTAGTCGTCGTCGTTATAAAAACCATACTGTATGTAATGAGTTTTCATTTGGTTATAGATCTCTTTTTTTTTTAATGTAAGAAGTAATGAGACGAACGAGACGCTCTCCTGATGGTAAGAGATAACGCCTATCCATGACCATTACCGCGATACACAGAACTTTGAGTAACAAAACAAAGTCCAGGGCATCACTGCTTTGGCGCTCATTACTTTGAGACTTTCGATGGTTAGTCTTAAAAGCCCAGCTAATTTCGCTAGCTGCAGTACCCTTCGAACCGGAACACTGTAATGTTTTTTAACTGTTTAGCGGCAGAATAACTGGTATTGCGGTGATACCTACCTAGACGACCTCCTGCTAAGGAGTTCTACCACCAAGTAGTTACTCGCTCACCATTAGTATGAGGTCGTATAAGTAGTTACCACCGAAGCACCAGATATTATACCGCCAAGCAGTAGTGTGTAAAAATTACCGTGTTCCGGTTTAAAGGGTAAGTGAAAATATAAATATTGGGACTGACCTTTGAATGTCTCAAAGTAATAAGCGTCAAAGCGATGCCCAGTACTTTGACTATTTATTGCGATTCCTGTTAGGCACTCAGGAAATAGCTATGCAACCATATATCGTATATCAACGCAATAAGGTTAGCAATCGCGTAGCTTATTATTTATTTTTTTTGGTAGGACTATACACACAGCTCCATCTGGCCCCAAACTAAGCAGAGCTTGTGTGATGGAAGTCAGATAACTGATAGAATACATAAATACTTTTTTTGTTGTAAATACATACTTATAATACATACAGAACACCCAGACACAGAACAAACATTTGTTTATTCATAAAATAAATTTTCATGAGCGCTTAACAGATAAGAAGCTCAGAGTTCAGGGCAGGACTTTGTTTTATTACTGAAAGTTCTGTGTATCGCTGCAATGGTCATGGACAGGCGTTATCTCTTACCACCAAGAGAGGGTTACGTTCATCTCATTACTTTTACACAAAAAAAAACATTGTGATACAATTATTCAGCAAGAGTTCAGGTTGCAGAGTGGGAATACTAATTAGCCGCTCATCACGCTAATGGACGTCAAACGCCCACTACCTTACAACTGACAATGTAAGTAATTAACTCTACACAGCTGAACATAGACTTTTCTTCATACGAGTAGAAAAACGATGCCCTGCAGTCTTTTTTGTAGCGATGATAGCTCAGTGGTTAGCGCGGTTAGTGTACTCGCCGAAGAGAGTGGGTTCAAGCCTCAAAAAAAAAGCTTGAGCTGGCGGTGAAGGTAAACACCGTGGGGAAACCATAACATGGTGATAGGGTATTTTTAACAGACTCAAAATAAGAGGTGGTTATGTTATGGTACACGAAAATTCCGCCAAATGTTGAATCGATTTTGATGATTCTTTTTTTTGCTTGGTAGAACATACTTCAAAGGTGGAGCACCTTTGAAGTATATAAGTTTTAACGAAATCAATCGAGCGGTTTTTAAAAAACAAAAATCTATCGATTATATTTTCGTTTACTCCGAAACCTCGTTTCATTGGAACAGGGCGTTTAGTTGGCCTAGGGGTCATGGAGCCGGTTTTTTTAAATTGTAAATTTGTATATTATCTTGTACTCGGCTGAGTAGCTACCACTCTCAAGCTGAAAATCTGCCAAGAAGCCATATTTGAGAGACGGTTCCATTACAGTCTAGGTGCAAAAAAAAAATTGCAAAAGTTACACCTTGACCTTGATAAAATTTTTCGCAAATTTTTCAGAGTTGCGTCTGTAATGTTGAGTATAACGACGATCATTCGGCTTAGTACACCCTAAGCTTATAACACTGTTTAACGATTACATTTCGCCATGGTTTATTACGCGATGCTTTTGCAACTTAACGTCAACAATACAAAGTATTAGCTTTAATATCTAAAAGTAGAACCATCCTCGTACGCTGTCATAAAATCGCTCTGTCTCATAAAATAACACTAACAGTATAGTGTGATAAAACACCGCCATAACCTGTAGTACCGTAATACTGTTAGAAATTACGTACCAAACTAACAATATTTATTTAACACTAGTCTACCCACCTCCATTCAACTCAACAGAACTCTACCCACTATCAATCAATTTAACACAACTAAACCTCAACAATCACTTAATTCGACAGCCCTGTTGGTTCATTGGTAGTGTGTCTGCTTCGAGAGCTGAAGGGCGTGGGTTCGATTCCCACTCAGGACTAACATTTGTGTGACTAACATCGATGTTTGTTCTGTGGCTGGGTGTACTGTATGTATTATAAGTATGTATTTACAAAAAAAAAAAAAATGTAAGTATTCTATCAGTTATCTGTCTTCCATAGCACAAGCTCTGCTTAGTTTGGGGTCAGATGGCGCTGTGTGTAATGTCCTATGAAAATAAAAATAAATAAAAACTTAATTCACAACTCACAATTAAACATAAAACTACACCAAAGTGGTGAAGGGAAGGAAAACACCAGTAGCACCGACTCTTCACTGCTCAATCACTGCTAAAACACCCATCCTAAATGTAAAAAAAAAAAAAACTAACAATATTAGTACAGAAACACGGTTTTAGTACTCAGCTGGCTAGCTACCAGTCATGTTGAAAATCTGGCGCCAAAGCACCTAACGGTGTGTTCTAGGCCAGTTACGTGTACGTTTTTTTTTAAAGAAACGTACACGTTAGATGCTTGGCGGCAGATTTTCAACTTGAGGGTGGTAGCTAGCCAGCCGAGTACTAGAAAGCACCCTACCACCATGCTATGGTTTCCTCACGATGTTTTCCTTCACCGGCAGCTCAAGCTGATTGTTGGGGTTTGAACCCACGCCCTTCGGCATGCGAATCGACCGCGCTAACGACTCGGCTATCGTCGCTACAAAAATTAAAACGTACGCTACGTAAATTATTTGTACGTAATATAACATAGGTAAATATGCATTTCTAAAAACTTTTTTGTATTTTGTAAAACCTTTTATATGATAAGAAACGAGACTTTCCTAATGGTAGAAGATGATTTGCCCTCGACCTTTGTAGATAAGACTTTACTTGGTGGTAGATCTCCTTAGCAAGAGGTGATCTAGGTAGGTACCACCGCAGTACCAGATATACTGCAGCCAAGCATTTTTTTTTCAGTTTTTGTAGGATTATACACACAGCGCCATCTGGCCCCAACTGATAGAATACATAAATACTTTTTTTTTTAGCATTAGTTTGTAAGTATTTTTTTAATCCAGTTTGAAGAGTAATGCAGCTAGAGAAATTACATTAAGGGCTGTCGAGACTATCAAAGTCTATCAAGTCCCTTAATGTAATTTCTGTAAATTCACAAATTAATGAAAGCCAAAGCAGCGGTGATCTGAGCTTTGTTTTTTTTACTCAAAGTTCTGTGTATCGCTGCAATGGGCATAGACATGCGTTATCTCTTACCATCTGGACAATGTCTCGTTCGTCTCATTACTTTAACATAAAAATCCCACTAGTATTACAAATGTGAAAGTTTGGATGGATGGATGTTTGTTACTCTTTCACGCAAAAACTACTGAACGGATTTGGATGAAATTTGGTATGGACGTAGCTGAGACCCTGGGTTAACACATAGGCTTGATTTTATCCCGAAAACATGTAGCGGGTAACACAGTGGGGCGCAACTAGTACTACATGTAAAAAACTTTAAAGTTTAAAAATGCTATTTGAATTTTAATCAGATAGAAAAAAATACATAACAATGGTTTTACATCCAAAGGGCGCTGTTAGTAGGTACTAACATCCATAGTCAGCGATATCTTCTTCAGTTTGAGATAATGGCACTCGAGTTCAGGCGAGTAAGCACTTTGTAAGGTTGGTTTACATAGGCTTAGTGGCTTGATCGAGTGCTGCCCTAGTTTGTCAAGTGTAGACAACACTTACTTTATGAGTAAATACTTTGATGAAACGGAAGAACGTTTTAAAAAGAATCAAAGCTAAAATATATTGAAAAGATGTTATTTATTACATGACTGCCGAAAAAAGAAAGATAATGTTTTCAGAGTTCATGTCGGTAGGTGTGTATGGGAGTTTCTTTATTCCACCATAACTTTTTAATGTTTGAACTGATTTGGATGTTTGGGATATTGTTAGAATCCTTACATGATACTCGGGATGACATAATAGTGGATAAATTAAAAAAATATATTAATGTACATTTACGTTTTTTTTTCTTAAGGTGGTTCGATTTCCATACAAACAAATTTTTTCCATTTATGTACAAATGGACCATAATTTTACAGTGAAATCACAGCTACTGGCATTTATTTTGGTCTTTATTTCTAGTAAATCACAATTGCTTGAATAAAACAGTACATTATTAGCATAAAATAAAATTTTTGACTGATTTATGAATTTATGATTTTTTAATAATACAGTGGATTATGCTAGTAATCTAGTGTTTTATTCAAGTAATTGTGATTTACCGCAAATAAAGACCAAAATAAATGCCAGTAGCTGTAATTTCACTGTGAAATTATGCTCCATTTGTCCATAAATGGTAAAAAATGTTTTTATGGAAATCGAACCACCTTAATTATACGAATTGCTTGCCACATACGAATTAAAAAACAACTTTTCACACGCTGTGGCTTTTTATGATAGGTTTATAACATCAATGGCATAGCAGATAGATATAATACAAATTAAAAATTTTATATGGGATGAGTGATAAAGTTGGAGCAAAACAAGTCCACAATGGGTTCCACGGGGGCTGATTTGGCCAATATCTGAGCTGTGTTGCAGCCAGAATCCAGCGCTTAGACACGTACTACCTTCGTCTCACTGTTCAAAACTTATCCAGTTTTCAAATAAGTAACTCGCCCAATTCGCTGCACACTTCTAAACAAGGCATTACGAAGGTCGAAGTGGACACTTTTTGCCACAAAAGTGCTGAGTATCTCTACAATGATTCAATGACGTTTTTATCGTGAAACGAGATGAATGAAACCTTTTGCGTATAGTTATAGAACATGTATTTACTCTACATCAACGCAGCTACCACTGATATTGAGATACATTATGTTTTGTAATGTTGTAGATAAATTCAACATGATATGACAGCTTATATCTATACTATTATAAAGAGGAAAGATTTGATTGGTTTGTATTGAATAGGCTCCGAAACTACTGAACCGATTTTCATGAAATTTCTATGGGATCAATCTGAAAGTATATCATTTCAAATGAAAAAAGACTGTTTTAAATCGGTTCATACGTCGTCATTTCATCGTTCAAAAATTAATTGAGCCGAATTGAGAACCTTCCTGTTTTTGAAGTCGGTTCAAAAAAAAGTATTACAATTGCCTATATCATCACTAAAAAGACAGCAGCCATTCTAGTAAAGCCAATTCGGCCGCCAATCGAGACTTAACGACTTCCAGATTTCCAGATCAGATACTAGGCTTTTTTATGTTTCCCTGACGCACATAATTCTAAAACTACTGCAATTTCTAATTGAGTTGGTTATACACTGCAGAATCGCGGCCAGACGAAACGCCTTCAACTCGACCTTGTTAAGCGGTTTGCACACTCGCTTAGTCTCAATTACATTTTAAAATTAAACAACACGCCTACTTCCTTCCTTAGGAATTAATCTTATATCTGCACTCGAAAGGAGGTTGAAAGCCCACCGTCGTAACACAAACTCATATTTTGAAAGACATCTCAGTTGTTCTGCATGATGTAACAACGGCCCAATTGATTTGAATCAAATTTTGAATGGAAATTGTTTTTTTTTTGTTTTTCAAAGTTCTGTATTTATAAGAAATAAATATACAAACTAAACACAGTCTAAGATTTGCACATAACAGTTCAATGTTATGACAAAGTCAGGCTAATGCCACCTCCTTTTTTGAACTGAATAGAAAGTCATTGACTTAATAATATTTATCGATAAAAATGTATCAATAACAAGACACAATCAAAATAATAGTAGCAATTAAAGATGCCTAAAATTATTCTATATCTTTAGTTATACTATGGAGCTAGGACATTTATTAAACAAAATAAAAAATACCCTAAATTATACTATTTACAAAATGTATACAAAAAACTTAGTCTAAAAAACCGTCAGAGGAGGGATATGTGGCCAGAATGCTGGCAGCATTGCCACGCTGGATGGCAATGCTTAGCTTTTGACCAAAGTAGATACCAGCATTCTGGTCACCTGAAGCCTCCTCTAGACGTTTGGCCAGGTCCCGATACAGTTCGAGAGCGGCCGGCCCCCACGGACCTAAAGTTTAATAAGTTTGCCTAAAATTGCTTTTGTAAGAACAATGTATGAAAATTGCCCTACTTTAATAAAATTATGTCTGACAACGGCATAATCTAGTAAAAGTGTCAACTGACAACTTGTATCATTGTCAGGTTTTATTTATTTTCTTTACATTAATCAAACCAGCGCCTTTTGTTTTCTAGTCTGGGCTAATTAGTGGTCATGCTTTTGTTGTTGAATGAAATGCGCCATTACGTGGCAGTTTTTAAAATCAGTGTGTCCTTTTAAGATTGCATTAGTTTTTTTTTTAATTACGCGCCAACGCTCCAGGGTCTCCGTTGCTCTTTTTTATTTGTTAATTTAGGCTTGCAAAAGGAGAATAATTAATTACATGTTTATCTTCTTGAATAAGTTCATGTCATAACATAAAACAATATCCTTTTTGAGTAATCAGTTAAAGAAGAAACATAATATCAAGTATTTAGTAAAACAAGCTAAAAATTTAAAAAAAAACTATCTTTAATAACTGAAAAGAGTTTTGAAAACAAACATTTTAAACGTAGTGGCGATAAGGCCACCACTTGTGGCAAGATTATTTTGTTATCTATATTTTTTTCTGTTTTTCGTGTGCACAGTAAAGAGTTTCTATGTGTCTATTTTGGCGCCATAAATTCGCCATTTTGTTTTTTTTAGCAAAAATGTGCCTTGTGACTCTTGTACAATTAAGACAAATGTAACGACGTACTATCATTTATCAAAATCGGTTGAGCCGTTTAGTAATTATGAAGGAATATAGGGACGAACACACATACAGATCAAACACATAACCATCTTTTTTTGGCTTCGGTCAAATAATCAGAAGGTGAATGTCATTTGTCCTTTAAAAAATATAGCTTTATGTTTTCATTGCAATATTTAATTGTAGTCTTAGCAGGTTTTGGCACTGATGGCAGGTTGCCAAGTTCTAGCTTTCCACGGTGCGGAAAACTCAATTAATTTCGTTCAAAAACGTGTTTAGCGAATGCTCTTCTGACACAAATAATAATAAAGGAAAATTGTTTTTGGATTACTCATTATTTGGATTCGGTTAACTGTTAGCAGATTTAAGCTGATCGTTCTGATTTATAAGGAAAGGATTACTAGTTACATTAGATTATATCGTAAATCCAAACCTTTTAAATTTGTGTGTTTTTGAACGTCATACATACCATAATACGTTATACGTACTTTACATTTAAGTGTATTTTATTTTTATTTTCAAAAAAATTTAGGAGGAGCCGGTCTAAGATGGAGCACGCTTTCCTAGAAAAACCTGTTCACTCTGGATTTGAAGACACTCAAATTGTACTTCGCGGGAAAAACAAAACGCCGGCAGAGAGTTCCACATCCTCACTGCACGTAAGAAGAATGTGGAATCGAATTATTTAGTCCGTACGTGGGGAATCCACTCGGGCAGCTAATACCACTGTATGATGAAAGCAGAGTTAAACCGTTTATTCAACTATATTTATGCAATCGAAAGATTTATAAAGAACTGTTATTGCGGCCTTGAACTTTAACTACATACACATACTATCAATACTTAACTCGAAATTAGTTACTAGTTTTTGTTTTGTAGCGATGATAGCTCAGTGGTTAGCGCGGTCGGTTCACACGCCGAAGGGCGTCGGTTCCAACCCCAACAATGATTTTGAGCTACCAGTGAAGGAAAACATCGTAATGTCACCATAGCGTGGTGGTAGTTTATTCAAGTCCCAGTTCCCTCAAGTAAAAATTTGCCACCAAGTATTTAACGAGAGACGCTACTTCCACGCTAACCACTGAGCCACGAACTATATCTAGACGACCTCCTGCTAAAGAGATTTACCACCAAGTAAATGGTAATCAAAGTGATTTATGGTACTTTATTTTGCACCAGAGGTGATACGGTATAGGTACAAATGTCTTATTTAATTTTACTATAGAACTATAAATAAACAAAACAAATAAACTATACCTACTACTATGAAATGAACACGCCGTGGAGATCGCTGCCGCGCGCTAGGGTTCTAAGTACGCTGGCGGCATTGCCCCGTTGTATTGCTAAGCTTAGCCTTTGACGTAGGAAGGCGCCAGCTCTGAGATTCCCCGAAGCGAGGACCAGCCGCTTCGAGATGTCTTTAATAAAAAAAATTGTGTCGGACGACCACGGACCCATTGTTTCCACAGCCAGCCCAACAAACTCATGCACTCTCACTCACGCACGCACATAAACGACGCAAGCTAACACACACACACAAGCCCCACACCCACTTTGATTTTCAACTACGGGGGCTCACCGGAAGACCAGCGCTGGTCATACTTAGTATGACCAGTATTATGCTGAGGTGAGCCCTTATTTTGTAACTGTTTGTCTCCGTTTGTTCGTTTTTGTTTTTTGTGTCTTAAAGTAACAAAATAAAATATTTTTCTTTCTTTCTTTTTTTCATAATGCATACTTAGCATGGAATATTTCCTTGTTTGTTGAGCTGGGCTTGTTCTGCTGCGGTCTCTACACTGCGAGCGGAAATACCGACATGTGACGGTGCCAGAGTATCCACGCAAGTATCGTCCCAGACCAAGGCTCGACCTAGGGACCAACGTGGAACTAACGTGGCACCGTCTGGTTAAGTTAGTAAATAATTAATTTAGTAGCTTAGTAAGTAAATAATTATTTTTGTTGTATGTTCTGTAAATAGAATGCGGTGTGCGAAGACCATTACGCCAACATTCGAGTAATTTCTTCACTCTAGTTTGTTTGCGTGGTTGATGAATTATCATGGAGTCATCTGTTTGTACATGATTTATAGCCAACCTTTATTTTTAGATGTTATTATAGCGCTTCGGGTATATTTAGACCGTGAGGTGTGATTTCGAGATTGACGGGTGTGCGTAACCATACGTACCCAAAGGGTAAAGGGACTATGACTCCGCTGTCTATCGCCAGGCTGTATTACATGAACCGTGATAGTTAGACAGTTGAAAATTTCACAGATGATGTAAAAAAAAATCACGGTTAGCACAGTCGATTTACACGACGAAGGGCGTCGGTTCAAACCCTAACAATGAGCTTGAACTGCGGTGAAAGAAAACATCGGTTACTTAAGGACAGAAAAAGCACTATCTTATAACACGATTTTGCGGTACTTAAGTTTTATATAAATTACCAGCCATTCTTCCTTCTATCCTTACAGATTCGTTTTCGGAAGTTTTATAAGGCGGTAGCCCTAAAAGATAATGGGGCAGAAACAATTCATTATGATTTAGATGCGACCTTCATGATTGTACTAGTATTACAAGAAGTAAAACACAAAATGAATAAAATCAGTAAGCAAATTCGGTTCACAGGTTTACAAAAGCAGGTCACGGAGCACAAAGGCTTGTTACCGAGCGCAGGTTTTGTTCTGACATGTGACACGGGCGTAAGAACCCTAGTGTTACGTAATTCGGGAGAAAAAATACAAAATTCTGTCTGAAAGGTACTGTATACTCTTTGGCGCTTACTTTTAAATAATTTTTTACTTCATTGTAATATCTTGTAGCCATGATAGCTGAGTGGTTAGCGCGGTCGGTTCGCGTGCCGAAGGGCGCGGTTTCAAATTCCAACAATGAGCTAGAGCTGCTGGTGTACTTTCTAGTACTCTGCTGGCACGTACTCTCAAGTTGATAATCTGCCGCCAAACATCTAACATGCTTGGCGGCAGATTTTCAACTTGAGGGTGGTAGCTAGCCAGCAGGGTACTTGAAAGTACCGTACAACAATGCTATGGTATGCACACGATCTTATCCTTCATCGGCAGCTCTACCGCCTATACCACGTTTGTCCTGGGGAATCGAACTATCGCCCTACAGATCTTAGAGCCCACATATCTACTATTAATGAGCCAATAGGGCTATCAGCATAATCATAAGCACGCGGCTTGGCTGATGGTAAGAAATCCACTCATTGTGCTCGTAGCTCGTTACAGATACTGTAATTGAAACTTTACAATAAAGCTTATAAATTTAATATCGATATCATTTGGAATATAACCCCGAGGGAGGACTCGCCGATCAGCACCGGAATCACGTCAATCAACGAGCGTCGAATATTTTATGATTATCATTAGCATCCAGACAAACAGTACAGATGTTTAGCAGTATAGTTACTACAGCGTTTTTTAAAGTTAATTTGCCCCTTTGGACAGGCTAAAGCTATTAAGTCATACTGCCTAACTTAATAGCATACTGTTGTCTTCAGTTTTTGCAATTTATGTCTAACATCTATAGTTGCTGTCAAAGTCCAGTCTTGGCCCAGTCAAGTCAAGTCTAGTCATGCCTTAGTAAAATAGTGGTGACTTTTCTATAAGCCTCGATGGAGTTTTGGCAGGAACACAAGTTATTTTTTACCACATTTAATCACTTTCCCGTACTCACGCTTTTAGTTCGACACTTTATGAGTAAAACAACACTATTTTTATACATAAACATTCGAAAAAACACCAGTTTTGGAAAAAATACAATGGGGCGATACGGCTCTTTCAGTGTTCCCGCCGAAACTCTACTACAAATTTGACAGATTAAATAATGTTACTTTTTTTTCTTTGTTTTGACAACGCAAATAGTGCATTTGCCAGAGTTAACTATTTCCATATTATCAAGTATCTTGTAAAAATTAAAGTAAATAAGTTATATATCCAGAGTTGCTTATGTAACACCTAGGTAAATTGCCTTTTTTTTTGGCTTGCGTATCATGTCGCATGGTGTTAGGCAAAGATCGCTACGATGGAGCAGAAACCGATTCACTGGCGACTTGAAGGCACCCAGACTGTATCTATCAGGGAACACCCACTCGGGAACACAATTCCATTGTTTAGCGGTTCGATTCCATTGTCATCGAACCGTTTATTTCGAGTTTTTGTTTTATTTACCACTAGTTGCGTTGTTACCCGCTTTATGTTTTCGGGATAAAAAGTAGCCTATATGTTAATCCAGGGTCTCAGCTTTCTCCATACCGAATTACATCCAAATCCGTTCTGTAGTTTTTGCGTGAAAGAGTAACAAACATCCTTCCATCCAAACTTTCACGTTTATAACATTAGTGGGATTAGTGTGAACTGGGATGAAACGGTGTCGCGTTTTAGAGCTCTAGGCTGTCCGAAAGTGGAATGGGCAGGGTGGAATTAGGTCATGCTGATTTTAAGTGCACTCTCCAAAGTGTATCCAGTAGGAAACCAAAACCGACAGACAAGTTTGTTTCGATGTACATATTTGAAATAAACGTACCTACCGTAACTGTTATGTAGCAGGGTTATAGATTAGTATCGTTAAACATTCATGTTCATTATTGATTCATGCAAACAGACATTTTGAATACGTAATTAGTTATGTTTTAATAATTTTCGAATAAAATGTGGAACTCTCTTTGTAGTTACTTATATTAAAAATAATCATTTATTATTAATGTCTTTAAGTCACGAGTGAATCGGTTTCTTCTAGGCAAGCGTGCTCCACTATAGACCGCATCTTCGCTTAACATCAGGCGAATTAGCGGTCAAACGCAAGCCTATATGTAATTAAAAAAAAAACAAGTTGCATAAAGTGCATATACCTCTAACACTTTCATACTACGATAAACGTAACTCTAAAAGTTCCATGCTAAAGTTCATAGATCTCAGACAGTTCCATACTACGATAAATTAAACTAAAAAATCCATACCAAAGTTCATAAATCTTTTAACAGTTCCATACTACGATGAAAGAAACTCTAAAAGTTCCATGCTAAAGTGCATAGACCTCTGACAGTTCCATACTGCGATAAATTAAACTAAAAATTCCATACCAAAGCGCATAGGTCTTTCAACAGTTCCATACTAAAGTGCATATATCTTTAACAGTTCCATAGGTACTACAAAACATGAAACTCTAATACTTCCATACCTAAGTGCATAGAGTGTTCTAGAGCGAACACTTGCTTTAACTAACACTAACTATAGAGTATAAGTGCACATGGCGAAAAGCTATGGATGTTCCAGAGATACGTCAGTCTTTAAGCAGCGAGGCATGTCAGGGGTAATTCATTACCCTCATTAACTCAGCGCTCATTACGTATTAATGCTAATCACTTTAACCGTTTTAAACGGGGTGCAGAGGTTTATGTTTTACGACTATTTTGAAGGTTGGATTTTATTTTACAGAGCCATGAATGGGAAATGTAGGCCACGCTGAAGATTTTAGCTGAGCAAGTTTGGTAAAGAGTTTACTTATGAATTTAAGGCCATGTCTGTATTCGAAGAGTATCTAACCTAATTTAGACTTGGTAATGATTACTAAGTCTAAACTAAATTAGACTTAGTAATGATTACTACTCTTTTTTTTTTTTTTTTAATAAGCCATCATAAATTATATGAATAGTTATCGGAATAAGGGTCATTTTTACAAGGTAAGTGTTGTGTGTTTTTTTAAACTTTCGCGACTTATTTCATTTTTATGTTAACTAATTTCTTGAAAATATTTTATGTAAATAATTTCATAGTCAATTTCGACTCGAAATTTGCGGGTCGGGTCGAAATTGGCTAGATACTATTATTCCTGGGAATTAATTAATTAAGAATTCCTTGGAGGAGGCGTTTAAGCGAAGGGGGTCCATATACAATAACTCAAATTTAATATTGCTAATGATTATTGCATAGTTCATATTGTTAATTAATATTATTATTTATAAATCGCAAATGAAAATATGAATTTACTACTATTATTATTGTATGGAATTGAATAAAGCTTTGCTATCATTATATTGTTATTTATCTTTACCATTTAAAGTTATCTCGTTTCCGAGGTATATAATTTTGTGCGCAATCAAAACCCGGTGATAAACATAATTAGTTGTTACTCGGAGCTATTTAGTGGATTACACATTACACAAGTCAACCACAAGAAAATGAGTAGTGTTATAAATACACTAGGTATATAGATCGGTTTTATTTGTCAAAATAATGAGCCCGATAAAAATCTCTGAGATAACGCCTGTACATGACCATTGCAGCGATACACAGAACTTTGAGTAATGAAACAAAGTCCGGGGCATCTCTGTTTTGGCGCTCATTACTTGGAGACATTAGACGGTTACGGCTTGCAATTGCGCTAGCTAATCTTTAAACCGGAACACAGTAATGTTTACACACTACTGCTTAGCGGCAGAATAACTGGTACTGCGGTGGTACCTAGCTAGACGAGCTCCTGCTAAGGAGATCTACCACCAAGTAAAATAACTACATATACCTTGAATATTAATTAATTTTTACTATACAAGGTTATAAGCTTGCAGTGTAAGCCAAAGCGGCTTATTGTGTTATGTGAGTTTAATACTGAAATTACGAACAACAAAATTATACATTTGGGAAAAAATTACGGCCTTTTCTATGAAACAGTTAAATTATTTTTCACAATTTCTGAGTCATGACCATAGTAAAGGTTATTCGTAATTAATTGATACCACAATAAAATTCAATAAGCCCCTTTCGACTTATTACACCGCAAACTTATAGCCCTGTATTAACTAAAATGTATTACAGGAGTAGCCACCATTTAATACCTATTTCTGAACGCTTGTTAGGTATTCCCTTTTCGGCCATTTCAACGTCATAATGTCGCCTACTGAATATTTAATAAAGAAATTCGACCGCCTCTGTGCAACTTCGAGACACTTCGTAAAAGTTCGCGAAAGATCGGGCAAGTAGACGAGCTAAGTGTCGCTTTCATGAGAATTGGCACAATGCACGAACGTGCCATGGCCGAAAAAAAAAGAAAGTGTCATTTTTCCAGTTTTCTTTTTACTTTATTTTTGGCAGGAGTTTTGGCGGGAACGCGGGAAGAGTCGTGTCGCTTCGTTGTATTTTTTTTCAAAACTAGTGTTTTGTCGAGTGTTTATGCATAAAAATGGTGGTGTTTTATTCATAAAGTGCCGAATTACAAGCGCGAGTGTGGGAAAATGATATAATGTGGTGAAACATGAGTTTTCGTGTTGCTTACAAAACTCCATCGAAGCTTTATAGTAAAGTTGCCACTACTTTACTAAAGCATGACTGGCACGAACTGACACGCACTGGACTTGACTAAGACGACTTTGACGATAACCATAGTTAAGATACAGCAGAAATAACACTGAAGACGAGGCAGGTTTTATAGCTTTAGCCTGCCCGAAAGAAAAAAAAAAAATATTTTTGGCATAGCATTTTGTTCATTCTGCTAATACTACTACTAGATATCAATATGAACTCAATTGGGAGAATGACAAAAATTTATGGAACGATAAATATTTGTTCTAAGTCGTGAGTATTCTGTATGTATTTACAAAAATAAATATTTATTCATATCCTATCAGTTATCTGAATCCAAGCTGTGCTTAGTTTGGGGCTAGATGACGCCCCTGATGACGTTGTGTGAAATGTCCTACGATATTTATTTATTTACTACTAGCGGACGCCTCGCGGTTTCACCCGCGTAGTTCCCGTTCCCGTGGGAATACAGGGATAAAAAGTAGCATGCCCCCCGGGGATAATGTAACTTCCCAACGGTAAAAGAATTATTGAAATCAGTGCAGTAGTTTTTAAGTTTATTCGTTACATATAAAAATGCCTGTTCTCTTTATAATATTACTAGCCACCTGTCCCGGCTTCGCACAGGTGGACATTTATTTTTTAATTAAATTCTTGTACTAAATGTAGCCTATTAAAACAAATTTATCCCACGGCAACCATACATTTTGTGTGTGTGCTATTCTAGACTATAATCTATCTCTGCGCCAAATTTCATCCAGACCCGTTCATCCGTTTTGGCGTTTTCCTGACGGTAAGAGATAACGCCTGTCCATGACCATTGCAGCTATACACAGAACTTTGAGTAACAAAACAAAGTCCAGGGCATCGCTGCTTTGGCGCTCATTACTTTAATTTAATTTAATTTTAATTTATTTCATATTTTTACAATGAATTTATTCCAATTTTCCAATTCCAACTTTGAGACTTTCGATGGTTAGTCTCAACAGCCCAGTAATTTCGCTAGCTACAGTACCCTTCAAACCGGAACACAGTAATGTTTACATACTACTGCTTAGCGGCAGAATAACTGGTACTGCTGGTACTACTGGCGTGATTGAGTAACAAACATCCATCCATCCAAACTTTCACATGTATAACATTATAGTAAATAAATAAATATCACAGGACGTTACACACAGCGCCATCTGACCCCAAACTAAGCAGAGCTTGTACTATGGAAGACAGATAACTGATAGAATACTTAAATACTTTTTTTTTTTTTTGTAAATACATACTTATAATACATACAGTACACCCAGACACAGAACAAACATCGATGTTAGTCACACAAATATTAGTCCTGAGTGGGAATCGAACCCACGCCCTTCAGCTCTCGAAGCAGACATACTACCAATGAACCAACAGGGCTGTCAGTAGAATTAGTATAGATAGATTCAGCTGCCACATCGAATTATTTCCCTCGATTTTGTTATCATCATTTTTCTGAATAGCCGCATACAAGATTCTATGCTAAAGCTACATTTACTTTGTTACAAGCAAACCTCAATTTTCATAAATTTCAAAACCATTGCACTGCAGTGTCTATTCATTTACAATGTTATCTACTTACGTCGAGTTTAATCATATAACTTATCTAAGAAACAAAAGTTTTGTGCATTTTGTTATCGACTTTATTGCTTACGAAGTCGAGCTTAGAATATGATGGCAATTTTATTGGAAAAGTTTTAATCGTGCTTATTTGGGTTAGGATCGATATCTTGGTGAGATTTCAGTGTCCTGTTAGCTCATTTGGTAATTGGTTTACATCGTGACCTGAAGGGCGTGTGTTCGATTTCTACTCAGGACTAACAATCGCGTGATAAATTGAATTTATTTAATTTACTGGCCTTATACCACATTCAGTATGTTCCTTATATTTATTTTCTCTTCTTTCCATGCAAAGGTTGTCTGGAAGAAATCGCTCTAGGCGATAAGACCGCCCTTATACATCATGTATCTATTCTATTGTTTTGTTAGATACCTATCTTCTTTTTTTTTATTTTTTTTTTGTCTGTTTCCTATTTGTATTAATTGTGATCTGTGTTTCATTTTTGGAAGTTATATTCTATTCAGTTAGACAACTACATAATTACAAAAAAGTATACAACAAAATGACATGTCAACATAATCTATCTATCTATATTGACTCAATATGACATTCACATAATATTTTTGACACCTTAATTTTATTGGACTAATAGTATAATTTTCATTTATTTATTTTTTAATTATTATTTAACCAACTGTATTGAATTGACTTGCGTAGTATAACGAAACTCTGTTATAAGGTGATTAAATAATCTGAATCTATTATAAAGAGGAAAGATTTGATTGTTTGTTTGTATTGAATAGGCTCTGAAACTACTAGACCGATTTCAAAAATTCTTTCACCGCTACTTTTTATCCTTGTATTCTCACGGGAACGGGAACCACGCGGGTGAAACCGCTAGGCGTCCGCTACTGTTTTATAAGGTGGTTATTTCTATTCGATGTATTTTTTATCTTATGTGCACAATGATTTTGGTAAGGATTGGTGAGGTTGGTAAGGTCTTGACGACTTGGTACACCTAACAATAAGGCCGGCTATCAGCCAGCGTAGCAGCCCTAACTTCAAGGTCTCGTACAGGCACCGGTGTAATTAACTGCCAACACTTATTTAGGGGAAAGCCAACGGCGTCGTGATATTTCTTAACTTTGTCAAAAGCAGTTGTGATGTTTGTATTGTACTAAGGATGAAAGAACGGGTCGAGTTTCCTCTCTATTAATATTGGTATCTAGATAATTGATTGATTCAGGCGTTGCTTTGCGGAAGTAGGAAGTATATATATACATATATATACATGTATTATACTTACATGAAACCTTTAGGCAGTAATGTAACTAGCCTAATTAAAAAATTTAAAATAAAACCGCAACACTTTTTTTTTCTAAAAATTTAGCAAAACAGTAAATTAAAAATAATTTAAAAAGTTACATATAACAAATAAAATAATAATATTACATATATCACTGTAATCATTTTTATTGAAAAAGATAAAATAATGAATTAATATAAATTAAAATTTTGCGTTTGTCACTTGGGACAATATAAGAATTCTAACGATACCTCATTCATTTTTCCGCATCGTCCTCAACCCTTAGAATACAACCCTGATCTAAATGTTTACAATACGAGCAGAAAACTCCATTAAGAACCTCTGAGAAATCCTCAGGGATAGTTCAAAATACTCAGCTTTTACGGTTTTATCTCGAACTATCTACATTTGTAAGAAATTCCGCACCGAGACGTTTCAAGCGGAATTGTTACAACTCCGAATTGTAAATAAAGCGTCGTATTTTTTAGCAGATAAATTTCTAAGTGTTGTTTTCTATGGTATATATGGATAAACTTGCTAAAATAGTATGCACCATTATTTTTTGTAACAAAAATCGACTAATTCAACGATTTATAAATGTACCTAGAAAGGAAATTCAGTAGATACAAATCACGTAAATAATGTTCGAACCACTTTCATATTGTTACATCTGAAGAAATTCTCAGATTTTTTACTAATAGTTGTTAACCATGGACTTAGTACTTTTTAACTTATCGAAACTTGAAAATATCAAAACACTTCACACTGGCAAATGCTCAAAATGCGACGCCAAAATCAAAGAAGAAGAACACGCCTTTTTCAACGGAGGTTGAAAATATATTAAAGTCTAGATTCAGACTTTTGATTTCCTTAAGGCGAAGCTTCTGTAGAGTGGCGCCGTGAAACGTGGTTGCAGCATACCGTGGGGCGATCTAATTAAAGTAATTACTCAATTCCTCCCTCATACGTACAAGTAATGAATGTATCTAGGACGCTTGGGGGGCTGACGTCGGCGGTGCTCAATCACCCAGCTGGCATTTGGATTAAATATGCTAGCGGCTATGTCTTTACACGGAAAAGCGGAGCCTTAATTTATCTAACTTCTTTTTTTCATCATGAGATCAAATTCAAAGACTATAAAAAACTATATAATACAGCCACAGCCCTGTTGGTTCATTGGTAGAACGTCTGCTTCTAGAGCTGAAGGGCGAGGGTTCGATCCCCTCTCAGGACAAACTTTGTGGTATAAACTAATGTTTGTTCTGTGCCCGGGTGTTCTGTATTTATTATAAGTAAGTATTACAAAAAAAAAAATGAAGTTATCAGTTATCTGACTTCCATAGTACAAGCTTTGCTTAGTTTGGAGTGAAATGGAGCTGTGTGTAATGTCCTACGATATTTATATTTTATTTTACTATAAATGAAGATAAAGCGTATATAAGTATACACTGTCTCTCGGTCTATTTCAGAAGGTAACCTGCGAAACTGCTGACATAACCACGTTATTATACCTAGATTTGGAATCTAAATCAAAAATCTAGGCGTGCTGTGACCTTCGTCAACGGTAGGTATTTGAGTTCAGGGCTCAAATAACGCAAAGATAAGATAGATAAAACTATTTATTGTGCACACCACAAACAGAAAAAAAAACCTTTTTTACCCTTTGGGTACGGAACTCTAAAAAGTACAGAGAACAAATGAAACTTATGAACAAGTTATAAGTATAAATATATAAGTTGACTAATGTCGCTCGCTCATTTTAAAAAGAACGTAGACTTTTTTTGAATGTAAAAAGTAATGAGACGAACGAGACGCCCTCCTGATGGTAAGAGATAACGCCTGACCATGACCATCGCAGCTATGTACAGAACTTTGAGTAACAAAACAAAGTCCAGGGTATCGCTGCTTTGGCGCTCATTACTTTGAGACTTTTGATGGTTAGTCTCAACAGCCCAGTAATTTCGCTAGCTGCAATACCCTTCAAACAACAACCAACAAGCTACCGGCTTCCTTGCTTCCTGATAGATATAATCTAGATCTTTTCAAGGTCAGAGTGAATAGGTATCTTCTAGGTCTGCGTGTTTCATCTTCGACCACATCGTCGCTTACCATCGGGCGAGTTGGTGGTCAAACGCGGACTTATCCGTATTAAAAAAAAACCGGTACACAGTAATGTTTACACACTACCGCTTAACGGCAGAATAACTTAATCGTGATTGGCGAACCATGAATAATATTTACTCAAAAACGAATCATTTAAAACATTAAATTAACACTTCTTCACTCATTCGAAACCCTTGAAATATCTTCGGTTTTTTTTTTTCATTTACAGGTTTCTTCAACCGAAACAAATTAACTTGCTCCGGGAACTCTTGAAGAAAACGAACTGAAGGGGAAAATTCGAAATACTGACTGTGATTGAAAACGCGGGAAAATGTAAGGAACCGACGTGGCTTCGTGGCTTATTTCACGTCTTCTACAGGTATCTCCTAATTATTGTTATAAGAGCGAAAATAATAAGATCTTGGCTTCAAGAGACCTTGTTTTATGACTTTGACGATTATTTAAAAATAAGAAATTATTGAATTACTAGTAAGTAATTATTACGTATATCGTCACTCCATCGAGTCTCAGGACGTCCTACGCTACGTTTGCCAAAACGCGGTCTCTACTCTAGAATACGTCTACCCCAGGGGTTATTGGTTCTGCGACAGATATGTCCAGCCCTTCCACTTCAGCTTGCTAATACGCTGAGCTATGTCTATGACTTTAGTTCTCTGGCGAATTACTTCGTTTGGGATACGCCTCAGAGAAATGACAAGCATAGCTCTTTCCGTAACTCGCTGAGCGACTTTTGGACTTACGGACCATTCCCGCTGTGAGTGTCCAGGTTTCGGCTCCGTAGGGTCATGACTAGTAGAACGCACTGATTGAAGACTTTTGTCTTGAGACTAAAGTTCGTAGGACAACTGGCGGTGGATGGAAGCGAAAAGCCGAAGATCGGGCTGAGTGGCGTGTCTTGGGAAAGGCATATGTCCAGCAGTGGACTAATATAGGCTGATGATGATGATGATGAATTATAACGTTTTTGTTTTTATTGGCATTTAATTATATTGACATATTTTTTTTATATGTGACATATTATTTCATTGACATTTTCATTGTATTAACATATGTTATGATTTTGATGTTTTTAAATATGAATGGAAAATTATCTGTAACTTTGGTGTTATTAATAAAAGATTTGTAATTTGTATTTGTATTTTTGATGTTATGTTATGCCTATAAACAAAGACTTAGACTGCATAGAAACCATTTAGCTGCATCACTACTGGACACCAGTGATTTTTTTTTTTTTTTTTTTAGTGATTGACAGGCTAGTTGTTTTACCACAGCTCACCTGATGTTAAGTGAAGGTGTGGTCGAAGATGGTAAAGCACACCTAGCCTGGAATGGAACTGGCTCTCAAGTGAGGCTGCCGGAACACACCGTTAGATGCTTGGCGGCAGATTTTCAACTTGAGGGTGGTAGCTAGCCAGCCGAGTACTAGAAAGTACCCTACCACCATGCTATGGTTTCCTCACGATGTTTTCCTTCACCGGCAGCTCAAGCTCATTATTGGGGTTTGAACCCACGCCCTTCGGCATGCGAACCTACCGCGCTAACCACTGAGCTATCATCGCTACAAAAGTGATTACCTCTTTCGGCTTAAAAGACCGCGACTAGCCACAATCTAGTCGCTGAGTCGCTAACATAATATGAGATGACACATCACAGGATGTGCATATCCCAAAACCAATTAAGATTAAACTCAAAAAATTTGATTATGGCTTCCGGGCTGATTGCAGATGGATAAACAATTATAAAAAAAAAAATTGATGTTAGTCACACAAATGTTACTCCTGAGCGGGAATCGAACCCACGCCCTACAGCTCTTGAAGCAGACATTCTACCAACGAACCAACAGGGCTGTCTGTAATATCTATAGATAGATCCAGAATTACCCAAATCGGTACTGAATTGGAAAAAATTTTACCTCTTCGCAACCGGGTCAAGTTAAAAATTAAAAAAGTAACAAATATAGTTCGGTCTAAACGGAACCAGAATAACCTCCAATTAAGTTAGGGCTGCCCGGGAACTGGGTCAAACGTTTATTGTTCTTACACTCCATACTGAGGCCCGAGATTTGATGTAGCTATAGCATCAAAAAGCGACCGAGTTTCAGATGAACATTTTCTAGCGTTTCCAGTACAGAAAAACATCGTGAAGAAAAAAAACTTCATAAGCGCCGATGGCCAGTTGTGGGATAATATAAATCTTAATAAATAAATACCACAAGACATTACACACAGCGCCATCTGACCCCAAACAAAGCAAAGCTTGTGCTATGTAAGTCAGATAACTGACGTGTTAGAACCGTTTTAGTTTGCAATCATTTGTAGATGGCTCTGTTCAATTCTAACACGCGCAAGCGTTTGTCGCATCGAGGGCAGGAAGCTTTTCGTACTTCGATTGATTTTTTAGTTCTGGATTCTCGATTTACAGTGTCAAGTAGTAGTTTCTTTACGTGGTCTCAGTGCGGGAGTTCTAATCAGACGTAATACTTAAATACTTTTTTTTTTGTAAATACTTACTAATAATACATACAGTACACCCAGACACAGAACGAACATCGATTATGTGCGTGAACTTAGCAGATCATTGTCCAGCAGATCAAAAATAAATGGGAGTTCTCTTCGCATGCAGGTGAGTTCTACAGTTCCTGATACTTTTTGGAAATAGTTCTGGCGATTTTGTCATAAAAATGTCAATTGTCAAAATGATCTGCTAACTTCCCGTACCTAGCAGATCATTTTGCAGCAAATCAAAAACAAAGGTGATTTCTATTCGCATGCAGATGAGTTCTATAGTTCCTGATAATTTTTAGGAATAGTTCTAGCGTTATTGTCAAAAAATGTCATAAAAATGTCAATTATCAAAATGATCTGCCAACTTCCCGTACCTAGCAGATCATTTTGCAGCAAATCAAAAACAAAGGTGATTTCTATTCGCATGCAGATGAGTTCTACAGTTCCTGATACTTTTTAGGAATAGTTCTAGCGTTATTGCCAAAAAAAAGTCAATTGACTAAATGATCTGCCAATACATTATTATCAGAATGTTCAAAAATGAAAAAATAAAAAAAATGTTTGAATAGATTATATAAGCTAGAACTCTTTTGTTTAAAGCAGAAACGTATCAGAACTGCAATGTAGAACACAATTTGAGCCCAGAACTCACGTAAAAGTACCAGCAGATCATACCAGAAAGTCAAAATATCCATAATTTAAGAAAGAATTAAAAAAAAAAATTTAATCGGCTCTTAAAAGCTAGAACTCCGTTGTTTACCGTAGATACGTATAAGAACTGCAATACAGAATACAATTCGAACCCAGAACTCACGTAAAAGTATCAGCAGATCATACCAGAAAGTCAAAATATCCATAATTTAAGAAAGAATTAAAAAAAAATATTTAATCGGCTCTTAAAAGCTAGAACTCCGTTGTTTACCGTAGATGCGTATAAGAACTGCAATATGGAATACAATTCGAGCCCAGAACTCACGTAAAAGTATCAGCAGATCATACCAGAAAGTCAAAACACCCAAGATTTAAGAAAAAATATTTAAGTAACTCTTAAAAGCTAGAACTCCTTTGTTTACCGTAGATACGTATAAGAACTGCAATATGGAATACAATTCGAGCCCCGAACTCACGTAAAAGTATCAGCAGATCATACCAGAAAGTCAAAATACCCAAGATTTAAGAAAAAATTAAAAAAAAAAATTTAAGTAACTCTTAAAAGCTAGAACTCCTTTGTTTACCGTAGATACGTATAAGAACTGCAATATGGAATACAATTCGAGCCCAGAACTCACGTAAAAGTGCCAGCAGATCATACCAGAAAGTCAAAATATCCATAATTTAAGAAAAAATTAAAAAAAAATATTTAATCGGCTCTTAAAAGCTAGAACTCCGTTGTTTACCGTAGATGCGTATAAGAACTGCAATATAGAATACTATTCGAGCCCAGAACTCACGTAAAAGTACCAGCAGATCATACCAGAAAGTCAAAATATCCATAATTTAAGAAAGAATTAAAAAAAAATATTTAATCGACTCTTAAAAGTTAGAACTCCTTTGTTTACCGTAGATACGTATAAGAACTGCAATATGGAATACAATTCGAGCCCAGAAATCACGTAAAAGTATCAGCAGATCATACCAGAAAGTCAAAAACCCAAGATTTAAGAAAAAATTTAAAAAAAATATTTAAGTAACTCTTAAAAGCTAGAACTCCATTGTTTACCGTAGATACGTATAAGAACTGCAATATGGAATACAATTCGAGCCCAGAACTCACGTAAAAGTATCAGCAGATCATACCAGAAAGTCAAAATATCCATAATTTAAGAAAGAATTAAAAAAAAATATTTAATCGGCTCTTAAAAGCTAGAACTCCGTTGTTTACCGTAGATGCGTATAAGAACTGCAATATGGAATACTATTCGAGCCCAGAACTCACGTAAAAGTACCAGCAGATCATACCAGAAAGTCAAAATATCCATAATTTAAGAAAGAATTAAAAAAAAATATTTAATCGACTCTTAAAAGTTAGAACTCCTTTGTTTACCGTAGATACGTATAAAAACTGCAATATGGAATACAATTCGAGCCCAGAACTCACGTAAAAGTATCAGCAGATCATACCAGAAAGTCAAAATACCCAAGATTTAAGAAAAAATTAAAAAAAAATTTTTAAGTAACTCTTAAAAGCTAGAACTCCTTTGTTTACCGTAGATACGTATAAGAACTGCAATATGGAATACAATTCGAGCCCAGAACTCACGTAAAAGTATCAGCAGATCATACCAGAAAGTCAAAAACCCAAGATTTAAGAAAAAATTTAAAAAAAATATTTAAGTAACTCTTAAAAGCTAGAACTCCATTGTTTACCGTAGATACGTATAAGAACTGCAATATGGAATACAATTCGAGCCCAGAACTCACGTAAAAGTATCAGCAGATCATACCAGAAAGTCAAAATATCCATAATTTAAGAAAGAACTTAAAAAAAATATTTAATCGACTTCCATATTGCAGTTCTTATACGTATCTACGGTAAACAAAGGAGTTCTAGCTTTTAAGAGTTACTAAAATATTTTTTTAAAATTTTTTCTTAAATCTTGGGTGTTTTGACTTTCTGGTATGATCTGCTGATACTTTTACGTGAGTTCTGGGCTCGAATTGTATTCCATATTGCAGTTCTTATACGTATCTACGGTAAACAAAGGAGTTCTAGCTTTTAAGAGTTACTTAAATATTTTTTTTTAATTTTTTCTTAAATCTTGGGTATTTTGACTTTCTGGTATGATCTGCTGATACTTTTACGTGAGTTCTGGGCTCGAATTGTATTCCATATTGCAGTTTTTATACGTATCTACGGTAAACAAAGGAGTTCTAACTTTTAAGAGTCGATTAAATATTTTTTTTTAATTCTTTCTTAAATTATGGATATTTTGACTTTCTGGTATGATCTGCTGATACTTTTACGTGAGTTCTGGGCTCGAATTGTATTCTGTATTGCAGTTCTTATACGTATCTACGGTAAACAAAGGAGTTCTAACTTTTAAGAGTCGATTAAATATTTTTTTTTAATTCTTTCTTAAATTATGGATATTTTGACTTTCTGGTATGATCTGCTGAAACTTTTACGTGAGTTCTGGGCTCGAATTGTATTCTGTATTGCAGTTCTTATACGTATCTACGGTAAACAAAGGAGTTCTAGCTTTTAAGAGATACTTAAATATTTTTTTTAAATTTTTTCTTAAATCTTGGGTGTTTTGACTTTCTGGTATGATCCGCTGATACTTTTACGTGAGTTCTGGGCTCGAATAGTATTCCATATTGCGGTTCTTATACGCATCTACGGTAAACAACGGAGTTCTAGCTTTTAAGACCCGATTAAATATTTTTTTTTAATTCTTTCTTAAATTATGGATATTTTGACTTTCTGGTATGATCTGCTGATACTTTTACGTGAGTTCTGGGCTCGAATTGTATTCCATATTGCAGTTTTTATACGTATCTACGGTAAACAAAGGAGTTCTAACTTTTAAGAGTCGATTAAATATTTTTTTTTAATTCTTTCTTAAATTATGGATATTTTGACTTTCTGGTATGATCTGCTGAAACTTTTACGTGAGTTCTGGGCTCGAATTGTATTCTGTATTGCAGTTCTTATACGTATCTACGGTAAACAAAGGAGTTCTAGCTTTTAAGAGATACTTAAATATTTTTTTTAAATTTTTTCTTAAATCTTGGGTGTTTTGACTTTCTGGTATGATCTGCTGATACTTTTACGTGAGTTCTGGGCTCGAATTGTATTCCATATTGCAGTTCTTATACGTATCTACGGTAAACAAAGGAGTTCTAGCTTTTAAGAGTTACTTAAATATTTTTTTTAAATTTTTTCTTAAATCTTGGGTGTTTTGACTTTCTGGTATGATCTGCTGATACTTTTACGTGAGTTCTGGGCTCGAATTGTATTCCATATTGCAGTTCTTATACGTATCTACGGTAAACAAAGGAGTTCTAGCTTTTAAGAGTTACTTAAATATTTTTTTTAAATTTTTTCTTAAATCTTGGGTGTTTTGACTTTCTGGTATGATCTGCTGATACTTTTACGTGAGTTCTGGGCTCGAATTGTATTCCATATTGCAGTTCTTATACGTATCTACGGTAAACAAAGGAGTTCTAGCTTTTAAGAGTTACTTAAATATTTTTTTAAAATTTTTTCTTAAATCTTAGGTATTTTGACTTTCTGGTATGATCTGCTGATACTTTTACGTGAGTTCTGGGCTCGAATTGTATTCCATATTGCAGTTTTTATACGTATCTACGGTAAACAAAGGAGTTCTAACTTTTAAGAGTCGATTAAATATTTTTTTTTAATTCTTTCTTAAATTATGGATATTTTGACTTTCTGGTATAATCTGCTGATACTTTTACGTGAGTTCTGGGCTCTAATTGTATTCTGTATTGCAGTTCTTATACGTATCTACGGTAAACAAAGGAGTTCTAGCTTTTAAGAGTTACTTAAATATTTTTTTTAAATTTTTTCTTAAATCTTGGGTATTTTGACTTTCTGGTATGATCTGCTGATACTTTTACGTGAGTTCTGGGCTCGAATTGTATTCCATATTGCAGTTTTTATACGTATCTACGGTAAACAACGGAGTTCTAGCTTTTAGGAGCCGATTAAATATTTTTTTTTAATTCTTTCTTAAATTATGGATATTTTGACTTTCTGGTATGATCTGCTGATACTTTTACGTGAGTTCTGGGCTCGAATTGTATTCTGTATTGCAGTTCTTATACGTATCTACGGTAAACAACGGAGTTCTAGCTTTTAAGAGCCGATTAAATATATTTTTTTTAATTTTTTCTTAAATCTTGGGTATTTTGACTTTCTGGTATGATCTGCTGATACTTTTACGTGAGTTCTGGGCTCGAATTGTATTCCATATTGCAGTTCTTATACGTATCTACGGTAAACAAAGGAGTTCTAGCTTTTAAGAGTTACTTAAATATTTTTTTAAAATTTTTTCTTAAATCTTAGGTATTTTGACTTTCTGGTATGATCTGCTGATACTTTTACGTGAGTTCTGGGCTCGAATTGTATTCCATATTGCAGTTTTTATACGTATCTACGGTAAACAAAGGAGTTCTAACTTTTAAGAGTCGATTAAATATTTTTTTTTAATTCTTTCTTAAATTATGGATATTTTGACTTTCTGGTATGATCTGCTGATACTTTTACGTGAGTTCTGGGCTCGAATTGTATTCTGTATTGCAGTTCTTATACGTATCTACGGTAAACAAAGGAGTTCTAGCTTTTAAGAGATAGTTAAATATTTTTTTTAAATTTTTTCTTAAATCTTGGGTGTTTTGACTTTCTGGTATGATCTGCTGATACTTTTACGTGAGTTCTGGGCTCGAATTGTATTCCATATTGCGGTTCTTATACGCATCTACGGTAAACAACGGAGTTCTAGCTTTTAAGATCCGATTAAATATTTTTTTTTAATTCTTTCTTAAATTATGGATATTTTGACTTTCTGGTATGATCTGCTGATACTTTTACGTGAGTTCTGGGCTCGAATTGTATTCTGTATTGCAGTTCTTATACGTATCTACGGTAAACAAAGGAGTTCTAGCTTTTAAGAGTTACTTAAATATTTTTTTTAAATTTTTTCTTAAAACTTGGGTGTTTTGACTTTCTGGTATGATCTGCTGATACTTTTACGTGAGTCCTGGGCTCGAATTGTATTCCATATTGCAGTTCTTATACGTATCTACGGTAAACAAAGGAGTTCTAGCTTTTAAGAGTTACTTAAATATTTTTTTTAAATTTTTTCTTAAATCTTGGGTGTTTTGACTTTCTGGTATGATCTGCTGATACTTTTACGTGAGTTCTGGGCTCGAATTGTATTCCATATTGCAGTTCTTATACGTATCTACGGTAAACAAAGGAGTTCTAGCTTTTAAGAGTTACTTAAATATTTTTTTTAAATTTTTTCTTAAATCTTAGGTATTTTGACTTTCTGGTATGATCTGCTGATACTTTTACGTGAGTTCTGGGCTCGAATTGTATTCCATATTGCAGTTTTTATACGTATCTACGGTAAACAAAGGAGTTCTAGCTTTTAAGAGTTACTTAAATATATTTTTTTAATTTTTTCTTAAATTATGGATATTTTGACTTTCTGGTATGATCTGCTGGTACTTTTACGTGAGTTCTGGGCTCGAATAGTATTCCATATTGCAGTTCTTATACGCATCTACGGTAAACAACGGAGTTCTAGCTTTTAAGAGCCGATTAAATATTTTTTTTTAATTCTTTCTTAAATTATGGATATTTTGACTTTCTGGTATGATCTGCTGGTACTTTTACGTGAGTTCTGGGCTCGAATTGTATTCCATATTGCAGTTCTTATACGTATCTACGGTAAACAAAGGAGTTCTAGCTTTTAAGAGTTACTTAAATATTTTTTTTTTATTTTTTCTTAAATCTTGGGTATTTTGACTTTCTGGTATGATCTGCTGATACTTTTACGTGAGTTCTGGGCTCGAATAGTATTCCATATTGCAGTTCTTATACGCATCTACGGTAAACAACGGAGTTCTAGCTTTTAAGAGCCGATTAAATATTTTTTTTTAATTCTTTCTTAAATTATGGATATTTTGACTTTCTGGTATGATCTGCTGATACTTTTACGTGAGTTCTGGGTTCGAATTGTATTCTGTATTGCAGTTCTTATACGTATCTACGGTAAACAACGGAGTTCTAGCTTTTAAGAGCCGATTAAATATTTTTTTTTAATTCTTTCTTAAATTATGGATATTTTGACTTTCTGGTATGATCTGCTGGTACTTTTACGTGAGTTCTGGGCTCAAATTGTGTTCTACATTGCAGTTCTGATACGTTTCTGCTTTAAACAAAAGAGTTCTAGCTTATATAATCTATTCAAACATTTTTTTTATTTTTTCATTTTTGAACATTCTGATAATAATGTATTGGCAGATCATTTAGTCAATTGACTTTTTTTTGGCAATAACGCTAGAACTATTCCTAAAAAGTATCAGGAACTGTAGAACTCATCTGCATGCGAATAGAAATCACCTTTGTTTTTGATTTGCTGCAAAATGATCTGCTAGGTACGGGAAGTTGGCAGATCATTTTGATAATTGACATTTTTATGACATTTTTTGACAATAACGCTAGAACTATTCCTAAAAATTATCAGGAACTATAGAACTCATCTGCATGCGAATAGAAATCACCTTTGTTTTTGATTTGCTGCAAAATGATCTGCTAGGTACGGGAAGTTAGCAGATCATTTTGACAATTGACATTTTTATGACAAAATCGCCAGAACTATTTCCAAAAAGTATCAGGAACTGTAGAACTCACCTGCATGCGAAGAGAACTCCCATTTATTTTTGATCTGCTGGACAATGATCTGCTAAGTTCACGCACATACATCGATTTTAGTCCCACAAATGTTAGTCCTGAGTGGGAATCGAACCCACGCCCTTCAGCATTCGAAGCAGACATACTACCAATGAACCAACAGGGCTGTCAATAAATCACCTTACTGTCTATACACCTTTTTATCATTTCGGGCCATATTTCTCCACTCAAACTAGGAGCGTGTTGATTCTCAATTCTCAGTTCTCGTGAGTCATCGTTGAGTTTATTCATCGGTATTCTATTGTAATGAGGTGTAGTTGCACGTCAACAAACTGTATCGATAAGCAGTGTATCGCTTGTCGTCGATACATTTTGGCAGGTCGCCAGCTATGACTGCAGGTTTATTATGGAAGTTCATGTCTCAAGGTGCTAAGCGCATTGCAGTGTCACGACAATTTCGGGTAGGTTGTAATAAAAAATTGGCAGAATATTGGAGTATCTCCGCAAAGGCCACGCTTTAAGAGTTGAAGTTGTAATCGCGATGTAGCGGTGATAGCTCAGTGGTTAGCGCGGTCGGTTCGCATGCTGAAGGGCGTGGGTTCAACCCCCAAGAATGAACTTGAGCTGCCGGTGAAGGAAAACATCGTGAGGAAACCATAGCATGGTGGTAGGGTACTTTCTAGTACTCGGCTGGCTAGCTACCACCCTCAAGTAGAAAATCTGCCGCCAAGCATCTAACGGTGTGTTCCGGCAGCTTCACTTGAGAGCCAGTTCCATTCCAGGCTAGGTGTGCTTTACCATCATCGACCACACCGTCACTTAACATCAGGTGAGCTATGGTCAAACAACTAGTCTGTCAGCTCTAAAAAAAAATTGTTCGATTTAGGCTCGGGGTGAAAAAAAAACACGGGAAAAAACATTAGATATAGAATAGATTGATTCAGGCGTTACTTTGCGGAAGTTCATTTTGAATATTCAAGGTATATATTTAGTTTATTTCCGCTAAACAGTCGTTCCAGTCACAACAGTGATGAGGACATAAATTTAGCCAATTTGACAACAACATATTAATTAAAAACCTAATATTACTTGACATAAACTTTAAAAATATAATTTAACAAAAATCTAATTAAAATAATCACAAGTCTTAAAGTCCTCCTCTCTCTGCAGTAACCATTTGCCTTGCATTAGACATAGAAACTAAATGCATCTCAATACTTTTACTAATCAAATTTGACTGTTCTGTTAGCTCGTTTCGTAATATCTCTGCTTCGAGAGTTGTAACGTGTGGGTTCAATTTCCACCCAGGACAAACATTTATTTGACGATTAATAAATGTTAATTCTGTGAGTATTATACATAATAATATATATTTACAACAAAAACACGTAGGACTTTTTTTACACAGGGCCATCTAGCCACAAACTAAGCATAGCTAGAACTATAGGAACCAGATAACGTATGCGTGTATGTTTTTGAAAATAAGTTTATCAACAACTAGCTGCGCCCTGCGGTTTTACCCGCTACATGTTTTCGGGATAAAAAGTAGCCTAAGTGACCCAGTGAGTAACCCAGGGTTTCAGCTACTTCCAAACCAAATTTCACCCAAATCCGTTCAGCAGTTTTTGCGTGAAAGAGTAACAAACATCCATCCATCCATCTAAACTTTTCCATTTATAATATTTGTGAGATAATAATTTATAGTATACTAGCGGATGCCTCGCGGTTTCAGCCGCGTAGTTCCCGTTCTCGTAGTATACTAGCGGACGCCTCGCGGTTTCACCCTCGTAGTTCCCGTTCTCGTGGGAATACAGGGATAAAAAGTAGCCTATGTCACTCGGAGATAATGTAGCTTCCCAACGGTTTTTGAACCAAAGAATTTTTGAAATCGGTCCAGTAGTTTCGAAGCCCATTCCATAGGGCCGCCTTACACGTTCAATCATGATCACGATCCGCGATCCGCGATCCGCGATCATGATTTCAAAATTTCTAGATATTATGCGATCCGGAGCATCAGTCCGTCAATCCGCTTCGTACACGATCAGTCTGGATCGCGATCATTGATCGCGGATCGCGGATCGCGGATCGCGCGGAACGTGTACGGGCTGCCATACAAACAAACAAAAAAATCTTTCCTCTTTATAATAGTATAGATTGATAAATATTAGGACACCTAGACACAGACCTTATATTTGTTTATACATGGCCCTGTATTCTCCCAACTAACCACATAAAGTAAACCTGAGTTATTATCTTCCAGTCAAACCATTAAGGTTGAATAAATAACATTAATCGCTTTTGATGACGGCTTCATATATCAATCGATCCGAACTGCAGTTGATAGTTACTAATTAGTCAATTATGTTGCCACTAATTAAACCAGTATACACGCCAGCAGTTCATACGGTCAAGTAACCCTGAAAGTCTATCAACCCCTTATATAGCGAAATTACTGGGCTGTTGAGACTAATAACCATCGAAAGTCTCAAAGTGATGAGCGCCAAAGCAGTGATGCCCTGGACTTTGTTTTGTTACTCAAAGTTCTGTGTATCGCTGCAATGGTCATGGACAGGCGTTATCTCTTACCATCAGGAGAGCGTCTCGTTCGTCTCATTACTTTTTACATTTTAAAAAATCTATAAAGGATTATTGGAATAGTTACTCTGAGATTATTTTTCTCTCTAACAAATAAAAACTTAACAAATAGGTATAAATAGGTATGTTTCGCTAGGTAGTAATCGATTATATTTATGTGATAAGATTTATCCTCTGACGGACTTTTAGATTAAGTTTTTTGTATAAATTTTGTAAATTGTATTAATTTGAAGTTTCATTGAATGCATTTTAAATATAGGCTAAATATTTATACCTTTAAATGTTAAGTCAGTTTACGTAATCAAGAAATTATTAGATATATACGGGTATGTTTAATTGGTAGACCACCTTAGCAGGAGGTAGTATAGGCACCACCGCAGTGCCAGATATTCTGCTTCCAAGCAGTAGTGTGTAAACATTACTATGTTCCGGTATTACAAAATAATTTAAGTAATTCACTGAGCCAATTGGAATTTGTGTTAAAATTATGTGAACTCTTTTTATTACCCAACGACGGAACGGAGACGGTATATGCGTTTGGGGTGAGAGGATGTTTGTTTGTTTGTGCAAATACATGTTGCCATTTTTCTCCAAAACTACTAGTCCGATTTTGATGCAGTTTTTAGTTATGGGTTCGGGTTTCATTAGTGCATTATTTTAGATAGGTGACAATTTATTTTTAACCGTTGTGGATTTTTCAAATTTGCTTTTTGTAAAAGTAATAAGACGAACGATACGGTCTCCTGATGGTAAGAGATAAGGCATGTGCACGACCATTACAGCTATACACAGAACTTTGAGTAACAGAACAAGTGTTTTTTTTATTATGTTACACGATTTTGATGATTGGAACTTTTTTCGCTCAAAAAGTTCCAAAATCCCGACTTGCCAAAAAAAACTGGCAACGCTGCCACCAGCTCTAGGAGAAGCACGGTGGTAATGTGTCGCCACGTATCATCTAATCTAATCCGTATACATTCAGCAATGTAGGTCTTACAGTCTAGCTGTAAAGTTTCACCACCTATTGGCTATTTATACTCCACATTAGTCATTAGCTAAGCGATTGACCTAGTGCCTAGAATAAACCTACAATAAATACATCGTGGGTAGCAACCGATATTATTGATCGTGTTTTTTTTATGTTCGATATGTGACAGCCCTGTTGGTTCATTGTCTGCTTCAAGAGCTGAAGGGCGTGGTTTCGATTCCCACCCAGAACAAACTTTGTGGTATAAACAAATGTTTGTTCTGTGTCTGGGTGTACTGTATTTATTATAAGTATGTATTTACAAAAAAAAAGTATTTAAGTTCTATCAGTTATCTGACTTCCATAGTACAAGCTTTGCTTAGTTTGGGATCAGATGGCGCTGTGTGTAATGTCCTACGATATTTATTTATTTATGTATAGGTATTGTGGGTAGCCTGGAATGGAACTGGCTTTCAAGTCTTTCCTTCTTCATTAATTTCGCCGGAAAACACTTCTAAGTAATAGGTTAAGTAATACCTAATTGTATACTTAATATACTAAGATAAGATGTTTTAATGTATTATAGGTATTAAGGGTCATGTAACATTAAATAAATAAATAAAATAAATAAATAAGTGATGTTTAGTTGACTTGTTATACAAAACCCAGAAAACAATACATAAAAATTAAAATTCAAAATATTTGATTGTAGGCTGTGCAATTTACATATTTGTGTTAAGAGTAAGGTACCAACAGCTATCCTTTTTAGCATACAATATTTAGCACGTTTGTTTGTATTGAATATGCACATAAATTCGTCAAAATATTCATAATAATACACTTTTATTTAATTTACACATGAATAATATCAACATAATAAGTTTTAATATCATATTACATTTTAAATGTCATAGGTAAGATATTTTATTCGATTCCCATACAAATAAATGTTTGCCATTTATGAACAAATGGAGTATAATTTTACAGTGAAATCACAGATAATGGCATTTATTTTGGTCTTTATTTACGGTAAAACACAATTGCTTGACAGAACAGAACATTACAGAACAGAAGATTATTTCCCAAATAGTTTTCGGACTAAAAAGTAAAAACAACAGATAAAACAACACGGTACTCCCGCCCTACGCTCTGTTTACAATGTTCGCGATCGTATGATTCACAACTTGCCTCAACGTGGTTTGACGATTGTTTACTGGTGGAATAGTGACCACGCTTTGTGTTTTTACTGCGGTAACGAGCTTGGCATAATCCTACTAATTTGACAGCCCTGTTAGTTCATCAGTATGTCTGCTTCGAGAGCTGAAAGGCGTGGGTTCGATTCCCACTCAGGACTAGCATTTGTGTCACTAACATCGATGTTTGTTCTGTGTCTGGGTGTACTATATGTATTATAGTATGTATTTACAAAAAAAAGGATTTAATTAATCTGTCAGCTGTCTGGTTCCCATAGTACAGGATTTGCTTAGTTTGGGGCTAGATGGCGCTGTGTTAAATGTCCTCCAATATTTATTTATTTATTGATTACTAATATTATAAACGCGAAAGTTTGTAAGAATGTATGCATTTGTTAATGTTTCACGCAAAAACTACTGAACTGTTTCTTTAACAAATTCTTTAAAAACCTGTAAAATGTGCTTAAAATAGACATGGATAAAGTAGCGACAAATATAATCAGCATTTCCCATGAATAATCAGATATTAACAAAGTATCTACTCACTGTTCATTGTAATCTATTTAAAAACAAATCCTCTAATTCCGTCATTCATGGTCACTATACACGCGAAGTAACTGACAGTTAATCTGCGACACTGGCCGGTCTCCAAGTGATTTAAAATTAATAAGTATTAACTGTTCTCAGGAATTGGGAAAGGTAAAGAACCTAGTTAGCTTTGTTTTCGAAACTAATCTACATATCAGAGTTCTATTCTGGACATAATTTTTTTTAAAGTCAAAGACAAAGTCAAAGTATAATTTATTGCGTGTTACATTAAGATCCTAATATATAGGTGACACAGTGCCATCTGACCCCAAACTAAGCAAATCTTGTGCTTTGGAAGTCAGATAACTCATAGAATACTTAAATACTTTTTTTTGTAAATACATACTTATAATAAATACAGAACACCCAGATACAGAACAAACAAATAGATCTACGTTTGGCTACTAACTGGCCTAATGTAAAGCGAAGTGTGGCCGAGGATGGAGCAGGCTCAACTAGAAGTAATCTATTGACTCTAGATTCTCTTCTCACTCTCTTTTGATGGTATTTCTATAAAGAAAGGTATATGGTACAGAACAATGCAAGGAGAACCTCCTCATATTTCATGGTAGGTTGGCGTGATGCTGAGTCTGGTTTTATCAAGTTGAAAATCTGCCGCCAAGCATCTTACGGTATGTTTCGGTAGCCTCAAGTGAGAACCAGTATCATTCCAAGCTAGGTGCTTTGTGTTTTAGTGTGTGTTTCTAGGTGTGCCAATCTTCGACCACGCCGTCGCTTAACATCAGGTGAGCTGTGGTCAAACACCTAGCCTGTAAAACATTTAAAAAAACGAGTTACAGTTGCACCGTGGTCATCGTTTGTGTGTACGTGAACACGTGCACATTTTTGAACACTAATAAGTCCGTCTGATTTCCATGTTACAAGTCAACCAACAATGTATTCTTTGATCCTTTAGCTAGTATGTAGTTGCAACACTAAACTGTATTCCATCTGTATAATTATATTGTTTGACAGCCCCGTTGGCTCATTGGTAGTATATCTGCCTTGGGAGCTGTAGGGCGTAGGTTCGATTCCCACTCAGGGCAAACATTTTATGAATAAACAAATGTTTGTTCTGTGTCTGGGTGTTCTGTATGTATTATAAGTATGTATATAAGTATCACAAAAAAAAGTATTTATGTATTCTATCAGTTATCTGACTTCCATCACACAAGCTCTGCTTAGTTTGTTGCCAGATAGCGCTGTGTGCATAGTCCTACGATATTTATTTATTTATCATCAATTTTCTAAATAGTCTCTCACTATGGGAAGACATTCACGTCAAAAAGAAAACAATATCTTCTCCAATCTGTTTTCTTTAGATTTATACAGCTAGTAAATAATGAAGACAAATAGATCCGACGATTAAGGCCACTCTATTCTCTCCTCGTAAAATGCTCCTTGACACACTATCCGTATACAACTAGTGTTAAGGTCGACTTTTCCACTTTGATCTCGATATTTAACAAGACGGGATTATGTCAGACAAGGTTGCATATAACTGGGAAAGTGAGTATCTCTCTTACATATAGAGGGTTCTGAATATAAAAATCATTGTAGACAGCCCTGTCGGTTCATTAGTAGCATGTTTACTTCAAGAGCGTGTGTTCCATTCCCACCCAGGACAAACAATGTGTGCTTTATGCAAATGGTTGTTCTGTGTCTGGGTGTACTGTATGTTATAAGTATGTATTTATTTATTTAACACTTTTTGCACACTTAAAAACATGTACAAAGGGAGGACTATAAAATGCTAAAGCATTTTCTGCCATCCCCTCAGTAAATATGTATATATATATATATAATCATGTATAAATATATAACTATATAAATAAAGAAACAAAACAAAAAAGTATTTATATATTTTATCAGACTTCCAAAGTACAAGCTTAGCTTAGTTTGAGTTCAGATGGCGCTGTGTGTTCTGTGATATTTATTTTTTGTTTTATTTTATTTATTTAAGAACATTACATATGCCTTGTATGTAATTTTGTATATATACACCTTGTACGCCTCACATTATGCTTTATGCTTGCCTTGTACATCAGACTTGCTATAGAAAACGTAGACACAGAAAACAAATTAGTGTTTTCGTTACCAAAATGTCCTAGGTGGAAATCGAACTCAAGCTCTACTGGTAACGTTGTCGCATCGGCTCGTCAAGTCTGAGAGGTCGGTATACATTCTGGGGCCCGCGGTCTACAACCGCACCCCGTTTCCGTCCGGAATGCACCTTCCACCGCGTAATTTACAACCAAACTAAGAACTTGTTTAAATACCTTGTTTTATGACTGTTTTTTTTTTAACTAAAGATTAATTACTGGTAAGCAATTACTGACAAGAGGTTTTGGCGGGAACGCAGGAAGAGTCGTGTCGCTCCGTTGTATTTTTTTCCAAAACTAGTGTTTTGTCGAGTGTTTATGCATAAAAATGGTGGTGTTTTATTCATAAAGTGCCGAATTACAAGCGCGAGTGTGGGAAAATGATATAATGTGGTGAAACATGAGTTTTCGTGTTGCTTCCAAAACTCCATCGAAGCTTTGTAGTAAAGTTGCCACTACTTTACTAAAGCATGACTGGAATTAACTGACACGAACTGGACTTGACAAAGACGACTTTGACAAAAACTAGCTACGATGGCACTTATTTAACTTTTGAAACTTGAAAATATATAATTACTTGACACTGGCAAATGCTAAAACGCGACGCCAAAACCAAAGAAATAAAAAAAAAATAACTGACAATTCATTTATATTTTGACATTGATTTGGTGGTAGATCACCTTAGCAGGTGGCCGTCTAGGTAGGTACCACCGCAGTACCAGTTATTCTTCTACCAATCATTATTGTGTATATATTACTCTGTTCCGGTTTGAAGGGTACTGCAGTTAATTACATTGTTGTTGAGACTAACCAACGAAAGTCTCAAAGTAATGAGCACCAAAGCTGCGATGCCGTAGACTTAATTTTGTTATTCAAGTTTCCAGGTATCGCTGCAATGGTCATTGGTCATGGACATGCGTTATGGCAAGAGAGCTTCTCGTTCGTTTTATTTAGATAATCTTTTTTAATGATATTTTTATATGACTTGTAACTTTGGTGTTACTGTATGTATTTACAAAAAAATACTATTTAAGTATTCTATCAGTTATCTGACTTCCACAGTACAAGCTTTGCTTAGTTTGGGGTCAGATGGCGCTGTGTGTAATGTCCTACGATATTTATTTTTATTTTATTTTGGTGTCAAAAATTTGAAAGTTTTTTGCAAACTGCTATTGGCAATGTCCATCAGAAATTGCTGTAACATTGTTTTAAGTAATGATAATTATTTATTTATCAATAAAACTATTCTATCGAATTGTATTGTACAAGTCCTTGATGCAGAGATGACATAGAACAGTCAGGGCAAGTTGTAATTGTTTAATTAATTAATTTATTGAACTTCTCAACTTCGCACGGTTGTGAGCACCCTGAATGGAGAGTTTTTTGTCCCTCATGTTATGTCTTGCGACGACAAATTATCGTCGACGTCGAATCGTTTTGGCCGGACGCGAGGTCATGCTCTGGGGACTACACGGTTCAGTACCAGATTGTCAACATACTCCGCCGGTCAGCGGAGGACAAGGCCCATCCACCTCAATCGACTTTCCTGCAGCGTCCCACAATCCGAGACTGCCGCGTAATATAATATAAAAAAATTGTGGAACATTACACACAGCGCCATCTGACCCCAATTTACGCAAATCTTGTACTATGGAAGTCAAATAACTGATAGAATACTTAATTTTTATGTAAATACATACAGAACACTCACAGTACAAACATTTTGTGGTATAATAAAAAATGTTTGTTCTGTAAGTATGCATAAAAAAAAAACTATTATAAAAACTATACTAATTATCTGACTTCCATAGTACAAGCTTTGCTTTGTTTGAGCTCAGATGGCGCTGTGTGTAATGTCCTGCGATATTTATTTATTTGTTTATACCCTAAAATGTTTCTCCAGGATGAGAACCCACGCCCTACAGCTATTAAAGCAGATATTTATACTTTTTTTAATTACAGAAATGCTTGATGTGGTCTACGATGGAGCACGCTCGCCTAGAAGAAACCGATTCACTCGCGACTTAAAAGCACCCAGATTGTATCTATCACGGAACACCCACTCGGGCAGCAAATGCCATTGTTCAACTATAAATTATTGTATATTTTGAAATATAATATTTTATGTTTGTTTCACGAGATACGTGGAACCCTAATATTGCCAGATGAGCTATAAATATCGATCATTAGATTAGAGGCAGGAAATTGATTTTAAAAGTGATGATCAGATAAAATGGTGTTTGATGTTTATTACGATTTTACTGGCATTCCTACCTACGCTGAATCATAGATTTAGATTTTTTTAAAGATGAGTCAACGCTTTGATTTTTAAAATTGTCTATAAAACAGATGTCTCGGAAAATGATCATCTTGAAACTTAAGATGCCCCACACAGACACCATAAAAATAGTGACTATAGGAATGAAGTGACAGTACGAATCGGTGACATATTTTTTTTACTTTGACAGGCTTTGTTGACCTCATATTATCTGCTGAAAGATTTGATTATTTGTATTGAATAGGCTCCGAAACTACTGCACCGATCTAAATAACTCTTTCATCATTAGAATGCTACATTATCACTGAGTAACATAGGCTATGTTTATATTGTTAATCGAGTTTTGTTTTTCCGTGCGAAGCCGGGGCGAGCTGCTACTTCTTTATAATTAGATCAAGTACCAACATCAGGTAACCACATTAAATAATAATTCTAACCAACTTAAGACAAGTATCAAAATATGACTCCTTTGAAAAACTTTTAATTAGGACAGACTAATCCTGCAATGAACATAAACACACACATACATTTTACTTGGTGGTAGATTTCTTTAGCAGGAATTCGTCTAGGTAGGTACCTGCCACCGCAGTACCAGATATTCTGCCTCCAAGCAGTAGTGTGTAAACATTACTGTGTTCCGGTTTGAAGAGTACTGCAGCTAGCGAAATTAGCTGGGCTGTTGAGACTAACCATCGAAAGTCTCAAAGTAATTAGCGCCAAACCAGCGATGCCCCGGACTTTGTTTTGCTACTCAAATTTCTGTGTGTTGCTGCAATGGTCATGGGCATGCGTTATCTCTTACCATCAGGAGAGTGCATCGTTGTCTCATTACATTTGTTCTTGCTCTCAAAGCAGAAATTCCCCAAATGAGCTAATAGGGCGAATGAAACAGTTAGTTTAGCCTAGTTGGAAGATTGTCTGACTACCAATTAGGAAGGCCTGGTTTAAAATACCTCGCCAATTCTGTCTTTTCTAAGTGCATATTTCCGCTAGCTTTAAACGGTGAATCAGAATGATAATAGAATCAGAACATGTTTATTGTGTAAAACTGTCTACAATATCAGATTATAATGTATGTACAAGCTGCGCCCAGCGGTGTTACTCGCTACATGTTTTCGGGATAAAGAGTAGACTTGGTGGTAGATCTCATTAGCAGGAGGTCGTCTAGGTACGCAGTACCAGTTATTCTGCCGCTAAGCAATAGTGTGTAAACATTACTGTGTTCCGGTTTGAAGGGCACTGCAGCTAGCGAAATTACTGGGCTGTTGAGACTAACCATCGAAAGTCTTAAAGTAATGAGCACCAAAGCAGCGGTGTCCTGGACTTTGTTTTCTTACTCAAAGTTCTGTGTATCGCTGCAATGGGCAGGCGTTATCTCTTACCATCAGGAGAGCGTCTAGTTCGTCTGATTACTTTTCACATAAAAAAAAGCCTATGTGAAAAATACAGCCAAACGCGGACAGCGATTTTATTTTGATATAATACTATTCAGAGATAAGTTATGTATTGATCCGCTCTCCTGAACCGGTATTTTGAAAATAAACAGTGCGATGAACTTGTGTGAAGTTTTAACTGCTGTAAGATTTAGAGGTTCGGGTTGTTTGCGTTGGGTGGCCTTTGAGGGCATCTGGGGCGATCGCCTCGCCTTGTACTCGTACATTATTGGTAAGCAATACAAGGTTGGGGAGTTCATTGGCGCATATATTGCTTTGATTACTTCCGGATCAGTCACGTTTTTATAATAAAGTGTAAGTCCATATAGTTCTGAGCTTGAGCTGCCAAAAAAGGAAAACATCGTGAGGAAACCATAGCATGGTGGTAGGGTATTTTCTAGTACTCGGCTGGATAGCTACCACCCTCAAGTTGATTCAATCTGTATCTGTAGAAAAAAAATAAGTATTACTGCGACATTATGAAATAGAATTTAAATTTTCTCGACTGGATCAATATAAAATAGTGTAGGTAACTAAAATATATCCATCCATCAAGATTTCACTTTTTATTACGCTATAATGCTTTAGGCTCGAAATGCACTATAATTGTATATATATACCTACGTACATTCTGAGGTGTACTATGATTTTATTGTCGAATGTAGGTAGTAGTTATTACCTCGTATCTGTCAAACGGCTGGATGGATTTTGACAGTGAAGGTATCGTTATATTTGTCTCAAAGCCCTAAGTGTTTGGATGGATAAATTAATGGGTTAAATGTTTAGTCTGAATCTTAATTGGAAGACTTATCATCAGTTGCAAATCTAGTGTGAGTTTTGCTTAAACTAGCATGTCAAAATAACACGTGTTGATGACAGCCAAATTGACGCCCGACTGAAGTCATTCGTTTGACGTAACGAAATCACACTCGCTCCGCTCTACTCTACTTCCACAGGAACCTACTCAGTTAAGCGTTATGCCTGTAGCACCAATTACTTTTCATGTCACGTCAGTATTGTATCACGGGTTGGTATAACACATCATCATCATCGTCATCAGCCTATATTAGTCCACTGCTGGACATAGGCCTCTCCCAAGACACGCCACTCAGCCCGATCTTCGGCTTTTCGTGGCCATCCACCGCCAGCTGACCTACGTATATCGTCACTCCATCGAGTCTCAGGGCGTCCTACGATACATTTGCCAATACGCGGGCTCCACTCTAGAACACGTCTACCCCAGCGGTTATCGGTTCTGCGACAGATATGTCCAGCCCATTGCCACTTCAGCTTGCTAATACGCTGAGCTATGTCAATGACTTTAGTTCTCTGGCGAATTACTTCGTTTCGGATACGATCCCTCAGAGAAATTCCAAGCATAGCTCTTTCCATAGCTCGCTGAGCGACTTTGAACTTACGGACCATTCCCGCTGTGAGTGTCCACGTTTCGGCTCCGTAGGTCATAACTGGTAGAACGCACTGATTGAAGACTTTTGTCTTGAGACTTTGTGGGATGGATGACGAGAAGACTTGACGTAGTTTTCCGAATGCTGCCCAGTCCAACTGTATTCTTCTATTGGCTTCACTTTCAAAGTTGTTTTGACCTAGTTCGAAAAAAAAACACGTAGTCAGTTTATACCTTAATATAAAGATCTCTGTGGAGGTTATTCTATACTGAGGATGATTCCCATTGACTGGCGAAGGTCGGGTTCAGGCGTACGATCAGTTTTATGGATTTCTTTCAACGAGAGTGACGTGTGATATAGGAACGTGTTTAGAAATGCGTTCTGCATACTTTTTTAAGGTTAACTTGACAAGTTGACAGGCTAGTTTTACAACATCTCACCTAGACCTCACTAATAATTTAGAGAATAAGCTATTTCGTTTACACAATTTTGCCATCTCAATGCATATGTCAGCGTGCAATCAATTTCACCTGTCACCTGTCAAGGGCGCGAGTTCCCGTTCTTTTCATCTGGGGTGACAGGCACAGTCTTCACAAAACCAACGAACGAAGCTTTGTAGTAAAGTTGCCACTACTTTACTAAAGCATGACTGGAATTAACTGACACAAACTTGGACTTGACAAAGACGACTTTGACTAAAACTAGCTACGATGGCACTTATTTAACTTTTGAAACTTGAAAATATATAATTACTTGACACTGGCAAATGCTAAAACGCGACGCCAAAACCAAAGAAAAAAAAAAAGTACATTTTACGGAGTTTTGGCGGGAACGCGGAAAGAGTCGTGTCGCCCCGTTGTATTTTTTCCCAAACTAGTGTTTTGTCGAGTAATGCGTAAAAATGGTAGTGTTTTATTCATAAAGTGCCGAATCACAAGCGCCCGTGTATGGGAAAATGATGTAATGTGGTGAAAAATGACTTTTCGTGTTGCTTCCAAAACTTCATCGAAGCTTTATAGTAAAGTCGCCACTACTTTACTAAAGCATGACTGGACTTGACCAAGACTGGACTTTGACTATAACTGTAGCTACGAGACAATTTATTAAACTTTTGAAACTCGAAAATATAAACCACTTGACACTGGCAAATGCTCAGAATACGACGCCAAAACCAAAGAAAGAAAAAAAAAGTACATTTCACAGGAACTTTCAGTTGATAGCGGTGTACTCGGGTCCATATTGTACAAGTGATAAGAGGAATGAGACGCTCTTCTGATGGTAAGAGATAACGCCTGCCCATGACCATTGCAGCGATACACAGAACTTTGAGTAACAAAACAAAATCCAGGGCATCACTGCTACGGTGCTCATTACTTTGAAACATTACATGGTCAGTCTCAACGCCATTGTAATTTCGCTAGCCGCAGTACCCTTCAAACCAGAACACAGTAATGTTAGCAAACTGCTTCTCACAAGAATCTCTGATACTGCGGTGGTACCTACCTAGACTAAGGAGATCTACCAAGTAAAAAATAATTGTATTAATACATTGTAGAATGTAGACGTCCTACGCTGCTCTTGCCGGTCCGTGGTCTCCACTCCAGAACTTTGCAGCCCCACCAGTCATCAGTTCTGCGTGCTATGTGTCCTGCCCACTGCCACTTCAGCTTGCTAATCCGTTGGGCTATGTCGGTAACTTTGGTTCGTCTACGGATCTCCTTATTTCTGATTCGATCTCGTAGGGAAACTCCGAGCATAGCCCTCTCCATAGCTCGTTGTGCCACTTTGAGCTTTCCAAGAAAGCACACAGTCAGAGACCACGTTTCACCCACAAGGTGGGCAGACGACCCAGTAAAGACCGCAGGAACGCGCTGGATGCGAGCCGCTTCCAACCGGTCTTTATGGAAGTCAATGGAGGAGGCCTATGTCCAGCAGTGGACGTCCTACGGCTGAAATGATGATGATTGTAGAATGCGATGAGTAGTAAAACGAAGACTTGTAAAAAAAACAAACTTGCCAACTCACAAATCAATGTAAACTCTAGTTAAACTTGTTCATTTCGTCGTAAACAATCGAAAAGTTTCCAAACACCTTGTAAATATGTCGTAAGAGCTGTAATGATCTAATGGATAAGTGGGTCACTATCTGCGTCAACTGGCCAAGGTTCGATTCCTGTCACACACCTGCGTCGATACACTTATTTTTGGGGATTTCGTAAACGAAGTTATTAACCTCAGTTTTATGTAATTTTAGACGCAATGGGAAGACCGTGATTCTGTTGTCAGTATAAATTTTAAAATAAGCTGACTCCGTTTATCTGCCCGTCATATCTTGAAAGACTTGTATCGAATACCACCGCAGTATCAAAGATATCCTACCAAGAAGTAGTGTGCAAGCATTACTATTTTTCTTTTTGTAGGGTATGGCAGCTAGCGAAATTACGGGGCTGTTAAGATTAACCATTAAAAGATCGAAGTAAGGAGCGCCAAAGCAGCGATACCGTGGGCTTAGTTCTGTTATTCAAAGTTCTGTTTATGGGCTGCAATGGTCATGGGCAGGCGTTATCTTTTACCATTAGAAGTGCATTTTCTATAGTTACATGGCGCAAAAATTTCAAAAGCTCGGTTTTTCTGTGTCTTTTCAAACATAATAAGTTATTTAATAAGTTATCAAAAGACGAATACGACCTATTTTCGAATCGCCGTTTTTATAAACTAGCCCACTGTTGGGCGCGGCCTCTTCTCATTGTAAGAAAGGTAAATCGCTGGTCAAGTGCGGGTTGGCAAACTTCACGCGTCTTCGAGAACATTTTTTTTTAAGAATCGGACATGTAGGTTTCTTTACGATGTTTTTCGTACAGTCGTCGACAAAATACGTTATTTGGAAAAGACTGAGATGCGTAGACAGGTAGACAGGACAACTAGGCTGCCGAAACATACGGACCCATTTATCATTTGAGCTGCCGGTGTAGGAAAACATCGTGAGGAAACTGCCGCATGGTGGTAGGGTACTTTCTAGTACTCGGCTGGCTAGCTACTACCCTCAAGTTGAAAATCTGCCGCCAAGCACCTATCGGTGTGTTCTGGCAGCCTCACTTAAGAGCTACCAAGCGAGCTAACGAGGCAAAATAGATATTCTGGCATTTAAAATGTAAGTTGCCCACGGTTCTGAAGTTGTTATTTCTGTATAGTGACCTTTCGTGTTCACATGTTTGAGTAAGTGATTGTGGGCACGCCATAGGCGTTCGTTTGACCCCTGCTTATTTGCTTTCCTTTTGATTTATGCCCACATTTTAAATAGGCTTTTCAGTTTGTTTATTATTGTGAACGCTATTCTGATTGTGCGGACGCAGAAAGCTTTTGTTTTGTTCTTGTTTTTATTTTAAAACGCCGCAAATTTAAAATTCGCTCGAAAGTTTGTTCCCGATGAAAAATGAGATTAGTTGTACATACCTAATCGAAAAACGTGTTAACATTAAAAAAATCAGAAATAAATACATTTTCGCCGAATGACTTATTTGAAAAAATTTAATATTTAAGTAGATTTTTTTTTATTGTTGAGTCTAGGCGTTTGACCACAGCTCACTGATGTTAAGTGACGGTGTGGTCGAAGATGGTAAACATACCTATCCTGGAATGGACTGAACAAACATTCATTGTTGGTTGGTTCAACCCATGCCTTTTAACGAGTGAACCGACCGTGCTAACCACTGTTACCATCGCTATTAACATAATTAAGACTGCAATAGAATATCGAGCTCGTTCCTCAAGACCCGACTTGATATTTATAACTTTGGTGTTATCAATAAAAGATTTATATTTGCAAGTATAATTACGATAAAAATATAAATAATCAGATAGTCTGTCCGTACAAACTTCATACGTCACGGGATGAATATATCTCAAACTCCTGTTAAGGTAACATCTAAGCGAGCCGAGTCCAGTAAGTAAGGGCTAAGCATACGATTCTGTGGGTCAGTCCACTTAAGCTCCTGATTAAGTTATATGCTAGCTTTAGCCCACTGAGGCCGTTTTAAGCTTAATGTTAAACTTGGTAAGTTATACAGGGTGTTAGGGACACGCTATAGAAAACGATACCAGGTCCTCCTCCTCGCCTTACCAGCACCTCTGCTGGTAAATAGAGCTACAGTATGATTTAAAAAAATGTTTTTTTTTTAAAGCTAAATAATTTTAACACAAACATAGTATGATTCGGAATACGATTGTAATTCCAAACTACTATTTCTTTTCTTAGTTTATTTATGTAAAATGAAACTTACAACTTGTATAAAATTTGACGCTAGAAGTCAACCACACCATGATGGATGGCAATGGCTTTTGACCAAAGTTTACAGCTGGTTTTTACAGTATAATACTAATATACAATTTAAAAAAAGCCGACTCCATGACCCTTCGACCAACTAAACGCACCGCTCCAATGAAACAGCGAGGTTTCGGAAAAAACGAAAATATCATCGATGTATATAATACATCTGTATTATACATATGTATGTATACAATTTGCTCCAAAGTAGCGATGCCCCGGACTTTGTTTTGTTACTCAGAGTTCTGTGTATCGCTGCAATGGTCATGGGCAGGCGTTATCTCTTACCATCAGGAGAGCGTCTCGTTCGTCTCATTACTTTTACATTAAAAAAAAAAGTAAATGTTTGTTGATTTTTTAAAAAACCACTCGATATCTATTTTGACCTACCTAGATCTACCAAGCAAAAAAGAAATCGAAATCGATTTATAATTGGTGGAATTATCGCGCAACATATATGCAAAAAAAAACATTTTTTTTTATAGTTAGCTAGGCTAGGTGTTTGACTACAGCTCACCTGATGCTAAGTGTCGGTGTAGTCAAAGATGGTGAAGCACACTTAGCCTGGAATGGAACTTGCTCTCAAATGAGGCTACCGGTACACACCGTTAGATGCTTGGCGGCAGATATTCAACTAGCCGACATACAGTCGAACTAAGAACCTCTTTTTCGAGTCGGTTAAAAACAGCATTTTGGTCACCTAAAGCCTTCTCTAAACATTTAAGATATGTCAATACAAAAAATAATGTCAATATAAAAACTTGTCAATAGCAAAATATTGTCATAAGAATAAAATTTTGTTCTTAACTTCTTGGTGTGACACGAGTTACAGTGAAAAGTTATGAGTGAAAATGTGTGTACTCTCATCATGTCAAATGTACCACACAATACCTTTCGAAGTTAGGAAGGCCCAGGTAGGGGCAACTCGCGTCATCAGTGAAACTTTGCCGGTTAATCTTGATTGATGGACGTTATCTAAGAGCATGTGGGGAGGTCGGCCACACTCGCACAGAATACTTGATATGCTGTGTATAGTTTGGTTACTGTAGTTTTTTTTTAATACACACAGCGCCATCTGGCCCCAAACTAAGCAGAGCTTGTGTGATGGAAGTCAGATAACTGATAGAATACATATTTTTTTTTTTTAATGTAAAAAGTAATGAGACGAACGAGACGCTCTCCTGATGGTAAGAGATAACGCCTGTCCATGACCATTGCAGCGATACACAGAACTCTGAGTAACAAAACAAAGTCCAGGGCATCACTGCTTTGGCGCTCATTATTTTGAGACTTTCGATGGTTAGTCTCAACAGCCCAGTAATTTCGCTAGCTGCAGTACCCTTCAAACATACTTATAATACACACAACAAACATTTGTTTACTCACAAAATGTTTGCCCTAAGTGGGAATCGAACCCACGCCCTACAGCTCTCAAGGCAGATATACTACCAATGAGCCAATGGGGCTGTCATTTTGTCATGTTTTATGTCATACACTGAGTCTGGCATAGCATTTTTAACTTTTTTCTTTATTGTTAAAGTAGTGGAACGCGGAAGGTTCGTGTTGCCGCATTATATTATTTCCCGAAACTTGTGTTTTTCTAGTATTTTTATATAAAAATAGTGGTGTTTTGTTCATAAAGTAGCGAATTACAAGCGCCAGTGTGGGCTTTCCCACTCTGATATAATGTGGTGTGTGTGTGTGTGTGGTGTGATACATGAATTTTCGTGTTGCTTCCAAAACTCCATCGAAGCTTCTAGTAAAGTCACCACTACTATACATACTATACATGCATAAAAAAGTGGTGTTTTTGAATAAAATACCGAATTATAAACGCAAGTCTGGAAAAGCGATGTGTTGAACATTACTTTTCGTGTTTTCCGTCCGAAAATCTGTTGAAGTTTTTAGTAAAGTCACCACTAGGTACTTCACTAGGATATGATCAGTCGTGACTTTGACTAAAATTGTGTAACTTATACTTATTTCACTCGATTTATCTTAAAATACCTCAAAATATCGAAATACTTGACTAAATAATAATAAGTACTTGAAAAAAGTAGTAAAACGGACTATTGATTTAATTTTTTTGATAAAAGTAATGAAACGAACGGGGCACTCTCCTTATGGTTAGAGATAATGTCTGAACCCATTGCAGCGATACACAGAACTTTAAGAAACAAGGCATAGTTCAAGGCGTCGCTGCTTTGGCGCCCATTACTTTAAGATATTCGATTGCTAGTCTCTACAGCTCTGTAATTTCGTTAGCTGCGGTACCCTTCCAACTGGTGCACAGTAATGTTTACACTACTGTGTACTGTGTTTTACTGTGTGTCGAAAAAATATCTGGTCCGGTGGTACCTAGACGACCCACACCTTTGGGTGTGGTGTGTGGCTAAGAAGATTTAAAACCTAGTGTATAATATGTTCTACAATTTTGTCATGTGTATTTTTATTTCTCTTAACACTGTTTTACCTTGTTACGTCTTTTTCACAGCGTCTAGAAAAATTGCCCTCACTATATGTGGAAAAACCTGGGCTTGTGAACAAAAGTTATTGTTTCATCGCATATATATAGATGTTTATTTTCTACCATGCCACCACTCATAAATTTGATGTTTTTCTCAATATTCTATTTATTACCATCAAGCGAGTGTCTTGTTTGCGTCGTCTTTTCATGCCTTTCTTACATAAAACGGAACATTTATTGAGATAAAAACTACTATTGCAAAAATTATACTATTTACAAAATGTAAAAACTTAGTCTAAAAATTCGTCAGAGGACGGATATGTGGCCAGAATGCTGGCAGCATTACCACGCTGGATGGCAATGCTTAGCTTTTGACCAAAGCAGATACCAAAGTACATAAAATGTATTCTTGTTAGTTATATAAATTAGTAATTTATAAAGTAAATGGAAAGGAAAATATTACTCTCTTGGTGGCAAGAGAAGACACCAGTTTTTGACCATTATGGTTGTTAGTACTTGGAACATTAAGTAACACAACAAAGTACAGTCCAAAGTATTTAACGCCAAAATTCACTCTCCTTTGGCGCTCAATATTGTATTATCAAAAAAGGTTTCAAATGTTTCCTTAAAATGAACAATATTTACTTTATATGTTTTTGTAGAATACCATATAAAACGTTCAAAGATTATAAGGATAGATAAAACACGAATTCAATCAGGAAAGTATGGAAATATATCCGAAAAAAATTACCTACATTATGTAAATACCTTGGAAACCGCTTCAAATTAGATCGCTTTACCGATAACAAATTACCATATAACTCTCTATCGTTTTATGAAATTGATATAACAATTTAGTTTTATAAATTAGCAAAACGAGTAGTTTAGTTTCATATTACGTATTCTGCAGCTGCAGTTCTCATTTCTAGTTGAACCTAGAATCTTTCTAAAGACCCAGCGTTCAACCCACGGCTTTTTACCGTTTTTTTTGCGTTTACAGTCCAGGTTTCACAGCTGTACATTAGTATTGGTCGAATGACTGTCTTATAAAAGTGGATCTTTGTGCTTTTGCTGAGAATTCTGAACACCAAGATTTTACGGTTCTGCAGGGTTGCACTAAAACGGAGGGTGTTTTGTAACGAAGCCCAACATTATTTGTGAGACAAAATCCCATGGGTTTCGTTGGTTTCGGCATCTCTAAAAGATAGAGGAAGATCGTGATCGTCAAAAGAGCGTATCACGGACTACCGTTCCAAATATAGATTGAAGGATAAAGTGACTAAGGATTTCCAAGAACTGGAAGTCAATACTTATCATGACGTAGTTCAAAATCGAGATAAATGGCGTATTTTGTATCGGAGGCTTAGACACATTTTGGGTCGCTGCGCCAGCAAAGTTAGAATAGAATAGAATATAACTTTATTATACACCAAAAACTTACAAATGAAACACAGATCACAATTAATACAAATATGAAACAAACAAAAAATAATTCAAAAAAAAGAAGTGTTTAAGGGTGGTCTTATCGCCTAGAGCGATTTCATCCAGACAACCTTTGGATGGAAAGAAGAGTAAATAAATATAAGGTGTACAAAAGAAATAAATAAAGAAACTAAATATATTGATTAGCAGGCTGTGTTAGTTAGTTTGATTAGAATTTGAAACATAAAACAGTGTTATGGTATCACTTTTGGGGATATATTCACCTGAAGTAGTGCTTACAGTTTTAAAAAATAATAAAACCTGCTAAACTTCATCCCATTTCATTACTGCATCTTAACTAATATGGATTTTACGATCACTCTTCTTTTATTGGGCATGTCAATAAAATCTCCAATTAATATCACGTTTATATATCTCGCGTTTTTATTACGAGACTGTCAAATATTAAGCTTCTCGTGAAATGGTACGTATCCACTTCCACTCATTGCTGCTAATGATTTAGTTAATTATAGCAGTCGGAGAAATATTCACATATGCGTACTTTGATGTATTAACGTTGCTAATATCTATTTGTCTCAAATCTTACTAATAGCTTTCTTGACAAATGATGCCGTTTAAAATAATATGATGTATCTAAATGATCAATGAATAAATAATAATAATAGAATTAATGTAAAATACGTACTTATACATAAGAATAAGCTGTCAACTTTTTTGTTTTTTAAACAAATTGGAATATATCGCACCCTTAGTAATACAAGGGCACAATACGAATCAGTAGTTTTTTGGGAAATCGCGTTTAAAGATTCTGAATTCCTACATTCCACCTTATCTTTCGAATAAAATGCTTATTATTTCAGTTATAAATGTAAAATTCTGCAGATTTGTTCTTTGATAACTACACTATAAATAGTCATGTAGAATAATTCGATTATAATTATATAAATAAATAAATTTCATAAATTACAAGTAATTTAAAAAAATACTTTCAAATTAGGACCACATGGTACAAAAACACATGACACAAATTTGGAGCTGTTTAAGTTTGATCTGGTATATTTACATTTTTTTAAATATGTATCTACAAATTGTTCCAGAATATAATATATGCAGAAAAAAACTCACTTATTTTTTGTCATAGAAGCTTGCCACAATACATTAGTGATACCGCATTCAAAACGCTTAAGCCATTTCTAAGATTATCGTACACATACGCACACACAAACAAATTTCTAGAAACTATTTCTTAATACCTTAAGTACAAATTGTATTAGATGTTTTTTTATATATTTAGTATATAGACGCGGCTTGTTTACGATTTTATCTAATCTACTAGTAGATCAGACATAAATTTGATTCGCAACCTAAAATTTTATCTAAAATATGCTAACACGACGATATACATAGAGCATAATAAATCTATCTGTCAGAATCACAATATAAATAACGTCTGTTACAACACTATAACACCGCACCTAAATTTACACCATAAGTAGATTTTGTGACTATAACTGCAGTGTAAGTAACCGTATTCATCTTAGTTAAAAGAATTGGGAATTTAATCTCGAAAGAAACTTCAACTGGCAACAAAAAGAAGGAATGAAATTGGGTTGTTTATTTAGAATAGTCTACACGCGGTCTTAAACATATTGGAATCGGCAGTAAACCACTGCCGCATTCAATTTAAATCTCATTCCAGAAAACCTAGACTAGAATTCTCGCAAACCCTACAGTAAAGAGTAAACACCACCGCAGTGTATGAATGTGAAACTATTTACAAGTCGAGACGCAATACGGCATCGAGACCAGACGCGAGAAAATGTCAATACCTACCTAGACGCAAAATCGTATGAAAACGACGCATAATTGAGATGTTTTCACGCACGCGGCGAGCAGCATTCGTCATGTTAAATGGTTTATGTCTCGTTTGGAATGTAACCACTTCGCAAATGAAATTAACAACCAGTGGTGACTAAACCATTTATGGGGGAATCCGCCATGACAGTTATTTTCCCGCGTCAATTTTTAATGCCACCGACAGGTGTCTGCGCGGCCATAATTCTCATATTCTTTCACAAACAATACGGGCTTAATGTTATATTGATATATCGTAAAAGAGAGATATACGTATATAAAAACTTACCCAAGCGTTGTCATGGTCACGATGGTGTACCAGAACGCAGCAGGAATGGAAGTGAAGTTTGTGTCCTGTTCATTCTTCTCAGCGTAGAACATAACAGTGGCAAATATGATGATAGCCATAGCCAACGAGAAGACAAGGAATCCCAACTCGCTGGCGCAAGACTTCAAAGTATAACCAAGGATCCTCAGCCCTTGGGAGTGCCGTGAAAATTTGAATATACGGAACACCCTGAACACTCTTAGCGTGACGAAGGCTCCTGACACGTCGTCGTTGTCAGTGATCCCCAGGCCGATGTAGTACGGCAATATGGCCACCACGTCAATGATCGACATAACCGATCGCACGAATTTGCATCTGTCTGGAGCTGCGAACAGCCGTAGTAAGTATTCTGCCGTGAAGATCATCACGCAGGCTGTATCCAGACAGAAGAACACTATCTTATATCTCTCTCCGCAAGGCAGCGTCCCCGCCTTGCCGGGCCTGTGCCCACATGGCACCGTTTCCACCACATTCGCCATCACTGAAACGGCGATGAAAAATCCAGTAACATAATAAAACACTAACGCGGCCGTCGACGTGTGAGGGTTCTCGAACGCCCTCCACATCTTCTGCCGCAAGTCAGTCAGCTGCGGGAGGCTCTGATCTCCCGCTTCGCTTAACTTATCATCCATTAAACGCTCGGCGTTTTCTCGCTTCCTATCCCTATAGTCCTCATAACAACAATCCCCGATCACATCGGGTAAAATGCCAAAGAACGCTAGCTCCTCGTCGTACCCCGTCAAACACTCATGTTTTGGATAATGCAGCTTTCCAGTCCTGTAATAGTTCAATATGTGTCTGAATATATCCGGATCTCTGTCGAAGAAGTACTCCCGACTGTCCTCGTCGTAGAAGAACTCTCGTTCCGTGGATCCGAGCAAAGAGTCGGGGTATTTCTCGAGGGTGTTCCTCCATGTTTCGAAGCGTCGTCCGGATACGTTGATGAGGAGTTTCTCGTCTTCAGCACGGCGACGGTCTTTGGGGACGGGGGGCGGGGGCAGCGGGTGGGTCGCGATGGGCACCCAGCCGATAGCCGCGGCCCTGGCGAAGGGAAGCCACGCGGCGACCGACGCCATGTTGGCGACTTACAACGCCGCCGGCGTCGCGCACACTGACTCCCCCCGCGACTATTTTCGGCAGCCCGCCCAGATGACGGCCGCCTTGCCAGCGCGGGATTGCGATTACCCGACATGTTATACCGTACCGCGAATACTATTTACACTTTCGGACCTTTCCAAATATATGTAATGCTGTATCACAACCATTCTTCTGAGTCTGATGTAAATTGAAGTATTTGATATGTTATATCAAACTAACAACAACTAAAAACTATCGGATTTGATAAACGCTTTTTTGTATTGCATAACTCATTTTCACAGGAATTTCCCGCATTTTCCATTTTTTGTTTTTCCCGCGAAGTATAATTTGGTTGTCTTCAAATCTAGAGTAAACAGGTTTTTTTTCTAGGTAAGCGTGCTTCATCTTGGACTGCATCCTGCTTAACATCAGGCACGGTACGACCCTTAGAAAGAAAACCTTTTTTTTATAAGACGTTGATACCATGAAACCGATGCCGGTGATAAAAAACTGAAATAGAATGTAGGTACATTCTAGGCTTAGGTAAGCCTCTTCAGACTAAATAGACTATTAAATAGATTACTATATATTAAACACTAATATAAAACATGGCAATTTAAGATATAAAAACACATTGAAACTATTAATGATATAAGAAAGAGTGGAAACGCGGCCCGAAAACGTTGATCACGTTTTCGGGTCGATATCCCCCAAAATGGATAGACCTCTGAACTCTCTTACAATACCTCCATGGCCACTCAGAAAGTTTTGCAAATTTGAATCTTTTCTATAGGTACAGCTTTTTTAAAATAAATGTATTCAGAGAACTCTTTGCCAGCGTCTACACAAAGTTTCATGCGTCTGAACCAATTTCCAAACACAATCTCCAGTCTGCCTCAGACACCTATTTATTGTCCAACGCTGTTAGCGCATTTTCCGGCGATAAAAACTGTATCAATTTGAGTTGATTTTTTATTTTATAGAATACCTAGGCATTATAAAGAATACCGAATGGTATCCTGTCGTTTAACCGACAGTCAATTTACAAAATTTTACTAAACGAAAATTTTGCAGAATCATGAATCGTCGAATCTTTGTTATGCAAATACACATTTAGCAAACGATTAAGGAATTTAAATAATAACTTCATGAATTTGCATTTTAAACGTATCATTTGACAAACGATTCATATGACAGATCCGACTTTAATAGATTAAGTGACCTAACCTAAGCCAAATCAGGAACGAAGCGGAGATTTTTTTTCCTTTTTTTTTATGGTTGACAGGCTAGTTGTCTGACCACAGCTCACCTGATGTTAAGTGAAGGTGTAGTCGAAGATGGTAAAGCACACCTAACCTGGAATGCAACTGGCTCTCAAGTGAGGCTGCCGGAACACACCGTTAGATGCTTGGCGGCAGATTTTCAACTTGTGGGTGGTAGCTAGCCAGCCGAGTACTAGAAAGTACCCTACCACAATGCTATGGTTTCCTCACAATGTTTTTCTTCTCCGGCAGCTCAAGCTCATTGTTGGGGTTTGAACCCACGCCCTTCGGCATGCGAACCTACCGCGCTAACCACTGAGCTATCATCGCAACAAAATATGCTTGCTACGCTTACCTGGCATCCTCAAAGCATTAATTAAAACCTAGGTAATACATACACGACGACGACGAACGAAAGTTCGAGACGTCGGTATCGCAATTATGAACCTCAAGTGAAGCTGGGCAGGACACGTTGCTAGGCGAAGTGATGACAGGTGGAGTAAGGTTGCAACAGAGTGGTGCCTAGGCAAGGGAAGCGGAGCGTCGGTCGTCCAGCCGCAAGATGGGTTGACGATATCGTCACCGTCGCGGGTCGAACCTGGACCAGATTGGCGCAGGACCGAGGCAGATGGCATGTAAAGAGAGAGGCCTATACCCAGCAGCGGGATAAAGAAGGCTGTGGATGATGATGATGATGAATACATACAATACCTATATAAGGTAGGTATGTAATGGTAAACAATAGATACATAGACGAAGCAAATCCAGTATTACATAGATAGTGACATTTGACTTTGACATTGAATTGCGTTTGAATTATTATTATTTTCATTTTTTGTTTTTTTTCACAGACTTGATTTATATATTTTTATTAATTTATTCATAATATATTCATAAATCCTTTATTTATTTTATTTTTTTTCCTTCTAATGATGTATCTGTTGTTAGATACCTCATTGTTATTACAATCTAGCCCAGTTGAGACTAATAAGTAATTTTAATATTACTTAAATTGCTAAGTAGAGTATAATCGAAGAATGCGTCCATTGACACTTTTCTTACTGTCTCTATTAAGGGGAAGACACTTTGTTCGTGTATTCTATAATATGCACACTCACTCACTGCACTGTCACTAACTTAATACACTAACTCAAAAGGTTTTGTCCTTTTTAGTCTTATTTTATTGACCTGTTTTTTTTTTATTTGTTTTGTATAATTAATTAATATGAATGTACATAATTATGGACTTGATCCGAAATAAATGATTTTATTATTATAGATTGACTAGATATTTTATGAAATTACTAAATTGTATGCTTAGCTGGTAACAGATCTACTTGGTGGTAGATCTCCTTAGCAGGAAGTCGTCTAGGTAGGTACCACCGCAGTACCAGTTATTCTGCCGCTAAGCAGTAGTGTGTAAACATTACTGTGTTCCGGTTTGAAGGGTACTGCAGCTAGCGAAATTACTGGGCTGTTGAGACTAACCATCGAAAGTCTCAAAGTAATGAGCACCAGAGCAGCGATGCCCTGGACTTTGTTTTGTTACTCAAAGTTCTGTGTATCGCTGCAATGATCATGGACAGGTGTTATCTCTTACCATCAGAAGAGCGTGTAGTTCGTCTCATTACTTTTTTACATAAAAAAAAAAAAAAAAAAGATATAATATACCTAAATCATTGCGCTCGATAGTCAAGTCTGAAAAGTCCTCGTTACAAGTTCTACTTAATTTTTCTCCGCCAATACACTATTCTTGTTTATGACTTTTCTCGTTTGATGTTAGTCTAACGCTAATTGAACGGTAGAATGTTATTGTCAAAGGTAATGAGCAACTGTGTTGTGGAAAGCTTTTACGATAAAACAGATGTCGGTGCCAATAGTAAATTCCACGGATTCTATTACTAACTCAGTTTTTTTTAAAGCACTTTAAAAGATTTCTCTCTGTTGACAAAGGACAAGGAGAAACCGAATAACTGCAGAGTAAACATCACATCACATTATGATCAACCTAGACTGAGATGGCGTGCCGAACTAAAGATAATAATAATAATTAAAAAAATAGGATGAAAAATAAATAACGATAATTATAATAATCAGGACTTTTGTCGCCAATAGGGCAGTGCTCGTCGACATCACCATCCCACATGACGAGAATCTCGTCTCATAGTAGGCCTCATAACCGGTCATTGCAACTTGAATAGTCACCTCTTTAAACTAGGAGCCACGGATAGTCCGCTATGTCGTGGCTGCTTGCAAGAGAATGAAACTGTAGAGCATGTGCTTTTGCATTGCAAAGCCACAGAAGGCACTAGAATTGCTACTAGGCTGCATGAAGCTGCTTCGCCATCATTCATGTCATCGTCGTTGAACTTTCCACCCAACTCACTGGAGCTACTATGCCAGCGGCCCAGGGCCTCGCTCCGATATTTCAAGGAGCTGGGTTGGCTCGGATAGACGCTGGCAGGGGGGAATGCACAATACACCCCAAGCGGGACGTCAGTGCAGGACTCATCGCCCCCACTTCGAATAAGAATAAGAATAAGAATGACGAGAATCTCGTGAAGGCCGAGAAGGACAAGCTCAGCAAGTACCTTGACTTGGCTCACGAGATAACCACCATGTGGGATGTTGATTCGACGATCATTGTCCCGATAGTTGTCACGGTGAAAGGCCTTATAACGAAGAGCCTCGACCAACATCTTAAGAGACTCTCGCTGGACAGTTGGGTCAACGGTCAGCTTCAAAAGGCATTGATCTTTGACACGGCGCGCATTGTGAGGAGGTTTCTCATTCTGCAGCCCTAACCACCGGCAGCCTGAGCCCTTCCCCGCTGCTGGCGGCACAAAAGTTTTAATTTATTCATGTTTTATTAAAAATTTAGAGAGTTCTGTTTGTCTTATTACTTTTACATTAAAAAAACGTACTTGATACTGACTTTATAGAAACTATGGCAGCCTAGTTTGTCTGCCAATTTATTAGTTTCGGTTCAAATCAAGTCCGATAGTACCCATCTCTGTCTTTTCTAAGTTATGTTCATCTGAAAATCGTGGTATTTCTGTATGGTGGGTACTTTTTAGTATTCGGCTGGCTCGCAACCTAACGATGTGTTTATTTGAGTTTGAGAGCCACTTCTATTCCAGGTTAAGTATCCACACCATCTCCGACCTCACCGTCACTTAAAATCAAGTGAACTGCATTCAAACACTTTTCTTATTACTTTTAAATAATATTTTACTTAAGTTTGAACACATCCATTTATTAGAACTCGAAAAACTTCCTTATTTTGAAGTACATTTCCAAACACCTGGCAACCCTATCCCGGGAGAGTTTTCACTGCGCTTGCGTACACCGTGACGTCACTGAGTAATAAATTGATTTTCATACACCCACCTCTCTCACTCATAAACCTTCTTGCGTCTACCCATCTCTCTTCTACAGCTTAAAGCTCCACTGACCTTTTGTATATTTTTCACAGAAAGAGTCTTTCAAAGGCTTTTGTCTTGGGGTAGTGAAAAGAGGGAAATATCGCTTGCGGCGTCCTTTATTTTTTTATAGGCCTGAAGTTTTTGGAGAAAGTGTTGGTAAATAAGATGTGCCTTCGTCTGAGTTTCAATAATTGGTCCTCTGTGAGGGGACTCTGTTGTAGGCATCGATGCAGGTCTAAAAATAACGTGACCTATCTCTACGTAATTTTATTTGCTTTGATAAGATTTGCCCGTGGGAAATTGAGTTCTATTTAATTGGAATTTTGATATAATTCTGTCAAAGTTTAATATTTTAGCACGTTCATTTCATATAAAGCGTTTGAAGGTTTATTTTTTAAATATGAAGACTTGTTAATGTTTATTAATAAAATTTAACTTTAATTTTCGTAACGATTTGTAATTTACTTTTGTGATGCTATAAAAAGTAACAGTATGTACATATTTAACATAATATATGGATATGTTCTGTAGTTATAAAAAATAATAAAATATGCTAATAGGCATTGTAAATTATGTTTTATATAATCGACAGAGAATATAAAATAGATAGAGAGGGGAATTAACCCATTACGTTAACGTTTTCTTTTTTTTCTTTTTGGCATCTTACTTTGTGCATTTGTTAATAATTCAGCATCACAAAAAATAAGTCAGGGTCAAGTTCGATTACGCCCTTGAAATGCAGTGCCATCTTTATTCGTGCTAGAAGCTGGGATGGAGTTTTAGAAGCAACATAAAAATACATGCTTCACTACATTGTATCATTTTCCATTGCACGGCGGCACTTTATGAATAAAATATCAATTACATGTAAGCTTTACACATAAAAACTTCAATAAACTATAGGTAATAAGGTTTTAAGCGGGAACAGGGAAAAGTCATGTCTTTATGTATTAATGTAGTGATGTTTAATTGTTTATGTATTAAAATAGTGATTCATAGAGCGCCGAATCATTGTTGTTGAATCATTGTGGATTGTTGTTAAGCGCGACTGTGGTGCAACATGACTTTTTGTGTTGTTTTCAAAGTTTCTTTAAAGCTTGTAGTAAAGTCGTCGCTACTTTACATGGCATGACAAGATTTAACCCTGACTTAAATTTTATTTTTTTAATTTGTCAGGTAAGTGTTTGACCACAGCTCACCTGATGTTAAGTGACGGTGTGGTCGAAGATGGTAAAGCACGCCTAGCCTGGAATAGAATTGGCTCTTAAGTGAGGCTGCCGGAACACACCGTTAGGTGCTTGGCGGCAGATTTTCAACTTGAAGGTGGTAGCTAGCCAGCCGAATATTAGAAAGTACGCTACCACCATGCTATGGTTTCCTCACGATGGTTTCCGTCCCCGGCAACTCAAGCTCATTGATGGGATATGAACCCACGCCCATCGGCGTGCGAACCGACCGCACTGACTACTGAGCTGTCATCGCTACATCGCTACTTTATGTGACTCAGGCTTGAAAGTATCGAAATACTTGACACTGGCAAATGCACAAAGTGCGACGTCAAAAACAAAGAAGACAATGAGACTTTTCCTTGTTACCGCCAAAATTCACTTGTTTATTGCTTTTATGTGCTTTATAGTAATGGGAAGCTCCGCAAGATGGCGTTGTATTATATTTACAGCACTTTTAAGTTTTAACGCCATCTAGTGAGTGGTAAGAAAAGATTGCATAACGATAAGGGTAAACAAATAACAATTCTTGAATCTTGAATTTCTTGGTGTGGGACTGTGGCTGAGGCTTTGGTTATTCAAGAGATTGAATACCTACCTAAGCGGTAGAGAAATGTATGGAAAGTTGGACAGCTTCCCTAAAAAAAAATGAAAATTGTTTTTTTTTTCATATTTTGGTCTATCGTTTATTCGTATAATTAAACGTTATATAATTTTACTTCTAATATAATTTTGTGGTAGACCTCTTTAGCAGATTCTGCCCCCAAACGTTCAAGTTAGAAAAATGGACACAAATTTCTAGTAAATGAAAACTTTTTAGCTAAATAAGTTAAGTACGTATAGGCTGAGTTGCCAGCCAACAGTCACAGTTGATAGTGTGGGAAAATGATATAATGTGGTGAAACATGAGTTTTCGTGTTGCTTCCAAAACTCCATCGAAGCTTTGTAGTAAAGTTGCCACTACTTTACTAAAGCATGACTGGAATTAACTGACACGAACTGGACTTGACAAAGACGACTTTGACTAAAAGTAGCTACGTTGGCACTTATTTAACTTGAAAATATATAATTACTTGACACTGGCAAATGCTAAAACGCGACGCCAAAACCAAAGAAAAAAAAAAAAACCTCCCGAAGATTTCAGACATGGCTTGACGGTTGAAACAAATTTATACTGTTCTATTTCATGGTGAGAAAATAATGAGACGAAATGCTCTCATTATGGTAAGAAGTAGCGCCTGCCCATAACCCTTGCAGTAGGTACTCAAAACCTAGAGTAACAAAACAAAGGCCATCGATGCATAAGTGAGCTTTTTTTAAAACATTCGATGGCAAGTCTCATTAGTCTTGGAAAACATCACGAGAATAGTAAGAGATAACGTTTGCCCATTAACCTTGGACCGGTAGTCAAATTTTAAGTAACCGCTAAACAATGGAATTTCCTATCCAAGTGGGTGATCCCTGATAGATGTAATTTTGGTGCCTTCAAGTCGCGAATGAATCGGTTTCTTCTAGGCTCCACCGTAGACCGCATCTTCATTTAACATCAGGTGAGATGGTGGTCAAACGCAAGCCTATGTACAATATAAAATCAAAACATAGTCCAAAACAAGGGCATAGCTGCATTAACGCATTTTTTGAGACAGTCGATGGTAAGTCTCATTAGTCCTGGAAAACATCACGAGAAAACAAAAAATAGAGACCTCACTTGGTTCCTTGTATGTATATTTGACTTATCTATACTATTATAAAAAGGAAAGATTTGTTTGTTTGTTTGTATTGAACAGGCTTGGAAACTACTGGACCGATTCGAAAATTCTTTCACCATTGGGAAGCTACACTATTTCCGGGTGACATAGGCTACTTTTTATCCCCGTATTCCCATGGGACCGGGAATTACGCGGGTGAAACCGCGAGGCGTCTGCTAGTCCTTGTATAAAGGGACTCTGAAAAGGTTACATTAAAAATTAAAAACTAAAATTCTTTGTAAAATGTACATTTAATCTTACTTGTAATCACGAACTATTTACATTTGAAAGCGTACTAATTAATACTATACATACACAAAAATACTTCTTATAATTGTGTACAGCGGACTTTAAAAACAAAATTCAATTTTCGCATAAAATTGTTGAAGTAAGTAGAACACACTAAAAATTATATTCAAACAAACGTACCGGTTGAGTAAGAACACCATTATCAAAACTTGGAAAGTATATTTCAGTTGGCAACGATAACTTTTGATTCGATGATTATTTTGTTACAAATTATTTTGTTTCTATGTTTGACAAGCTTGGTGTTTGAGCACAGCTCACCTGATGTATAAGTGTCTAGCCTGGAATTAAGCTGGATCTCAAGTGAGGTTGCCCGGAAAAAACAGTTAGGTTCTTGGCGGCAGATTTCCAGCTTAAGAGTAGTAGAAACCGAGTACCCTACCACCTTGATATGGTTTCCTCGCGATGTTTTATTTCGCAGGCAGTTCTAGCTTATTGTTGTGGTTTGTACCCACGCTCTTTGACGTGTGATCTGACTGCGCTTACCACCGAGCTGTAATCGCTACAGATTCTTTTTCATATTAATTTTATTGCTAATTAATAAACAAATTTAAAGAGGAACGCTTAACTTTTACAACATAAAAAAATACTTCAATTATGTCATAAAATAAACGCATTGATCAAAAAATTTAGCTGAAGGGCGTGGGTTCGATTCCCACTCAGGACTAACATTTGTGTGACTAACATCGATATTTATTCTGTGTCTGGGTTTACATGTATTATAAGTATGTATTTACAAAAAAAAATTTGCTGTTAACTGTCTGGTTCCCATAGTACAAGATTTGCTTAGTTTGTGGCTAGATGGCGATGTGTTAAATGCCCTCCAATATTTATTTATATAATAAAGCACGTTTGTCTGAAAATAACCAGTTCTGAGTGAAATAATTTATGATTAATTAAGTACATTCAGTCAAGTTATAAATAATACTTATCAAAATTGTGCGCAAATTTTTGCATGTAAACAAAAAAATGCATACTACTTAATTATTGCCTACCTACAATAATAAACCACATAATAAAATACTATGTGAAAATTAAAATACGGAATGTCCAACATAAATATCGACTTAACTAGCGTTCGCACGAACAATCAACGCTTTTCAGTCGTACTAGCTTCATTCTCAATTAATGCGTATTGCGCCAATTTTAATACACCATAAAACCTTAAAACATTTTGAAAATACTTGTCAAATGTTTATAAATTGCAAAATAAATATAGGAGGTAAAGTTTTCAACACATTGTCATTTTATAAACATACGGTTAAATTAAATTAAGAAATTGCACATATGCTTTGGTGACTAGTAACAATTTATACGTGACGACTAGCAAACTTATGAGCGAGTGAAGTTATATATAACTTATTTATATGTAAATAATAGAAAATCTACTTAGGTACTTATATAAATAAATACTTTGTTAAGGGTGGCATTGGAGCTCTAGACTATTATACAATATTTACGCAAACTAAGTTAAACTTTATCAAAATTACTATTACGATTTTGACAAAGCTAAGTCAAACCTTTTTTGAACATGAATAATTTCATGTTCAAAAAAGGTATCATGGTTTATTTTATGTAAAAGTAATGAGACCAACAAGACGCTCTCCTGGTAAGAGATAACGCATGTTTAATGATCATCGCAAAACTTTAAGTAGCAAAACAAAGTCCAGGGCAACGCTGCTTTAGTGAGACTTTCGATGGTTAGTTTCAACAGTCCTGTTACTTCGCTAGCTGCTAAAGTTTATAGACCACAGTTTGGCGGTAAAACATTTGGTACTACGGTGGTACCTAACTAGCAGACCATTTGACTATTGCCATAAAATAGTTCATTTGTACCAAGATTAAACTTTCCAAATTATATTAAAATCGTTTGCATAAAAAAGGGCAGATCTCCGGACACCCTTTAAGTTAAAATAAAAATATATTTCCTTAAAATAATGACTTGAATACCTGATCGGTCTGAATGGTTGTTTACTTAAACGTATTGAAAATGTAAATTTTTGGACGACATATTGCACATTTTAAAAAAATATAGAAAAAAATATACATAATTATGTGTTTAAAAACTTCAAGGTACAAACAAATACTATGAAATCAGATAACTTTCTAACTATTCATTATTTGTAATAAAATGCCATACAAGAGAAACATATTCTGCTCTTAGAATAACATTATCATCTAATTATTATTTTTTTAATTTAAATAATATCATGCGTGAAAACCGTTGAGGCGGGAACAAATTTAACTTTACTTCAAATAAGCATGAAACAATATGCGTAGGCTTTTTCTGACGACCTATAACGGCCGCATCTAATCTTTTGATTTTTAAACAATAGCATAAACTCAACCCCTTTTGAGGTTACACTACAATTAAATTATACAAAGTAGTAATAATTCTGATAAAACTAAATTCACGAACTATTAAAGCGCGTAACTTATTAATCCAATATACTTAATTTTTATTGTAATAAAACTACAACAAACTATTCAAATTAAACGCTTGAAATGTCAGTTTGAAAAACATACTATTTCATAGAATGAAACAAGCTTTTTGAAACTATGTTTTTCAGCTGACACGGATCGAATGCTGTACATTTGGTTATCTTTCACAGATGGTAAGAAAATCACTTGCGCCCATATTAATTCATATTAACACTTTCATTGCCACTACTATTTTCGAGAAGTTTCCAGCGATGTCGCTCTATATAAAACGCGAGCTCGCCAAGCGTGCTCTCGGCGCTGCAAGATGAAATTACATGGGCACGCTAGGCGTTTTCACTGATACTGTATAAAGGTGAAATCGTAAAAAGCCATATTTCGGCTTCAGATAGAAAATATTCCCAAATCCATAAAAAATCGAGAGCACGCCTGGCGTGCTCGCGACATCGCGATAGAGGTTCGTGAGGACACGCTAGGCGTGTCGGCGACACTGAATGTGTTAAGTATTTAATTTTCAAATGCAATCGATTGCACAATCGTTACTGTCAAAACCAATAAAGAGAGAAAACAAATCTTTTCTCCTACTAATATTATAAATGCGAAAGTTTGTGAGTATATTTGTTACTCTTTCACGCAAAAACTAATCATCGAATTTGGATGTAATTTGGTATGGATGTAGCTGAGACACTTGATTAGCACATAGGCTACTTTTCATACCGAAAACATGTAGCGGGACACACCGCGGGGCGCAGCTAGTAAATCTATACATACGAGTATAATCAAAGATTGATGTTTTAACAACCACGATTGCACAATCTAAAATACAATATTCAAGGTACGGATAACTAACGCGTTAACTTATAGGCTAGAAATAACAAATAACTATATTGTCACCGAGAAATTACAATAAATCTAACTTTAGATTTTCATAAATTTGAAATGTAATCGAGATCTTTTGACTAGAAAAATAACTGATTACAATATTTTAAATAACTTAAAATATAAATATTCATGTAAAATGGAATTGTAAATAATACTAGGTAATTTTTTTTTTAAATTAAATATGCAGATATAAATTATGGCATTTCTGCTGAATATCGAGTTAAATATTGCCCAAATAATGATTGTACACTTAGAAACAAATATTTTTCTATTTTCATCGGAATATCCGAAGACACGATCCGATTTAATCGGACATTTTAGCTAGACGCATGTTGAAACAATTTTGTTTTGCGCCTTATATGATTGGCTAACAAACCACTTGAGATTTCATTTAAACTATATTTTTAAACTATTATTTTTGGAAGCGAGCAGCTATCAAACTTAACAGCACAAAGAAAATGAATTTACAAGTAAATGTAAAAAAAAATGTTCACAAGATTGTATAGAAATGCTTACTACATTTTTTTTGCCTCTAGTGTCCCACTGATGGGCAAAGGCCAACCTTTTCATCTTCCAGACTGCCTGTCTCGGCTTTGGTGGCTCAGACATTACCGTGATGATTTAGTTCGTCACACCACCTTCGTCTGGGTTGACCAGAGATTGCTTAAATTTCGACGTCCAAACTGTGGTGACCTTTGCCCAGTAGTTGTTCGATATGCGACAAACTTGGCCCGCCCCATTCCACACATATTGAATTTAGTTAAAGGGAAATATGTATGCCATAAGATTTTTTTTAATGATTGACAATTGATGTTTCCCAGGCTTGCATTTAACAAAATCATTATTTACATCGAGAAGATGATAATCTAGTACTTCTTTATAACATGCCTAATCTTTAAGAGCGGGCCTAATGCCAGAAAAAAATCAGATCCCATCCGCTCTAGTGCGAAGAAACAAGATTAGTACAAAGTCTAGAATTGCATGACACAGTTGAAAATTGAAAATGGATTTGAAATCCGGGATATATTTTTTGACACTTTTGCATTTTTCTGGCATTAGGCGCACTCTAAAATGGGCATTCATGTGAGACTAGTTTCAAGGGAAAGCCCAATAAATTTTTCAAATAAATATCAATTCATCGGCGTATCTATACAACACTTGAAAACAATAAAACATTACATTCTGACAAGACATTGTGTAATTTCTAGCTTCATAAGCTAGAAATTACACAATGTCAAATTACAAACAAAATGATCTAGAAAGCTGAATCTCAAGTGATTTTAAACATTAAAATTAAAAATCTGTCTACAATAGTTAAACTAAATGACTACAATTATTTCACGTTTGACTAGCAACGAGCAACATTTGATATAGAGATCAATTCAGTTACAATTAGGTCGTATTTACATCATCATGCATAGTTTAGAATATTGAGAAGGTATATGCGTTTTAGTAAAATTTACATGTCAGAAGCCCTGATTCTGTAACACATAAGATTCCATACCGAAAACGCGTACGGTGTTCATGACATCATAAGCTTAAGTTTATTTTGACAGTTTTTTGTTTTTTTTTTATTTCACATTGGCATACAGATTTGGTTTTTTTTTAATGGTTGACAGGCTAGTTGTTTGACCACAGCTCACCTGATGTTAAGTGAAGGTGTGGTCGAAGATGGTAAAGCACACCTAGCCTGGAATGGAACTGGCTCTCAAGTGAGGCTGCCGGAACACACCGTTAGATGCTTGGCGGCAGATTTTCAACTTGAGGGTGGTAGCTAGCCAACCGAGTACTAGAAAGTACCCTACCACCATGCTATGGTTTCCTCACGATGTTTTCCTTCACCGGCAGCTGAAGCTCATTGTTGGGGTTTGAACCCACGCCCTTCGGCATGCGAACCTACCGCGCTAACCACTGAGCTATCATCGCTACAAAATTGGTCATTTTATTCGAATTCAAACCGAATTGCGTTAAGAGCAGGCTCTCTCAGAATATTCTACGTTCGCTCCGCTCATACGCAATTCCCTAACCGTACCAAAATAAGGATGAAATTAGAATCTACCGCTTGACCGTATAGTTGCTTGAAAGTACGCAAACGTAACTCGCAAGTCTAAATAAATTTATATATTTATTTTTTTGTTTTGTGCTTATAGAGAATAAGGTTTACAAAACTTATGTTGTAACGTGACTGTACAAGACATGGATAAATATATTGAAATGATTACCGGAGATTCAGAAGGTAAGTATGCTAGAATTTGATGGTTAATATTGTACAATTATATTGAAAGTAGGTATATTGAGGATTCTTGCTAGCGTTTCTGCTATACAAACCCATAACTAAACATAACCATAACTATTTTGTAATTAGTTTTTTTTTTTAATATTATTGTTACTTTGTTTTTTGTACTTTGACATTTTCTTTTTTTTAATTTTTGTAATTGTAATTTAGATTTTTGTTTTTGTGGAATGTCAAAATTTTGTGAGATTGGATGTAATTGGTTTACCGTATTCTTTCTCAATAAATAAATAAATAACTAAGATTAGATTTATCTTAAATTTTCAAATGTTCATGTAAGATGTTTCGATTTGAATTTATCTTGACATCATTGCCCGATTTTAACATCTTTTTGTGATCGTAATAATTGATTTAGATTTTAATTGTAACCAACAATGTTGTACAATACATAAAAGCATAATTAAAAAAGAAAAACAATGAACTTCTACCATCTTATATAATGACTTCGATACTAAATTTGTAGATTGCATTCAGTATGCTTTCTGTATTCTTTTTATAACACAATCGTATGTATTATACAATTCTGACTAAGTTACAAGATCACTAAACATGCATGACGATACAAACGGACCTCAAATCTCTCCATACAATAAAAAATATTACTTCTTTCGCGCACTATTGTTCATTATACCATTATCATCCCACTGTACACATGAAAGTCGCGGGTGCCGAAAATATAGAATGTCTTCCAACGTTGAATAGTATACACAACAGTAATTTAAATATAGTTTTAGTACCTGAACAAATCAATGACTGAATTGACAATACTGAAGTACAAAATATCGTTATTCGTGAAATAAAACTTGCACAGATAGCAAGTTCACTAACAAATACTGAATCAGTTTTCTACTAGAATGAATACTGCAATGATCCACGCTGATGTAATAAAAAGCTTATTTTAATTGGCCTGGTACATTGTAAGTGTGTATGATATTTGTGTGTATCAAAAAGTACTATGAACATTATAAATGATTAATATTATTACTAACCAAAAACAGAAAGACCTTATATTTAACACGAAGTTCCATCAATAAATTTGTATTGCCTCACACATAGATAATATTTTAGAAACCAACAATAATTTTATGCGGATCATAGTTTTTGTTTTGGACATAAAAATTGTCAACAAGCGTCAAAATCAGAATCTTGAGAACACTCATAATCTTCAGCAACCACAACCTTGTCTCAGAGCACCAAAAGCTGCTGCTGATGGAGACGGCGTCACAAAAGATGATCATCTTGTTCGTCATGTTCCTCCTCGGAGTCAGCAGAGTCCAGACTAGGAATGTGGTCCATGTCTTGGCTCTCGCACTGCTCTAACTCGTTTGGTGCGTCATCGTCTTTCCACTTGTCCATGGACCGTCTCCGGGCGTTCATGAAGAAATTGCCGACGGTAGTGGGTTCTAATCCTAGTTGCCTCGCTATGGTTACTTGCATCTCCTTTGACGGTCGTTTTGTTTCCTGGAAAATAAAAAATAGGGAAATGAATTTAATTCAGTTGACATATTGTTTGTTTGTGGTAACATTTCGTTTAATTCAGTGCATCTTCATATAGGTATGTTAGCGCTGCGAAGAAATCCTCAGCATAATTACTAAGCACTGGCCTAATACATGACTGGCATAATAACATTTGTTTTTGATGCACCAGACACTGCTGCGTTAATCTTCTTATCTACCAACTGTTATTTATAATTTGTTGTGTCAATATATTATGTAGTACATTTTTTAACTTGTGTGTTATTTTATTCATTGTAGTACTTAGTGTATTTTCAAAAACAAATGTTTTTTTTCTTTCTTAATTCAAATTAAACATTTAAACGGCACTTATATTTCGTTGATTTTGTTTTGACAATGTTATCTTTACGCTTAACATTATATTTCCAAAGTGCTTATCTCTTAAGTTCGTGGGTACGTCAGTTATTTCCAAATCCTGATAATTCGGTCACGTATCTCTAAATTATCTTGTCATCAGAACACACTTATGTCATCGAATATACGAGAGTCAGTTAAGATTCCAATTAAACCAGATTTTTACACAAACTAAGTTGCTATCGATCTCAAATGTTCTCTAACTTTGTCAGAGATTAGAACATAGTACAAGTCCAGGACCCTTTGCCCAAAAATGTTTGGTTTAGTCTCAACAGCCCTGTAATTTTGCTATCTGCAGTACCTTTCGATCCGGGACATAGTAATGTTACACACTACTGCTAAGGAGATCTACCACCAAGTAGTAGGTAGTGTGTGTGTGTATAATTTGCATGAGACAAGCAAAAATTGTACAGCCAATAAATGTTCTCTCATTGTCTACGTAAAAACATATCTATACTATTCTGATCAGTGATATCACAAATAGAAGTGTTACCGTTAAAGTGAACGTAAAAAAGTGTATAAAAGATTATGCTAACCTTAAAAATAGCCTGTAGAGTACGCCGCTGGAGGTCTGTGAAAACCAAACGCGGCTTCTTCGGGGAAGGATGGGTATCCGAAACCATTTCCTCCTTGCGCTTGCAAGCTGGAAGAAAACCAGTAGCAAAGGTCAAACCGACGGGCTTTCATCCAGTTTCAACATTACATGTTATATAATAGAAAAAGAACCTAGTGTAAAAATCTAAGGGCAAGTTAAATCTCAGAATATTGTTTTATTAGATCACAAAACTGGAAGTACGTATCAATATGATATCTACATATTTCAGCATATTAAATAAATAAATAAATAAATAAACATCGTAGGACATTACACACAGCGCCATCTGACCCCAAACTAAGCAAAGCTTGTACTATGGGAATCAGATGACTGATAAAATACTTAAATACTTTTTTTTTGTAAATACATACTTATAATACATACAGTACACCCAGACACAGAACAAACATTTGTTTTATATCACAAAATGCTTGTCCTGGGTGGGAATCGAACCCACGCCCTACAGCTCTTGAAGCAGACATGCTACCAATGAGCCAACAGGGCTGCAATATTGATAGATAGATAGATATAACTCTTTATTGTGCACACCATAAATAAAAAAAAATACAGAGAACAAACCTATCGATATTTAAGAGTACAAGTTGATTCTAGCAAGTATATCATAAAGAAAAACTTTATTGACAAAAATATACATAATTATATCTTACGAATTACATAAATAAAAATTAAATCTTTATCTTTAATCTAATCTTTATCTTTATTCTGATCTTTATCTTTACTCTATCATGAAGCTAATTTTAATATAACTAATACAACGCAGATAATAATCTACTGTTGGTTGTTGTAGATTTGTAAATGAATAAATTAATTTTAATAACATCTGAATCAGCTATATTTTTTATAAACTGCCCCAATGCTGGGCACGGGCCTACTTTCATTGTGAGAAGGGTAAGTAGACTTTTTAAAAATAATATTATACCTATTAAAAAAACTGTACATCCAGATATGAAATCAAAACGTATTTATAAAAAATTCTGCAACAGCCGTATCCTTACAAGTCTATATCAAGACGATTATTTTCATGTAATTATGCGTAAAGCCTGTTTTATATAAAAAACAAAACTAGTTAAATATTTAACTTTCGTTATAGATACTTACTGCCTCTCTGAGGAATCTGGGCCGCTGAAACAAGTGAATAATCATTAAATTAAATCGAATTATTAAAAATGACTAAGATTTAATTTATTATATCTAAATATCGTCGAATTGTATTAATCTAAAGACAACAAACATGCTTCTAAACATGTACTACAGTATTGATTTTATACACATAAATATGAAACGTAAATAAAATATATTTTAATTGTTATATTTGTATATTTGTTTAGATTCATATTACTGTGTATAATACCAGATCATTTCATTAATATTCCACTCGAAGGTACTAAACACATTTTATACATACATATATGCTAATATAGTCCTTATTTTCTACGAAATAGCATTAGAATTCCCAGTTTGTTATACTGGCATTTATGGAATTGTTCTATTCTATTTATAACTAAACCAGACATAATTTTGTTTATCGCCGGGTCTTAATCGCGCACAAAATACTTTGAAAATAGTTTTGTCTATTTAACTCGACGTTTCGGCCATGATGCAATAGCCGAGGTCACGAGTTGAAAGGAGAGTGCAGGTCGTCTCTAAGAAAAATAAGGCTGTTTCGATCTTCTACTCTCACTTTGGTCTTATAAAACGCGGTCGAGGTCGTGGGAAGTGACTTTATTCTTTCGTCTTTTTTTTTCATCGAAACGACCCGCACTCCAGTCAACCCGTAACAACGGCAATGTAACATGTCCGAAATGTCGAGGTAAATAAACTTTAAAAAAATTTAAAAGTATTTTGTGCGCGATTAAGACCCAGTAACAAACATAATCATATTATATTCAAGTCGCGAAAGTTTAAAAATTAAATCAGACATATTGAAACAAATTACATTTCATAAAAAAACTACAGATAGTATTATTTCAACCGTATAAATTGCATTCAGTTCATTTAACCGTAACGAATTGCAAAAATTTATCTCAAAATGTCTGTAACATGTAAACATAAAAAAGTATTATGTAAAAACGCATACCTGGCGACAATGTAAACAACATTAACAAAGGGTTCTGAAATCTCGCAGGCACCTAAAAATCATAGTTGAAAATAATTCTATTGCAGCCCGGGCAGAGGTAAACAAAAAGGGAGGGAGGGGAGTAGCGGTAGCAGTCTAACATTCATCTTGGCTTCTCGAAGCTAACAAAATACACATACCTACAGCTATTAAAATAATCTTCGAAAACATTTTCTAAAACAATGATTCACTGTACAGACAGTATCTTTGCCATTTATTAAAAAAAATATACCAAACTTTACGAGAGCAATCAAAGTGTAACAAAATTAACGTAGAAGTATAGAAATATTTTGACCAAAATTATAAAAATATACATACCCTAATGGGGTCATATGTACTAGGAACAACACGTAAAATTGATAAGCATAAGAATCTGTACATATGTTGCAATAAAGTATTGAGTATTGAAGTAAAGTTCTGGAAAGGATACTGCCTATTCGAATGATACGACATCTATAAGAGCAAATCTCTATACATTTTGCACATTTACTTTTAATGAGATAGACATAAATAAACAAATAAATAAAATAAATACATTCAGACATTCTCCTCTCAATCTAAATAAAGAGGCTTGTCACAAAGCGACCTGTTTCAAACAAAAATAAATAAATTATTAAATAAATGTTCTTATAGAGTACTTGCTAGACATGTATAAATATTTTTATATATTATATGAATTGTTGTTTTACCTTTGGGACAAGTCTATTTACATATTTCGTAATACCAAGAAACCAAGTAAGTCCACTGCTACACAGCCACGGATAAGGTCAAGGAGGGATAGGGCACTAGGATTTATTCTGAAAATAACACGGTTAAGATTTTCTTTATTGAAAACTAAAAAAAATAATCAAACATAACAATTGAACCGTGAAAAAAAATGTGACAAATTTTCAATTGTCGATAAAGAAAATTCAAAAATTACAACAGAATAATATTTCAACACTGCATACAGTTTTAAATATCAAATCATATTGAATATTGAGGATCCTATTATAACCATTTCATAGTATTTTTCATATAAATAGACAAATTATTATGTAAAAAAGTGAAGGATTAGCTTTTTTTTTTTTTTTTTTTTTATTGTAGATAGGCTTGCGTTTGACCGCCATCCCGCCTGATGTTAAGCGAAGATGCGGTCTACGGTGGAGCACGCTCGCCTAGAAGAAACCGATTCACTCGCGACTTACTTAGCTAAGAGTAGTCCATGGTCGCACTAAGTACCTTCCAATAATAGATATAAAACCTGGACATTCCCCTGCTGTTTTTCCCTTATTAAAAAAATTATGGCATCTCCTGGTACGTTTTTGTTATGTTTTGTCCTATTTTCATTTTGTTCTATCATATTTTGTTTCATTCTATGGAAGCCTGGTTTAGATCGCTTTTATCGATAAGGCCGCCACTTGTGGCACTAGCTTTAAGGTTCATGTTTGTTTAATGTTTCTATCTATCTAATGATCACGTAAATGAAAACAATTGAAACAAAAATGTAAGCAACTAAATTATTCTAGTTGACGATAACGCGTAGAATAAAAATCCTAACAATGAGAACAGAGGAAAGGAAAAGGATACGTTGGAAGAGGATAGAAATCATGAGGGGAGGACTCACAAGCAAGAAACGTCCCCGGCCGGTTCGTAGCCAGTGTCCCAGTGGGGCGGAGGCCCGGGTGGGTACACGGAGCCCTGCACAGACGCCGGAGCACCCTGGTACTCCCGCGGTTGGCAGTAAGCCTGCTGCGGCATGTTGTTTACATTGTCGCCTTTATTCGTTTGGTGCTGATTTGGCGTATCTGGAAATTCAGATGTTAATAAACATTCTTGGTTAATCTCTATTATTTTACGTTATGAACTTAAGAATATCAACAAGAAAGAAGAAACAAAAGTTATGTTTCGGAAGAAACAAAATTTATCTTCAGGAAGAAGCAAAAATTATCTTTAGGAAGAAACAAAATTTATCTTCAGGAAGAAGCAAATTATCTTTGGGAGAAAACAAAAGTTATCTTCAGGAAAAAACTCTTTGACTTATACTGTTTTACTCTTAACCATATGTTATTTACTGAGGGGATGGCTGGTAGAAAATGCTTGAGCATAAGTTCTCCCTTTTACATGTTTTTTTTGAGTGTGAAATAAAGTATCAAATGAAATATAATGACGTTGAAAAAGCATTACAGTAAAATACAGTTCATGGCAAAACACAGATTTTTTTTCAGTTTTTTTTTTTGATAACGCCTGTCCATGACCACAGCGATACACAGAACTTTAAGTAACAAAACAAAGTCCAGGGCATCACCGCTTTGGCGCACATTATTTTGAGACTTTTGATAGAGTTACTCTCAACAGCTCAGTAATTTCGCTACCTGCAGTTACAAATAGGCTTGCGTTTGATCGCTAACTCGCCTTATGATAAGCAAAGATGCGGTCTACGATGGAGCACGCTCGCCTAGAAGAAACCAATTTTCTCGCGACTTGATGGTACCCAGATTGTATCTACCAGGGAACACCCTCTCGGGCAGCAAATTCCATTGTTACAACGAAGGTAAATTCGAACCGATTAGTTCGAGTTTTTAGAACATCGACCATGAAGTCGATATCGCTTTCAGCGATGTCCAGCGATGGCGCTTCTTAGAAATCCTGGCTGATATTTTTGCCAACCTACAGTCCATATAACTTTCGAGAAACGATTGTTGCCTACCTACTTGTAGTGAATTCTGATCTACAATCCTCCCTTTACGGGCTTGAGTATCTGACTTAAGTTTGGATCTATATACCTTTTGTCCTTTTACCAAATCATAACCTCTAAACTCCTCGTCATTCCGTTTGAAATTCCAAAATCTCCGGTAAAAACCTTCGTGATATGAAAGGTAAAAAGCCCAAGAAAACCCTCGGTAGAACTAGAGCAAACCAGGGAGAGGGCGAGGGTGAAGTCGGGGGCGAGAGGGGTGGAAGCGGATCGATAGCGGCGGGTGGTGGGGGGTGTGACGTCACGAGGCAGGGGCGCCATGTGCCGTGCGGTCGCCCCTTTCAGTTCATGAGGTTCCGAGTTCTCATTCGAATTAGAATTATTACGAGAATTATCACATGATTTTAACACCGGTGGTATATAATCATACCTACTTATTTTAACTACTAAGTAAAGGTAATGGTTTGTTAATATGATGGTAACATTTCTAAAACTGATTCAAATTCAAATTCAAAACATTTATTTTGCAAAACATGGGTTACAATTTTCATTGCTAGAATGTCTTGAGGATAATTTTAGATCGCCCAGTTTTAACCATTATGGTATGCAACATTTACTAGTTAAATATACATACAATCATTCAATTATATTATTATTACAGTCATGTCAATTTTTTTTATTAAATATCAAATAGAAATAGGTTTATAATCCAAACTAAATTAAATATATCAATGTCGGTACAGTAATACTTGTTATTCAAATTATAATTTTGTCACATTTAACTATTTTCTTTCAAAAATTCGTCAATAGAGTAATATGTCGTCGCAATAAGAAATCTTTTAAGATTAAATTTAAAAATAATTATATTTTGAACATCTTTCAATGTTTGGGGTAGTTTATTATATATTTCTAACCTTTCTACAAATATGTGTATTGTATAGAGCTAAGCGACATTTTGGCAGACGTAAAATATTGTTATGCCGTTTAACTGTGAAAGTGCTATAATTTTCTAGATTATTTTTAACCAGAAGGGATGCTTCAAAAATATAGACCGAAGGAAGAGTCAATAGGTTTAGTTTTTGAAAATATGGCTTGCAAGAGTCCCTTTGCGTTAGTCCACAGATTGCACGAATGCATTTCTTTTGAGCTTTGAATGCAGTCTCTTTCTCGGTGGAATTTGCCCAAAACAGAACCCCATATTTTAGAGTGGAATCAACATACGCGTGATAAGCGCTTTTTCGTTGGCTACTTTACGTAACACGTAACGTGATGTTGTGAATTATGAACAGAATTATGAACACAATGAGTATAAATTTATAATTTAAAAAAAACGACTCCATACCTCTAAGCCCAAACAGGTTTTAGTTATTTTTATTTAAAACTAGCGGATGCCTCGCGGTTTCACCTGCGTAGTTCTCATTCCCGTGGGAATACAGGGATAAAAAGTAGCCTATGTCACCCGGAGAAAGTGTAGCTTCCTAACGATGAAAGAATTTTTGAAATCGGTCCAGTAGTTTCGGAACCTATTCAATACAAACAAACAAACAATCAAATCTTGCCTTTTTATAATAGTATAGATCATACTTTTAAATCTTTTTAAAACAAGTTTATTAACATTTAAATAAATGCTTGACCACAGCTCACCTGATGTTAAGTGAAGGTGTGGTCGAAGATGGTAAAGCACACCTAGCCTGGAATGGAACTGGCTTTTTAAGATTGACAGACTGGGTAGGCTATTTGTTTTAAAATATTTTTTTTTACTAGAAATTAAACTATGGAAACTGAAATAATTTTTACATTGTTTTGTTTTACTTGTGCGGGATTAAGTAAAACAAACCAGTGTAAGGCGACGACGTAAGTACGTCGGATACTTCGATACTGTCAGCCACATTCAGTTACCTTCTTCAAGGAGCCAAACTAATAGATATGCTTTATGAGCTGGATCGATTGCCACAGAACAAACATTTGTGTGACGAACATACATAGATTTTTGTATGTCTGGGTGTTCCATCTGTATTATAAGCATACATAATGTAGGTCACATTGTAAAAATTTACAAAAGTAAATTTTTTTTAATTTTTTTTTACTTGGTGGTAGAACTCCTTAGCAGGAGGTCGTCTAGGTAGGTACCACCGCAGTACCAGTTATTCTGCCGCTAAGCAGTAGTGTGTAAACATTACTGTGTGTCTGTTCGAAGGATACTGCAGCTAGCGAAATTACTGGGCTGTTAAGACTAACCATCGAAAGTCTCAAAGTAATGAGCGCCAAAGCAGTGATGCCCTGGACTTTGTTTTGTTACTCAAAGTTCTGTGTATCGCGGTAATGGTCATGGATAGGTTTACATAGGTTAACATTCGCTTTTATAATACTACTAGCTGCGCCCCGCGGTGTTACCCCCTACAAGTTTTCGAGATAAAAAGTAGCCTATGTGTTAATCCAGGGTCTCGGCTACCTCCATACCAAATTTCATTTAAATCCGTTCAGTAGTTTTTTCGTGAAAGAGTAACAAACGTCCATCCATCCAAACTTTCACATCTATCTATACTATTACAAAGTGGAAAGATTTCATTGTTTGTTTGTATTGAAAATAGGCTCCGAAACAATTGGACCGATTTCAAAAATTTCACCGTTGGGAAGCTACACTATCCCCGGGTGACATAGGCTACTTTTTATCTCTCTATTCTCACGGGAACGGCAACTAAGCGAGTGAAACCGCGAAGCGTCCGCTAGTTTCTAATAATAGTGGGATATATAAATTAATAATACTTAGGGTTCAATTCCCAACAATGAACTTGAGCTACCGTTAAAGGAAATCATCGTGGGAATATTACACTATCTGTTTATACTATCTGAGAGTTCTTAAAAAAAAGTTCTCAAAGATGTATAAAAAAAAAATGTGGGAAGTCGACCTGCCCTTGGCCAGCGTGGTGAACTACCCTTACCTTTCTCACAATGAGAAGAGGCCCACGCCCAGCAGAGGGACAGCTTATAAAAACCGAGCTGACTAGAAACCAATAAATTGAAAAATTTTAAAATGTTCTAAATTGCTTTCATAGTTAATCGAACTTTTTTTTAATGTAAATGTAGTGACACGAACGATGCGCTCTCCCGATGGTAAGAGACAAAGCATGTCCATGACCATTGCAGCAATACACCGAACTTTTAGAAGCAAAACAAAGTATGGAGAGTCGCTGCTTTGGCGCTCATTACTTTATGACTTTCGATGGTTCTCAACAGCCCAGTAATTTCGCTAGCTGCAACTAAACTAACTAAATATTTTACCAAAATAAGCAAATACAAACATTATAATAATATCATATAATTAAACCACTCGATAGTTAAAGGATCAAAGAATTGAGTAAGGACTTGAAACATGGAAATACAAAAGACTTCTTAGCTCAAAACCGTACACGGTCGTATCCACGACATAAACGCACCCCAATGTTTTTTTTTAAATTTTATTAGTAAACAGAACACACCTCCCAAGTCCTAGTGACGTACCACATCGATCCCGCCGTGGCCGTCAGCTGTCAGCATCGATTGTCGACAATCGATGCTTACAGCTGACGGAGATAAGACGTTAAGTTCAATGCACTGTTTTTGTTTCACTGTTGACTTTTAACAATTTTTACTTTTGGTAACTACTTTCTTAAGAAACTACCTAGGTTTATAATCTTCACAAGTTTTTATTGTAATCTAGAGACCCGCTCTAGCATCGCACGGGTACAATGTAGATACTAATATTGTGCATATGCATGTATTATACATATAAACCTTCCTCTTGAATCATTCTGTCTATTGATGGAAACCGCATTAAAATCCGTTATGTAGTTAAAAAGATCTAAGCGTACAAGACGGCGAGAAGAAGTTATACAATGTAGAGAAGTAATTCAGGAGAGCGTCTTGATCGTCTGATTATTTTTACATTAAAAAAAAAAGTTGCGGTGATGCCCTAGACTTTGTTTTATTACTTAAAGTTCTGAGTATCCCTGAAAGAGTCACGGGCAAGCGATATATCTTACCATCAGGATTTTTTCTCTCATTACCACTTAACGATAAAAAAAAATGAATTAGAAATCCTTGGAAGAGCGAGTAGGTATGACGTAAAAAATGCAGTACCAAGAAAACATAACTTGCCGTCATCGCAAAGAACTCATAAAAATCATACTCTATTGATGAGTCTTATTTTATTATCTGAGTTATTAAAAAATTATAAACTTTGCAGTGCCGGGAAACACGCTGGTAAACCAACCCTACCTATCTTATCAGAAAGGCGTCGATTTCAAGTGAAATGTGAAATATCGATCAGTTGTTTCGTATCATAGATTCGCATCGAATGAAATATATTTTTACCCACGATGGAACGGAGACGGTATATGCGTTTGGGGTGAGAGGATGTTTAGGGATAGATTTCCTTAGCAGGAAGTCGTCTAGGTAGGTACCACCGCATTACCAGATATTCTGCCGCCAAGCAGAAGTGTGTAAACATTACTGTGAAGGGTACTGCAGCTAGCGAAATTACTGGGCTGTTGAGACTAACCATCGAAAGTCTCAAAGTAATGAGCGCCAAAGCAGCGATGCCCCGGACTATGTTTTGCTACTCAAAGTTCTGTGTATTAATGCAATGGTCATGGACATGCGTTATCTCTTACGATCAGGAGAGCGCATCGTTCGTCTCATCACATTTACATTTTTTTTTTAAACTCTTTCACGCAAAAAATACAAAACGGATTTGGATGAAATTTAGTATGGAGATAGCTGAGACCCTGAATTAACATATTGGCTAGTTTTTATCCCGAAAACATGTAGCGAGTAACACCACCGGGCGCAGCTAGTTTCTAAAATATCTATACTTAAAGTCAAACTGCAAACAATAATCAAAATTCACGCACCAGGATTCATTCTACATTCTTAACGTAAGCAGTACCCTACACTGAACTCCCCTAGGTATATAAATTGTCCCCTTCATTTTGATAACATGACCCCTTTTGTTATAGTGATGTGGCGTAATCGATTGCAGCGCGATGTATCGAGTTTAGCAATCGATGCACTCAGCTGGTCAAAGTGTTTGTCTATTGACAAGTGCATCGCCGTAAATGCTTCCACTTTGCCCCACCAGTGGGGTAAACTGGGGTAAAGTGGAAGAATTCTGATTGAATCAGATGAAATTTGGAATACAGATGCCTTATACCTACTGAGGATACGAAACAACTAGTAATGAATAATATAACCATTTTTTTAGGGTTCCGTACCCAAAGGATAAAACGGGACCCTATTACTAAGACTCGGCTGTCCGTCCGTCTATTTGTCGGTCTGTCCGTCTGTCACCAGGCTGATGATGAATCACAAATGATGTATTTCTGTTGCCGCTATAACAAAAAATACTAATAAACAGAATAAAATAAATATTTAAGGGAGCTCCCATACAACAAACGTGACTTTTTTGCCATTTTTCTAGATAATGGTACGGAACCCTTCGAACGCGAGTCCGACTCACACTTGGCCGGTTTTTTAAAATATATGCAGGCTGTCTTGTTTTCGTGAGTGACAAATCGTTAGCGAGATTTTAATATTAAAATAATGAGACTAACGAGATACTTTTTTAAGGTAAGAGATAACGCATGCCCATTTTGTCCATGACCATTACAGCGATAAACATAACCTTGAGTAGGAGTTTTGGCGGGAACGCGGGAAGAGTCGTGTCGCTCCGTTGTATTTTTTTTCCAAAACTAGTGTTTTGTCGAGTGTTTATGCATAAAAATGGTGGTGTTTTATTCATAAAGTGCCGAATTACAAGCGCGAGTGTGGGAAAATGATATAATGTGGTGAAACATGAGTTTTCGTGTTGCTTACAAAACTCCATCGAAGCTTTGTAGTAAAGTTGCCACTACTTTACTAAAGCATGACTGGAATTAACTGACACGAACTGGACTTGACAAAGACGACTTTGACAAAAACTAGCTACGATGGCACTTATTTAACTTTTGAAACTTGAAAATATATAATTACTTGACACTGGCAAATGCTAAAACGCGACGCCAAAACCAAAGAAATAAAAAAAAAAACCTTGAGTAGCAGAACAAAGTCAAATGTTTACACACTAACTGCTTAGATTGTTTATTTACACTTCGACCACAGTTATATTTTAAACAAAAAAGTGACAGTAGCCCAGCAGTACTAGTAACCTACTGCTCCAATATTCGCTGTGGCGCATCTCTTTAAACTAGTGTTGTGACGAACATCGATCGCGCTGCGTCGCGTCGGCCGCATCGATTCTCGACAATCGATGCGTACAGCTGACGTCACAAGAGTGTGAACCATACAATTTTTACCGACTTTAACTTGAGGAGATTATTTTTTTTATTTATTTTTTTTTAATGTTTGACAGGCTTGGTGTTTGACCACAGCTCACCTGATGTCAAGTGAAGATGTGGCCGAAGATGGTAAAGCACACCTAGCCTGGTATGCAACTGGCTCTCAAGTGAGGCTGCCGGAACACACCGTTAGATGCTTGGCGGCAGATTTTCAACTTGAGGGTGGTAGCTAGCCAGCCGAGTACTAAAGTACCCTACCACCATGCTTTGGTTTCCTCACGATGTTTCCCTTCACCGGCAGCTCAAGCTCATTGTTGGGGTTTGAACCCACGCCCTTCGGCATGCGAACCTACCGCGCTAACCACTGAGCTATCATCGCTACAAATTACTATAATACAATTATGAATTTTACTGTAATTTTTTTGTTTGACAACGTTTTTTTTTTGTCTATTTTATTAAATATTTTGATCTCATTACAAGTATTTGGATGTTAATTGTTTAGTTATTACGTATGTAAAATGAAACAAGCGAATGCAAATATTGCTGTGCACATGTTACTCCTTAAATTAGTTTTCTTTTAACTAACATCCAAAAAGGAAGCTCGTTTTTACTTTTAAATGTACATATATGTATATGTTAACGGACTTCGCCATCAATTGTGGATTGATACAATATTTATTAAATTTATATTTATTTATTTTTTATGTATAAACTAATGAGACGAACGAGACGCTCTCCTGATGGTAAGAGATAACGCCTATCTATGACCATTACAGCGATACACAGAACTTTGAGTAACAAAACAAAGTCCAGGGCATCACTGCTTTGGCGCTCATTACTTTGAGACTTGTACTATTTGAACTAGTATTATGCTATTAAGGTCCCATTGTCACTAATCAGGGAAATTCTTTAGAAATCATCTTATTTTATTGTGAACTCTTTTGGTAAAAGACGGTTACTAATAAGTTTTCGAATTATCAAACTTGTAAATAAGTAAAAACCAGCCAAGTGCGAGTTGGACTCGCGCACCAAGGGATCTATAAAAACAGCAAAAAAATTACGTTTGTTGTATGGAATAAAATAAATATTTCAGGGTGCTCACCCTGAAATATTTATTTTATTCTGTTTTTTAGTATTTGTTGTTATAGCGGCAACAGAAATACATCATCTGCGAAAATTTCAACTGTCTAACTATCACGGTTCATGAGATATGGCCTGGTGACAGACTGGTGGACAGCGGAGTCTTAGTAATAGAGTCCCGTTTTTCCCTTTGGGTACGAAACCCTAAAAATGACTGACTTTTATTTCCCGTTCGTTCACAAGTGTTTAAAATGGCACTGAGGGTTATCTATCTGATTTACGCTAGTGTTGTGACTAGCATCGACCGCGTCGCGTCGCGTCGTATCGATTGTCGACAATCGATACATACAGCTGTGGACTACAGCTCATTGGTTGCACATCTGCCTTAAGAACTGAAGGGCGTGGGTTCAATTCCCGCTCAGGACAAACATTTTATGTACCAACAAATATTTGTTCTGTGTCTGGGTGTTTTGTATGTATAATTTTTGTAAAGTAAGCATTTACAAAAAAAAAAGTATTTATGTATTCTATCAGTTGTCTGACTTCCATCACACAAGCTCTGCTTAGTTTGGGGTAGATGGCGCTGTGTGCAATGTCCTACGATATTTATTTATTATTATTGTTTATAGATTTTTCTAATCTCTGGCAGTAGGTGCAGCAGTGAAATTTTATGACACCATTAAATTGACTTGAATGTGCAATACCTGGTTTATTTAGGATATCAACTGTTGTGTATAAGGAACTCTATATACATATATACTAGTTTAATCGTAGAAGTGTAAAAATATTTGTGGTATATTATGTCAAACGCCCCGCGGTGTTACTCGCCTTTTCCACGTAAACACAACATTTTTTTTCGGGATAAAAAGTAGCCTATGTGTTAATCCAAGGTGTAAGCTACCTCCATACCGGATTCCATCCAAATTGGGCTAGCCGTTTGAGCGTAAAGAAGTAACAAACATGCAAACTTTCGCTTTTATAATACTACTAGCTGCGCCCCGCGGTGTTACCCGCTACATGTTTTCGGGATGAAAAGTAGCCTATATGTTAATCCGGGGTCTCAGCTACCTCCATACCAAATTTCATCCAAATCCGTTCAGTAGTTTTTGCGTGAAATAATAACAAACATCCATCCATACTTTCCCATTTATAATATTAGTGGAATGGGTTTTTTTTTATGGTGGAGAGGCTGGGTGTTTGACCGCAGCTCACCTGATGTTAAGTGCAGGTGTGGTTGAAAATGGTAAAGCACAACTAGCCTGGAATGGAACTGGCTCTCAAATGAGGCTGCCGGAACACACCGTTAGGTGCTTTGGCTTGTTTTTTTTTTAAATCTACAAATGAGCTTGTGTTTGATCGCCTTTTTATCGTTGAAAAGCTAGGTATTTTAACACAGCTCAGTGACAGTGTGGTCGAAGGTGGTAAAGCACAAATGGAATGGAACTGGCTTACAAGTGAAACTACCAGAGCACACCGGTATATGCTTGGTGGCAGATTTATAACTTGAAGGTAATAGCTGGCCACGCGAGTACTAGAAAGTGCCCTACCACCATGCTATGGTTTTCTTACGAAGTTTTCCTTCACCGGCAGCTCAAGCTTATTGTTGGGGTTTGTACCCACGCTCTTCGGCATGCGAGTCAACCGCGCTAACCACTAAGCTATCATCGCTACAAAACTAGATAAACAAGGCTATATTATTATTATTCTTTATTCATCTTTATACAACTCCGCTACGACGAACCTTCGTTTTTTGCTTGTGTGAGTGACGGACCTTAATAATGCATCGACGCTCGTAGACTAAACGCTACGGCGGCGTAGACGGTAAAAAACGGGCTACGCAGATATGAATAGTTTCATCTGTAGGTAAAACCTACTAGATATAGTAGGTTTAAAAAGTTGAAAATCTGTCGCCATGCATCTAACGGTGTGTTCCGGCAGCCTCACTTGAAATCCAGTTCCATTCCAGGCTAGGTGTGCTTTACCATCTTCGACCACACCTGCACTTAAAATCAGGTGAACTGTGGTCAAACACCGATAAAAAAAAATCAAATCTTATGATGTCCAGTAAAACGCAGTACCACAAGTAATCGTGAAAAAGTAATTCTTATAAGAGTTTGTTTACCTCAACACCCGTATTTTCGTGCAACTTTCAATTGTTGATTATTCTAACCCGTATCAAGCGCGTACACCGATACCAGGTGTTTCAATTGTTCATACGACAACACATCAATCCAAAAACAAAACTACAGAAACGAAAAGCGTCTGAATATGGGAACAACGCTCATAAAGTCAAAGAGACGGGGTAGGGTTTAAGTTAAGGCATGCAAGCGACATAGAAAAGCCAACTTTTTCCCATTCACTGTGGATTCAAAATTGTATATTGATGCCGAATTTCAACGAAGTAAATGAGGTACAATTTTGAAACCAATTTGCAAGAAAAGCTGACTTTTCCATGCTGCTTTTGTGTCCATTATAAATAAATAAATAAAAATATCGCAGGGCATTACACCATGTGATCCCAAACTAAGCAAAGTACTATGGAAGTCAGAGAACTGATAGAATACTTAAATACTTTTTTTTTTGGTAAAAACATACTTATAGTAAATACAGAACACCCAGACACAGAACAAACATTTGTTTATACCACAAAGTTTTGTCCTGGGCGGGAACCGAACCCATGCCCCTTTACTTGGTGGTAGATCTCCTTAGCAGGAGATCATCTAGGTAGGTGCCACCGCAGTACCAGATATTCTGCCGCCAAGCAGTAGTGTGTAAACATTACTGTGTTCCGGTTTGAAGGGTACTGCAGCTAGCGAAATTACTGGGCTGTTGAGACTAACCATCGAAAGTCTCTAAGTAATGAGCACCAAAGCAGCGATGCCCTGGACTTTGTTTTGTTACTCAAAGTTCTGTGTATCGCTGTAATGGTCATGGACAGGCGTTATCTCTTACCATCAGGAGAGCGTCTCGTACGTCTCATTATTCGTCAAATAAAAAAAAAAAAGAAGCTCTTTAAGCTGACATTCTACCAATGAACCAACAGGGCTGTCTTTTATGATTAACTGTCATTACATGCCACTGGCTGAATTCTTCGACTCTGTAAGAGTTGCTGTCTCTGTAAGGTATCTAGAATACAAAAGCATCATGCCATTACCTGCTAGTCTCAGCGCTGACATCCTCTGGAACTCCGGCTCCTGAAGCCATTTCCACATTCTCCTAAACGTCTCCCGACCGGACTTGAGCTTCGACCAGGGCTTGGGGTTCCTCAGCAAATCGCTGAGAGTCCCTTGCGACCGGCAGAGCACCCTTTGAGCAAAAATCGCCTGCGGAATCGAATATCGCTTCAACTCTCCGCTTATCCTTTGCGCCAGCTCCTTCGTGTTAATTTCTTCCGTGTCACTCGGCGTTTGCTGAGCTTGCTGCGCTTGTTGTTCCTCCCGGGCCATCAGCGCAGCGTTGAGATCGAGCCCGGGACTCGGTAAAGGCGGCGTAGGCGACCGCCTTTCAAACGAGCTGGGCGACGCACTCCGCCGACTGTACGCCGACTGGGGCGAGAGGGGCTCATTGTACGCTGCCGGCGATAGCGCCGCATACGACTGCTGCTGCTGTATGACAGTGAACGTGCCCCCCGCATGGTACGCGAACTTGTCCGAGACGGTGCTGATGGGGGGGAGCGGGAGCAGCGGCGTGAGGGTCGCGTAGGAGGCGGGCTCCAGGCCCGGCGGCGTGAGGCGGCCGTTGACGGCGGACAACGGGTGGAAGGCCGCATCGCCGTCCGGTAGCAGGTCGCCCGGGGACAGCCGCGGCGGGGACGCGGTGCTGGGCGCGACGATGACGGTGAGCGGCACGCGGTCGCGGCAGCGAGGCTCCTCCATGGCGCGCGGCCGGCGGCAGCGGGGTCGCGCGCGCGACTGGACCACGCCTGCGCCCGGCTGCCGGCACCCCGCGTTCTGCAATACACCCCTGCCTCTGTACTCACCCTCGGTTACGACTGCCATCCTTTCGGATGTGGACGGACACGTCCCGACCGAAGTGAATCACACTAATATTGTAAATGTCAAAAATTTGTCTCGATGTTCGTTACTTTTTCCCACTGTAATGACTGAATGGATTTAGATCAAATTTAGAACGGTGATAGCTATTTCATTTGAAGTTTCGGTAGACTAGTTAAAAGGCCGTCTGGCTTTCAGTCTGGAGGTTATGAGTTCGAATCCCACGTTATACGCCTCTGTCTTTTCCAAGTTATGTGTTTCGATAACCACCCACGCCTAATCTACCTGCTTACGTCTGAGAGTTTTTAAGAACAAAAGTTCTTGTAGATATATGTAGTCTGCTAACCCGCACTTGGCCAGCGTGGTGGACTACGGTCTTAGCTTTCTTACAATGAGAACAGGGCTCACGCCCAGCAGTGGGGACAGTTTATAAAAATAAACTTTGACTGTGTGTGAGTGACTAAATATGATTTGTCAACTGCCCTGCTCATTTGGTAGAATATCTGCGTCAAGAGCTGTAGGACGTGGGTTCGACTCCTACCAAGGCAAACATTTATGGTTAACTGGTTAATGGTTAATAAATGATTGGTCTGAGTCTGAATGTTTTGTATATATTAAAAGTATGTATCGTATTTACAAAAAGAAGTTCCCATAGTACAAGCTTTGCTAAGTTTGCGGCTAGATGGCGCTATGTAAACTGTCCTACGATATTTATTTATTTTACAATTTTTATCCTCAGGATTTTGCAGTCGATTCGGATTTTTGTCGTTCCTGTAGGTATGTCTGAAGAAATTATTCAGTATGGTGATTTTACCTTTTATTTCAACTGTTTTCTCGTCAGGGTTATTATATATCACATGATGGTTATCCTACTCGCTTGATTGCCCATCCCTTCATTCTATAAACTTGCCTATATCCTTACATTAAAGTTCACATTACTCTGCAGATCGTCCAAGCACCATTTGACACTAAAGCTATACAATGCACTCTAACCTACCCTCAGGTTACTAACCATAGCAACGACATTAAAAATATTTCTCAATCTAATTCCGCGTTACATTCTATTACAGTGTATTTTGCAGTTCAATATCCGCAATGTAAAGAAAGAAAGAAAAACATTTATTTTTCCCCCAACAATACACCAGACACAACAACAGATATATAAGTACAAACAAAACACACAAATAAAAAGATACATGTTAACAAAAAGACAACAAATTTCACAAGATAATAAGCGGGTTATCGCTGCAGTGGCTGGTGCATCAACTAGGAGAAAAAAAAAAGGTCAGTGCTCAGCAATTGTGCTGGGGATTACTCCACAGCGCTGATTTTCAGCACTGACCAATTCATAAAAAAAAAAAATATATATATATATATATATATATATATAATCATATGAAATAAATATGTATAATAATTGTATATTAATTTGGAGTGCAGATAATTTAGTAATGCAGAGGTAAGGAAGATAAGAAGATAAAGTAAAAGAAATGTTACCGTGCTTGTACAAACGACCACTATGTTGGAACATAGGAAATATAAACATAATATAATTAAATTGCCAAAAAATTTTAATTATATAATAATATATATTTATAATATACATATATATAGACATATTTCGGATATTTCAATAGGTGTGTCAGCTTCGGTTCCTAGCGACCTGACACGTGGCTTATTAAGCTCATGAATGTTCAAAACACCGCAACATCGTAATCCGTCTTCATCATGAAATTATGAAACGTGTGCAAACTTTGTTTAGACCGCTTTAATTTAGACTGAATTTCATACAATTTTTTATAACCATAATAGCTACGCCCCGTGGTTTTATCCGCTACATATTTTCGGTATAAAAAGTAACGTATGTATTAATCCAAGGACTCAGTTACCTCCATACCAAATTTCATCCAAATCCGTTCAGTAGTTTTTGCGTGAAAGAGTAACAAACATCCATCCATCCAAACTTTCACATTTATAAATTAGTGGGATGGGATAAAATCACTAGAGGTACGACGCCAAAAATGTAGAAAAAAATCAACGAAAATATTATTACAGTGATATTGAATTCTTTCATTTATAATCATTGTTCTACATTTAGTTAATATTTTTTAGTATTATTTTTGTTAAATAAACTAATGTTTTGATAACTAGTTACTAAAGCAACAATTCATGTAACAATTCTAGCCCCAAAAATGTACTTGTGTGTGTGAGCAACAGTAGCGAACACACACAAAGACACGTAATGACCCCTCAACACCTGGCTCGCAACAAAGGGCTGCTAGAGATGAGTAAACGCATGATAAATATCGATATCGATTATGACATTTTAAGTCAATGGTAAAAAGTGTGTATCAATCTAATTTTACAGTTAACTTTATTTTATTATCTCAACACCTTCAGAGGTGTTATAAGAGCAATTTAACAACCAAACGGCTGAACCAATTTTGATTCAGTAATTTTTATTGTTAGGTGACTTGATTTAAAGTACTCAGCTATTATAAAAAAAATCTTTTTTGTCTCTTCTAATTGATAAATGGTTGTGAGGATCAGAGAAATATTACAGGTCTGATGATGTCGATATTTTGTGTCGAGGGTTTTAATTCCTGTCCGGGTTTGTTTTATAATTTTTAATTCACAACTGAAAATAAAAAAATCTAGTACCCTAATTATTACATTACAATAAACTTTATTTTAGGAAAATATTGTTATGTCAAAAATATTTTTTTAAAACGGTAAACGGGCGCCGCATTATTGGTAAAACTGACATTTTGTAAGGTCGACACAATAATTGTTATACAAAAGTGGCCGATACGGGTTCCTTCAATTCGTAAGTGAACCGTTCTCTTTATAAGCAAGCGTGCTCAAACATAGACCGCATTTACACTTAACAAACGCAAACTTGTGATAAAAAAAACACTCGTTTACACCTACATTAAAGTATAGTATTTTTACATATATTCAAGATACATTTTATAATGAAAGTGCACAAAGCACCAAAGCATTCGTCTATCGATAATATACGATAAAAATCGTGCTGGTTGGCACATTACAAGTACCAAGTCACAAGTGTGACTGCCGCCCCTATACCGCGTCTGGAGCGGTGTTAACTTACAGTTACGTCACCGTTTCCCTTTTAAACTCTAGGTAGAGTATCTCTTACCTAGATAGATACTTCATTAACAAACAAAAAATATAAAAATCAAGTTTATCTCACCTATATGTAAAAAATAGGTTAAGTATAGTTGAATTCATTCTTTTCAAATTGTCTTTAACATTTTGTTTACAGGGTCATTTCTAACTAACCCGCCATCGCTAGCGCGCCGCTTCATGAGATGATAAACATTACCTTTATTTTATAAGTATTAATTTTTTTTATCTCTATCATAAAAAGAATTGGTTAAGGACTACATGTTTATAAAAGTAATCGTTCTAAAGCCAATAGGAATACGAGAGGACAACTTAGAAGTCTTGCTGAACAGGCAAAAATGTACAAAGCTAAAATAATTTCAAACGAACTACAATAATTTTTTTTAGTAATGTAGGTACTTTTTTTATTTATTTATTGCTTTGTATGACATGCTAGGTATTTGTCTATATCTCACCTGTTGTTAAGTGAGGGTGTGGTAGAAGATAATAAACGCACTTAGATTGGAATGAAACTGGCTCTCAAGTGAGGCCGCCAGAACACACTAGCACATGGCGGCAAATTTACAACTTGATTACTAGCCAGCCGAATACTAGAAACTACCCAATTATCATGCTATGGTTTTATCACCATTTTTCCTTCACCGGCAACGCCAGCTATTTGTTTTTTTATTTATTATTTAATTGCCTTATCCACAGGCTCGGGCTAATTCGGGCTAAAATTACTCTGTATATATAACACACAGACAGAGATCACTAGCTAGGTGCATCATTATTATAAAATAGCATACGTAGAGTCGTAGAAGTAGAGGCAGAGAAGTTTTATTAAAAGTTATAGTTGAGCCACAATCTTCTACTACCCTAAAATAGAAATGGCACACGTCATTAAAATATAAATAAATTATCTGCTCGCCGAAAAAATGTACAATATTCTAATCACCCTTTAGAAATCACCCCAATTCATTTGCATAACATTTTTTTTTTACAGCTGCAAGATTTTTAGGGTTACTTTGAAAAAAGTTAAAACGGAATAAAGTTTTTCTTTAATTCTAAATGTAATATAGCAACTATAGGTACGCTTTTATATGTTTTATAAATGAATATTAATATTTTTTTTTTTCAAATAGTTACTATACAGAACCCTTACCCACTTATGTTTTCGACACTTTTGGCCGTTTGTTTTTTCCCCCTTTACAAGTTCTACTATCGCATGACAGCTGCGCCGGTGGCCATGTTGCGTGACGTCATATCGTCATCGATCTTTGCATTAAAATCGATTTTATCGACCGCACACCTGTATGGCGCGTGCCGCACTAATTCTGGGTGCATTGACCTTTTTACTTTTTCTTGCACTTAAGGCACAGATTAAATAATAGTTAGTAGGTATTTAAACGGATATCATAATTTCTTTACAAATTAGTCATGTTTTTATGTAACTATACGAAACTATAGAATCAGACTGTATTTTATTGTGTAAAACTATTTACTATATCAGATCATAAATATATATGCCAGTAAGTACTTGACGACAGTTTTGTCCTTGCAGACAAAAAAATATAAAATATATGAGTGTGTTATATACATATTTAGTTTAAATTATCGTATTTTTGACTGCCCTGTTAACTCACTTGGTAGAATATCTGCTTCAAGAGATGTAAGGTGTGGGTTCGATTCCCACCAGGACAAACATTTATAAAACGATAAGTGTTTATTCTGTGTCTGGTTGTAGTATGGATTATAAGTATGTATTTGCAAAGTACAAGCTTTGCTTAGTTTGGGGCCAGATGGCGCTGTGTCATTTATTTATTTATTTTTCAAGAAGTCTTTTAGAATACATATACATTTACAAACAATTACGTCTATTTTCTATAGAAGCCGACAGAGAGACTAGATATTATACAAGCTACGATCCTAGCATACATTTTTAGCTTCTTTGACTTTCATAAACGTTTGCATGCACTCTCATTAGTTGTAAGTACTTTAGACCTCTCTTTTCTTTAATACGTATTTCGTTTGATTAGGTATGACGCGTTCGCCGTCGTCAAGCCTTACCGACTGACTCTAAAGAATGTAATCCACCTTTACGTTCTATAGTCAAATCAAACATCAATGACACGTCAAATTATAAATTGCATCAAAACTATAGACAGTTGTTAAATCGAACCTACCAATGCAACACGGAACCCAAATGAGCAATGTATCTTTTCATAATATCTAGTAAAAGGCGAGACACGTGTCGCCAACTGGCTACTGCAGAAAAAAGAGCAGAAATAAACACTTGTGGTAATTTATTGTCGTCAATTTAAATAGATTTGAAATTAAATCCTCATCACTGTTGTAACTAACTTTTAAGCGGAAACACACTGAATAATATCTTGAACACTTACCATTTTTTCCTTGTACAAAAAGCACCCTTAAGGTGGTTCGATTTCTATACAAACAATTTTTTCTCATTTATGGACAAATGGAGCATAAGTTTACAGTGAAATCACAGCTAGGTACTGGTATTTATTTTGGTCTTCATTTGCGGTAAATCACAATTGCTTGAATGAAACAGTAGTTTATTAGCATAATCTACTGTTTTATTCAAAAATCATAAATCATACATAAATTTGATTTTATGCTAATAATCTACTGTTTTATTCAAGCAATTGTGATTTAACGCAAATAAAGACCAAAGTAAATGCCAGTTGCTGTGATTTCACTGTAAAATTATGCTCCATTTGTCCATAAATGAAAAAAAAAACGTTTGTATGGAAATCGAACCCCCTTAACGAAATTTCTATGGCTTCATGTCATGGCAGAGGAAGTTTAGTGAGTTTGAACTTTTAAAACAAAAGGCCTGCCATATACCCCCTGTAACCACATCCTTAGTTCGTCACAGTTTTGTTGTCAAGCTGAATACACTCTCCTTGAAGAATTATAATAGAGTAAACGGATATAGAGTGTGATACATGTTATTAGTCATAAATATGTTTGTCTATGGCGTGGTGGTCGTTTTTTTTTAAATTAAATCTACAAATGAGCTTGTGTTTGATCGCCATTTTATCGTTGACAAGCTAGGTATTTTAACACAGCTCAGTGGCAGTGTGGTCGAAGGTGGTAGAGCATAAATGGAATGGAACTGGCTTACAAGTGGGGCTGCCGGAACACACCGTTAGATGCTTGGCAGCAGATTTATAACTTGAGGGTGGTAGCTAGCCAGCCGAGTACCAGTAAATACCCCACCACCATGCTATGGTTTCCTCACGATGTTTTCCTTCACCGGCAGCACCTTTAAACACTGCTCCTGTATGAACAGTAATGCAGCTAGCAAAATTACAGAACTATAGACAAGTTTTTTTTTTTACTGTTGACAGGTTAGGTATTAACCACTGCTCACCTGATTTTAAGTGATAGTGTGGTCGAAAATGGTAAACTCACTTACCCTGGAGTGCTAATGGTTCGCGTGCTAGGTGGCAGATGTGTTTACCATTCTGACTACAATGTTATTTAACATAGGTAGGCTGTGGCATACCATCTACCCTTACATAATCAGTAATAACACAGGTTACTTCACTACATATTATAAAAGTCATCGGCCGTGTCTGTCTGTCTCTCTGTTCGCGGTAAACGAAAAGCTAATGAACGGATTATCATGCGAGTTTCACGAATAGATAGAGTGATTCATGAGGAAGGTTTAGGTATATAATTTGTCAAGGTTTTGTGTAAACTGGTTAAAATATGATGATAACTGTTGGAAGTGTTGGAAAAGTCAATCCACCTTGGAGCTTTCATCGAAAACGCTGCCAAATCCCTTTGATAGGTATATAATTATAACAAAACAATGCATGGTGGGAATATTCCTCTTTTATAGATTTACACAAAAACCGCGGTGACACACATAATAATTTATCTACTTTGGATAGCTTTCCACCTTTATGGTACAAATCCAGCGAAACGGGCGGATAACAGCAAGTTATTATGTAAAATTTAGTATGTCCATGACCATTGCAGCGATACACAGAAGTTTGTGTAGCAAAACAAAGTCCGGGGCATCACTGCTTAGGTGCTCAATACTTTGAGACATGAGATGGTTAGTCTCAACAGCCCTGTAATTTTTCTGTCTGCAGTAAAACATTACTGTGTTCCGGTTTGAAGGGTAGACCCTTAAGGGTAGGTAGAACACAGTAATGTTTTACACACTACTGCTTAACGGCAGAATATCGATACGTCGTTCCACCAGGTATCCTTCTACACTTAGATAAGTAACTCCAGGACTACCTACCTATATCATCATAAAAATGAATATCCTTGTTTACGATATGTAATTTTATTATTGGAAATCAATATTATATTGACATGGCATTGTTGGAGAGTAAATGTCAAAATCCAGTTACCTACTAACCTCAATCGATACAACCTAAGAATACAGAAAGGACACAACGTTACTTGATTCCTGGAAAGATTTCTACAACTGTAGATAGCAATTCATTATCGCATTATATTGCCTGATAAGTACTTACTACTTCTATGCTACTTTTATTGAAACTAAGTACCTACATACTAGATAAATATTTAACCTACAACAAAGTACAGCTTCCAAGGACCGAAATTCTTACCGAATCGATATTTTGATCGTTCCCATCTAAATTTAACGTGAAATTTCCGTAATCCGTGCTAATTTCCACGTTTTTCCCATTTACGTGGACATTTATTACGAATTCTGACATTGCTAAAAATATCCAATATTGGGAAAAGATCGTATTGGAAAATATCACCCTCGCGGAGTGCGTTGCCATAGCAACGCTACGAACGGGTGACCCGACCGAAAGCGAAACAAAAATCATCGCGCGTCTCTTTCTCTCTCATACATTTTCTCCGTATGTGGAAATGGAATAGATGCATAACAATCATTGCGTTTGAATAAAAGTGTCGCTTGGTAAAATCGATATCGCACAAGGCTAGGCGTCGATTATCCGTTTGTTTGCGTTCGAAACAAAAATGACTTTTGTCATTTTCTTACTTATTTCAATTTCAGATCAATGGCACTATGTTTAAGGTTGTTTTTTGTATAGAGCGTGAGTTTTTTTGAGGTTTTGTAAGTGTAGAAAGTGTATGGTAGACTCGCACGGTACACGGCATCGACTATTGATTTTTGCGATCCCAGCACTAGAGAACGCGATGTTTTCGATTTATTGGATTATACTTGCTTGACTCGATTTTGCTGCGGGCGAAGATATTTCGTACATTGCTTAGAAATAAAATTTGATCTTTACTACCGACGTAGATGATGAAGTTTCGTGATGGTTTTTAAGTTCTGTATTATAATTAAGACTTTTACTAATATTTTTTTATATTAATAATAACGACTTCCATTAGGTAGATGGATACATATAAGTATTTATGACATATTATAACATCTATCATGAATAAGTAGTAGGTAGGTATCTATAGGTACGTACTCATTGTTTGATACCTGATATTATCAGAATAGATTTTTTTTTACATAATTACGGTGATTTGTTTAGATCGTAACTAAAATAACTTTCTCCTAATAAAGGCAAGTTAAATAGTTACTTCATCAATAAATACACAACCTTTTAAATTTTATTCTAAAGTAGGTACTATTCAAGGTTAATGAGAGCTTTGCAAGGTGCAGTGGCGATGGAGTAAAGCAATAGTTCCGGTAGAGTTGGTAGATGGCAGCACAACCCAAGTAAAATACCTAGTTATTATGAAATATTTTTTTTCTTTCTTTCTTTCTTATGTATTTTTCTTTACTTTGACATATAGCTACAAAATGTTCGTTGCTTGAAAAATCTGTTTGTTGTTGAAAAAAACAAACATTCAATTATTTCGCAGTTTTAGCGAGAACGTGATAACTTCATGTCTCTACCCTAATAGGACCCTAATATTTTGAGTTATGTTTTTCGAGGTTGGTTTGTAGGTATGCATAATGTTTCATTCGTAAAGTCCTGAATTACTTGCTTTAGTGTGGGAAAACGATAAAATAATGATGTGATGAATCCTGTATTTTTCTATAACTTCCAAAAATTCATCAAACTTTTTAATAAATTACTATTACGTATCTTTACTAGGGCAAAATTGTATTAGGAAATATTTTGTATTGTATTTTGGCAAATACATCAAGAGAAAAAAAGACTAACCATTTTAAAAGTCAATGTCACTTTTACGTTTTTTATTAGCTTTTGGCATCATGCTTCGTGCGTTTTGTTATTGTCAGTTAATTGGATATTTTCAGATAATTAAAAAAAAAATTAGTTGTAAAAATCTTAGTTATACCTAATGTAATACGCACAAGGTAACGACTAAGTCCAAGTCATGACCTAATAAAGTAATAGTAACTTTATTAGAAGCATCACGGATCTTTGAAAACAGCACTAAGCATGTTTTATGTGTAGTTTGTGTTAGACAACGTGAAGATGGTATGTATTTGTACCTACCTAAAGAAAGTTAAATGCATTGACATCGGATCGTGCCAAATCTTATTATTCGATACTACGTTGAACATAATTACGTGTAAATTCACTTTTCTACCATATTATTATGAAATTCGATAGTTACACCGTTTGTCTTTCCGATCTGTTGTGATTCGTTAGTTCAATTACTTAGTCCAATTGGTATTCCCGTAAGCAAATAATTGGTACCTATTCTATGGTATCATGATCAGGGATTGTCAGGAACCATGGTTAAGATAATGAACTACAACATCAGGTCAGATGACGATCGCGCAAGCCTACAAATCATTAAAAAAATCTGTGGAAAGGGTCAATAAATAAAACTCAACTGTTGTGTTTGTTTGTTTGTATTGCATCAACTGTAACTCTTTCAGTTTTCTTCGTTATTGAGCAAATTTACCTACATTATTATAATTGCTTGCAATCAACACATTGAATTGTTTATTTCATTATCATTTAATAAATTATACTTCACTCAATTATTTAACATAATCATAATTTTGTTTAGACTAACATACCAAGAAAACAAAACGTCAACTTCGGGTGCTGTGACTTTGTGAAAGCGGCACCTAATTAATTATTCAATTTTTAATCTAGTTGCCCAATCACACAACACAAATCACAATTATATTATTAAAATTATACAGCAGTTTGCCTGTAACATAACGGTCAAAAACCGCCGTACGCAATTACTTTAAAAATAATACTAAAAACATTAAATGTAATGCAACGAAAAAACTTTTTTAATTTCTTTCCTTAACTACTAATACGTCATTTAAAGTTAGAATACAAACTAGTCTCCTTGATGTATTATCCGATCTCATTAATAATGAGAGCACCGTTCATAGTTCTAGCAAACGCATAAACTGGCAGCCTCTTGTTGTGACGTCATTAATTAAATTTTCTTCGTAATAAACAATTCGATGTGCATCTGCAAACATAACAACGCATGCTATGTCAATGCTCTGACCGTCCACGACAACACATCGGCACTTGCCGTCACATAATTGTTTTAAGCTTTAAGCACCAATTTTCTTTATAACAAGTCGTTCGAAATAATTAAACGACTAAAATTCTATAAATATCTTACTATAATATAGGTTAAAAATACATGTTATAACATTTTTACAAGTCTATCTTTAGTTTATCAAACAACGTATTCTAAAATTGGTGTTATATATCTTTAATCATTAGAATATGTTATTTGATAGATGTATCTACTATTATAAAGTAAAGTAAACAAAAATCTATGAGAAGATAAACGAAGCGTTGTAAGGACATGACGTGTGACAAACAACACAACAAAATTATATTTATAACTACGTAAATTCGTGTACTACTGTTAAAAAAATATCAATACAAAACTATAAATACACTCTTCGGATCATATTTACATAAAATTTTATAATGGACATGGACATAATTATAATAAAAGAAAATAATAAATTCGCTAAAGAAAACATTGTTAATAGTAATTGCACATCAGATGACCTAACAAATTCATAACTAGGAGTATTCGTCTACCGGTTAATTTTATTATTCTTATAATTATTTTCTATTTACGTATGTAAGTTATTTCAATTCATCAAATCGACAAAACTTATTAAAAAGACGGATTTATGTTCCATAATTAAGATTAAGAGGAAATGAAGAAAAAATAATTATAAGTTATAGGATAGGAGATTATAATTTCTCAAGAAGCCATGCGAGAATCAAACTTGTTTTCAAGTATGTTTATGAAAATATTCGTAGCGAGCCTAATTCAAACTTCGCGAAGACTTAAGACAATATTATGCCAGTGAAATATATAGTTACTTAAATGGGTACAATGTAATTACTAAAATTATAGAATATAGTAGAATTATTCAATATTTCAGCGCAACTACGCTTAAAAGCGTTACTTAATTGTAGAATAAGTTAATATTAGAGGATTATAATTTGAAACTCTGGCTTTGAAAGAAATTTCCAGACTGTTAGATGCCCAGTTTTGTAACAATTAAGGAGGATATGTCAAAACAATGTTTCTAAAAAACTAGTGTTTAGTTTGTGCTTTGTTATTCACAACAAAAACGAGCACGTAATTTACATGATTAGTAAATTCAATCATACAAAAAAATCTCTATAATTGGGTAAACGTTTTTAGGTTATACAAAATTTTAGGGAAGATTCATAGAGCCAAGCTTTTGCAAAAATGAAGTCTAACAATGAAGATAACCATTGAAATCCAGGCATTCAAAATAATGTTATTCATTTACTTCTAGTTAGCACGTTGTATAGAACGCATCATAAATATCATACAATATTGTTGTATCTAAGGCACATAATGTTTAGGCTTTCAATTATTACTCCATATCGTATCAATGGTGCTAAACAATAAAATTAAATAAATATCAATCGTTGTGACAAATACATAATTTTTTAACTAATGAGTATCAAATTTGGTAACAGCAATTTGAAGATTCTTTATGGCGTACAAAATTTTGTATTAGTCACTCTAAAAATCATTGCAAAGCTATAAAAACTAACCATCCTACTTATGCTGAAAAAAATATATAAGATCCAGCTTCACTGTTAACCGTACCTTTATTACAATATTAACAAATGCATCCCATGTTTCTTTCCAACAACTTTTTGTAACAAACTGCGTATTTATCCATTTTATAAGCACACCCGTGCATTATTTGCCAATCATACAAAACAACTATTTCAATATAAGACACGTTCTGAATGAACAATTGAATCACAGTCTAGAATTTTCGGCACCAATGAGCTATTAAATTCGTCACCATTTTACGTTGCCTTACTATCTCAAAAGGTCGTCTCTTCCAGGTTTTACTTGACGAAATTGAGTATTGAATTATAATCAACAAGCCTTAGTGACAATTCTATTACAGTCATCTAACTGTTTTTATAATCATCTAATCTTGTCTATAGCTAGCAATTGACTAATTCCCGCCTCTGCCTAGTTGAACTATTACAGCTGTTAAATATTCTAATATACTTTTGTTCTGTGAGATTGCTATGTAATAATTGTACCAAAATGCTTCCCTAACTTTAGACCAATTTTACAATACGTAGAATCCAGTCTGTCCTGCCACACTTTCTATAGAAAAAATATTCTGCGAATCAACTTTTACGATTATAGGATCATTCTAATTTCAGTACCAATTTCTAGCTTTACTAAAGCTGTTTTGTAATTATTATATATTTAATTATTGCTTGTCATTTATTGCTACTATACCTACGACCTATTTCCTATATTTTAGAGAACATACCAAGGCATACTTTCCTATGTATGGATGATGATTGAAGTACTAAATTAAAACTGTTAACCGTGAAATTATTATTTTAGGCCTCAATGAGTATAAAAAAGATTTGATGGTTGCTATCAAATAACTTTAAGAGTATTTGAAAACTAGGAAATCAATATTTATGATCATCAAGTCACATTTTGTTATCACCAAGTTTAGCTAAGAACTGTTAAACTTAACTGTACCGTACTTACATAAATCTATACCTATAAAATCGTGTATATATATTTGGATTTCATTACGTGTAATTTGGCCACAATTTTAGTTTCGACCCCTTACTAATAAGTGTAAGGGGCGTTAATAATTGTAAATATTTTACTTTTAAGTAATATTAAATTTACATTGTAACTCTAATGACTAGCTTTTCTCGTATGGCCATTATGTTTGTGAATAAAATATTTAACGAAAAAATCTCACGCAAAAACCAAAAAACTGATTTTATTGAAACTCTAGCAATAAAGAAGTTATAACTTTGACGACCGTGTAGTTCATCTGATTTCGTAATAAACATTCTTAAATTTCAATATTACATTAATTTATGAGCGGATTGTATAATCAAAAGAATACTACAATTTACAAATTCCTATATTGTATGTTATTATAAGTTTTCTTATGAAAGGCACCTATAAAATGTCCTTCGACAACTGTCGATCTACCCAGATTTATTATTGTTTTCCATTCGATTCCCACAATTTGCAATCAATTTCAAAGTGTATGAAATAATGTTTCTGAGATCACAACGTTTTAAGTACATAATTAATACAATTAATACTGAAAATAAAACAAATTTAATTTCACCAATAGCTGATCGAACAAGAAAACAATAACAAATCTTCTAATCTGTTAGCTACTATTTTACAACTAAACTAATCTCTTAAGCAAGGCTCGTCTTTCTTAAATATTCAATAAATTAAAGAAAAATATTTTTAAACTAATTGACACTTATTCTAATTTCTTTTTTATTACAAAACACACAACAACGAAACAAAAAACAACTTATAATATCACACTTTCGTCAATATAATCATGTTTGACGCTAGAAATGGAAGCATTCAATTTCAATATCCGCTTTCCTAACTGTCTCACAGCTCAGCAAAGAATAATGTTAAGCTGCACTTCAATATTTTTACTTCACTAAATTACTGGAAGGCTCGATCATAATATACGTTTATTTTTATATTCTATAAAAATATTAGAATATAATGCTTACATTTTTTCATTTTCATTTGTATTTTAATACATTATTATAGTTGGAGTATTTTGTTCGCCTTATACAACAAATGAACGCATCAGCCGCCCGCAACGTCAACTAGATGGCGCTGTAATATATAGCTGAAGCCGCCGCGACAAAGTCACCTCGCGCGTTGCGGACGTCAACACTACTTAAGTTATCAACTACAACCATTATGTACAATTCAATACCGCCATCATGGTAAACTTCAACCAACTCAGGATGTTCGATGCGATACCGGCCGCCAATGAGGCAGCGGGGCAGGTGTCCATCGAAGAACCGAGTTTGTGGCAAGCGCATACGTCGGATATTCCGCCACGAATTCTGACACTGCGTTTGACATTGACAGTTCTGCGTCGCATGAGGCGGATTGGGACGTAGATCACGGCGATCGCAGATCAGGCGCAGGTTTGTCCGGTGCGATATCATCAGAGGTGTCTACGACTTGTCCGACCGAGCCGGTCGTGTCCATGGCTGTCGCTTCTGACGTGATGACGCTCGATTGGAAGAATCGTTCTGTGGACAAGACTGTTTTTTAGTTTGTAATGGCAACTGCCTATAACACCAATGGCGCTAGTCGATGCTTGGTATTCACTCTATTTATCGAATCTATCCTACTTCAAGATCTGTTTCTCATTGCTGTATCAGTGGATGTAATTTATAAATTTGAACACAATTATGTAGTTTTAAAACTTTCGGAACTCAGACACAGTCATAATTATATTTATCCCCGGATTTTACTCAGTGACTATTGGTGTCCAGCGCGGGAATGCTGCCTTTTTTAATGTTTTTTTAAATCGTAGGACTATACACACAGCGCCATCTGACCCCAAACTAAGCAGAGCTTGTGTGATGGATGTTAGATAACTGATAGAATACATAACATATGTACTTTTTTTGTAAATATATACTTCTAATACATACAGAACACCAAGTCACAGAACAAACATTTGTTTATTCACAAAATGTTTGCCCTGAGTGGGAATCGAACTCACGCCCTACAGCTCTCGAGGCAGATATACTATCAATGAGCCAACGGGGCTGTCAATAAATATGCCTACTAGTAGATATACCTACAGTCAATGGCGGGATTTTTGCCTGAATGTCGCTGATATAACAACTTAATTTTTTTTGATAATTAATCTCTAAAGTAAGTGATTCTGCCCCGGTGGGACCTTTCTACGCCGTAGGATATTTACCATCATCGAGTAGTACGACATGGTCAGGGCCCGCCGGCGCCGCCATGATGTTGAACTCTTCTTCTAGGGTAGGAAATGGTGCGTTCCATCTGAAATGACAATAAGTTACCTAAGCGTATTGTTTTTTTTTCTTTATAGGCGTCGCACTTCGTTCATTTGCCAGTGTCAAGTAAATCTATATTTTTAAGTATTTCAAGATAAATCATGCGAAGTCTAAGCCACGCAAAGTAAGACATAATCAAGTCCAGTCATGGCATTATGAAGTAGGAATGACTTTACTACTTAGTAACTCCAAAAGAGTTTTGGAATCGACATAAAAATACATTATGTCAGTATAAGCAAGTTCATCACCATTCCAGACTTTCTTAATTAATGAAAAACTTCTGATCAGGTATAGGCTACTTATTTATGTATCCCAGAAATAAATTGTCCTTGCAGGATAACGGGTGAAACCACTGCCGGTCTCTAGTATTTTTTATGGTAATAAGCAATTGGACGTACTAATACGCTCTTTTCACACAGCGCTATAGCCCCATCCCAAGCAAAACTTGTACTATGGGAAGCAAATAACTGATAGATATTTATTTGTAAAAACATACTCACAATTAATACCTACGTATACTGAGAACACCCAAACAGATCAATAATAATTTACATCACATAAAATTTTGGCATGGCTACTAAAGAAGACAGTCGACGAGATGTGAGAGATAGTATGACATAATGCCTGAGAAATTACAATAAAATAATCTAAATAAGTAATTATGTATGTACGTCTCAATCGATGTTCATTTGTATGTTTCAATTGATGTTCAATTGTATGTCTCAATTGATAAGAACTCGGTCTAACCTCGGTGGAGCTCTAGTAGCAGGTCTGGGTGCGTAAAGCCCGAGTCCCCCGGGGGGCGATACTCCCCCTCCCCCTGGCAACACCGCACCCCCTCCACTGGCGCTGCTCCCTAGACCTCCCAGAGACCCATACGGGAACATCTGAAAAGAAATAACTCCAAATAAATAACAGTTACAAGGGACATTTAATTTTTGAAAGGTTCATGCGGATTTCTGGTTTTATATGGTAACGTGGTTTACTGAACTTTTTAACTAAAAATCATCCGGCTCGGAAAATCACATGAAATCGACACTAGGCGAATTTCTGGACAAAAATCACCATCGCAAGATGATTATGTTAGTTAGGGGATTTTTTAAATGAGTCCTACCAATATAATTTTTGTAAATGCCTAACTATTATTTTTTCTCAGGCACCACACTTTGTGACTTTTATTTAATTGTTTTATTGGTACAGTTGGTAAATCTTAAATTTCTATCAAATCACAACGTGAAGAACCATACAATACCGGTACTTAATTACAACTCTTTTGGCACTAAATTTGATCCATACGCAATACCTTCGCATGATGCACCAGTTTCAAGAAAAATAGCTTGTCCCAAGGCGTCCGATATTTTATGACAATGACATTTACGTAAATAACAGACAAACGCTGAGAGTTGTTCATTAATTTCCGCATTGTGCCGACACATAAAAATAAAATAAAAAAAATAATATCGTAGGACATTACACACAGCGCGAGTTTTGGCGGGAACGCGGGAAGAGTCGTGTCGCTCCGTTGTATTTTTTTCCAAAACTAGTGTTTTGTCGAGTGTTTATGCATAAAAATGGTGGTGTTTTATTCATAAAGTGCCGAATTACAAGCGCGAGTGTGGGAAAATGATATAATGTGGTGAAACATGAGTTTTCGTGTTGCTTCCAAAACTCCATCGAAGCTTTGTAGTAAAGTTGCCACTACTTTACTAAAGTATGACTAGAATTAACTGACACGAACTGGACTTGACAAAGACGACTTTGACGATAACTATAGCTAAGATACAGCAGAAATAACACTTAAGACAAGGCAGTATGGCTCTATAGCTTTAGCCTGCCCGAAAGGGCAAATTATAAAAAAAAAAAAAAAAATTACACACAGCGCCATCTGACACCAAACTAAGCAAAGCTTGTACTATGCGAGCCAGATAACTGATAGAATACTTAAATACTTTTTTTTTTTGTAAATACATACTTACATACATATCCAGCACAAAAATTGTACAAAACATCATTTATTTATACAAATACAAATATTTTATTGATAACCAGTCAAATTAATCAAAGTTCAAAGTTTTTATTCGCTCAAGATGTGGTTACATTTTTGGTATTAAATATATAATACTACATCTTACTCTAATTGGCGCGAATTTACAATATTCCTAATAGCTAAAATCTATATTATATTTATTAAAATAATGTACGACAAAAATTTAATTATATACAGTTATGGCAATAATCAACACGAAATCAAATATTAAATAAAAACAAAATTATTAACTACTTAATTGTACAGAACGGAATAATAAAAATATGAGACATTTACATTGTGAGATCAATATTACGACTAAGTATTACTATTTTAAGTGGTAATAATTATTATGACTATTTTTTGGTAAAACTGTATGTGTGCTTATTGCATTATTTACATCATAAATAATTAATATGGGTACGCTACTTGCTGCATGATCGAAATGCGTCGGTACATAATCACGTACTTTCTATGTTTTTAACGATGATGATTCTAGTTTCGCTTTTACAAATCCAGCACGTTTTTTTTTTTTTTGTTTTGGCGTCGCGTTTTAGCATTTGCCAGTGTCAAGTATTTATATATTTTCAAGTTACAAAAGTTAAATAAGTGTCCTCGTAGCTAGTTATAGTCAAAGTCCTGTCTTAGTCAAGTCCAGTCTGTGTCAGTCAAGTCCAGTCATGCTTTAGTAAAGTAGTGGCGACTTTACTATACAGCTTCGATGGAGTTTTGGAAGCACCACGAAAAGTCATGTTTCACCACATTACATCATTTTCCGACACTCACGCATGTAATTCGGCACTTTATGAATAAAACACCACCATTTTTATGCATAAACACTCGACAAAACACAAGTTTTGGAAAAAAATACAACAGAGCGACACGACTCTTCCCGCGTTCCCGCCAAAACTCCCATCCAGCACGTTGGCAACGACAGATGATTTCAGAAATAACGTTAGTTTGGCAAATGATTTTATCGAATTTCAGTTTTCTGAAGGACTCATATGAGAAATCTCGTACGTTATTATATACCTACACTCAGATTATATTAGGACTAACCTGTTGAGGCTGCGTGTGGAAATGGTTGAAGTGCGATATTGGAGGGTGGCACTCGGTGCGGTAGGGGTGTGGGGAGCGGCGGCGCGGGCTCGCGGGGGGAGAGCGCACCTCGGGCGAGGCGGGGGAGGCGGACCCCGCGCCCGCGCCCGCGCCGATCAACTCGCTGGCTGGAAATGAGTAAACGTCTTTTGGGGAATCAACTCAGACATTCCAACGGCAACACATGCAGAGTACGTCGTAGACCAAGGATAAATTAAAAAAAAACGGCATAGACTATAAAGATATACTTGCCAAATAAGTGAGGAACAGTGGGTAGAAAAGAAATTTAATCGAGGTGTGTGCTAATTTTTTTAAATTAGTTTGCCCCATCGGGCAGGCTAAAGCTGTAAAGCCACACAGCTTTAGCCATGTATATGTTTTTCAATCTGGTTATCCTCCTACTCTTACTAATATTATACATGCAAAAGTTTGTGAGTATGGAAGTATGGATGGATGTTTGTTGCTCTTTCACGCAAAAACTACTGAACGGATTTGGGTGAAATTTGGTATGGAGGTAGCTGACACCCTGGATTAACACATAGGTACTTTTTTTTATGCCGAAAACATGTAGCGGGTAACACCGCGGGACGCAGCTAGTTTTATTATAAATTGAAATAGAATGTGCCGAAAATTGTTCCTTAGCAAAAAGGGTTCTATAAGTTGGTTGTTTGATTACCGGGAGCCGTAGGTACCTGTAGATCTGATGATGGCGACAGGCCTGGCCATGGGGGGTAGGGGCGGCGGCGGCAGCATGGAACTGCTGAAGTACGGCGGCTTTGGACTCCTGGACAGGCTGTGGACCTGGAATCACCGTTTGAAACATTCAGTTCAGGAGATATTTCATAAGATTTTATTTTTAAAATAAATAAATATCGTATTATTATAGTATTAATATTGATTGTTTTTTTTGTCTCCCTATTGACATTTTGATTTTAACTTTTATTTTGTCTTTATTTTTTTTTATTTTTTTTTTAATGGTTGACAGGCTAGTTGTTTGACCACAGCTCACCTGATGTTAAGTGAAGGTGTGGTCGATGATGGTAAAGCACACCTAGCCTGGAATGGAACTGGCTCTCAAGTGAGGCTGCCGGAACACACCGTTAGATGCTTGGCGGCAGATTTTCAACTTGAGGGTGGTAGCTAGCCAGCCGAGTACTAGAAAGTACCCTACCACCATGCTAACATTTAACATTTACTACTCGGTTTCATAGAATAATTATTTCGTAGTTTAAATTAATTAATTTTAATATTGCCATTAGTGCATTTTTTTACGTATGCGATAGAGACTAATTGAAATAAATAGATAAATAATGACTATAGAAAGTATCCTTCTACCATGCATAATAGTACGTTTGGCTGTACTACCTACTGTGGGGTATTGGTACCTGAAGTTGCTGTACATCGCTGGGCTCCTGGCAGACGAAGGTGACGAAGTCTCCGAGCGAGTCTTGCTGTGCAGTCTCGTACTTCGCGCTGCTGTGGTGCGAAGACAGCGCATCTGATGCTAAAAGGGTAAAGGCTGCTTATATCAACATCAGAGACCCTCGGGTCGCACATTAACTCTTACACTGGAGCTAGCCACTCGGCATATATAAACTTACTTCATTAGATCAATGAATAATGGACAAGACGCCTTGGGATAAACGTGAAATTGTTCAAAATACATAAATCTATTTCCAGTTCAATCAGGCATCGAACTTTTGAAAGTAACGCTACCGCTGCAAGGTTCATGGACAAACATTATTATCATCAGGATAACATTTCGTTCGTCTCATTACTGTTGGCAGGCTAGGCGTTTGACCACAGCTCACCTGATGTTAAGTGAAGGTGTGGTCGAAGATGGTAAAGCATACATAGCCTGGAATGGAACTGGCTCTCAAGTGGCTGCCGGAGGCTGCTGGAACACACCGTTAGATGCTTGGCGGCTGATTTTCAGGAAGGTGGTAGCTAACCAGCCGAGTACTAGAAAGTACCCTACCACAATGCTATGGCTTCTTCAACATCATCATCATCAGCTTGCATCGCCCACTGCTGAGCATAGACCTCTCTTCTTGTACACCACTCGTCACGTTCCTGTGCCAATCTTGTCCAGATTTGACTCGTGATATTTCTGGTCGCCTACTCAACGAGCTGGTAGACTAAAGCTCTGTTTACCAGTTCGCGATCACCACTCCGTAAACGTCTCAGTCCATTCGTAAGGCATTACTTCTTACCATAAAAAAGCAATCATCAAAACCATCTTTCCAGTCTTTAAAAAGTACCTACATAAAAGATGTTTTCCAAAAAAAATGAACTTTAAATGATTGTTGAAACTAAATTTCTGAGTTCTTTAAAGTTTTCTGAGCTCAAACTTATTGTTGGGGTCTGCATCCACGCCAGCGTGTGAAACGACCGCGCTAGCCACTGAGCCATGAGCGTTACTTATCTCCCAGTGTAACTTACCCGTGGGATGTGTATCGGTGGGTGGCGGCGCATGTTGGTAGAATATTGTATTGGATGGCACGAGGGGGGACTGCGCACTCAGGCCCGCTGAGCTGTGAGGTATGCCTGGAAGAAACCATGCATAAATACATTTTAATAAACCATCGGCACACTGACGCGGCCTGCGGCAGCGGTGCAACATGCTGCCGGCTAAAGCTACAGCTAGACTTACAGAAACCGTCGCAATCTGAGATAGAAGGTGCAGCTAAATTTGATGCTGCCATCGCCGCAGGCCGCAGCTGTGTGGGGCAGGCTTAAATTGGAACATTAATAAAGAATTATTAACTTTTTGGGGGACGTATAACTTCGCTATTGTTTTTTACCCTAACGGACAGACATTGTCCATTCAAAGCAGCAATGAAAGCTTCCAGTATGATAATACAATGGGCATCAACATTGGTATCGTCTTTAGAGTTTCCTCAGTGTATACATTGTACTTTTATAGGCCTACGAGTAATATATTGACCAGTATTAATATATGCATTGTTTTTTGTAAAAGTTATGAGACAAACTAAACGTTCTCCTAAACTTAAAATATATCGCCTGCCCATGACGACTGCAACGATACACAGAACTAACAAAACCAAGTCCAGGGCATCTCTGCTTTGGCGCTCCTTACTTCAAGACATTCAATGGTTAGTCTCAATAGCCCTGTAATTTCATTAGCTGCAGTACTCTTCAAACCAGAACACAGTAATGTTTACACACTACTGCCTGGCGATCGAATATTACCTACTGTGGTGGCACCAACCTAGACTGTCTTTTGCTAAGGAGATCTGTTACCAAGTAAAAGCTTAAATCTATCATCCAAAGCTGATTTTATTTTGGAACAAAGGGTATAATGAACCATGACCAATACACAAAATCACGTCTACAATTACTAATGACCCACACACGAAGGTGACAAAATCCACGTACAAACTGTTACCTAATCCAGAAGGTTCACTAACCCGTTGATTCACCCACTAATTATATTCACCGATTGAACACTATATTTAGAGCGAGTGCGTGTAAAATACACTAATAGAATACAAATGCTTTTACAATGAGATTGTTGTAGTTATTGATTGTTTGCGATTAGTGCGAATTTTCCTTTTGTTTTGGGTTTTTGGAAACATAAAATTTAAATGTAAAATGTTTAATTCTGCAGTTAGTAGCCACATTTTAAAACCAAAACTGTGGATGCACTGATATGTCAAGAGCATTCTTTTTGAAATGAACATAACAAAATTTCTATGTAACGGTGCAAGAAATTGACCGAAGCACTATCTGAAAAGTAAAAATGTAAGCTAAGGAATCGAAAAGGGTAGGCGTTGAGAAGTTAAGCTACAAGCTAGATGCCATAGTAACCTAATCCAGCCTGAGACAATCAGTGAACATATTTTGACTACAAATGAATTTTACTACGACTGTTGTCAAAATAGCTAAGTAGGAAAGCGTTAAATCATAACGTAACATATGTGAAACTAAAATAGGTGTTCAAATAGTAGGAGTCAAAGATTAAGATGGAATCGATGTATATGATACAGTCTCTAAAGTAGTAGGATTCGAAGATGAAGATGGAATTGATGTCTATGATACGGGTTTTAAAGAAGCAGGAGAAAAAGATCAAGACAGAATCGACGTCTATGATACAGTCTCTAAAGTAGTAGGAGTCAAAGATCAAGGTGGAATTGATGTCTATGATACGGGCTCTAAAGAAGTAGGAGCCAAAAATTAAGATGAAATCGATGTCTATGATACGGACTCTAAAGAAGTAGGAGTCAAAGATCAAGATGGAATCGATCTCTATTATACGGACTCTAAAGGAGTAGGAGTCAAAAGATCAATATGAAGTCGATGTCTATGATACAAAGTATGAACTAATAATATTCAACATATCAAGACGGAGACAATGTTCATAATGAAGACTCCAAAGCAGTAAGTGTTAAATGATTATGATGAAATCGATGTACATGATACAGCACTCACTGAAACACTGTCCGACGAGCATAGCCGAAGGCGTGGCGCGCTCGGCGGGCGGCTCGAAGGGCGGAGGTGCAGGGCTGTTGTATCCGCAGTAGTAACCCGACTCCAGCTTGATGCCCCCGGACCCGCTCGGTGACTCCGACCCCGTCTCTTGCAGGATCGACGCTGGAAATTTATAACAAATAGCTTTTATGCACAAATTTTAACATATATAAGCGCTTGGTGAAAACACCGCGTTCACAAAATTCTGGCTTTTTGTGCCTAATGTATAAGCGTTGCAATTTAATATGTCACGCTGCCGATATAGCGGTTAAACTTGATTGCTGAATACTAGATCCGACCAAAAGACATCTCGCAAATATTGGCTTACAAGCAGATTGATAAGTTTTGCATGCTTCAGTTGACATATCTAATCTTACTAAAATAATGTTTTATTTTTCATTATAGTCCCTAACATACTGCATCAAGAACAAGGACCGTATAATTTTAGATCTGTCAACTAAATCCTTCAAAATTGGTCGTATTGTGTACATGTTTAATAACGCAAACTAAACTGAAATTTATTGATAAGTTAATAATAAAAAGACCAGAAATGCTAACAATTCTAGTTAACAAACTTTTAAAAAAATACGCTTTTATTTGTATAAACAAGACACGACAAAAGAGCACAATCTCTATGGTTTAACATAGAAGACTTCAAAGATTTTATTGGCGGGAACGCGAAAAGATGGTGTCGCCTCTTTACTTTCTAAAATTTGTGTTTTTTAGAGTGTTTATGTATAAAACAATTTGGCGATTCATTCATAAAGTGCCGAATTACGTTCCCGTGTATAGAAAAGTGATATAATATGGTGTATAATATATATAAGTTTTTGTGTCGTTTTCAAAACTCCAACGAAGCTTATAGTAAAGAAATGACCGGACTCGACCAGGACTTATATCAATATAATCAATACAATAATTTCACCGCTCGTAGATAATACAAATATTCGATGGGTAGTCCTCCCAAGTTTGTGCTCATTGAATTTGATTCAAAGAATACGTTAAAAGTTTTAAATCGATACGATTAGAAACACATCTCACAGATGTTAATTTACATAGATATAGATATGTACAACGGAGCGCTTGAGACATCTGCATGCAATGTGCGTGTGTACCGTTGCATAAAGCTGATTAAGCTAGATGAATGCAACTCTTCCACTTTTACATTAACAAAAATTTACATTCGTGAACATAGACATTTTAATAAAATTGATTCATTTAAATATCGAAATAAAACCACATGATACAGATGTGGAATTCCATGTAGTTATCTCAAGCGCTGCTGTAAATAGTTTCAAGGTAGATGACACCTCTATAATAGTATATCATCTCGTGGTTTAAACAGTTACAAATAAAATTAATAAACGTTAAAATAACACCAAAGCAAAATAAACAAGTGAAAGAGTAAAAAACTTACCTTTAGACAACTTCCACAGTTCCTTCGAAGAGAAGACCCCAGTCGCTAGAATAATATCGTTGCAAATTACGCCGTTGTAAGGATTGTGACTATAGCCTGAAACCCACCATTTCAGACGTTAAACGACCAGTAAACTATATTAACTAATTGTTAAACCTTCGACTTATCAGCGAGGTTTAACATCATCTCTGGAAACTAGCTTTAGAGGGGGTTTCGCCAGTCACAGTAGTCGTTCAAATAATTTTGAAAATAGTAGGGTCTCAATTTAAAATTAAAATGTCAGAATGGAAAATTTAGGAAACTTGTGTCCCAAATAATAATGTCGATTTTAATGTATTGAACAAACTAGATTTGCTAACAAAATTGAATGCAGTTTTCACCGGTATTATGATAATTTTCTTGATTTTTAAAACAATAGTTTACTTATTTCTACAAAAAAATGACTAATTTTACTCTTTCTAGCTCTACAGCTTCCGTGGATTTGTATGTTAACAAAAATCTTGCTACTGCATCATTATGTAATAGTTTACTATTATTAGTAACCGTATATTACAACAAATTCAAAGCTAGGAAATCTAGTTTGAACATGAGATCATAAAAATAGACACCAATGACATATTTCACCAACAATTTCACACTTAATGAAAAAATTCAAATTTCTTACATATTTTCATATGTAAGAAATTTGAATTTGTGAAAAAAAACTCATGAAATATGACAGTAATTTATCAAATTCTATGGAGGTCTAATGGCGCCTGTTCGTTCACAGGTTTAATTGTGGTTCCATAAAAAGCTACAAACAACATCAATCACAAAATCTTAATTAAAATAAATAAACCTAAAGTCAATGCTATTACAAAAGATTTAGCACACCATGCTGGAATATAAAAACTGATTTAAATTGTTATTAAAAACGTGTATATACAACAGTGTAATATTTTTTTATGTAAAAAGTAATGAGACGAACGAGACGCTCTCCAGATAGTAAAAGATAACGCCTGTCCATGACCATTGCAGCGATACACAGAACTTTGAGTAGCAAAACAAAGTCCAGGGCATCACTGTTCTGGCGCTCATTACTTTGAGACTTTCGATGGTTAGTCTCAACAGCCCAGTAATTTCGCTAGCTGCAGTACTCTACGAACCCTAACATAGCAACGTCTACACACTACTGCTTAATGACAGAATAACTGGTACTGCGGTGGTACCTGCCTAGACGACCTCCTGCTAAGGAGATCTACCACCAAGTACAATCAGCCCCTATTACCCCTATCACGCTGCCCAATTTGTTATAGTTCAAACTTATAATAGCATTGACGGAACAAACGTCAAAAAACACCAAAAATATTAAAAAAATAATAAAAGAGAAGGAACACCGACTACAATGCAAAACTGGACGAGCATCACAACGAATCACAGACCCGAAGAATTTGGAAGAAGCATGGGTGTGAGTGCAAGCCAATACTGGGTTTCAAAAATGCAACAACAAAAATACGGAAAACATTTAAGAACACGTCTTGTGCAGTGCCAATCACAAACAGTCTCTCGTCATTTTGACTTCGTGGCAATCAAATTCCTATGAATCGCTGAATGAAGTGAAATATGCTGCTAGAGCTGTTTTCCCGGAGAGATATAATTTCGGTGTTTTCAAGTTTCTAGGGAATTGGTTTCGTCTAGGTAAGCGTGCTCCATCGTAAACCGCATCTTCGCTTAACAACAGGCGAAATGGCGCCTAAAAGCATAATATATGCTATATAATATGCTTTTAGGAATATGATTTTACGAATACAAAAAACAGACTGGAGATTTTAGTTTTCATTGTGCAAAATCATTAATTTTTAATTACATTAATCCGACTATAGTGCGAATCGAGACGAAGCCCCGCGCGCATTGTACTACGCTTTGACTCCTTGAAGAAGGCCATCGCATGTGATCGTAACTATAGTCAGAGTATCCGACGTAATTAAACGAGAGTAATCCAGCGTAACGAAAATTTCAAAACCTAGACCATTATAAAATATATTAAAATGGAGGTAGGTAGAATTTAGTTCTTTTTTATCTCTAAAAATAAAAGCTGTCATATGGAAGCGTGTAAACCACGGAGTACTGTTAATTTTAAATAAACAACAATGCTAGTTTTAAAAAAGGCTGGGTGTTCAGCCCTAGTGTCAGAGTTAATGTGCCGCTCGAAGGCCTCTGATTTAAAGAATGTGATTGCCACTAAAGTAGGTACAACAGCCACACCGCCGCCGCAGCGCGGTGGTTACCTTTGCTCTTGGCCTCATGTTCGTTCTCTTTTTCCCTAGGCTGGGGAGAGAGCGACCCGCTCAGTATATCTGAAACGTGACCTCACGTTGTAAAATGTTAGTGGAACTTAATCACCTTAAATCAGTGAACGCAGATAAAACTGAACAATACGCAAGAACACAAAAGAGATATTTTGAAGGAGCTTAACTAATTTTGTGTCACGAATAAATTCAGATGCCATTAAAGATTTTTTTCTCTGATGGTACCTGATGGTACCAAGAAGTTTAAGTAACAAGTCACAGTCGAGGACATCAACGCTCATGACGGAGACATGCGAAGGTGTCTCATTGGCCTTGTGATTTTGGCTACCTACTAAAACAGAATTGCCTAGTTAACGCGGTCGGTTCATACACCGAAGAGTGTGGATTCAAATCTGCCATCTGCATGAGCTACCGGTGAAGGAAAACATCGCAAGGATCGCTATGGTAATAGCGTAATGGTGGGTACCTTCTAGTACTCGGCTGGCCACCTTCCAACCTCAAATCGAAAAATCTATCGCCAAGCACCAAACGGTGTTCCGGCAACCTCATTTGAAACCACTTCCATTCCAGGCCAGGTGTGCTTACCGTCTTCAACCACAACGTCATTTAACATCAGGTAAGCTGTGGTCAAACACCCAGCCTGTCAACCATAAAAATAAACATTATAGTTGGTTGGGCAGGTATGGGAACATCTGTATATACATTATACCAGTGGCGTAGCGTGCCTTGGAGGGGTCCTGTATCAAAATTAGTAGGGGGCCCCATGAAGGGTAAAGATTTCTCACAAAAGAAACAAAAATGCTTGCATTAAACTAAAATAAGTATTTATTGATCGTATGAGAATTTTTATGTTTTTTTCCCCGGGAAGCACAAGTGACATTGTGGATAAAATTTTGTATAATTGATACGGCTGATATGGCGGTAGCTACGCCCCTGCATTATACATGACTGTGTGTGGGAAAGATATGAAGGTGAGGATTATTACCCTCAACCCCACACAGCGAATGACTGAAAGGTGATGCCATGCTAACAAGATTTACCTCACGCTACACTTAAAAGTTAAGTTAATTTTTATTTTATTTTGTTTAATAAAACTGAATAAAAGTTAATCAATTTGTTTAGGTTTAATTTAGCGTGTACTTAAATTTTGAGTTACAATAAAATATAAGTTTCTTTGCAACGTCCGTAATAAATAGGAAAGCTCTTATTGATGCGCAAATGGGTTAGTCTCTAACTTCAATGTTTTATATGCGTTCACTGCTTTGAATATTGTAAATAAATTATTTAATTATAACGATTTAGTCGTCAATACTGTTACATTGAAAAATATTCTCAGTACGCACGTGGAACATTCCTATATAGAACTTATACCAAGTAATTCAAAATCAGGTCGAAATACCTGCGAATTGTTTCATTTGAATATAATAGATACTTATTTAACTTTGATAATATTATCATATGCTTTAGAAAATACAAGTAACATAACAGAATCGACGATATCGTTTTATATATACTAAAATATTCAATAAATATTTCAACAATGTATATACGCTACTTATATTGACTGAAGCGAAATAAAGGTTATAATAGAGTGTTTTAATAAATATAGTAACGAGAAGTTGTTTGTGTCGTGTTATATGAATGCTTCATTCCTATCTGTCCTCACATTTAGGGGGCTAGGAATACATTTCCCGACCATGTTTTTTAAATATTTATACTTTTTGTTATCCAAAACACTCGATTACAACGTTTACGCCGATTTGTTTTTCCTCGTTTTATCCTGAAGTCTGGTCACTCAAAAAAGGATTACAATTTCTTTTTTAAAATTTTACGTAATATTTCAAAACGAAAGAAAAACAAGTGGCTTTATTTTTATTTTAAGTTCTTTGCCTCAAAATGGTCACGAGAACGTTGTGCGTAAAATGAATTCTACAATGTTCTTTACAATTGTTACAATATTTCTAAAGTAAAATTATCGAGAAAATTGCTGTTATGTATACAGGAAACTTACGAACATTTTATACTTTGATTACGTCTTTACAGAGGTATTAAAAGTATTATTGACACCCTAGCGTACTTTACAAATATACAAAAAATTATCAGTGAGTGTGTATGAATGCATTTTTTTTTACTTCTGCGATTTAAACACATAAAAAATTATGTTTAACACCGGGACTTAATTGCGCACAAAATACTATGAAATTAGTTTTATTTCTGCCGTGAACAGAGACTAACCACGACTGTTGCAAAATGGCTGAAACGTCAAGGTAAATAAACAAGAACTAATTTCATGGTATTTTGTGTGCGATGAAGTCCCGGTAATAAACATATTTATGTGTGTGTTACTATTTCACGCCGTAATATTTTTTTTTTTTTTTTTTTTCGTTAATTAGCCCTTTCGGGCAGGCTAAAGCTATAAAGCCATACTGCCTCGTCTTCAGTGTTATTTCTGCTGTATCTTAACTATGGTTATCGTCAAAGTCGTCTTAGTCAAGTCCAATTCGTGTCAGTTCGTGCCAGTCATACTTTAGTAAAGTAGTGGCAACTTTACTATAAAGCTTCGATGGAGTTTTGGAAGCAACACGAAAACTCATGTTTCACCACATTATATCATTTTCCCACACTCGCGCTTGTAATTCGGCACTTTATGAGTAAAACACCACCATTTTTATGCATAAACACTCGACAAAACACTAGTTTTGGAAAAAAATACAACGAAGCGACACGACTCTTCCCGCGTTCCCGCCAAAACTCTCTCACGCCGTAATAACTTAAACCGATTAGAGAAAACTTTGGAATTGAGATAGCTTACAACGAATTACTGAACTAAAAATTTTTCATAATTTTTCTATCGAACATGTACTAATATTTGGGCATATCTGAATTCGTAACATTTATATACTTCTTTTGCGAACCACCCTTTCTCCGGTAAGGATGTGATTTAGGCATGGCAATTTACGAAAAAACTTTCAACAATACGAAACCAAAATCTATTAAAAAATTAATCAGGCATAAACAAGTTTTTTTTTTATTGTTCCCAAGCTAGATGTTTTGCCACGGTTCACATGATGTTAAATGACGGTGTGGTCGAAGATGGTAAAGCACATCTGGCCTGGAATAGAACTGGCACTCAAGTGCGACTTCTGGAACACACCGTTAGGTGCTTGGTGGCAGAATTTCAACTTAAGAGTGCACTACCACCATGCAAAAACGAAACTAACCTTTTTTTTTTTAATATTGATATCAAAAATTTGACAACAGTTTTATCGCATATTGCCATGTTATATGTTTTAAATTGATTCTGTGATTTGTAAATAACAGTATAAAGTGCCAGTTCATCGTGACCATAAAGCGGCAAAGAACTTGAGGGAAGCGTAAAATGAAGTGAGCGAGAGACCTGGCAGACCGTCGCTCCCATTACCGTAGCTGTTGATGAAATTGGCGAGGTACAAGTCGAGCTCCCGCACCGACACGTTGATGTGGTAAGGGTTGACGCAGAGGCCGGGCTGGGTGCACTCCGGGTGCTTCTCCAGGCGCTCGCCGTCCGTACTCTCCAGCGGTATCGCTTTAAACAGGATCACCATAACCAGATCTAACCGCCACACCTGGAACGTAAACAGAAAACATTTTTAATGAAATAATAATAATAAATAAATAAATATCGTAGGACTATACACACAGCGCCATCTGGCAAGCAGAGCTTGTGTGATGGAAGTCAGATAACTGATAGAATACATAAATACTTGTTTTTTGTAGATACATACTTATAATACATACAGAACAACCAGACACAGAATAAACATTTGTTTATTCACAAAATGTTCCCGCTGAGTGGGAATCGAACCCACGCCCTACAGCTCTCAAGGCAGATATACTACCAATGAGCCAACGGGGCTGTCAATTGGCGATTGTGATTTGAATAATTGAGGAGTTTTGGTAGGAACATAGAAAATCATGCCGTTAGTTACAAAGTGCTAAATTGAAGCATGCGAAGGCAAATGGTATAGTGTAGTAAAATATATAGTTAGCTATTATTTCTAAAAATATGTAGAAACTTCTAGTTAACAACTTTTTTAGAAGGGCATGACTGGACCTGACCTTGATTTTCTTTTTTTGACTGGGTCGGCTCAGACTCATACTTATTTCACTTTATTTATCATGAAATCTTTGAAAATATGAAAATACTTGCGATGCCAAAATAAAGAAAAGAAGAGTTACTCGTATGTTAAATGTAACTTTTTTTTAAATATTGCTACAAAACATTACATTTACTACATTTAGTCCTCTGAACGCAAAAAGGATTAAATACAACACACTAAGCTGTTAAAATTCTTAATTATTTTGTACAGCAATTAGATATATTTTTCAACAAAAGTGCCGTTTATTTTTACACTACTATCTGAAACACAATATATAACACAACACATCTCATCATCATTATCAACAGCCTATATTAGTCCACTGCTGGGCATAGGCCTCTCCCAAGACACGCCACTCAGCCCGATCTTCGGCTTTTCGCTTCCATCCACCGCCAGCTGTCCTACGTATATCGTCACTCCATCGAGTCTCAGGGCGTCCTACGCTACGTTCACCAATACGCGGGCTCCACTCTAGAACACGTCTACCCCAGCGGTCACAACACACCAAAATTATCATTACTAGTGTAATTCTTGAACGTGAGTTTGGTTCAAACAGTTTTAAAAAAAGTGGTACCTATTATAAGGGTACCAACGACATGAACCATTTAGATACAAAGCAAGATGTTATTTAAAAACAAAATATCTATTTGAGCTTACACGTCTGAATAGAAGTGTTATATGTCAAGTCTAAAGAGATGACCTTCAAACTCTGTCTGAGTTCTATTTATGTTTACGAGTAGCAGTATAGATTATTCTGCTTTCAGTTATCGTTGTTCATAAAATAACGCTTTGCAAGTCAAACATTGTAGAACCTCAGGGGGTTTGACAATCAGATTGCTTTTTTTATATTCTAGCGACATTGTTACGCACAATAATCCGAGTTAAGTACATAGTTAGATACTTTCTTCTAAGACTGCAGATAGCTATGGATATTTATCGATATTTTTTTATTTTTTAGCCCACTCGAAAAAGGATTCTCAATTCAACTGTATGTTTTTTTAATGTTTGTTTTGCGATCATTCCGCCAATTATGAATCGATTTTGATGATTCTTTTTTTGCTTGGTTGATCACAGATAAAATTCGTCGCAATCGATCGACCGGTTGTTAAAAATCAACAATAATCTATAAATTGTATTCATCGATAATATTTTCTTTTGCTACGAAACCTCGCTATTTCATTGGAGCAGTGCGTCTAGTTGGCCTAAGGGTCATAGGGTCGGTTTTTTTAAATTGTAATTTTGTATATTATTTTATGGTTGACAGGCTAGGCTTTTGACCACAGCTCACTTGATGTTAAGTGACGGTGTGGTCTATGATGGTAAACATACTTAGTCTGGAATGGAACTAGCTCTCAAATGAGGCTGCAACTAATCACATTGCCCATGCCAACACATGTTATCCGAAGGACTTCTTAGTTTTTCATGTAGGCACACTGGCACACGTATTCGTATACACACAGCCGTTTCCATGACGCTACCGCACTATTGTCTTTTGGTTACGCCTGTCTGGGATAAGCTTAAAGAACATCTTCACCTTATCCGCCTGTCTGAGACAGTCTATCCTCCTCATCTTGCCCTTCTGGTCTGGGTTGGAGAGCACGCACACCGCCGGCCGCTTCCCTGTGATGCTCAGAACGAAGTCCTCCCGACAATCCTGTGTGATGTCTTTCCGCAGCTTGCCTAGTAGACGCGACGCCCATTTTTGTTTTACTTCTGCTTTTTCGTTCTGAAACATGTTAATGGAATTGCTTAGAAAAAATTGAACTCTATTACATTTTCTACTACATAATTATCAACATTCGGAAATTGATAATCGCGCGCCCTTGAACGTTGATTGTTCCATATTTGATACCATCGCAGTGCCATCGAAAGTCTCAAAGTAATGAGCGCCAAATCAGCGATGCCCTGGACTTTGTTTTGCTACTCAAATTTCTGTGTATCGCTGCAATGGTATTGATATGTCTTTTACCATTAGGAAAGCGTCTCGTTTGTCCCACTAGATTTACATTAAAAAAGGTAAAGTTAAACGTTTCACATACGGTGAGTACTTAATTTTCTTTTTGTAAAAAGTTTATATAGCCAATCGCGGCTGGCATAATACCATCGCAACTAAAGCCATCAATTTAAAAAAAGTTTCAATCACTGTACAAAGTAGGTATATTTTTTCATATGATAACTAAATTAACTCAAAATAAGTTTGCTATTTTATTTTAAGCATTTTTTCTTATGTAAAAGTAATGAGACGAACCAACTCTCTCATGTTGATAAGAGATCCATGATGATAAGATGTCCATGACCATTGTAGTAGTCAGAGGTTTGAGTAGCAATACAAACTCCAGAGCATCGCTGCTTTGGCGCTCATTACTTTGAGACTCTCGATGGTTAGTCTCAACAGCCCTGTAATTTCGCTAGCTGCAGTACCCTTCAAGCCGGAACACAGTAATGTTTCCACGCTACGAGCGCAGAATATCTTATACTAAAACAACCTAGTAAAATTTAGTTAAAACTTTTTACGTTTCATTTGTAAAACAGACAAAAAAAATTGTAAAATGAAATAAATTCTAAGCTAAACGGCCTTGCCTAGACACGTTTTTTATCTATCCTCGGCGTTATTAAAACTTTCTTGTTGTATTATATTATAGATATTTAGAAATTATTGTAATAAATTTTATCCCAAGCATTGTTATCTGAAACGTTACCCAAGATAAAGAAGACGTAACTTTGGATTTAATCTCCAGATTTTTCATAGGAATCGAACTTGAGTCTCTTTTATGCCTTTTTATTATCTAAACTATACTAAGTTCCATTGTCACATCACACTTAATATTATAAATGCAAAAGTTAGCCTGATTGTTTCTAGCGATTAGTGGCTTAAGCAATTTAGATGAAATGTTTGATAATCTGTCGCCAAGCACCAAACGGTGTATTCCTCTCTTGAGAGCCAGGCTTCATGTGTCCATCTTCGACCACACCGTCACTGAACATCAGGCGAGCTGTGGTAAACCACCTAGCTTGTTATTGTTATGCTTTTACAATTAGACATGTTAAATGTTCTCACCTTTTAAATTATTTTCCTTTTTAAAACGAAATCAAAAACCACCTGTATTCTGTTCATTGTAGGTAATGTATATTAGCACACTGTACGTTACCTGTAATTCATATTTAGTATGGCGTTCCTCCTCGAGACTCATTCGTTTCTCGTGTTTTTTGTAATATTTCCGTTTGGCCGCTTGTAAATTGAACCAAGTATACGAAAAGGACTTTACAAATGGCATCAGGGCCTCTATGAACGGGTGAAACTCGTCCTGTGAACAATTAAACAGTTTACAAAGCTAGTTTTAGATTATCTTAAAAACGTTGCGTCCAAAATAGGACTTTATTTTTTACCAATGTTCTATACAATTAATTTCCGACTTGATTTTTTTTTTTTGCTAATTTGTAAATGGGATCTGATGTATTGACAATGCTCCTACTCAGATATATCTGCGTCTTAGTTCAGACAGTATCGCTGAATTGATAAAGTTAATTATTCTTCATTAAGAGCGTTCCAAGCTTTTCTTAACTTTTACTGTAATATAAAAAATTACGTCACTAACGCCTTGGTATAAAGTTAGATATTGTCTGAACTCAAGAGCCAATTTCTTAATGCAAAACTTACTAACGACAATGATTAATATCGAAGTATAAAACATTTATTTACATACAAAAGCGCTTGCAAACAATGAGTATACATCGTTCAGGGTTACACAATCCAGACAGTGATATTTTATCCAAACCGAATAAATAAATGATTCAAAACAATCTTGGTACTTGACGCGCGTTCGTTCAGCAAGGGTTTGTGAAATGGTGTTACGAGAATATCTGTTACGACCTAGTTTACAAAAAAAAACAATTTTTTTTTACAATATTTAATTTTATTTACTGATTTTGTAGCGATGAAAGCTCAGTGGATAGCGCGTTCGGTTCACACGTCGAAGAACGTTATTATAAGTAGATACATATTTAAAAAAGTATTTAAGTATTCTATCAGTTTACTGACTTCCATAGTACAAGCTTTGCTTAGTTTGGGGACAGATGGCGCTGTGTGTAATGTCCTACGATACTTTTTTTAAATTATGTTTACAACCAAATTGGCTTACTTTTAGCAACCTAAACAAAGTAAAGTTTTGTAATATTTTTGACATCTCACCATAAATTAGCACATAACATTTGTAAATAGAGAGTTTCCACATAAAAAACTAGGCCAGACAATTCAGTTTAAATGCCACACAAAGTTTATAGCTGTTCACGCCCATTAAAACCAAAATTAGACCCTAATGAATACAAAATTATTGGGTTTTGTAGTCCTAATTGCTTGTACGTGTGACCTATTTCTACAGTAGGTAAGTTCGCGTTAGTTGAAGTTAGTCCAGTCAGTGATGATTTTACCCTACAAAAGGTGGTGTAGTAACAATTTTGAAATATCTGATGAAAATTCCAAGTTTGTGACCACGAGTGGTCGCTCGAGCGCCTCCATCATCCATCATCATCAGCCTCCATCGCATCACTGAACAGTGATGCGATGGAGGCAGGTACTGAAATCTGTTTTTTTCTCTCAGTATCACGACTAAAAACTTCCAGTGCAAACTGGAAGAGAACAAAATTTAGCATAGTTGTTAGTTTTATACATTTTATCCAAGATGGCGGCCAGAGCGACCACTCCTCGAAGTCACAAACTTAGATTTTTCATCAGGATAGAAACCTAAACGACATAATTTCAAAACTGTTACTACACCACCTTATGTAAGGCAAAGGTGTTTTTATCGCCACTAACTGGACTGTGGCATACTTTTTTTTTTTATGTTTGACAGGCTAGTTGTTTGACCACAGCTCACCTGATGTTAAGTGAAGGTGTGGTCGAAGATGGTAAAGCACACCTAGCCTGGAATGGAACTGGCTACTGGCTACTGGCTAATACTTATACAATAGTAATCTTATTTTAGCAAACAATACCTAAGAAAACAAGCTTAATTAAGAAAAAAAACACGAATGTCCAGAACAAAGATATTGTTGAAATCGGAATTGTAATTTAGTATAGGAATTATCAGTTCAGATAACAATTCAATAGATGGCGTTAGTAGCGGAGCTATCGTTTGACAGCTGCGTCGTGCATAACTGTCATTCATTCCGTGCAGTTTTTTTTCTTTGGTTTTGGCGTCGCATTTTGAACATTTGCCAGTGTCAAATATTTTCAAGTTTCATAAGTTAAATAAGTTGCCTCGTAGCTATAATTATAGACAAAAAAACTCTTTACGCGTTCCCGCCAAAACCGTGTGCAGTTGTTTCATGTAATTTTTTTCGTTCTAAATCCATTTTGGATGATACAAAGCTCACTGTGTCATTTAGTCCACGCTAGTTTACAATATTGACTAAACTCCGGCTATCAATATAAATAAAAAACAAAAGTGATCTAGACAGTTTATAATTCTACGCATTGAAGATACTAATTGAGCTATTGTACTATATGGGCCATTGGTTTTTATATACAAAACAGAAGTTGAAACTCATTTGATATTCACATCGCGCACAAAACACAAATGTACGCCTGTGTTGCCACTTGAATCATAACTTTATGTATTCATTATGCGTGTACGATTTGTGATTTATTTGGCACTCGACACTGGTAATACTGTATCGGAATTTTCGATTGTTTTTATCTGAACGCGTGAAAGTATTTGATTTTCGGAGAATTGAGGATGGAGATCGTATCTGCATTTTTATATTCGTAGAATACCGTACGTCGGTATTACCATATCGACGCAAATAATACGTAAATTTTTCCTTATTTTATGTTTATAGCAAAAAATGTTTGCAGGAAATAATAATATGTATGGAGTAATTTAAGACAAGTAGTTTTGCTCAGCTCAGCGGTTAGCACGGTCGGTTTACACGCCTAAGGGCGTGAATTCAAACCCCAACAATGAACTTGAGCTGCCGGTGAAGGAAAACATCGTGAAGGAACCATAGCATGGTGACCCTATCACCATGCTATGGTGATAAGGTACTCTCTCGTACACGGCTGGCTAGCTACCACAAGTTGAAAATCTGCCGTCAAGCACCTTGTGGTGTCTTCCGGCAGCCTCACTTAAGAGCCAATTCCATTCCACGCTAGGTGTGCTTTGCCATCTTCGACTACACCATCACTTAACATCAAATGAGCTGTGGTCAAACACCTAGCTTGTCAAACAAATAAAAATTGTATAGTATTTGTGCTAGAAGCGAGGGTAAATGTTTTGATTAAATAAATTCAGTACTCACGTTTAAATAAAAATATGTATTCCGATTATACTTTCGGCCACACTCGATGGCCTTCTTTAAGGAGCAGAGTATAACGCGCGCACGTATCATCTTACTATCGGATGTAGCCAAAACTATAGTCAGATTATCCGACATAATTAAACGTGACTTTTTTTTTTAATTTAAAAAGTAATGAGACTAACGAGGCCCTTTCCTGATGGTAAGAGATAACGCCTGTCCATGACCATCGCAGCGATACACAGAACTTTAAGTGACAAAACAAAGTCCAGGGCATCATACCAGGCTGTCTACATTTGCAAATTAAGCTACTTGGAAACAGTGAATGAAAATGCGGGGCGCAACCAGTATGCAAATACACCTATTGTAAAAACTTATTAAAAAACTTGCAACAGTAAAAATAGAAACGATCAATCCTCGAATCCTAACCTCCAAAAATACTCGGCAAAACACCGTCTACCAGTATATAAACACAGATCCAGTCATAACAAGAGTTGGCTGCCATCGCAGACTCCGCCGGCTTCTGGCCAGCTGGCAGGACCTCTGCCACGTGGACTCTTCATTCAGAATTTGATCAGTTTTTTTTTTTAATTCTTGTTGCCAACTGGAGCGGTCAACACGACACGAATCTTGGACAATACATGTCGGCTAGCTTACTCTAAAATGTGCACTAAGTAAAGTGGAACAAATAGATATTTTTTTTAACAATTCGCTTATTGACAACGTAAAGGTAATGTTTACGATAGAATTTCTCGACTATGTATAGCACGCATCGCGAAACAAAAATTTTTTTTTTTTTTTTAATGGTTGACAGGCTAGTTGTTTGACCACAGCTCACCTGATGTCAAGTGAAGGTGTGGCAGAAGATGGTAAAGCACACCTAGCCTGGAATGCAACTGGCTCTCAAGTGAGGCTGCCGGAACACACCGTTAGATGCTTGGCGGCAGATTTTCAACTTGAGGGTGGTAGCTAGCCAGCCGAGTACTAAAGTACCCTACCACCATGCTTTGGTTTCCTCACGATGTTTTCCTTCACCGGCAGCTCAAGCTCATTGTTGGGGTTTGAACCCACGCCCTTCGGCATGCGAACCTACCGCGCTAACCACTGAGCTATCATCGCTACATATTGATATTGTGAATTAGGCTTCCGAGCTAATAAATTTGTATTTTACATTATTATTATTACACTAGCGGATGCCTCGCGGTTTCACCCGCGTAGTACCCGTTCCCGTGGGAATACAGGAATAAAAGTAACCTATGTCACTCGGGGGTAGTGTAGCTTCCCAACGGTGAAAGAATTTTTGAAATCGGTCCAGTAGTTTCGGAGCCTATTCAATACAAACAAACAAACAATCAAATCTTTCCTCTTTATAATAGTATAGATAGATAGAAGATATAGATATAGTTGTATGTGTCTATCTGCCCATTAATGAATACGTCATAAATCTCAAAGTAATGAGCGCCAAAGCAGCGATGCCTTTGACTTTGTTTTACCATCAGGAGAGGGCATCGCTCGTCTCATTACATTTACATGAAAAAAAACGTGAAAGAAACAACCACTGAGATCGTTGACATATTTGGGTGACTGGCCAGGTTTCACTATACACCCGCTGTGCCAGGAGATTCGTGAGGTCCTGCCAAGCGGGGAACCCCTCAGCAAGTCAAGCCAAGCCGTGTCTGTATCACGTCCAAGTCTGCGCGGCAACACACGCCAAGACATTGTTTTGACTGAGTTCTACTTGCATCAGAGATCTGCGGGGCTATTTCAGAATTTGGTGATTTTATATCACCTCTCAATTACGTTGCGATTCTCGTAAGAGTGACAAAGATAGAAACAATATCCTTGAAATTTGTGGCCTGAAATTCAGTTACTGATTTGATATTTACCCAACAGAACGAATAAATATAGCAATCACATGCTATGGTTGTTCTGAGTTATTGTTAGATGGAGAATATTGTATTTGAAAGCAGATTTAAGAAGGGAAGTAACACAAAGCTCTCTTTAAAATCTATATCTTTCATTTGTATGTTTTGTCCGTAGTTATTCATTGTTGCATCTAGTGTCTTACAAAAATTTTTTTTTCTTCCTTATCAAAGTAGTGTTTAAAACCAATTAAAAATAGGAATCACAGAAAAATTGACTAAATATTGCTGACATTTTAGACGACAAAATATGATATGAACACAAGATATTTGACTAAGTTTATATATTTCTATGATTGAGCGTATTTTTTTAACTGTTTACAGGTCAGATGACGGTGTGGTCGAAGATGGAAGAAGAAGATACTCACCTGGTCTCGAATGAACTAGCTCAGTTTTCTATTTTCTTTCTACATTTACAATGCATTCTTAATAATTACAATAATTATTGTGTTATTATTTTATTAATTATTTGTCATTTTTACGTTTGTTAGTTGTAGTTGCCTTAATTACAATTTCAAGTTCTTTGTGCTCTTTTGCAATCTCTAAATATTTTCTGATAAATACATAAATCAACAAGCCTAAAAGTATACAACCCGTCTAAGGTCAAATAACTGTATATTGGCGCCAAAACCCCGCCATTTTTTTTAATGTAACCAGCGACACTCGCTACATATAATTCATCAAAATCGGTTCAGCTGTTTAGTAATGACGAAAAAACATAGAGACGGGCATACAAACGTACAAGGCCAACATAACCCTCTCTGTTTTGACTCACCACAGTCGGATAAATACCTTACTATGCAACTTTTTTTACGGTAATTCAACTCAATTTACGAACAAGTACGTACCGTATAAAACCGCAAATATGACCCGACCAGCCTCAAACTCGGAGCGCGCCAAAAAAGCGCGGTAAACCACGAAAAAAGCGAAATGCAAAATGGCATCATAAAGCTATCACAATCGCGCGATAAGGTGCAAATATTTGGCAAATATAAGAACAACACTGGATAGTAAGACTGTTGGCAAAGGTGTGGGTTATAGTGGAATCCCGGAGCAAGTACCTACGTTGGTAGGCATGATATAATTTCTTACGATATCCGGTGAGTAATGGATGTTCAGTCATTTTGAGTTTCAGGAACAATTTTGCCAATATTCACCGAGACTTTTCAACTTCATATATCTGACTGGTTAAATTATCGATTCTCATTTATTATACTTAAATTGAATGGACTTTGATCAAAGAAACAGTTTAATGTTTTCATGTATTTATTTATTTTACTTGGTGGTAGATTTCCTTAGCAATTCGTCTGGGTAGGTACTCCCGTAGTACCAGATGTTCTGTCACCAAGTAGTATATGTAAACAATACTGTGTTCCAGTTTAAAGGGTACTGCAGCTAAAAAATTACAGGGACGTTGAGACTAACCATCGAAAGTCTCAAAGTAATGAGCGCCTAAACAGTAAAACCCTGAACTTTGTTTCGTTTCTCCAAATTCTGGGTACCGCTGCAATGGTCATCGCTGCATGGGCATGTTGTTTCTGACCATCAGGAGAGCCTCTCGTTCGTCTCATTACTTTTACATGAAATACAAATATATATTTTGTTAGTCAGTATCATTTTTAAACTTTTGTTTCCATACGAGTATTTTGTTTTGGAATCGACATGACGTGAGACAACCGACGCTGTCCAACACCATGTTTATCGTCTAATTCACATCTGATAGGCAATAAAGCTATGCCTAATCGAATCAAACAAACTATTAGGACCACTTCCAAACGTCGGGCCACGCCAAAACACTGGAGTGCGTTAACCCCAAACATTTTGGCGGCAAATCGCACCGCGTGCTGACGTTTACTTCATTATTATTTTTTCCGGAATTATTTCGCAGCGGTCCAATTTATTTTATAGATATTGGCGCTGGTTCATTGGGGATGCCCGCCTGTTCTTGGCCGTGGCACCGGTTGGCGTACCTAACTGGGGCGCTACGTCACGGGAACACTGGCCAAAATCACGGCACACGCGGAAAGAAAAAAAAACTTACGCATCGACGCCATCTTGCCACGCGCCGTTTTGGCGCGCAAACTCAACAAGTAACCGCGCTGCGTTCAGAAGCGCATACGATTAGCGGACAGTGCACGTATTTCTACAATAAATCCTACCGTGGTTTTGCATGCATAATGCTTGCAAATTCGATTATATGTATTTGGGTACTTAAAGGAACGCATGCGGAATTTGCCGCGAGAATCCTCAAGAAATGTCACGTAGCGGAGTGAAGGACGAACTATGTAGTCGCAGTAGATAATAACAATAAAGTACGACTGATGTGCCGTGAGCTGACAGCGCTCTAGGCTCGACGGCAGCTGATTTGAAAGCAAATGGACTCGGGCGCAAAACATCTAGGGGCTTGGTTGCATCAAATGACATGAAGCAAGCATTTTTCTCGGTACCTACTTATTGTCTTGCTACATTTAAAGTGACGGTATATTTGCTTCATTGTCCTTTTAAAACTATTGAGAATATTTTAAACATAAATATTTATTTTTATTCAAAACTTTCCAGATTGAAACTCTTTATTTATTGTTTACTAGCAGACGCCTCGCGGTTTCACCCGCGTAGTTCCCGTTCCCGTGGGATTACATGGATAAAAAGTATGTACATGTCACCCGGGGATAGTGTATGTTCCCAACGGCGAGAATTTTTGAAATCGGTCCAGTAATTTTTGCGTTTATTCGTTACAAACATCCAAAAATACAAATCATTCCTCTTTATAATATCAGTGTAGATTTAGTGTTTCATATTCAGCGTTTTTGTTTTGTTTAAATTATTTTATTTTTTGTTTAATTTGTCGTTTGTATCAGCTACGAATTGTGATTCGTTTTAAACATTCAACAAAAACTTTGAAACTGAATCAAATATCTCAATGCTGTCGTATAGAAATAGGTAGTTTCAGTTAAATCCGGTCTATTTTTACAACCACACAGACATTTTACGACACTCGGCGTTTGGTAGGTAAGTGTACTGTGTCAAGAAAACAATATTTCGATTTATCAGAATAGATCACAGTGATCGCGTTATAGCAGGTTGCTCAATACTATTTCTGCTTAAGTCTATGTAGTCACTACTTTGGGGTCGGGGTTTTAAAATACAAAACCAGTATCTATTCATCGTTAAAGAATGCAACTACTTTTATCAATCGTTTGAATATCTTTTAGCATGTATTTTCGTTCAAAATTACACTTACACGATAAACAAAAATACTACAAAGAGACCCTGGACAAAAATCAGAAACCTGTTTTTAAATCAGATGGTAAATTAAGCTTTGCATAGTTATGTAGCCCAAAACTAAGCTGGATTTGGTTTTGCTGGAGAGATGGCGCAATGTGAAATGTTATCTTTTATTACTTATAATATTTAAGGAAACTGTTGGTAATAGACTCCTGTCCATGACCATTGAAACGGGACCCGGAATTTTGAATAACAAAACAAAATCCAGGATATAGGTTTGGCGCTCATTACTTGGAGCCATTCGGTGGTTATTGTCCAAACCTCTGGAATGTTCTCTTCAAGTTGGAACACAGTAATGTTTGTTTACACACTAGTGTAATCCAATATAAAATAATACTAATCAAAGTTACGGCAGCCTTTTTAATCTGGAGGTCTAGATTCGAATCCCACACACCTCTATGTTTTCTAAGATAAGAGCGTTATCAAATTCATACGGTGATAAAGTTACGTTCATAATTGTAATGTTATGTTCAAAATTATTTTAAATAAAATACAAACAAACACTAAATATTTCCCTTTGCAACAATGCATAGCTGTCTCAACAATGTACTCGCAAATCGAATATAAATCTATCCTAGTTTTACAACTACATGTAGGTACATATTTGTATCGGCATACCAACAAGTGAAGTATGGTAACAGCTGAACTGCTGCAGAAATAGAAAATAGTTTCAAGAACTAAGGGTGGGGTCGCAGCTCGAGCGAAAAGAGATTTCGAATCGTGATGAATGGCTCAATCAAATCGATACAATTGAATATTTCATCGCCATTTCGGTATGTAATTTTATTTTTTTACTAATAGTAAACTTTATTTTATGTTGAATGTTTCGGCTTTTTATGTGTTAATTCAATTTAATACGTTTCTAAGCAGTTTATAGCGATAACTTCATAAAGTTGGCTGAATATTTGTATGACCTTGCCATATAAAACCAAAAAGTATGCATACGTATTTTGACGCATTTGATTGACTTTGACAACTGACATGAAGTAAACAAATCTTATATCATAAAACCTGATTATTATATCAGAGTTTTGGCGGGAACGCGGGAAGAGTCGTGTCGCTCCGTTGTATTTTTTTCCAAAACTAGTGTTTTGTCGAGTGTTTATGCATAAAAATGGTGGTGTTTTATTCATAAAGTGCCGAATTACAAGCGCGAGTGTGGGAAAATGATATAATGTGGTGAAACATGAGTTTTCGTGTTGCTTCCAAAACTCCATCGAAGCTTTATAGTAAAGTTGCCACTACTTTACAAACGCATGACTGGAATTAACTGACACGAACTGGACTTGACAAAGACGACTTTGACGATAACTATAGCTAAGATACAGCAGAAATAACACTTAAGACAAGGCAGTATGGCTCTATAGCTTTAGCCTGCCCGAAGGGGCAAATTAATAAAAAAAAAAAATGATTATTATTATATCAGGTAAAGCGATATCAAAGTCTGAGTAAAGTACAAAAAAATCCAGATATTTGTATGAATAAAGCGAAAAACAACTCGACGTACGTACGCGTAATTACGGAAGAGGTTATTATGGCTGCGTTTGACTGTGCATTGACAGTTTTTGTTTTGGTTTGCCTTTACTTTTTTTAGGCACTGAACTTATCCCTATACAGCCTACTATGATGTAAATTGAAAGTCAAGTGTATTTTATTAAAATAAACCCCATCTCATAGTATAAAGAGTTTCAAATGTAAAAAAAAACAGGAATGTGTCGTGTATGTGTCTAATCACAGTTTTTTTTATTAAACTACTGTCAATAAGTAAAAAAAAAATAAGTTAAATTGGCAATTTCTAAAAATGTCTTAATAAGCACGCGATTACGCGTACCATGTCTTAAGTTTAGTGTTTACATAAACTCAATTTACATTTATGCGAAATTCTATGCTAAAGCGTACCAAGCACTAACAGTGCGTTGCCTATAATTTTACAAATAAGTCTGGCAAAAACATTGCTTTACGTTCCAAAAAATCTCATCTTGTGTAGTTTTTAATCTGAGATCATCTTCTCTAGTTATTTGACAAACGGACGTACAATAACACTGCAGCTGAGTTTTGGCGGGAACGCGGGAAGAGTCGTGTCGCTCCGTTGTATTTTTTTCCAAAACTAGTGTTTTGTCGAGTGTTTATGCATAAAAATGGTGGTGTTTTATTCATAAAGTGCCAAATTACAAGCGCGAGTGTGGGAAAATGATATAATGTGGTGAAACATGAGTTTTCGTGTTGCTTCCAAAACTCCATCGAAGCTTTGTAGTAAAGTTGCCACTACTTTACGAAAGCATGACTGGAATTAACTGACACGAACTGGACTTGACAAAGACGACTTTGACTAAAAGTAGCTACGATGGCACTTATTTAACTTGAAAATATATAATTACTTGACACTGGCAAATGCTAAAACGCGACGCCAAAACCAAAGAAAAAAAAAAAAAAACACTGCAGCTGTCAGTGTAGACTTCAAAATCTCTCGGTATTTCTATTTATTTTTGTACGTCCGCAACCGATGTATTTTTAGTTATTAGAATAAAGTTTAAACGATTGCTGTGAGTCGTCGTTCCATCTGTGAGATAGTTATTTTCAAATTTTTTTATGACATTTTTATGATAAAGGTTTTTTGCCCGAAAGATAATACAGTACGTATTTATACATAGTTATTAGTATAATTTTAATGATGGACGGACCACGGGCAGCTCCTATTTTGCACCACGCACCTACTCTAGACACAAATTAATCTAACTGGTGAAATGCTCTTATGTCAGCTGTCATGGGCAACACCCCTTATGCAATGCACCTTGACAGGGTAGGTATTTGATCACAGCTCACTTGGTGTTAAGTGACGGTGTGGTCGAAGATGGTAAACTAGCCTAGCCTGGAATGGAACTGGCTCCCTAGTGAGGCTGCCGGAATACACTGTTAGATGCTTGGCGACAGATTTTCCCAGCTGAGTACTAGAAAGTACTCTACCACCAAGCTATAGTTTTCTCACTACACACACACACGATGTTTTCCTTCACCGGCAGCTCAAGCTCATTGTCAAGGTTGGAACCCACACCTTTTGGCGTGCGAAACGACCGCGCTAACCACTAAGCTATCATCACTACAAAACCACCAAAATGCCTCGCTGCCAGTGGGGCCATACCGCCCGTGCAATCGGGTCGACCTTCCCGTCGCTATCGAGCCATTCCATTCAAACCCGAGCTAACGCAACGCTCCAGCTTTCAATTACTGAGATATGAAATACGATATAATGTACCTAGCTGTACAGATTTTATAGATACGACATACATCTGAAAATAAACGAATATCTTTTTTACAAATATAAAGTTTCACCTGGTGGTAGATCTCCTTAGCAGGAGGTCGTCTAGGTAGGTACCACCGCAGTACCAGTTGTTCCGCCGCTAAGCAGTAGTGTATAAACATTACTGTGTTCCGGTCCTGCAGCTAGCGAAATTACTGGGCTATTGAGACTAAGTCTCAAAGTAATGAGCGACAAAGCAGTGATGCCCTGGACTTTGTTTTGCTACTCAAAGTTCTGTGTATCGCTGCAATGGTCATGGACAGGCGTTATCTCTTACCATCAGGAGAGCGTCACGTTCGTCTCATTACTTCTTACATTAAAAAAAATAATCAAAAAAGGTTTATTGGTCCTATCGTTAGTGTTGCTCGTATTAATTTTATGACTTAAGTAAATTTAACTTAATTTTATCTTATATTACTAGACATTAACTATGCTGTTGCCATCAAATATTTGTACACAAAAAAAAGTGTTTAGTATTCTATTGAAATTAAAATATCTTTAATTAATCATATTTACCAATCCCACTAATATTATAATTGTAAAAGTTTGGATGGATGGATGTTACTCTTTCCCGCAAAAACTTCTGAACGGATTTGGATGTATTTTGGTATGGAGGTATGGACCCTGGATAGCACATAGGCTACTTTTTACCCCGAAAACATGTAGCGAGTAACACCGCGAGGCGCAGCTAGTTCTTCATAAATGAATGCGTGCTATAAGATACGGGCTTAGATCTCCAGATTGGAAGGTAGACCGTCTCCAAAGTAAGCTGCCGCTGTTTGAAAACGTCAGCATCAAAGGATTTTTCATAATCGAATTATTTTCGAGGGAATCTCTGTCCAAGAAAGCAAGCCCTACACAGTCTCAACGATTCCGAGAATCCAGACTCCCAGGATGTATGCTGAGAACGGACTTCAAAGAGCGTACAATATAGGTAGAATCCTGATCGAGCACTAGGAAAACCCCGGTAGAGGACGTGCCATTAAAATCCAAGAGGGCATTACGATTCTTCCCGTACGGCGAATTTATTACGCTAGTACACTCGCGGGAATAATCAAGTTAACTTTACTTAAACTGTCTTGACTTTGACTGCATTGTTAGCACATTTGGTAGAATATCTGCATCAAGAGCTATGGGGCGTGGGTTCGTTTCCCACTAGAATAAAAATTTATGTGACGATAAATGTTTGTTGTGTAAAAAAGTCTGTAAGTATAAGCTGCGCCCTGTTGTGTTACCCGCTACATGTTTTCGGGATAAAAAGTAGCCTATGTGTTAATCCAGGGTCTCAGCTACCTCCATACCAAATTTCATCCAAATCCGTTTTGTAGTTTTTGCGTGAAAGAGTAACAAACATCCATCCATCTAAACTTTCTCATTTATAACATTAGTGGGATGTTATGTGTTATTAATACATTGGTTGTTGATGAACAGTAAAGTTGTATTCGGAGTTTTAGCGGTGACGCGGTAAGAGTCGTGTCGCTCTGTTGTATTTTTTTCCAAAACTAGTGTTTTGTCGAGTGTTTATGCATAAAAATGGTGGTGTTTTATTCATAAAGTGCCGAATCACAAGCGCGAGTGTGGGAAAATGTGATATAATGTGGTGAAACATGACTTTTTGTGTTGCTTCCAAAGCTCTATCGTAGCTTTATAGTAAAGTCGCCACTACTTTACTAAAGCATGACTTGACTTGACTGACATGGACTGGACTTGACCAAGGCAGGACTTTGAATATAACTATGTATACGAGGCAACTTCTTTAACTTTTGAGACTTGAAAATATGAAATACTTGACACTGCCAAATGCTCAAAATGCGACGCCAAAACCAAAGGGGAAAAAAGAGTTGTATTCTATTGTTGGGGCTAGTTCCTACGCCTTTAACGACCGCGCTAACCACTGAGCTATCATCGCTGAAGCTTTACCTGTGTTATCGTGGATCGTATTCTGGCTTCGATGGTGTCCGTATCTGGTCGTGCTGATCCCCGCTATCACAGACGAACCGTCTCCGAGGACATCCTGGTTGGTTCACGACCGGAGCCGCGCGTGTCTCATTACTATGCCGTACTACGCGCGGGGATCGATCGGGTGTACTGACGAGACAGTACGCGAGCTTCCTACAATCGTATTAACCATTCTAGTCCACGAAGGCGAGCCAACATGTAACTGGTAATGTAAGATATGGTTTTAGATATTGATTTCTCAAAAAGAATATAACATTCAGTTGTATGAGAAAAATACATGTTTTTTCTTAATTAGGGTAGGGACAGCCTCGTTGGTTCATTGGTAGTATATCTGCCTTGAGAGCTGTAGGGCGTGGGTTCGATTCCCACTCAGGGCAAACATTTTGTGAATCAAACAAATGTTTGTTCTGTGTCTGGGTGTTCTGTATGTATTATAAGTATGTATTTACAAAAAAAAAAGTATTTATGTATTCTATCAGTTATCTGACTTCCATCGCACAAGCTCTGCTTAGTTTGGGGCCAGATGGCGCTGTGTGTAATAGTCCTACGATATTTATTTATTTATTTTATTTACTTACGAATTGCAAACATACAAGCGATACGAAACAAACAGTGGCGGGTAGGCAGAAGATTTGTTTGTTGACACCGTAGCGGACTAATGAGTTAGACTGTTAGCAATAATAACAAAACAAGACTAGTCTATGACACATAGTCATAGTAAGTCATAGTAGGTACTATGACTATGTACAGAGCAAATCGGTGCGAAGCGAACGTAGGAATGTTTTGAGGGAAGTACGTCGGTAAGCAAGCACTGTAAATTATAAGCGTCCTTGAACGTACAAGAGATGAACATAGTAGTTATATCTTAGAATGTTGATGTTGGTCAAAGTAACTTTCATGACACCAGATGCCGATCTCTGGTACTGCGGTACACGCACCTACAACCTACAGGCGATCGCGCATTTCCCACGTTTTACTACTCGACGGCGATGTAGTAATTAAACGTTTGTAAGCCGCGGTGTTCGCGTGCTATTCATAAGTAACGGACCAGGATACGAATCCCGACGCGGAAAAATATGCCAACCCAGTACAGTACTATAAGTTTAGGAAATAATTTTCTTTGTGGTTGATCGTACAAATTTCTACTTTAGATTCTTTTTCAAAGCCCGTCGGTTTGACATTTGCTACTGGTTTCCTTCTAGCTTGCAAGCGCAAGAAGGAAATTTGACAGCCCTGTTGGTTCATTAGTAGTATGTCTGCTCCAAAAGCTGAACGGTGTGGGTTCGATTCCCACCCAGGACAAGCATTGTGTGTTATAAACAAATGTTTGTTCTGCGTCTGGGTGTACTGTATGTATTATAAGTATGTTTTACAAAAAAAAACTATTTAAGTATTCTATCATTTACCCCAAACTAAGCAAAGCTTCAGGTCAGATGGCGCTGTGTGTAATTTCCTATGATATTTATTATTATTATTTATTAAATGGTTACGAATACCCATCCTTCCCCGAAGAAGCCGCGTTTGGTTTTCACATACCTCCGGCGGCGTACTAAAAGAGTGGAAAAAGCTAGAAATTCAATTACAAAGTTTAGGAAATATACTAATAAGTTTTCATCTAAGCTCGATAGATGACGCTAAGCACTGTTTCTGAATCGAGCTGTTTCTGAATTCAATATCGAGCCTTATTTAATAAATAAATAAATATCGTCTGTCATTATACACAGCGCCATCTATCCCCAAACTAAGCCAAGCTTGTACTATGTGGTTTTGATAACTAACAGAATACTTAGATACTTTTTTTTTTGTGAATACGTACTTATAATACATACAGTACCTATACTTAAACACCCATGCAGGAATCGAACCTACGCCCTACAGCTCGTGAAGCAAATATTGTACCAAATGAGATAACAGGGTCAGTCAAATTTAAATGTGAATATATCCACGCGAGCGAAGCTGCAGGCAACAGTTAGTGTAGTATATACTCGATATAGCATTTATGGAAGGTGAGGCATTAGTTTATGTTAAAACTACACAGAACAGCGGGCAGCGGCCGTCCCGTGGCGGGTGGGACGCCCGCTGTCCCAGTTTTTATGCGTTTTCTGTCGAACGTGTATTTTGGATAGTTTTTATTTTACTCAAACGTTTTCTGTAGCTAGGCACAATAACATAGCTGATTGGGAAAGTAGGGATGGTATATTAACTCACTGTATGGACAGAAGCGATCGTTGACGAATTAATGTTGTTTCTGGAACCTTTATTATGATCGCGGTAAGCACAGAGAAGCACTGGTCACATCGGCGAGATGAATCGATGATATCGTACCTACCTATCATCCGAAAATAGCATACTCGGATAAAAATATTTGTACTCAGCAGTGGCATAAGCAATTGTGATTTACCGCAAATAAAGATCAAAGTAAATGCCAGTAGCTGTGATTTCACTGTAAAATTATGCTCCATTTGTCTATAAATGGCAAAAAAATATTTGTATGGAAATCGTACCACCTTAACGAAATTGCGGCTTTACCAATGAGATGCAGATCTTAGATCTAGGTTTATGTTTTAGAAAAGCTAGGGCATTGCATAAAAACATCCTTATAAAGTATGATGTATCGTTATAATGCAGATTCTCAGTGCGGGGAAATACAACTATTCAAACGTGAGTTAACAACAATTGTGTCCGCAATGTTTGACGGTTGATACCTGCCTAAAATTATAAAACGTCTTTGAAAGAAACACGCAAATAATTTCTGACCATATTATCTAGATAGATAGAAACTTTATTGTGCACCCCAAAAATAGAAAAAGAATACAGAAAACAAAAGAATCTTATGAGCTTGTGCCACAAGTGGCGGCCTTATCGTTCAGAGCGATTTCTTCCAGGCAACCAAGAATGGAAAACACTTTATCGGTCTACAAATCTACTCGTGATTTACGAAGCCAAAGACATACCTCTACAGTCTACAGTCCTAGATATACATATTTTAATTATTATTTTTCACTTTAAAAACACACAAAGAATCAATAACTTAACAAGTGGCGGCCTTATTGCTAAAAGCAATCTCTGCCAGGCAATTTGTTTTTTTTAAGATATGACACATTTTAACAATCATTTCCTCTGTACTTTTATAGTAATAGGCACATACTTGTTCTAGCTCAATTAGGTTATAATCGAGGTTCCCTTTTATAAAATTTTGCTATATAATATTCATGTCTTATTCTCTTCGATCGGCAGTAAATTGGAGCAGACTCTTGCCTTCAAACTTTACGATTCATAGCTTTTACAAGTAGCAGTAGTCGGAGAGATAACGGTCAGTAAAAACTAAGTGTTTATTGAAAATAGAAAGGAACGGGTCATAGGCTTAGTGATATCTTATTTGACTGCCCTGTTAGCTCATTTGGTACAATACCTACTTCAAGAACTGTAAGGCGTTGATTCAATTCCCACCAGAACAAACATTTATGTGACGATAAATATTTTTGTTGTGTGTCTGGATGTTCTGTATGCATACATACTGTGTAAGTATGTATTTACGAAAAGTATTTATGTATTCATGTATTTTGTAGCGATGATAGCTCAGTGGTTAGCGCGATAGGTTCGCATGCCGAAGGGCGTGGGTTCAAACCCCAACAATGAGCTTGAGCTGCCGGTGAAGGAAAACATCGTGAGAAAACCATAGCATGGTGGTAGGGTACTTTCTAGTACTCGGCTGGCTAGCTACCACCCTCAAGTTGAAAATCTGCCACCAAGCATCTAACGGTGTGCTCCGGCAGCCTCACTTGAGAGCCAGTTCTATTCCAGGCTAGGTGTGCTTTACCATCTTCGACCACATCTTCACTTAACATCAGGTGAGTTGTGGTCAAAACAACTAGCCTGTCAACCATTATCCATCAGTTATCTGGTTCCCATTTTGCTTAGTTTGGAGTTATATGGCGCTGAGTGAAATTTCCTACGATATGTATTTACAAACTTTTATTTAACTTACAATAGTGTGTGTTTGTTGGTCTTGTGATGTGAGTTAGGGCTATGAATTTAGGATTTATGACTAGATTCAATGACAATGTATTTTTATGGTAAGCATGACTTGTAATTTTACACCACGATTCGCTCCATACGAAGGAACTCCTCAATGGTCAGACACAACATTTTGTGTACTATATATTATATATTAATTCTGATAGTACGTTTTAATTACACCTTTAGCTGGCGGCACATATAAAAAGCCTGGTTTTAAAAGGAATTTTTTTCTTTAGCTAAATTTTAATAAACGAAGGTAAATATTACCTAGCATTCTAACAGAATCACTTACAGCAATATATTAGCAAAAAATAAATTAAATTTACATCACAAAATATGTGTATATTTATTAAATAACTCGCAAAAATCACGCCATACATTACAATAATAACAATTTCTTAAGTTCTCTTCACGTTGCCGTGTGTACACTACCAACAATTTCAAGGACACAATAGCATTTTTTTTTCTGTTAAAGACCTTAACCTGAACTGACTATCGTCTCTCGCACGTTTTCCTCAAAGATGAACCCCAACTTTGGGACTTGTCGTGAACTAATATTTTATTTGGCACTTGGTCAGCGGTCGCCACAGAGCACACAATAGTCTCTACCGGTCCCAGATTCAAGGTTATTCTTACATTTTTAGAATATATTTTGGATGGAAATACGTGTCAATATTTTTGTTTAGAGATCTAAAAGGTATTTTTTGTAAGGCATTTCAGTCCGGTGACAGATTTATGCAATGCAGATGCAATTTTATAGGTAACTATTTTATTTTGTTGCTAATCCGTTCTTGACAGTTTATGTGTCTAGGTATTCGAGTGGACCTGGATTTTAGATATTCCCAGAAATAACACAGCGAATAAGTATGTACCAAAATAACTGAATATGTATTTTATCAGTGATCTAGTTTCCATAGTAAGTTTTGGTTACAGTTTGGGCACAAGTTTGGAGCTATATATTGTTATTTATTTAATTATCTCTAATAGATATCCTTGGCAGGAGGTAGTGTAGGTACCACCGCTGTACCAGATATTCTGCCGCCAAGTCAGAATCAAAAGTCAAAAAAAAAACAGTTTTGTAGCGATGATAGCTCAGTGGTTAGCGCGGTAGGTTCGCATGCCGAAGGGCGTGGGTTCAAACCCCAACAATGAGCTTGAGCTGCCGGTGAAGGAAAACATCGTGAGGAAACCATAGCATGGTGGTAGGGTACTTTCTAGTACTCGGCTGGCTAGCTACCACCCTCAAGTTGAAAATCTGCCGCCAAGCATCTAACAGTGTGTTCCGGCAGCCTCACTTCAGAGCCAGTTCCATTCCAGGCTAGGTGTGCTTTACCATCTTCGACCACACCTTCACTTAACATCAGGTGAGCTGTGGTCAAAACACCGAGCCTGTCAACACTAAAAAAAAAAAAAAAAAAAAGTCGTGCCTGTGTTCCGGTTTGAAAGGTCCAGCTAGCTGTTGAGACTAATAATCGAAAATCTCAAAGTAATGAGCGCCAAAGCAGGATGCGCTGGACTTTGTTATGCTGCTCAAAGTTATGTGTACCGCTGGAATGGGCATGCGTTATCTCTTACCATTAAGTCTCGTCTCCTTGCTTTTATAGTAAAAAATTAATGAAAATGCGCGTAGCTACCAATCGACCTTTGTGACATACAACAGAAAATTCCTTCCTCCTTCTTTCAAAAAACTAAATATTATGATGTCGTTATTGCCTAGACTTAAAACCCTCCCACTTGGTCGTGTCCTCGTGGGTGATTCTGTACAGGTATCATATATAGACTGTATGCAACGATTTACGGGAATACAGACGTGGAGTGAAGAACCAAGAGTTTGAGTTATGTACGTATGTCTAAGCAATTTAGGACTCAGTTTTGCATCGTCTTTCCATTGTAAACAATCACTATGGTTATATGCTAAGAATTATCCACGTCACAGTTTCTTAATTTTTTGATACATATTAACTTTACTTTATTTGGGCTCAGTAAGAACGTTAATTAGACAGAATAACACAAATCAATTATTAAAAAATAGCGACCCGCTATACCTTCGCACGGGTGCAATGAAGGCACTGATGTGGTGTATATATATGCATGTTTTATACATATAAACCTTCCTCTTGAATCACTCTGTCTATTGATGGAAACCGCATTAAAATCCGTCGCGTAATTTAAAAGATCTAAGCGTACAGATGGCGGGAAGCGACTTTGTTTTATATTATATTAAAATAATGTAAAACATACGACAATATAATTAGTTTTTCTCTGAGGGATCGTATCCGAAACGAAGTTATTCGCCAGAGAACTAAAGTCACAGACATAGCTCAGCGTATTAGTAAGCTGAAGTGGCAATGGGCTGGGCATATCTGTCGCAGAATCGATAACCGCTGGGGTAGACGTGTTCTGGAGTGGAGACCACGAATTGGCAAACGTAGCGTAAGACGCCCTGAGGCTCGATGGAGTGACGATATACGTAGGATAGCTGGTGGTGGATGGAAGTGAAAAGCTGAAGATCCGGCTGAGTGGCGTGACTTAGGAGCGGCCTATGTCCAGCAATGGACTTCTATAGGCTGATGATGAATTCAAATGGCCGCCTCCATTAGGAATAGCTCCCAAATCGCTTTATCGCTCTACATTGTATACCTACTTAATCTTTGAGCAAAATAGAGGCCAGAAAAATCACGCGTGGCATCGCCCGAACGAAATGATAGCTCTTTGAATATTTTGTATGACCTTAATAATCCGTATTCAAGTATAACTGTAACCAAAATCAAATACTTTTATGTTAATCAAATGCAATTAAACACAAAAATCTATTCCATTAATCGTGTGACACTTCTATTGCATATTTTTTTAATAAATATTCGTAACAACGGACCTAAATCAAAGTAACTACCGTCCCAATGCGCCATTTCACTCGAGAATTCGTTAATAAATTTAAAATTTATTTAACGCACTGCTGCACCTGTAGCTACCGTACTGTTAGATTTCTAAATTAACTACTGCTATTATATCCCACTGCTGGGCACAAGTCTACCACTCCACCTCTAATTTGATTCCACTTTTATTATGCGAACCGCTAAACAGTGAACAGCTGCCTAAGTGTTGCTTAAATTATGAAAATCTCATGCGTTATTTTTTTAATTAGTTAAGTGGTATACGCTTGACCGTCATTTCTTCTGATGCTAAGAGAAGATGCTATGTACTATGTCAAGCTTGCTTAGGAGAATGTGGGCACGAGATCAAAACCACAGCATCACAATTATTGTCATCTATTAGTTAGACTACCCTGTTGCTCATTTGGTATTAGTTCTGTTTCATAAGTTGTAGGCCATGGATTTAATTCCTATCCAGGGTAAACATTTGTGTGGCATATATAGATGTTTTTGTTCAGTATCTGGGTTTTCTGTCCGTAGATATTTACAAAAAAAAAGTTAAATTATTCTATCAGTTATAAAACGTTACTTATTTTGAGACTAGATGGCGCTGTGTGAAATGTCCTCTGATATTTATTTATCTGCAAACTCTGAATTCGGAAAGTTAAGAGTTAGTTAAATTAACTAATGACAAAGACTGAACCACCAAAGCCAAAGAGAAGTAAAAAAAATGGTAACCAAAAGCTGAGAAAGGTTATGGGCCCCGGTGTCTATACAATTAAACAAATCTGGTAAAAGGGTTGAAACTATTACCTAAAAAGTCATTCATGTGACTGGGATATATTTGCACAGTTAAACGCGCTCTATTTAAACTAGCTACAGAATAAATAATAGTTATACGGAACAAGTATAGATAAAATATCAGAGAGGAAGTGCATCGATGAGTGCTTACGCAGCGGTTAGCTGCATTGCGCTCTTTCGGAAGGTCTCGCTAGTTCTATCGAGTAGGAAAACTAATTGTATTGTTACTAGAATTTTGATGTGACTCGTATTCGAAATCGCACTTAGGTTATTTTCAACAAAGTGTGAACTACGCGATTTGAATTGCCTGTTAGTGTAAAAAGTGCTTCTTAGAAATAAATGCTGTAATGTACCTACAGTAAAACCGCAAAATGTTTTTTAAGTGGTTTTTAGCACAAGCGGGCACGAAAAGAAGTTTTTTTTTAAATCACAATGTTTTAAGAACTACTGCTTCAAGAGCTGTAGCTGTAAGCAACGATGCCCTAGACTTTGTTTTTTTTTTAAATATCGTAGGACTATACACACAACGCCATCTGGCCCCAAAGTAAGCAGAGCTTGTGTGATGGAAGTCAGATAACTGATAGAATACATAAATACTTTTTTTTTGTAAATACATACTTATAATATATACAGGACACCTAGACACAGAACAAACATTTGTTGATCCACAAAATGTTTACCCTGAGTGGGAATCGAACCCACGCCCTACAGCTCTCAAGGCAGATATACTACCAATGAGCCAACGGGGCTGTCAGTTTTGCTACTCCAAGTTCTGTATATCACTGCAATGGTCATGGACTTACTTTCTCTTGCCATCAGGAAAGCGTCTCGTTCCCCTCATTATTTTTACATAAAAAAAGTTATAACGGCGCAACGATATCATAGTAGATCGACTGAGTATACTACTGTGATATCGCTTCTTCATATCGTCGCAGATCGACGGAAACTACTGCGATATCGCTAGTTTATACCCGATAACGAAACTACACCTTTCCACCAATATCCTGTTCATGTTACGCAACAGTGACACATGCAACAAAACAATGCACAAATTAACATAACACTTATGCGAGCGTCAGCGACAATCCTGCCTGTGCCATTGTAAAAAAAGAAGTGCGTGAGTGGAATACAAGTTCATCATTTGCAAATAATTGTCCGCAGTGCATCGGTCGCGGCTCACCTTGTGTGACGGAGCACGCATGCTAATGCCGTGTGGTAGATGGATTTTGTGTAACGGTACTGTCGTGGGATTGTACTATTTCTCATAATTCTAAAGTTCCGTACTCAAAAGAAAAGATGACATTAATAGTCCGGGTGGCAGCGTTGCATTTTAGGTAGTGATTTTACGCCGATCCATTGCTATCTTGTTCGATAGATCTCGAATAACTGATAAGTAAACCGAGCGTCAGCTGGCGCACCCGCGGTGGGTTTGGGAGTGGGAGGTCGTGGAAGTTGTAAAAAAAATTTTTAAAAAAAGTAATAGTACGCCGGCTGAAACCCATTTTCATGTATAGTTGACATCACACTGAGTTGAAAAATAGTCGTCAGCTGCATGGAGGAGGGTGGGTTATGCGTCAGCCGATCGCATGAACTTGTAAAAAATCGCGTAAAAAAAAGTCATAGTACGCCGGATGAAACTTAAACTAACTGATAGTTTATATAATTTAAAGTACGAAAACAACAATCAGCTGCGTGGGTAGCGGTGGAAAGACCGTCAGCCGATGCAGTAAAGGTTGAAAATATTGGAGCATTGCTACTAAAAAAGTTATAGCAAGCCGGCTGATGTTGATACCGATAGTAGATCTTATATGTCTAATAAGTAAACCGAACATCAGCTGCCCTAGTAGCGGTGGGTTTGGGAGTGGGAAGTCGTGAAAGTTGTAAAAAAAAATTTAAAAAAAAGTAATAGTACGCCGGCTGAACCCCATTTTCATGTATAGTTGACATCATACTGAGTTGAAAAATAGTCGTCAGCTGCATGGAGGAGGGTGGGTTATGCGTCAGCCGATCGCATGAACTTGTAAAAAATCGCGTAAAAAAAAGTCATAGTACGCCGGATGAAACTTAAACTAGCTGATAGTTTATATAATTTAAAGTACGAAAACAGCAATCAGCTGCGTGGGTAGCGGTGGAAAGACCGTCAGCCGATGCAGTAAAGGTTGAAAATATTGGAGCATTGCTACTATGCGGTTTCCTTTTAAACACGAATTTCGAGGTAGATTCTGGCCTTGCTTGAGCCCATAACACGAGCTTCAGGCTACCTAAACTTTTGCCCTTAAAATTTTAAAGCAGCATCTGCGTGCATCTGTATATTACTGGAGAAAAGTCGTGAATCACTCTGAACAATATTATGAAAAAAGACTGGGAGCGAAATGTTCACTTCGACAATATTTGTGAACAAGAATTAATAATAAACTTAAGGAACAGTTCTAGTAGTAGTATCTTTAGTAAGACTCAAGTTCTATAAGAGTTATACTTAATCGTAAAGGTTCATTAACGATAATGCTTTAGCGCATTCCTAGAGGAATTAATTTAACTATGTAAATCATTACAGATTTATTGCATCACATCATAGGGGTCGGCTTGCAGTACACACTTCATTAAAGCTGAAAGAGCTCAGACTCATTTTGAAAATTGCTCACGAAAAGCCCTTCCGGTACCTTACAGATGACCTCTAAAAGGATACCAAGGAACTCGGGCTTCAGCAACTTTTTATTAAGTACTGTACTTTAAGATTTCACAAATCGGCTCCCTTACAAATCAAACGTCAACGGACTGATAGCATTTCGCGCACGCAAAGATGGGAACTACCTCTAAGAAAAACGAGACTTGGGCAGATAATTATGCTATAGTTACCTAGGAGCATTTCTTTCTAATAGCTATATAAATTGCTTAACCTATTAGACAAAAACAGACATAATTGTAAAAATGAACTCAAAGAATACCCTCTTACTTTAAATTGCCACGACACCGAGAGCCAGATCAGACCAATATTATAAGCAAGATAAGAAAAACAACTAGTCGTCAATACACACACATCCACACATCCTCTCTAACACACTCGCACATATACCCAAATAAATACATAAACAAATAAATACATTTTATTATAATCAATTTAATTAATTTTAAGGAAAGAGGCTTAGGTAGCCCGAAGGTCGTGTTATGGGCTCAAGCAAGGCCAGAATCTACCTCGAAATTCGTGTTTAAAAGGAAACCGCATAGTAGCAATGCTCCAATATTTTCAACCTTTACTGCATCGGCTGACGGTCTTTCCACCGCTACCCACGCAGCTGATTGCTGTTTTCGTACTTTAAATTATATAAACTATCAGCTAGTTTAAGTTTCATCCGGCATACTATGACTTTTTTTTACGCGATTTTTTACAAGTTCATGCGATCGGCTGACGCATAATCCACCCTCCTCCATGCAGCTGACGACTATTTTTCAACTCAGTATGATGTCAACTATTCATGAAAATGGGTTTCAGCCGGCGTACTATCACTTTTTTTTAAATTTTTTTTTACAACTTCCACGACCTCCCTCTCCCAAACCCACCGCTACCTGGGCAGCTGACGTTCGGTTTACTCATTGGCCTTATGAGATCTACTATCAGTATCAATATCAGCCGGCTTACTATGACTTTTGTATTTGCAACGCTGCCACCCGGACTATAAGAATGCGTTGACACATTTGCGCCGTCACATCTTCCAAGAACTCAGATTAGGGCTGGCGCAGCGGCGGAATTTGCAGAAGACCTCAAAAGGCGCATGTATAAGTACCTACCCTGGACTGTGGGTACATATTTGAGCCTTTTGGGGTTGAAACTTTGGGACCGTGGGGACCGGGAGCAAAAAAAATTTTTAAAGACTTGTCATCTCGTCTGGTCGAGGGCACACGTGAACAAAACGCTGGGCTTTATTTTGCTCAGCGTTTGAGTATTGCCATACAACGCGGCAATGGGGCGCGTTTTGGGAACTATTCCCATTGATAGCGGCCTTTTAGAGTAGTTATTATTTTACATGTTACATTTGTCTTAGTTACTTTACTTATTTATACCTGTAAATAGTATTTGTAAAGTCATGTTAATAGAATCTTAAAAGGTCGGCAACATATTTGTAGTACCCCTGGTATTGCAGATATCTATTGGCGACGGTGATTGCTTAACATCAGGCAACCCGTCAGCTTGATTGCCACCCGTGGCATAAAAAAAATGTAAGATATTTTATTTTGTTTATTAAAAGAGCAAATAAAGGTACAAAAAGATTTAAAAAAAAGATGTTGCTCTAGCCAATAAGGGCGCTTTTTCAAAGTCTACACTAAAATGGCTTTGCAAACCACTGTTTTTGAAATGCCTTCGAACTTCGAACGTAACCGTTTTTGTTTTCGACGGACTTTCTTGTCGCGCGTTATCGTTCTCGTTCGTTTGCGGGCTGAGGGGCTAGACCGAAAAATGCGTAACAATAAAAAACGATACGAAAAACTGACATCTATTTGCAGTGATTTTTGAGCCACTTCCCGATCACCTAGGAAACTGGTTTAATTATATTGGATACTGCGGCTTTAGTTTTTACCACATACAGTGATCCGATGTTATTCATTTGGTAGAATATCTGCCTCAAGAATTATAGGGTGTTGGTTCGATTCCCACCAGGACTTTTTTTTTAACTTGGTGGTAGATTTCCTTAGCAGAAAGTCGTCTAGGTAGGTACCACCGCTGTACCAGATATTCTACCGCCAAGCAGTAGTGTGTAAACATTATTGTGTTCTGGTTTGAAGTGTACTGCAGCTAGCGAAATTACTGGGCTGTTGAGACTAACCATCGAAAGTCTCAAAGTAATGAGCGCCAAAGCAGCGATGCCCCGGACTTTGTTTTGCGTTGTTTTGTTCTGTGTATCGCTGCAATGATCATGGACATGCGTTATCTCTTACCATCAGGAAAGCGTATCGTTCGTATCGTTCGTCTCATTACTTTTACATTAAATAAAAAAAACGTTTATGACGATAAAAGTAAGTTTAAACAAAAAAATATTTATATAAGTATTCTATCAGTTATCTAGATTCCATAATACAAGCTTTGTTTAGTTTGGGGCTAGATGGCACTGTGTGAAATGTTCTACGACATTTTTTTTTGTTTTTTTTTTACTTTAAATAGATCTACGTTTGGCCACCAACTCGCCTAATGCAAAGCGACGGTGTGGCCGAGGATGGAGCACGCTGATCCATAAGAAATCTATTCACTCTAGCCTTAAAAACGTCCAAATTCTAATTTATTGGAAACAGGGAAGTTATTTTAATTTTTATTCTTTCCACAGTTGTTTGCTTGATTTGCTTTCACTGTTTTTCCAAAGAACATGGAATGTCAACACCAACAAACAAGTCATTACAACTTGTGATCTACTCTGTAACGTGGCACCTACCCCCTGATCGTTACTCCCTACATTACACACTGCAAATCGACTGAACGACCGACATAATCATAACTCTACACACATACGGCTGTAATATCTTGTGGAGACAGGGGCGGATTAAAGACGAACGGCCCGGGGCTACTGTTTCTAACAGCTAGTCTCAGGGCTAAGTTCGATGACTAATAGCACTTAGAATGAAGTGCAGTATACTAAAGCCTGACTGCCCTGTTAGCTTATTTGGTAGAATATTTGCTTCAAAAGCTATTGGGCGTGGGTTCGATTCCCACCAGGGCAAACATTTGTGTGACGATAAATGTTTGTTCTGTGTCTAGGTGTTCTACATGTAGAGATAGATGGATAGAAATTTTGTAGCGATGATAGCTGACTGGTTGGCGCGGTCGATTCGCATGCCGAAGGGCGTGGGTTCAAACCCCAACGATCAGCTTGAGCTACCGGTGAAGGAAAACATCGTGAGGAAACCATAGCATGGTGGTAGGGTACTTTCTAGTACTCGGCTGACTAGCTACCACCCTCAAGTTGGAAATCTGTCGCCAAGTACCTAACGGTGTGTTCCGGCAGCCTCACTTGAGAGCCAGTTCCATTCCAGGCTAGGTGTGTTTACCATCTTTGACCACACCGTCACTTAACATCAGGTGAGCTGTAGTCAAACACGTAGCCTGTCAACAATAAAAAAAAAATAAACTATTATGCACACCATAAAAAGAAAAAAATTAATTATGAGCTAGTTCCACAAGTGGCAGCCTTATCGCCAATAACGATCTCTTCCAGGTAACCAAGAACAGAAAACGCTATAGATAATAAGTAACAGACGGGAGATGTATTATAAGTATGTATTTACAATTAAAAGTACACAAGTTAGTATTTTGTCAGTTATCTGGTTTCCATAGTACAAGCTAAGCTTTTACTAGCTAGCTACCTAAGTTGAAAGCTGGTTAAGTTTAAAATCTGCCAAGCACCTAATGGTATGTTCCCACAGCCTCACTTGAGAGCTAGTTCCATTCCAGGCTAGGTGTGTTTGAGTTTTTGGCGGGAACGCCCAACGAGTCAAGTTGCCCCGTTGTATTTTTCTCCAAAACTAGTGGTTTTTCGAGTGTTTATGTATAAAAATGCTGGCGTTTTATTCATAAAGTGCCGAACAGACGCGAGTAAAGGAAAATGATATAATGTGTTGAACTTTTCGTGTTGCTTCCAAAACTCCATCAAAACTTGTAGTAAAGTCACCACCACTTTACTATTGCATGACTGGACTTCGACTATAACTTGTTTAACTTATGAGACTTGAAAATATCGAAACACGTGACACTGGCAAATACACAAAATGCGACGCCGAAATCAAAGACGAAGTAGGTGTGTTCACCATCTTCGACCACACCGTCACTTAACATCAGGTGAGCTGTTGTAGCAGTGCTAATGATTGACGTTAAACGATAACCCCAGCCTCAGGCCCTTTACCTTAATCCACCCCTGCCGATGCCACCCCAATACACACAATATCTTACGCAAAGCCAGCGTGCTAACTCTATGGATTAGTGATGTGGTACCATAAGCCTCCACAGACTGTATACCAGCGATATTTGCATGCGATCGTCGTTAAACGTCATCGCGTACTGTGGGACGTCTTAGCGAGATTCCGGGAGTAATTGCCCGGATTTTGGTGTAAGGAACTGCTGTCTGGAGCGATAAGAAAGAATTGAGTTAAAACACTGCATGGGATGTCAGAACTTTTACAACACTAATACCATAATTGTAATTTTGTTTTTTAATTTGTTATTCGACTGTTTTACCCGACTGCCAAGGAAGGGTTATGTTTACCTTGTATGTATGTAAATTTCTTTATTACCTCTTATCTTCCAAACAGCGGAATGAATTAAGACAATTAAGGTATCGTTAAATTCGTCTTAATAAATCAAGTGCTCTTAGAGGATAGTTTAAAAAATCAAGATGGTGGATTTTGACGTAAAATTACTAAATTGCCACCCTAGTATGGAGAGGTCCATACTAAGGTTGCCTGCAATACCCGGGGCATTGCCAGTGCGTTGCTTACCTTTAAGGACCTTATTCACCCTTCGTTTGAAGCTCTGTAGATTGAAACTCGGCGGAAAAACCGAAGGTGTTAAGCCATTCCACATAATACAGATGCGCGGAAGAAACAGCCGATTAAACCGAGCGGTACGAGACTTCCACGCATCTATGATGTGTGGGCACATTTGGCGATGGCGGCCGGGACGGTAGTGAAACTGAGATGGAGGGATAAGCCCCAAAAGTTCATCATACATAGTATTATAATATATACTATGCTATTATAAAGTTTCCACAGTTTGATCGAACTGTAAGAGCGATATCTGGCGCCCAACGCGACGCACATCTCAATGGCCGCGGCATTAATTCACGGGGCTACTCGAGGAGCATTGCAATTCCTGCATTGCGGGGCAACGCGCCCTGCATAGTAACAGACGACTGTACATTTTCATTTTAGCTTTTGGAGTCATGTACATTTTTTGCCTATCTGCTTCGGCTAGTTCAGCCTTTCCCAAAGTGGGCGATAACGCCCCCTTGTGGGCGCTGTAAGCCTAAAGGGCGGTAAGAGACCCAAAAAAAATGGGGGCGTTGGATGGCTTGGGGGGTGATTTGTAATTTCATTTAGCTAGGAGGCCTCTTAGACACCGACTGCATGAGCTTTCGACTCTTAACTACAACTTGTGAACATCAACTAATATTATTTAAGAGATTGCTCAAACTCAGTTCGATATTTCTCTCCGCGTAGTTCATATATCTGTCCTGTTTTATTAGTATATTAATATATAAAATAAAAACCATGTCAAGGTTTTTAAATAGGTGAAAAAATGGGGGCGCTAAAAAATAATTTATTCTCAAAGTGGGCAGTAGACATAAAAGTTTGGGAACCCCTGGGCTAGTTCGAACCGGAGTCGATGGAGGTAGATTGAGATTACAGTGACCAAGATCCTCAGAACTGAGGGGCCGATTGAAGAAGAAGAAATCTATATTGGCGCGTGAAATTATAATTGTCGATTCATTTATTAATAACTAGCTGACCCAACAGACGTTGTCCTATATGCACTAAGAAAATTAAATGATAAATTAATTATTTTGTCAGTATAATTCCGACCAATGCATCTGCTTTGACTTATTATTTTATTTGCAGCGCACATTCTGTCAAACGACTGACAGTTATGTCAGACGACATAAGGTTACATTAGAAAAGTGAATATGGTAGTCCTCCCGGGAACAAATGATTTTTAATTTTCCATTATTTTAGTTATTTATTCTGTTAATCGAGACGGAGATAAATCCAACAAATCGACAACCATGAAAATCGGTTCAGCAGTTCTCGAGTTATAAGTGTTGTAACAAACCCGATTTTGTTTTATATATATAGACTAGTCTCGCGGTTTCACCCGCGTATTTCCCGTTCCCGTGGGAATACAGGGATAAAAAGTAGCTTATGTCACCCGGGGATAGTGTAGCTTCCCAACGGTGAAATATATTATTGAAATCGGTGCAGTACTTTTTAAGTTTAAAAATACAAATCTTTCCTTTTTCTAATATTAGTATAGATATATATTAGTAATAATAATGAACATGTAAATAAGTTAAGCCAAGCCAGTTATATTCCAGGCTAGGTGCTTTACCATCTTCGACCACACCGTCACTTAACGTCAGGTGAGCTGAGGTCATACACCACATGAAAGCATAACAAGACCCTACTAGTTGATGATACGCAACCACTCCTCAGTTTCTTTTATATTTATTTTTACAGATAAATTTGGAGTTTTTTAGTATGTCTAAGATTTCGTTTAGTTTTGAATTTATTTATTTTTTATGGTTGACTGGCCAAGTGTTTGACCACAGCTCACCTGATGTAAAGTGACTGTGTGGTCGAAGATGGTGAACACACCTACTTCGTCTTTGATTTCGGCGTCGCATTTTGTGTATTTGCCAGTGTCACGTGTTTTGATATTTTCAAGTCTTATAAGTTAAACGAGTTATAGTTGAAGTCCAGTTTTGGGTCAAGTCCGTGCCAGTCAAATGCAATCATTCAATAGTAAAGTGGTGGTGACTTTACTACAAGTTTTGATCGAGTTTTGGAAGCAACACGGAAAGTTCAACACATTATATCATTTTCCCATACTCGCGTTTGTAATAAAGCACCTAGCCTGGAATATAACTGGCTCTCAAGTGAGGTTACCGTAACACACCGTTAGATGCTTGGCGGCAGATTTTCAAATCTCGTGTGGTAGCTAGCCAGCCGAGTACTAGAGAGTACCCTACCACCATGCTATGGTTTCCTCACGATGTATGTTATGTAGCTACCACGAAAACTGTAACTTCTTTTTATTTTAAGATCTTTACGTTACGCGGTTTACAATAAATGTTTCTGATATCTGATATTACACCAAATGAGCTAAGAGAAGAGTCAAATAGGACACAGTTTCTATATTGTACTGCAACAAGCTTTGTTAGAAACAAGTTTCGGGAAACTTGGCTCGTAGGGTTTTAACGCTATAAAGCCGCGTATAAACACTACAAACTTCCTTCACAATACAATCGTGCGTCACAACTGTATTAATAGGAGAATGAAAAAGGCACCCGGGCCACGTCTTTGCGCTTTTACCGCATTGCGTTTTGTTATTGCTCTCAGCGTGAAGCTTTTATTTATTCTGTGGTAGTTTTGTCTCTAGGAATGAATAACTTCCGCGGCTGTGCTGGGAAGGCGAAACGCAGTAAACTGTTCAGTGAACAAAAGTTTTACTAAAGAAATCAATTATAATTTGATAAACTAATTTCTGTAATGATAAATGTATGGTTACCGCAGCGGTAATCAAAACTTTCGAGTAACAAAACATAGTCCTGAGTTTCGCTGCTTCATTTGGCGACCATTTATTTATTTATTTGGATCACTAACATTATATACAGCAAAACATTCATAATTGTCATCGACATAACAAAAACTAATGTCACAATAATTATTGGTATACAATACATACGACATGCATACAAATAGGTATATAGTTTAATGATACCAATTAAAAATTTAGGAATGTCAATCATTGCACAAAACTGCAATAATTGCAAAACAAAAATTATTTATTGTTTTGTTGCACTTTACATTAAACAAGCCAAACACAAATTTAAAAAATAACAATGAATGTCAATATTATGATTTAATTGTATTTATTGAGATAAAAATATGGTAGAGCTTCACAAATTTAGATTAAATAAAAATTTAAAACGAAAGCATTACATAATTACAAAAGTAATAAAAAGAAAAACTTAAAAAAGAATGAAAAAAAAATTATATCAATATGTGTATTAATATGTAAATGTTGAAGTTTTGAAGGTCTTAATAGCTGGTAGCGACAGTAGCTGAGTTTGTTTCAAGATTAACGTTTTAGTATTCTATAAATGTACTTATTTAACCCTAGATCACTAACCATACGCCAAAATTACGAAGCGCACCTTGCGCTGTCCGTGTATAGACAGGTTTCCGAACCCCGCCGCCCCTCCCACTCCTAGTACCTTCCTAATTGATGTAACTAGTGACCTGCAGCTACTTTTTTCGGTTGCACGCTAATAAGATAAGAAGATATTGCGAAACCGTCGTAAAAATTACGAAAGGTTAGTAACTAAGCAACTTTTTTTAAGTTGTGATTTTTTTTAATTGGCAATTATTTTCGAAAATTATTATGAAAACATATAATAATTACTATGTTTATAGACGTATTAATTACTGTACTTTATTATTACATCAACAGATCTCAATGTTATTTGAAGGTTTTTCAAAATTTATTGTTTTTACATTTCGATTCTTGTTGGATTTTGATTTTTTTCGTTTTAGAGGTTTACTTCGGTTCCTTTCGCTGCTGAATTGTAGCAATCGCCGTTTAAGCTCACTATAGTAGGTACATTTCGAAGCAATAAGTGAGAGATTCCCAAAGAAATGAATACCAGATACAGACCTATAGGTACGTCGATGTTCGGTTAAATGAAACGTCAATAACGAAATTACTTTGGTATCTTATTAACCGAAGTCAAATAAGGTTATTTACCTTCTTTCTACTACTCATAAACAACGGACTATTAATGCAGCTTCAAATAAATCTAAAATAATTGAATTCTATAACTGTACAAAAGGCGCGGTTGACACTGTGGATCAGATGTGCTCGATCATGAGTACCAGCCGTAAGACCAACCGATGGCCACAATACTTATTCTACGACATCCTAAACCTATCTATAATAAATGCGTATGTCATCTACGTTTATAATGCTATTCAGAATGAAAAAAAAAACAATAAAAAGGAGATCATTTGTATTAGAAATGGCAGACGAGCTAATGAAGTCGTGGTTACAAGAAAGATATCAGACCGTAACTTTGCCACGAAATTTGAAACAAACTATTGCGGAGATCTTAAAACTTGATATTGCTTAGCCAGGACCAAGTCAAGATCTTCCCAAAAATCGCAAAACATGCACCGATTGCCCCGTTAAAAAAAGTCGGATGACCACGAACGTCATCCGACGGCTGCAAAAAGGCGATTTGCAGGGAGCACATTGTTTCAATCTGTAATTAATGTTCAAACTACTAAAATTTAAAACAACTTATTTTGTTTGATTAAGAAATATATAAGACTGCTAATTATATTTGTAATTTGTTAAAAATAAAACTGATTTAAAAAATATTGGTGTTTATGTCCGTCGTAAAATTTACGAATGGTTAGTAATTACGTAACACGGAAATATGGTTAGTGATCTAGGGTTAAAGTAATAAATGAAAATCATTGAATTCGGGAATAGGCGGAGCGTACAGAACAACGGAAAAGCTACTCATTAAAATATACGACTCGAAAATAAAAAGTCACTTCCCCACTTTAAGTTAAGTGGTACGTTCCAATGGAACCCGCCGTCATTAGGAGAAACAGTAATTAAAAGTCTGATAAAAAAATCGCGAGAGAACAAAACCTTTTTACTTCCTTCCTTTAAAAAAAAGATAACCTTAGAGTTGGAAGTGTAAACATTCCATAATCAAAAAAAATGTTGCAACTGTTGAACGATAAACAAGATTGTGTTTGGCAAAGCTGCAAGACGGGCCCCGATTAGACTGCGCCATCATCATGCTTCATTCAATATTTTTTTTACCGAACGCTGTAATTTCTTGGCTCGAACGCATCCGTTTACATGCCAAACAATAAATTTATTAGTCGAACGGAGGAGTGGCAACACTAAACTTACGTCACACATCGATACGTCACTCATGGCGTCACGATTTTGACATTTTCGAATTCGATTTTCGAATGCGTATTCGATTCGCGCTGTTATATAACGCACGCGCCGTCAAGGTGACTCGACGAAGCTACTACTGATTCTATTTCGGTTCGAATTTCATAAATATCCCGTGACAGCTCATCTCTCCTCTCCCGCGGGCTGCGCCGAGACGCGGCCGCCATGTTGGTTCGGAATCGCCTTGCGTAATTATTGAGGCGCTGTCGTCGCTACAGAAATATCTAGCCAGTCTGTGAACCCACGTCCTTGCTCATTCCCGAGTCCTTTCTCAAAGTTTGGCGTTTATGAGGTAACGCGCGCGTGACGTCGCGCTGGCAGAATGCCGGACGTACGGGCCCGAGGAAAAAGCGCCTCGACTCGTGCTGCTTTATATTTAGCTCCGTCCCCGCGCACCTTCAGGGACGATGGGTCGCCGGGAATCTACTAGATTCTATCTATATCTAATCATCGCCGAGGCCGAAAGACGCTTCGACTTTTCCAATCTCCTTCGGATGGCCGATACCGAGTGGAGGGCCGGAGCACATAACAATCGAAATAGCCGTGAGCCGATGTAAAACTAATCGTATATCAGCGCGTATAGGCGGCGGCAGATGCGCCGACCGAAATTGCCGGCTCGGCCATCAATACTCGACCTAATTGAATATTATACGGCAATTTGTGTTGCCGAAAATCGGGCTGCCATAATATGCGGTGTCCATATATCGTGGGGTAATGTTTTGTATGGGCGACACGCTGCAAGTTGCAGAACTATATTTAGTGCAGAGAGAAGGCCTGTTTTAGCGCGAGCTGTTTGCGCAACGCCGGGCTCGGCTGTTCTATTATCGGAAAAATGAACGGCGTCGTGCGCTCGAGGCGGCATTTTAGGCGCTTTTTGGTGTTTGAAGGTGATGCCGGCTTCTCTAGCCTTTGACGAACGTGGAGACCTAGCCGAGATAGAGTACAGATCTCGGCAACGGAGCCTACCATTGATCTTTATACTTCATTAACATTGACCTTTATTTTTGTTCTATTTCAGGTTAGGAGGGTAAACACATCTTCGACAACACTATCACTAAACATCATGTGAGTTGTAGTCAAAAACCTAGCCTATCAACCAAAAAAGTATACATGTTTTTTTGTCTTGTTATTTAAACTTTTGGGTATTGCCACAATGATCAAGGACAGTCCCTTACCATCAGGAGAACGTTTCTCCTTACTTCCGCTTAAAAATGATGTAATTTTATGAAAAAAATCTGATGACTTTATACATAGGTAGAGGGTAATCTCAAATCAATTAAATTATAAAATCTTAATTAAATACTTGCATATCATTTAAAAAAAAAATTAGAAACAACAAATATTAAATTATGTGTCGTTTGTAATGAAAAGTATTTATACTTAATTCACAACAAGACAAAATTAAAAAAATCGTACCTACAATTTAAAAAAAAAAACATGTTCATATATTTCAGCTAACATGACCCAATTTGCCAATAACATTATCGCAAACACAATCTACAATATAATATTATAGATCCACTCAGACAAAATCTTGTCACGATAGAATACAAATGTCAAATTAAAATCACAATTTAATTGAAATAAATTGGCGTAAAATCTAACCGTGTAAAATGTTAGTCAATCAATAAATAAATAAATATCGCAGGACATTACACATAGCGCCATCTGACCCCAAACTAAGCAGAGCTTGTGCTATGGAAGACAGATAACTGATAGAATACTTAAATACTTTTTTTTTGTTTGTAAATACATACTTATAATACATACAGTACACCCAGACACAGAACAAACATCGATGTTAGTCACACAAATGTTAGCCCTGAGTGGGAATCGAACCCACGCCCTTCAAGCTCTCGAAGCAGACACACTACCAATGAACCAACAGGGCTGTCAATCAATATTTAAAAAAAACTATTGTGTCTATGAACATATTTTAAATCTATAGTATCTTAACCCTGAAATTTATTCGTCAATAAATCCACGCACTTTAGTAAAAAGTTGAACATAAAAAGTTAACCCTCCAACAGAACCGTACAATAGTCTAAAGAAATCATTGCTCTTACGTCACAGCCAAACCATAATTCTCGCCGGAAAGCTTTTAATTTTTTCACGCATGAAGCTAAAGTCTTACAATATGTATTTCTCGCATCAAAGTCTGTTTGTTTCAACTTTCTAACAATGTTTGGACGTTTATGTACTCCATTCATTGCTATGGATTGTCTAGAGATTTGCACTGATGTGCCAAAAACCTCTTGTAATAAGCTCTTTCTTTGTGAAACCGTTTTAAAAAGTTATCGAACTAAAGACATTGACTTTTCCTTCACTATAAACATCATTAAAAAGGCGTGTACCAAATCTTAGTTGAACACTTGACAATGGAGAACTACTATTTCCAGTTTTTAGAAAATGCTATCATCATTTTTTCAGCCGTTTACGTTTGTTCTGAGGCGATTGCATACACGTATTTTTAAATGAGTATACTTGGGTATAAAAGTAGGTATTTATAAATTCAGGACTAGTCGTCTCAATAACAGCCATAACTGAATTAAACGTAAATGATGACTCTAATATTTTAAAGGCGAAAGTTTGTGATTTGTTTGTTACTTTTTTACGTTCAAACGGCTGAAGCAATTTTGATGAAATTTGGTATGGAGGTAGCTGACACCCTGGATTAACACATAGGCTATTTTCTATTCCGATAAAATCAAGTGTTCACCTGGGAACAGCGGGTACACCGCGGGGTTATAGTAAGCAATAATCAATGGGTTTCTTTTAGGCAAGCGTGATCCATCGTAGACATTGTAACCATTTATAATCAATTTTAGGTGACTCGAAATTCCCGGGTCATAGTTATTTACGAGAAAAAAACTAACGTACAACACAGCTGTAACCAACCAACTTATTAATTGAAAAAGTGTACTTATTATTGTATTGACGATTTTCTAAATGTTAAAAAACTTAAATTTATCTTGTAGGTTATTATTATTATTTATTTATTATGTAATAAATAAATATCGTAGGACTATACCCACAGCGCCATCTGGCAACAAACTAAGCAGAGCTTGTGTGATGGAAGTCAGATAACTGATAGAATACATAAATACTTTTTTTTGTAAATACACCGAGACACAGAACAAACATTTGTTTATTCACAAAATGTTTGCCCTGAGTGGGAATCGAACCCACGCCCTACAGCTCTCAAGGCAGATATACTACCAATGAGCCAACAGGCTTGTCAATATGTTTTTTTTTTTTTTTCTTTGGTTTTGGCGTCGCGTTTTAGCATTTGCCAGTGTCAAGTAATTATATATTTTCAAGTTAAATAAGTGCCATCGTAGCTACTTTTAGTCAAAGTCGTCTTTGTCAAGTCCAGTTCGTGTCAGTTAATTCCAGTCATGTTTTAGTAAAGTAGTGGCAACTTTACTACAAAGCTTCGATGGAGTTTTGGAAGCAACACGAAAACTCATGTTTCACCACATTATATCATTTTCCCACACTCGCGCTTGTAATTCGGCACTTTATGAATAAAACACCACCATTTTTATGCATAAACACTCGACAAAACACTAGTTTTGGAAAAAAATACAACGGAGCGACACGACTCTTCCCGCGTTCCCGCCAAAACCTGTCAATATGTTTAACATCATGTCTTAAATCCCTAATATATACTGGCAAGAGTGTCATTGTTTTTCCTTTGTTCTTATATTTTAAAAATACTTGCATGCTTTTGAAAGCAAAAATAGAGTGCTAAGTACCTACCTAGATTTAAGACCACAATTTTGTTTACCTATTTTGCAATAAATTAATTAATTATGAATTATTATAAATCAAATTCAAATAAGATGTATATACACAACAATACTCCTGACAAAGTACAAATCTTACTTATATTGTAAGGTACAAAAAGTGATTTAAATTATAGATTATGATAAAATATGTGGCGTCTATATTATGTTAGTGGTGTTCAATTATGTGAACAAACATGGCGATTTTCAACCAATTGCAACTTATTAGTTGTGTCACCTTTCGTTCTTATTGGTCGCTAGTCCGCCATGTTAGTTTATCATTGTGTGCAAGTTAAAAACATACGCTATATAGGAAGCGAAGTGATACGCATCACTTCAAAACCTATTTGGCTAATTCTTTTTTTGTTGTGTTTGTATGTAAGAAAATGTTACAAAAACTGCTTTTTTGTTGTTTTTTTTACGTAAAAAGTAATGAGACGAACTCGACGCTCTCCTGATGGTGAGAGATAGCGCCAGTCCATGACCATCGCAGCGATACACAGAACTTTGAGTAACAAAACAACGTTCAGGACATCGCTGCTTTGGCGCTCATTACTTTGAGGCTAGATGGTTTGTCTCAACAGCCCAGTTATGTGTCGATGTGATAAACACACCTAGCCTAGAATGGAACTGGCTCTCAAGGCTGCAGGAACATACCGTTAGATGCTTGGCGATAGATTTTTGAGGGTGGTAGCTAGCCACCCGAGAACTAGAGAGTGCCGTACCACTACGCTATAGTTCCCTCGCGATGTTTTCCTTTCCCAGTAGCTCAAAGCCATTGTTAGAGATTGAACCCACGCCCTTTGGCGTGCGAACCGATCGCGCTAACCACTGAGCCATCATCGCTACAAAGTACAGAGAAGTGAAAAATTTAGGTTAAAATATCCATATAAAAAGCGAATGAGTGAGTGAGAGAGACAGAAGATAGTAGGATATTTTTAAAAACATTGACAGAATTAATTATTTAAAATAGTTTTATAAAATACCTACTGAATGATAATTGATTATTAATTATTATTATTATAATTAATCAATCATAATTTTATTTAATTACACGGTCGAAGAAAACTACTGTAAAGTGAAGAGAAGATTTGGTCTCATTTTTTTTTCATTGGAATACGCCCGTGCGAAGCCGGGTCGGCTAGCTAGTTTACATTATCGTCATCTCCGATATTTTCAACATTTCCACCAAAAGAAAACTTCTGAAACTACCTGAAACGACGAAATAGTATCGGAGACCTCATCAGAAAGCAGACGTCCGCAGCAGGCGGAGATAAACATCGGGAAAATGCTTTGAGGAAAAGTGATATTATTTTCCGATCGCTGCACTTTTATAGGAAGTGAAGGTTTTATCAAGTCAAATACGAAAGAACTGGTCGCGCGGAGCAAGTCTCGTGTGTTCCAATAGAACGCAATCACGCGATTGGTATCGCCAGTCCGCGCGAATTTTGGTCGTACGATTCCACGATCTAACTATTTTTTTTTATCTACACTAATATTAAAAAGAGGAAAGATTTGTATTTTTAGATTTTTGTATTTTATTCTATTTATTGATACACAAAACAGAACATAGTTAGAACGGATATATAATTTGTATGTTTGTAACGAATATAAACTAAAAAACTACTGGACCGATTTCAAAAATTCTTTCACTATTAGAATGCTACATGCTCCCTGAGTAATAGGTAGTAGAAGGTAATGTTGAATGCCCGTGTTGTACCCACCCCAGTATCAGTTGGGAACTCGGTTCTCGAAGTTGTTGACACATACATTTACCTAGGGCAAGCAGTCCAATTAGGTAGGTCCAACTTTGAGAAAGAGGTCAGTCGTCGAATCCAACTCGGCTGGGCAGCGTTCGGAAAACTGCGCGACGTTTTCTCGTCCGAATTACCTCAGTGCCTCAAGTCGAAAGTCTTCGACCAGTGTGTGTTACCAGTGATGACTTATGGCGCTGAAACGTGGTCTCTGACTGTGTGCCTTCTTGGTAAGCTCAAAGTAGCACAACGCGCTATGGAGAGGGCTATGCTCGGAGTTTCCCTACGAGATCGAATCAGGAATGAGGAGATCCGTAGACGAACCAAAGTTACCGACATAGCCCAACGGATTAGCAAGTTGAAATGGCAGTGGGCAGGGCACATAGCACGCAGAACTGATAGCCGATGGGGCTGCAAAGTTCTGGAGTGGAGACCACGGACCGGCAAGCGCAGCGTAGGACGTCCACCCACAAGGTGGACAGACGACCTAGTAAAGACCGCAGGAACGCGCTGGATGCGGGCCGCTTCCAACCGGTCTTTATGGAAGTCAATGGGGGAGGCCTATGTCCAGCAGTGGACGTCCTACGGCTGAAATGATGATGATGATGATGATGCTCCCTGAGTAACAAAGGATATATTTATTACTAGAATTTAATTAAAAAATAAATTTCCACCAGTGCGAAGCCGGGATGAACCGCTAGTTTATTTATATTTGATAAGCTAAGTGTTTGAGAGCAGCTCACCGGATGTTAAGTGACAGTGTGGTTGAAGATGGTAAAGCACACCTAGCCTGGAATAGAACTGGCCCTCAAGTGAGACTGCCTATACACACTAGCTATCAGTGCTACTGCATTCTAAATTTCATCCAAATTTTTTAAGCAATTGAAGCGTAACGAAGTAACAAACCCAAAATTTCACATTTGTAATATTACTGTGATCTAACAAGTTGTGTTGTAAGGCAAGTCCTGAAAGAAAACTATCCGCGAAGCAGTCTTGTTTTTGTGCGCTCAATGAAGAAACAAATGTACTACAGTCCAATTTCTTAAATCTAAAATTTTCGCTCATACGCGACCGCATAGCAATTTTATATCATACGCGGCGAATGGCAATGCTTTACAATATGATGCATTTCTTGTCTACTCGGCACTGCAATGCGTACGTCTTCAGACAGAGTTTACCAGACAGATTGGAGGAAAGGGGGAGAAAAATGTTGTATACGCGGCGCCAGCAGAATGAAGTGGCAAAACGAAACGATTTGATTATAACTAGTAGGCCAACACGGGATAGAAACGCCTTTTCTTAGCTGCTCTTGATCAAATTTGAAATCGTAAACTGAAATTCTTAGCAATGGCTATGATTTTTGATGTGAATACGTTTTAAAATTTGCTTCCATTGTGGAAGGTAATTCTGAAACATGATGAGAACAAAATTGGGAGATTGTTTGGTGTTTCAGTTACATATCTGTTTCGTGTGCCCAGTGGTTAGCGCGATCGGTTTACACGCCAAAGGTTGTAGCTTCAAACTCCAATAATGAGCTTTAGCTGACGGTAAAGGAAATCGCAATATGGTGATAGGATACTTTCTAGTAATTGACTAACTAGCTACCACCCTCAAGTTGATAATCTGTCGCCAAGCAACTAACGGTGTGTTCCGGCAGACTCACTTGAAAGCCAGTTCCATTCCAGGCTAGGTGTGCTTTACCATCTTTGACTGCACCATCAGGTGAGTTGTGGTGAAACACATAGCCTGTCAACAGTAAAGAAAAAAAAGATCGTCTGAAATAGTTCCCAGACTAAACTTCGCAGGTGAACTATGAATGAAGGAAATCGTTCATAAAGTTTCGTCGGCTGGTGTCCCGCGAATAAGTTGGCACCACGTGGTCAAGCCGCTGCCAACTGCTCCTGGCCTTGACACTGACGCCGTCACTACGATGATTGTGGTTTTTACAATTCATAACTTCGGTTACCATGCCAAGAAACCGATGGAAAATATCGAGACGCGCTGAGAAACGCGTGCTGGTCCGAAATTGATGAAAAACAAAAGTACGCACTTAAGGTGGTTCGATTTCCATACAAATAAATGTTTGCAAAATGCTACTGGCATTTATTTTAGTCTTTATTTGCGATAAATCATTATTATTTATTAGAATAAAATCAAATTTATGAATGATTTATACATTTATGATTTTTTAATAAAACAGTAGATTATGCTAATTTTGCTGTGATTTCACAGTAAAATTATGCTCCATTTGTCCATAAATGGCAAAAAAAAATTTTGTATGGAAATCGAACCACCTTAACTTTTACATCTACTCTGTTAAAAAGCTTAGCATCGCCGGTCATGCTGGCCACATTTCTCTGATCCAGTGGCATATAAATAAATAGTAGCTAGTAATCATGTTTTCGGGATAAAAAGTAGCCATATTCTAATCCAGGGTCTCAGCTACCTTCATACCAAATTTCATCCAAATACGTTCAGTAGTTTTTGCGTGAAAGAGTAACAAACATCCATCCATCCAAACTTTCAGATTTATAATATTAGTGGGATTATTATAACAAAGTAACTTTCCTAATCATAACATTAATTTAATTTGAACTAATATGGATAAAAAAAATCCCCAATAAATCTGTTCTCTAGTACGAAATACGGATATACCAGCGATTCCTCAGGTGACCTTCGTAACGGTAGTAAGGGAAACCGTGAGCGATGCCAAAAGCGACGCCAAGTGGGCTTTGAAGCCCTACTTGGCACTTACTTACTCGCTGGGAAAAAAACTGTTTACGTACTTGGGAAGTTGTAACCCGACGTTAGCTTATAACCTGCTGTGATCGTTTCAGTAAAGCTGTATTTTATATTTCATGTATCATAACATTATGTACATCATTTTAGCAATATAGCCCAGTGGTTAGCGCGGTCAGTTCACACACTGAAGGGCGTAGATTCAAACCTCAACAGTGAGCTTGAACTACCGGTGATGGAAAACACTGGATTTCCTAAATAAATATCGTAGAACAACATTATTCTTATTATTAGTCTGTATATAAAAATTTAGCTTTATAGAGTACTAGCGGACGCCTCGCGGTTTCACCCGCGTAGTTCCCGTTCCCGTAGGAATACACATACATGTCACCCGGGGATAGTGTAGCTTCCCAACGGTGAAAGAATTATTGAAATTGGTCCAGTAGTTTCAAAGCCTATTCAATACAAACAAACAAACAATTAAATCATTCCTCCATATAATAGTATAGATAGCGGTTATAACATAAGTTCCAAAACTAAAATAAAAATCTGTTAAAGCTTCAATTTAACTATCAACATTTCTAATTACAAAGTTGGTGTTTAAAACTGAACGAGGCCGTCGGAATGCATGCATTTCTACCAAAGCTGCCGTAACCCAGTCCACCTCCACTATCGCGACACAGACTAAAAAGAAAGAGATGGACAACTCGAGTAATGACATATTTCCGTCAAACTTGCTAACTTTTGGTGCTTAATTATCTTGGAAAAATCATTTATGTGAAATGTTTATTATGAAGTGATAAATAATATTCATATTCATATTATTTATTTGTAAAACGTATTCGGAAGGAGTAGGTACATTAATTGAACGCCATATTCTGCCTTTCAGTCTTATTACCTTAGCTCAGTGGTTCGGTGATCGGTTCGCAAGCCGATGGCCGTGGGTTCAAACACCAACAATGAGCTTGAGCTTTCAATAAAGGAAAACATCGTGAAGAAACCATAGCATGGGGGTAGGGTATTTTCTAGTACTCGGCTGGCTAGCTACCACCCTCAAGTTGAAATCAGCCGCCAAGCATCTAACGGTGTGTTCTGGCAGCCGCACTTGAGGGTCAGTTTCATTCCAGGCTAGGTGTGCTTTACCATCTTCGACCACACCGTCACTTAACATCAGGTGAGCTGTGTTTAAATACGTAGCTTTTTAACCATAAAAAAATATACTTATTATCAATTTTATTATGAAAATTGACGTGAGTTTTGGTTGTTTTACTTGTGCGGGACTACTTTTTTTATGTAATGAGACGAACGAGATGCTCTTCTGATGGTAAGATATAACGCCTGTCCATGACCATTGCAGCTATACAAAGTACTTTGAATAGCTAAAGAAAGTCCAGGGCAACACTGCTTCGGCGCTCATTACTTTGAGACTTACTACTCACGTTTTATTATCTCGGATACTTTGACTATGGTTTGGGTCAAATCCAGTGGCCATCTTCAACGCCAAAAGAAAAAATTCAAAATTACCTCAAAAAAAAATTCACTATCAATCAATTCAATCCAATTCTCTTTCTAAATTTTTTCTTAAAATTTTCTCATAAGTCATTTTAATTCATAGGTACTTTGCACTAATATTATAGGTACAAAAATTTCTGTGTTATTACGGTATTTAATTGTTATCGATCCTCCATCCAAGGCACTCGGGTAATACTCGCGTCACTGAGTCTCTACTTCGGATTTTTTTTTATCGAGGAAACTAAAAGTAATCGTGTTTGTGAATGCTATAATATATAGAGTGGATCCTTATATATCTTAAATATTAACCTCATAAATGAAGTTTTAGTAATAACGAAAATACCACGGAACAAACAGCTCCAAATCCACTCGGTAGAGGCTTAAATTAGTGGCGGCTTTATTCATGTTGCCCATCTGTTGTGTCGTGTTCTGTGCTCGCGGCAAGTTGCTTTTAATGTTAAAGGCGATACGAGAGGCTGCCAAGTTAGGCTGGGTGGTCGAAACTTCAGAAGGAGCTGTCATTTCTATGACCTTGGGAATCGAGCAAGATTGCAATCCTGATTTGGTTTAATTTGAATATAAATACTTAAAGATTAATGAGATGGGATTGTATCACCATCATCCACAGCCTTCTTTATCCCACTGCTGGGTATAGGCCTCTCTCTTTTCATGCCTCGATTCTGTGCCAATCTGGTGCAGGATCGACCCGCGACGGTGACAATATCGTCCACCCATCTTGCGGCTGGATGACCAACGCTCCTCTTACCTTTATTGTATAGTAAAGCGTTATTATTGTCGCTAAAATTACAAAATTGAAACATTAAACTTGCAACAATTGGTGGCCTTATCGCTTAGAGCTATCTCTTCCAGGCGACTTTGGTAGACATGATTTCGAAGGCACATCATAAATTTATCGCGTTCTTTCGCATGATGTGGGAAAAATCATGCCAATCATCACAATAATATCATAAAGGCGAAAATTTGTGAGTGTGTAAGTGTGTTTGTATGTTACATCTTCACGCTACAACGGCTTGACCAATTTTGATGAAATTTGGTATGGCAGTATATCACACACACAGGATTAACACAGGCTTTTTATCCTAAAAAAAATAGTGTGCAAGTGAGAACAGCGCGGAGTACATATAGTCCGTAGTAAAACAATGTAACCTAGCCGTGTTTGGGCTTAAAATGGAGTCGGTTTTTCTTTGTAATAATAAATAATAAACAAACGGACAAGATCTCTGATGTCACGAGGCTAATTCATCGTTATGTAATCTCTCCGGACGATCAGATCGCCCTGATGGGAGACTCAAACGAGTAGAAGGCTAATAAATATCTAACGATAGCTGCTAATATTTGCTTCCGAGATATTTTTAGCAACCACTAACATCCTTCGTACAAAAGAATTAAAATTAGTTAACATTATCATGACGCTTACAAGACAAATGTATTTTTTATGGTTAGAAATAAAATCCGTATTATTTCAATTTTGATATTCATTTTAACACTAAGAAAGAAAATGAAACTGTTTTTTTAAGTTTTCCCTGTGAGGTACAATATGGGTGTCTTCAAATCTAGAGTAAATAGGTTTTTTCTAGGTAAGCGTGCTGCTTAGGCCACACTACTAGTAGTGGCCCCAGTATTGCAGATATCTATAGGCGTCGATGCCTAACATCAGGCAACCCGTCAGCTTGATTGCCCCCTGAGGCATAAAAAAAACACAGACACGTCAAACTTATTTTACGAGGGTTTTTTTTTTGTTTTGGCGTCGCGTTTTGAGCATTTGCCAATGTAAAGTATTTATATATTTTCAAGTTTTAGTAAAGTAGTGGTGACTTTACTATAAAGCTTCGATGGAGTTTTGGAAGCAACACGAAAAGTCATGTTTTACCACATTATATCGTTTCCCACACTCGCGCTTGTGATTCGGCACTTTATGAATAAAACACCACCATTTTTATGCATGCACACACGACTCTTTCCGCGTTCCCGCCAAAACTCCGCGTCGAGGGTTAAACATTGCAAACCTCCTTTATAGTCGGGTAAGAATACGAGCAGTCTCGCTGTTTGTCGCCGCTAATTATTCCGACACCCACACTCTCCCAAATTGCCATCGGATGACGAGTGTTTTTCAGCCGTGACCTTCGAGTCGATGATTAACATTTCCCCATGAGAGCAGACATGATTTATAGTCCTCATATAGAAGTTCCCCCCATAAACTAGACGGAGACCGCATACTAATGCTTCAGGCGGAAGTTATCACGAAAATATAACAGTGAAATCGCTTTATGTTTCTTTTTGAGTATTTTCTCATCTCTATATAGATTTACGCAAATATTGCGAAAGATTTTTTTTTCATTCAAAATAGGTTCGCGTTTGACCACACTACCTGGTGTTAAGCAGTAGTGTGGTCTAAGATGAAGCACTTACCTAGAAGAAACCTATTTAGGTACTCTTAGATTTGAAGATATCCATATTGTAACTAACAGGGAACACAGACTCCGGCAGAGAGTTCCACAACCACGCTGTGCGAATGAAAAATGTGGAATCAAAACGCTTTGTGCGTACACGGGGAACATCCACCATGTACGGATGACGCTTTGTCTGGTCTTCCAGTAGAAGAAAGGTGCAGGGGGAAACAAATTGTGCAGTTCAAGTGCACACTCTCTGAAATGTATCCGGTAGAAAACTTTTTTTTTATGTTTCGCAGGCTAGGTGTTTGACCACAGCACACCTGATGTTAAGTGAAGGTGTGGCCGAATATGGTAAATCACACCTAGCCCGGAATGGAACTGACAAGGTAGCAACTCTACGACGATAACTGAACTCTACGAAGAGAACTGACAAGCTAGCAACTCAAGGCTTTGATAACGTAAGAATTTCAACATTATCCTAAGTAAAAGTCCTCAAGCAAAAATATCCGAACAAACAGACATAAACTTTACTACCGCCATAAGTGGTCCTCTTCCATTTCGTTCAGAAACGGTGGGAATCATAAAAAAGGAGGAAAACTCACATAAATAAAGATAGATGAAATTCTCGGAATATATAGAGAATGTATAAATGTATATTATATGTATATTATATGTTCAGGGTTGTAAAAGGAAGGTCGATTACTGCAGATGTCGGGAGCCTAGTTTGACACCAGGGCAATGTTGATGAAAGTTGCATTTTTTTTATGTTTGACAGGCTGGGTGTTTGACCACAGCTCACACGATGTTAAGTGATGGTGTGGTTGTAAATGCCACACTTTTTTTATGTTTGACAGGCTAGATGTTTGACCACATCTCACACGATGTTAAGTGATGGTGTGGTTGTAAATGCCACACTTTTTTTATGTTTGACAGGCTAGATGTTTGACCACAGCTCACACGATGTTAAGTGATGGTGTGGTTGTAAATGCCACACTTTTTTTATGTTTGACAGGCTAGATGTTTGACCACAGCTCACACGATGTTAAGTGATGGTGTGGTTGTAAATGCCACACTTTTTTATGTTTGACAGGCTGGGTGTTTGACCACAGCTCACCTGTTAAGTGAAGGTGTGCTCGAAGATGGTAAAGCACACCTAGCCTGGAATGGAACTGTCTGGAGTGAGGCTGCCGGAACACACCGTTAGATGCTTGGCGGCAGATTTTCAACTCGAGGGTGGTAGCTAGCCAGCCGAGTACTAGAAAGTACCCTACCACCATGCGAACACACCTAGGGTGATAAGATAAGATAATTCTTTACTGTTTATACTAGAAATAATAATAATAAATACATAAATATCGTGGGACATTTCTCTCAGTGGCATTTAGACCCAAATTTAGCGAAGCTTGTACTATAGGACAAAATACTTAAGTACTTTTTTGTTAGTACATACTTATGATACATACAGAACACCCAGACATAGAACAAATATTTATCATCACGTAAATGTTTGTCCTGGTGGGAATCAAACCCACGCCCAACAGCTTTTGAAGCAGATATTCTACCAAATGAGCAACAAGACAGTCGCTTGGGCACGTATTGAAATGATATATAATAACAAAATCAGTGTAACAACAGTGCAACAACTGGCGGCCTTATCGTTTGAAACGATTTCTCCCAGGCAACTTTAGCATGGAAAGGATTTGTCTAAGAAGTATAGGACGGGGTAAGCTACAGTCAGAAAAAAGTTTTTTTAGTATTTTAAAGAAGGTATGTACCGTCTTTATAATACATACTAAAACTTACATAAATGTATAATTATATATAAACATTTCTGGTTGCCTGGTACAGATCGCTTTTAGCGATAAGGCAGCAACTTGTGGCACTAGCTCATAAGGTTCTTTTGATGTTCGTGCAATTTTAATTATTTATTTCTGGCGAGCACTTTAAAGAGTTTCTATCTGTTTATAAATACACATCCTTATGGTCTTTATTCTTGTCTCAAGAAGCCAAAGTTCATTTTTAATAGAAAATAAACTATTAAAGTTATATCAATAAAAAATCATATTTGCTGGCGATATGACCCAAAAATGTTTTGACCTCTAAATACTAAAAGACTAAGATATCAGAGAAGATTGTTTTATTGTTTTCGAATTATTACAATACCTACGTAACATTCTGAATATGTCCAGAATAGAAAATTACACAAAAAAATACAAAAATGATTCTTGTTTTATGAATAATCACGTACCTTATTGTAACTTCTTTCCAACTCCAAGATTTTTCAAGCACTTTTTTAACTCCGTCGACAAAAATACTTAATAAAATATTACCTGTTCAATTCCTAATCACTTAAAATTCCAACAGACATTCTCGTATTCTTACTGCACAAACCCTTGCAAACATAACCGATATCCGAATATCAATTCGGCTAATGGACGTTCCTTTGCCATCGAATTTGTAAAATTAAAAAAAAAAACGTAGATTCGTGCAATTATACATTCGTGGGGTGCATTCGGGAACCATGCGCATTGACATATCGTAATTAAATTGTAAACTTGTGACCAGAAAAATAGATAGGATTTATTAAGAAATATTTACAAAAAAAACATCGTAATTTTACTTTAAAAACCAATAATCGCAACAAAACAAAATAATGTAGTGCCCAATTTTTCTGGTCACAATCAGCCATATACATCGTGACAACTCTTTCAAATAGATGTAGATCGATATGATAACAATATTGTTTATTAATAAATTAATATTATTTTTTTACTAATTATGGTATTTTCTATTTGAAAGCGTTTTTCCAGTGAAAATAAAAAGTACGCTTAGAGTTGATACGTGAAGTGTCAGGAAGATTTAAATTTACTAAGACAGATTTTTTAATCAGTACAATAATTTTTTTTAAATCTATGTTTTCTTTTTTTTAATATTTTGACACATTACGCAACAACTCAAAATTGGACTATTATACGAAGGGTTATATCAACATTAACAGTTAGTGAAAAAACATTCAACATCGAGAAGAGTGAAAAGGGTGAGATAAACAAACACACGATAGAGGGGGATAGAAAACATCGAATATATTTTTTTAACACCGATGCGACGCGGGTTCGCGCGACTGCCGGCCGGGTATCTTTGGTAGAGATTATTAATTATATGTGCTGTTTTTTGAAGTTTGATTTTGGATTTTTTGACGTTCTATTTTTTGTAAAATTTGACCGTTTCTTAGATTTGGCATATATATTGAACGGTTTTTGAAACAATAAAACCTGAGAAAGCGAGAAAAGTTTACGCCCCATTGGCTGAGAGTAAACGAGAGAAAGATTATATTTTTATTCCCGTACTGTGGTTACGAAACTATTGTTTGCCACAAAGTTTCGTTTTATATATTTTTGTCATAGAAATTTCAGTGTTTTTGTTTCAAATTGACTTTGTTGAGAAAATTTCTGGTATTGAGCTGTAAAACAATCGAAAGTTCCCTTCCTAGTATACGTTTCTTTCGTTCAGTTCTCTACGATATCACTGTTCATGATATTTTGTTTTTGATATGTGGTGCTGCGATTTATGGTGTCAAACTTTGTAATTTTATCTCTTTTATAAAACGTTAACCTACTTGGGTATATCGACTACAGAAATTAGTAAAGCACACAGTCATAGTGTTACAAGGACGGTTTCAAAAAGTTGAATAAATCCTTACAAAGTAAGTAATTCATACTCATATTGAAAGCGAAGTAGGAGGTATCGAGGTAGGGTAGCGCTTTTAAGTAGAAAATCTGCAAATGTTTGATGAAAATTAAGTTTTGTTATGAGTCAATATTTCTTTACATTAAGATAATACTAAACTAAGATTATACTTGATAAACTGCCAAGATATACATGGTGGTAGATCTCATTAACAGGTAGTTTAGGTAGGTGGTGGTACCTACCTAAACTACCTGTTAATGAGATCTACCATCTACCATGCAGTACTAGATATTCTGACTCCAAGCAGTAGCCAACCATCGAAAGTTTCAAATTAATGAACGTCAAAGCAGCGATACCCTGGTATTTGGTTTTGTGATTCAAAGATAGTGGTTCGGCTGCAATGGTCATGGACAAGCGTTATCTTTTACCATCAAGATAACAGTTGAAAATAATTTTGTAAAAACATCCATGATATAAGTTATAAATAATTCGATTCACACGAATAATAAAACTTTTAAAGTTTATTTGAGACATTTTAAACTCATCCTATTTTATTTCTTTAAACTCCTAAGCGCTAGACAATTTTCACGTAATTATGTAATAAAAGCAACATTTAACAGTATTTCTAGCATCGCTAGCACCAGCATACCGAGCTGCGTCCACGTTTCTACGTGAATGTAGCAAAATTAAATTAGAATTTCAGGTCTGTATCGCAGAATTCAAATGCGAAGCTTGCTGAACCTCGCCGGCGCGGCGCCCTAGTTATATCTACAAAACTAGATATTTGACTCGATTAGCTCGCTTTAAGTTACCCTTAGCAATATTTTCGTGATACCTGTTTAGAGTGTTATTGTCTTAATCGTTTTAGGTGCGTGATTTTGCTAGCGCGTTTCAATAACACTCTGAAAAGTCTAAGCTTTCGCCTTCAGAGTAAACTACCAATCCCTGGCCAATATTTTACAGGAGGTCAGGGGATCAGAGTCATCTCAAAAAAAGGATTAAACATAACACGGATATTTGTTTAATTTTAAATTAAAATTGGTATCACAATGTGTATATTAAACATTTTCGTTTACACTCTAAAACTTTCCTAATAATATAATAAATAATTCTGACCATGAATAAAATCCTACAATTTATTTATCCTACAAAAGAATACGGATAAACACAGTAAAAGAAAATGTAATTGAAATGTGAAGCTCGAGTTAACCGAAGCTAAGCAACCGTCGCGCACCGGTGCCCCAGGAGCGTAATAGAAACGTGAGGTCGGTTCCACCTCACAATTTTTAAATAAAATTTGCAACGTGAGGTCCAACTACTTTTAAAGGGTTAAAGATAAATTTTAAAGTATTTTGAACAATAAAATCTGTACAATTAATCACAATTAACAAATGAAAATGGAATAAAATATGAGTAAATAGATCATTGTATGCTTTAATACTGTCAATTAAATAAATAAAATGCAAAAATATAAGTTAACCTAAAAGTATCTTTAACTTCTGTCAGTTTTGTTAATTAAGTACCTATTGTAATGTATTTAATTATATTTAACCGTTTCCACTACCTACACAATTTTCTTATTCTCGTTAACAAATTTAAAAAAAAATAACAAATAATTTATGTTAAAAAATCGTAAATAGATATTATGTAATCCAAAATATGTATATGCATCTACAATAAATGAGGGTTTGCAATAAATGAGTTTCTATTAATATTGAAACAAAAAATTAAAAAGAAAATCGTAAAGGGACCGCCGTAGATAGAATCGCTCGTTAAAGTAGATACGGCTGCAGATAGGAATGGGCGTTACGCTAGAATGGCGTAGTTTCCCTGCAGTTGCCTTACATCTTCGCCATATTGATTTACCACCACATTACAACCTTTTTCATAACGTTTCTGTTGTTTTTTGCGCTGGCAATATTGCAATTGATTTAAGAAATAAATTTGATTGGTTGAAACTCTTTGGTTGAAAATTATTCAGTTATTTTGTTGATCAAAGCTCCGGCAAAACTTTGTATAGTGTTCTTTGATTTTTATACTACTTGCAATTTTATAGGTAACAGTTATTTTGATTTGATAAAATAGACATTTTTTATTTTGACATTTACAGCAATGTGATATAGTATAATTATTATTATGATAAATAAATACAACAAAAAATCACATTTATATTTCTTTTAATATTTAAAAGATACTAATAAATATAAAAAAACATGATTTTGAAACATCTGATTTAGATTTAATTAATGCCTTAATCTGTTAATTACTTATTTCATTTCAATTTATTTTGACTTAAACTTGTAAATTAAATCCCAATTGAAAATTCAGATGTTTCAAAATTGTGTTTTCTTGGCTTTATTGCTGTTATTAAAACAAATAAGAGATTTTATTGCCCTAAATTATTTTTTTTAATTTTTTTTTTAATTAACAAATTAATTTTAATGTTGGAATGATTGCGATTTATTTCGACTAAACCTTCAAATCTATATGGAAATTATATTATAGTAAATAATTAAAATCATATTATAGAAAATTTATGTTACGTATGTTTTCAAATCGTTTCTGTTATAATTAATATACTAAACCTTGTTTATCTAAGTATACTTATACTATTGAAAAAAAAACTTTAACAGTTTTTATTACACTATTTACATTGTCGACGAATAATTTACTAACTTTCGAGATTGGGTGCTGACTCAAAAAACCATTTTGAATTCTTATCGAATGAATCAATGTATGTCTTTTCATCTTACGCTTTCTCCTTGAGATGTTTATTCAGTTTTTATTAGCTTATTTTATTTATTGAAGTGACGAAATTCTGTCTACATATACCTATTCTAGAATAAGTATTGTGTTGTATTAAATTACTTTTTAAAACAATATTATTAACATCAAGCTTTGAATTTGTTTCAAAATAAGTATTTGAATTAAAAATGTATTTATAACTTGGTTTTCTAAGTGAATTAATAGGATGAATTATTTTGATGATATAATTTAAATAATAAATAATCGCTTTTAGATTCACAAGTAGTTCCCTTGCGCCGTTTATAACTAACCTGTATTGATCTGTTTACATGGTTAGCTTCCTCTCTCGTCATTTCCTTTATTACTTCTTCTTATTGGCTTCCATTGCGATAAAACGTTTGTAGCAAGCTTTATATTATTACTGACCACGTGTCCCTGGCTCAGGGTTAATTGACCAATCCTGACATACTTTACATTTTGACATTTATGTCAAATTTATATTTAGACAAAATTTGTGTGACATTTACGAATTAATAAAGTTTAAACAAAGCAAATACCTACTTTTAATAAATAAATTATTTGTTAATTTTTTACGAGTAAAATATCTCATTCAGCTACTAATCACGTTAAACGGTAACAAATTGTATGGAATAAAAAAAAATATCTACAATTTTTTTTTAATATTTTAAGCACGGATAAATATCGCATTCAGCCACCATTCACGTTTAGCAATTTGCTAATTGAGTGGTTTAAAAAACTGCTAATTGATTGATAAATATTTTTTGTCTGTGATTTTTTTTAAATACAATTAATTAGTGCACGAATAGTAAATCGCATTCAGCCACCAATCACGTGGGTCCAAATCGATCCGTCGGCGAAATCGCACCGAAAATACCCGGGCGGCGGTCGCGGCTTAGGTAAGCGACAGTAGCTCACAACATCTGTTAATATGATCATTGTTAATTACATATGGGTTGTGAATATATTGTAGCCACCTGTCCCGAGGAGGGCGCTTGGAGGTAAGTCGCTACGTCGTCCACCATGCAGGCACGCGGGAGGTCGGGGAGGAACATAATACGTTATAAGAAGCACATGGCGAGCGGGCAGCGCGGTGCCCCGCGGCATACTGACGGCCGCCGGCCGACCCCGCCGCGTGCCGCGTCCCCCGCCGCCCGCGACCTCCCCTCACCCTCCCCGCACGCAGGGCTTTCGCGGCGAGCTTTTCCGGATACTTATTGATGGGTATTCGAGGTTGTGTTCTTTGTACCGTTCTATGTTATATTGTCCTCGATTCTGGAAAGTTGTACTAAGTTGAGGTAAGTTGAGCAGTGAAAATAAGGTAAGGTGATTGATTTAGTTTATGTTAGATGCATAATTTATATAATTTGTTGATTATCTGTAAATGGATTTTCTTGCAGATTTTCACGAAAGGTTCACACATTTTTGTTTCACTTATGCGGGATTACAATTAAACGTTTGCGAAGCCAGACGAGATGGCGCGTGTATTGTACTCTACTTTGTCTCCATGAAGAAGGCCACCGAATGTTGCTGAAACTATAGTTAGAGTATCCGATATAATTTAACGAGAGTAATCCCACATAAGTAAAACGAAAAATGTAGATTTAGTTCACAGCAATTTGATTGGTATCGTTAAATGTACGGATGCCGACGTAGAATGCAAAAACGATATTTTTAAATAAACAGCTGGGACAATAATAATTTACACAGTTAAAATTTGTTTGGCAATAAAAAGCGTAAATAATTTTGAAATTCAAAAATCAATAAAAATAATTGTTGTTAAAGTTTCTTGTATTCCTTTTTTTTACTTAATTTATTTAACTAGGAAATATTTAATAAAAACTTCAACATTATTACAGAACTACGAGTTCGACTACAGCGAGCTGACAAATAAAAAAGAAAGCTGAATATGTTTATTGCTGGTTAATTAGTGTTCTGCCATGGTCAGAACAGATCAAATCAGCAGCTCTGTTTGTGCCTTAACAATGAATCCCAGAAGCCGAGTTCCGTTCGCGCCACCCCTATCCCAGCAAGTCGTAATGCATTCGCACTCGGCCCGACTCGGCGCCGCTCGGACCGGATCGGTACGCGCTCGGTACCGCTCGGCAAGCTTTTTCAAATTCGGCACGCTTATTATGCAACTAGCGACTGCGACCAATAACCATGGTATTTTTTCTTGGGTAAGAAATAATGAAACGAATGACATTATCTCCCAATGATAAGAGTTAATCCAAAGGTGCTAGGATATTAATTTGGGAGATTTACGTGCCGTGTAAACGATTGAAAAATGTAGGAAAATTAGGACAGGTGTTAATAGAAAATACTTTTTTTCATACTTTTAACAATCTTTTTTTATTACACACATTGACGTCTACCCCAAGCTAAACAAAGCTGGAAGTTAGATCACTGATAGAAGACTTTTTTGTTAATATACGTATATTTATAATACATACAGAACACCCAGACACAAAACAAACATTTGTTTCAACCACAAAACGTTTGTCCTGGATGGGAATATACTACCAATGAGCCAATATGGCTGTCAAATGTAACTACAGAGTTTTTTTAACGATTCTGTTCTGTTTTTACGATGCTATAACCTTTTATGGGCCAAAACCTCTACAATCGCTTTCCATCTAGCTCTGTCTCTGACCTCCCTTCTCCAAGTCGATACTGACCTATGGCTCCTGATATCTTCCTCAACGCAGTTTTTCCAGCGTTTCCTGAGTTTTCCTCTGCTTCTTTTTTGTTTTGGGATCCACTTAGAGATGATTTTAATAGTGTCATATATTCTCTCCAGATGTCCTTTTCCATATTTTAAACTACTAGAGTTTAAAACTATGTACTACTAAATTTTACCTTGAACTGATCTGTGAGATCGATAGATCTAACAGTGTCATTTATAGATATCATCTGCGAACGCATATTCCGTTTCATAGAACTAACGTTAATAATCGGAAATTTATACTATTCTATGTGGCGTCACATAAATAGACTTCAAAAAAAATGGGAATAAACAAAAAAATAAAGGACATTTCACACAGCACCATCTAATACCAAACTAAGCAAAGATTGTACTATGAAGACAAGATAACTGACTAAATACTTATATTATTATATTTACTTACATACAAAAAACTCGAACACTAAAATATCTGTGTTCGAACCACAAATGTCAGCCCAGAGTAGGAATCGAACCCACGCCCTTCAGCTTTTGAAGCAGAACTACTACCAAATGAGCTAACACGACATAAACGTGTCACGAAATAAACTGAATTTAAATAGTTTTTCTAATTATGTTATAGAACGACAGTCGCAATCGCAAGTTACCTAATAAACCTATGAAACGTAGACGTGACATATCTGTTCTGATGCATTAATTAATTTCAATCTTATGTCTACACAAATAAAGTTGAAATTTGATTACAAATATGTAAGTTTAAGTGTTGCGTTCAACTTTTGAAATATCCTAATTTGACCTTACCCGTTTATGCTAATATGAGCTTTCTTATACAGCGATAAGATCGACATTTGCTTGTGTGCGTATTTCAGCTGACGCGTCCATAAATGTCACATTTATTATCATTGTGTGCGTGAATTTACAAGTGTGCGTCAAAAACACATCTTGGGTGGAGGCGTAACGTTTTAGGCAGATTTTTTCTCCAAATATAATGTTTTAAATTAGTGTTTTTTTTTAAGTTTTTAATGTACCTCCACAAAATTTTAATTATTGCATTTTTATGATATCATCTAATGAGACGAACTATACGGTCACACGATGATTAGAGATAGTATTCTCACAAAAATCATAATTTTAAATATTAATATTGATAGCCATTATCAGAACTTAAACGTTTTTTAAAACATTTATTTTTGACACCAAAATTGGCACAAAATGTTTTAGTAAACAGTGCTACAAGTTTGGTTATTTTTTTTTTTTTGTTTTAGAATAAATTCTTAAATTCCAATAAACGCTTTCTGTAAAGCCATTCCAAATAAAATAAAACACAAAATGACCTCGCCGTAGCTTGTAGCTGATCTACGACCCTTCGTAGACGATCTACGGCTCTACGTAAAAGGTCTACGGGTCTTCGTAGAGCGTAGCGCTTGTAGCATAGCAGCGCGGTCTAGTCAGTTTTAATAGCTTAGTTATTAGACCGCATTTAAGGTCTCTAATTACTTTAAAAACTAGTAAATTAACAAAATACTGGTAATCAACATGCAAGAAAGATTTTTTTTTTTTTAATGGTTGACAGGCTAGTTGTTTGGCCACAGCTCACCTGATGTTAAGTGAAGGTGTGGTCGAAGATGGTAAAGCACACCTAGCCTGGAATGGAACTGGCTCTCAAGTAAGGCTTCCGGAACACACCGTTAGATGCTTAGCGGCAGATTTTCAACTTGAGGGTGGTAGCTAGCCAGCCGAGTACTAGAAAGTACCCTACCACCATGCTATGGTTTCCTCACGATGTTTTCCTTCACCCGCAGCTCAAGCTCATAGTTGGGGTTTGAACCCACGCCCTTCGGCATGCGAACCTTCCGCGCTAACCACTGAGCTATCATCGCTACAAAGATTAAATAAGATACTTAATAAGGTAACATAGAGGGTCTACAGTTCTTTGTAGAGGGTCTACAGCTACGACTAGATGAGATTAATTATTTTCACAAACTACGAATGTAGTTTTTTCATTCCTCTTCGATATTTTCGGCAGCTCAAGCTTATTGTTGGGGTTTGAACCCACGACCATCAGGGTGAATTTGTATTTTTCTTATAAAAAAATATTTATATTTCATTTGATGGCATATCTACTTAAAGAGCTGTAGGGGTTCTATTCCCACTAGGACAAACATTTGTATGACGATAAATGTTTGTTCGTCTGTACAGTCACTTAATATCAGGTGAGCTGTGGTTTCATACCTAACCTATTTTTATTTTTTTATATATAAAAATTCCCCTATATATAGGCATATCCTCGTTATTGACATACTTCGTCTTTTCCTTCGTTTAAATATTTTCATCCAAGATTGCGTCGAAGAGATCGCTTTGAGCGATAAGGTTACCATTTGTTACACTTATAAATCATGTTTTTCCCCTTCTGTTCTGTATCATTTTTGATGTGGACAATAAAGAGTTAACCAATACATTAATTTAAATAAAAACATTAACAAGAATAATGTTTTGGTGGATTTGACTGGACTTAACCAAGACTGGACTTTGACTATAACTATAGATGCTAGACACGAATTGCAAAAACTGAAGTCAAGGCAGCATGGTTTTATACCTTCAGCCTGCCCATGGGCTAAATTAAAAAATATATATATAGATTATTAATGAATAGTCTAAGAGTGGACACATCCACAGCTTTAACGGCAAACGAAGTCTCAAGTACAACAGTATAACGGTTTAATTACTAAGAATATTAAAGCTCGCGGTTTTCATGCATGAACCATATATCCAAAATATGTATTGTACGTACGTATGTAACTGATTAGCGACGTAATGTAGGCACGATGCAGTGTAATGTTATTGCAGAGGCAGCGCGCCGGCAGCGAGTGTAGAGTAGTCTGACACAGAGAATATATACGTACATAGACACATTTACAGCCCTGTAATTTTTCTGGTTGTCGTAAACTGTGTCTACTTGGTGGTAGATCTCCTTAACAGGAGGTCATCTAGGTAGGTACCACCGCAGTACCAGTTATTCTGCCGCTAAGCAGTAGTATGTAAACATTACAGTGTTCTGGTTTGAAGGGTACTGCAGCTAGCGAAATTACTGGGCTGTTGAGGCTAACCATCGAAAGTCTCAAAGTAACGAGCGCCAAAGCAGCGATGCCTTGCGCTTTGTTTTGCTACTCAAAACTCTGTGTATCGTTGCAACTGTCAAAGACATGCGTCATGTCTTACCCTCAGGAGAGCGACTCGTTCATCTCATTACATTTACACAAATTGTTGTACTTATGTTATTGTTATAATTATTTATGGTATGTTATGTTGCCAAAAACAAAGTAATCCCACTAATATTATAAATGTAAAAGTTAGGATGGATGTTTGTTACTCTTTCACGCAAAAACTACTGAATGGATTTTGATAAAATTTGGTATGGAGGTAGCTAAAACCCTGGATTAAGACATAGGCTACTTTTTATTCCGAAAACATGTAGCGGGAGCTACTTTGCCAGCGCCCCAGAGCCTCGCTCCGGTACTTCAAGGAGCTGGGTTGGCTCGGGTAGACGCTGGTAGGGGGAAATGCACAATACAGCCCAAGCGGGACGTCAGTGCAGGACTCATCGCCCCCATTTCGAATAAGAATAAGAATAAGAATGTAGCGGGCAACACCGCGGGGCGCAGCTAGTAATACATATAGTAAACACATATCGCCTGGTATGAGAACCCGGAATGTGTCTATAGAAACTTAAATCGATGGCTTTGTTTCAAGGTTCACATATTCGATAATGAGAAAACAAAACTGTCACACATGCCGCCCTTGAACCCACACATCTATTTCCACTTCCCGTTTCCTCTGCGCCCACACTACTCTGTAAATAATCAGGGAGCACTAAATCTAATATAGCACGACTAGCATTCACAAAACCCGCGCGTATATTATACACTAGCTGGCGCGTGCGGTTTCACGCGCTGTTTTACTTATATTTTTTCTGCATAAGAGAGAATACTTAGTATATAGATAGTTAGATAGAACCTCTTTAATGTGCACACGAAAAATAGAAAAAAAAAAAGTACAGAAAACAAAAGAATTTTATGAGCTTGTGCCACAAATGGCGGCCTTATCGCTAAGAGCGATCTCTTCCAGGCCCTTTGTATTCACTTTTGAAAAAAACTAGATTCTGCTAGCTACGCCCTGTGGTTTCGTTTTTTGTGAATACTGTTAGCGTATGTGTTAATAAAAGACACTGATTTATCTTATATTTGAATAAAATGTATTATTTTTATCTTTGTTTTTTTATGTTAGAGTAATGAGACTAACGAGACGCTCAACTGATAGTAAGATATAACGCATGTCTATGATCATTGCAGCGATACACATACCTACCTTTGTGTAACAAAACATCGTCACCAGGACATCGCTGACTTAGTGCTCATTACTTTAAGACTCTATGGTTAGTCTCAACAGCCCTTTTATTGCTAACCTTTTTGCTATTATTTGTAGCCTCTTTTTCTTCAGTTAGTTTGTACCCAATTATATAAGTAAGTAGTTGTACTTTATTACAAAATCTGAAGGATTCATCTGAAAACCATGTTGCATGTTTCTGAAAATTGGCAGCTATACTAAGATGGGTGTAAATAATAAATAAATAAGAGGGAATGCCGTCAGTTTAATGGGTAATTTTGGTGGCGGGCTCGATCGGTAGACTTTAGTTTTTTTTTCTTTGTTTTTGGCGGCGCATTTTAGCATTTGCCAGGGTCAAGTATTTATATATTTTCAAGTTTCAAAAGTTAAATAAGTGTCCTCGTAGCTAGTTATAGCCAAAGTACAGTCTTAGTCAAGTCCAGTCCGTGTCAGTCACGTCCAGTCATGCTTTAGTAAAGTAGTGGCGACTTAACTATAAAGCTTCGATGGAGTTTTGGAAGCAACACGAAAAGTCATGTTTCACCACATTATATCATTTTACCACACTCACGCTTGTAATTCGGCACTTTATGAATAAAACACCACCATTTTTATGCATAAACACTCGACAAAACACAAGTTTTGGAAAAAATACAACGGAGCGACACGACTCTTCCCGCGTTCCCGCCAAAACTCTACTTTAGATTTTAATTATATTTTAGTTTTGTTTTTTTTTTTTTGGTTTTTTGTTCTCTGTATTTTTTTCTGTTTATTGTGTGCACAATAAAGTGTTTTTATCTTTTTTTTAACAGTTGACGTGATATATTAATATTTTAATATATATAAGCGTATATGTGACACTAAATAACAAAGAATAAATCATTTAAAAAATTTAAACAAATTTAGAAAATAATTTCTCATTTGGCATAAATATTTTTTGTATTTACTTTTTTATCTGTTTATATTGTGTCGAATACATGTGTTACACTACCTTTATAATAAAAGGTAAACGCTATCTTGCTTTCTACATTTCATCCCAATCATTTAAACAGTAACAGAGAGGAAAAACAACACACGTAACACACAAACTTTCGCATGTATGATATTAGTAAAATGAGTTGATATTTTTCAGAAACTTTTCTATAAGCAGTATAGTAGGTTTGTTCATGATTTCAGATATGCAGTTATAAGTAAAAGTTGTTCATAATGATAAGATTCTATCTTCGACCACACCTTCACTTAACATCTGTGAGCTGTGGTCAAACACCTTGCCTGTCAACCGTAAAAAAAGTAAGTTTAAAACTTATAACTCCTACTAGGTACTCATAGACACCTTTTGATAGCACACTATCTCGAAAACAATTAGGCACTCGGCTTGTTTAAATTTTACAAATTTTCGAGATATAAAATACATGTTAAACTTGTATCGCTTCAACATATCAGATGTTTTTTACAAATAATATAGGAATACCTTTAAATAAGTATGTGAGGATAAACAAACTAACAAACGCTTCTCCATTCACATCATTTATAATAGTTGGGAGTAGTATATTATATTAGGCCAAGAACAGTGTGCGCTGGGGCTTAAATTCAGAGCAGTGTGCACATAGCTTAATGTGAGATTTGATTCTGTGGAGCAATGGATCGTACCATTCTTGAGATTTAGTTCAGTTTCTACTTGTTTGCAGTTCGTTTGCTTAAACAAAGATAAGCTTAAGTATGTCGATGTCGTAAAAGAAGTTTTAGCTAAAGGTTGGTTTTATTAAACACGCCCAAAACAAACACGTGCTGGGGTAGCGACCTAAAATACGGACAGCTAAAACCGCGGCTAGGATTGCTGAAATAACAGTGGTTTCTGGTGGCGGGCGTGGTTTTTTTGTGATGTAAAAAGTAATGAGACGAACGAGACGCTCTCCTGATGGTAGAAGATAACGCATGTCCATGACCATTGCAGCGATACACAGAACTTTGAGTAGCAAAACATAGTCTAGGGCATCGCTGTTTTGGCGCTCGTTACTTTGACACTATCGGTGCTTAGTCTCAACAGCCCAGTAATTTCGCTAACTGCTGTACCCTTTAAACCGAAACACAGTAATGTTTTAAACACTACTGCTTGGCGACAGAATATCTGGTACTGCATAGTACCTACCTAGACGATCTTCTGCTAAGGAGATCTACCACCAAGAAAATAATAAGAAATAGATAAAAGAAAGCATGTTTTACACAAAAACGATCTGGTAGTAATAATTGTGCATAATAATGTATGCAATGATCTCCTATCGGCTTAATACACTCCAAGTATTTATTTTATTACAAATAGGCTTGCGTCTGACCTCCATCTTTCTTGATGTAAGCGATAATGCGGTTACACTAGAACACACTTGTTTAAAAGTAACTGAATCACTCGCGACCTGAAGACACCCAGATTGAATCTATCAGGGAGCATCCACTCGGGCAGCAAATTGTATTGTTTAGCGGTTTGTGCAGTGAAGGTGGAATCAAACCGTTTATTTCGTGTTTTTGGAATATCTACCACGAAACGGTATCGCTTTTCAGAGCTCCTGTCTATCCGATAGAAGAATGGGCAGGGGAGAAATAAGTCATGCAGATCTGAAGCGCACACTCCAACGTGTCTCCGGCTGAAAACCGAGCAAAGAAAAGACAACTTTGCATCAATATTCAAGGCTTTGGAATCTTTTACAAAAAAGGGAGTCATTGCCAATAAGTATCTTAACGTATCTCAATGGACTACAACGGCTCAAGCTGGTACATGCCGATTTGTCCCGAAGGTAAGAACAGTATTCCATGCATGATGCTTATAATCTTGTATAATTTCATCAAGATATGCTCATTCGCCAAGCAGAAGTGTGCAAACATTAGTTCCAGTTTGAAGGGCAGCTAGTGAAATTACAGGGCTCTTAAGACCTAACTATCGAAAGTTCCAAAGTAATGAGCGACAAAGTAGTGATGCCCTGGACTTTGTTTTGTCACTCAAGCTTCTGTGTATCGCTGTAATGGTCATGGACATGCGTTGTCTTTTGTCATCAAGATTATAAAAAGCGTATTGCTAAAACAGTTATTACTTTGCTTACTAGCGTAGATACGGTAGCGCAAACGGCTTCAGCCCTTAGCAGTTCCTTCAAAAAAACGGAAAAACTACCCGCAGGCAGTCTAGGCCAGTTATTGACCGTTACTCTTTTTAATTTCCCCCCCGTTTGACTTTATAGGTTCAGATAAATGCGGAATTCTGCCGCGGGCTGACTTCTATCGGAAACACATCGTTTTATACATATACGTATCTACATAGTTGTAACTGTGAAAGTTTGTATGTAAGCGTGACACTAATTTTTGACATATTGATTATTTACTAGCGGACGCCTCGCGGTTTCACCCGCGTAGTTCCCGTTTGCGTGGGAATGCAGGGATAAAAAGAGCAGTCTATGTCACTCGGGGATAGTGTTGCTGCAATTTGACATTCTACATAAATATATTCAATAAGTTACGATTAAATTCAAATAGTACAAATACTCCATATTAAAGTCAACTAAGGTTGTAATTGAAATTTAATTTTAAACACACAAGAATTGACCTAAAATAAAATAACTTAAAATAATAACTACTCTAAAAGACCGCTATCAATGGGAATGGTTCCCAAAACGCTGGCCCCATTGCCGCGTTGTATGGCAATACTCAAACGCTGGGCAAAATAAAGGCCAGCGTTTTGTTCACGTGTGGCATCGACCAAACGAGATGACAGTCAACTTATGTATTTAACTTATAATATATTCAGAAAATAGATTTTTTTTCTAACGACTTCTTTTTTATTTTCGAGACAAAATCTGATGTTTTTCTTGCTGTTATATGATAAAAAAAAACGTTATTCCACAATTTTTTTTTTACTTGGTGGTACATCTCCTTAGCAGGAAGTCATCTAGGTAAGTACCACCGCAGAACCAGATATTCTGCTGCCAAGCAGTAGTGTGGTGTGTAAATATTATAGTGTACCTGTTTGAAGGTTACTGCAGCGAAATTACAGAAAACTAATAAACAGAGTGCGTTTAAACTCAATAAAAAAGTCAAAGTGTTCGGAATGAAACCGAGGCACATCGATAGTCTTTTTATAGTTATTTGAAAGCATGGCCAGTTATTGCTATAGAGAAATAACCGCTATCGGTTATGGGCAGTTCGTAGGTGTGATAAACCATCGGGAACAGGTTTCGCAGTCATTGCGATCGGGTGTTTAGATATGATAACGGTGATGAGTTATGAGGACGTGATCATTGTAAATGAAGTGATGCGACGTAGTTCATACAAACACAGTTTCTAAATTAAAGTATGACCTAAATCAATCAAGAATTTGCAAATTAATACAAGCGTTTTTTTTTTAAATGTAAATGTAACGAGACGACGGCGACGTGCTCCTGAAGTTAAGATATAACGCCTGTACATGATCATTGCACCGATACACAGAACTTTTAGTAACAAAACAAAAAGGCATCGCTGCTTTTGTACTCGTTACTTTGAGAAATAAAACAGCTGCTTTTTTCACGATTTCAAGGTCTGCAGTAAAAGCTGTTCATATTGATGGCTAAAATTACCTTTCAGTCTGACTACTAAAACAAATGTTTAAGGAGGGATACAATTTTACATTTTGTTCACCAACATTTTCATTTTAAACTTTAATCCTCGTACTTTATAAAACTATTCCCTAATGCTATACGAGAGGCGAGAACGCTGAGAAAATTGCAATTTCCTTGGACATTATGTTTCCGCAGAATTTGTGAATATTGGATAGGAATTTATATTACACGTTACAACGTGGTTAGCCTGCTATCAAACACCTAGGAAGGCCTGGAAAGAGCCGCTACATATTTTTCTGTACCGCTTTCTCGCTGAAAACGTTGTGTAATAAAGATAAATGTAATTTATTAGTATACAACACGAAGAATTTCACACAACACGTCCATAAGAGATGGGCGACTGGGCGTACGTAAAGGGTGTTAAGGAAACCGTTTATACTCGTAAGTGTTAAAGTATATTTTCAAACTATGAACAAACATACATAATATGTATTTATATGATTACAATAATTTTTTTTTGTTTATGGGAAATCAATTACGGATACCACTGACCCTGAGGTAGGCAGGTACTGTACTGGCACCACGCCATCTAGCCACAAACTAAGCAGAGCTTATACTATTAGAACCAGATAACTGATACAATACCGATATCCGGCGACGAACGAAAGTTCGAGACGTCGGTATCGCAATTATGAACATCAAGTGGAGCTGGGCAGGACACGTTGCTAGGCGAAGTGATGACAGGTGGAGTAAGGTTGCAACAGAGTGGTGGCCTAGGCAAGGGAAGCGGAGCGTCGCACGTCCAGCCGCAAGATGAGTCGACGATATCGTCACCGTCGCGGGTCGAACCTGGACCAGATTGGCACAGGACCGAGGCAGATGGCATGTAAAGAGAGAGGCCTATACCCAGCAGTGGGATAAAGAAGGCTGTGGATGATAATGATGATGATGAACTGATACAATACTTATATACTTTTTTTTAGTAAATACAGACTTATAATACATACAGACACAGAGCAAACATCTACCTTCGTCTCACAAATATTTGTCCTAAGCGGGAATCGAACCCACGCCCTACGGCTATTGAAGCAATTACACTACCAAATGAGTTAACAGTGTAGTATTTATTTTACACATCGCGTTAACTTAGAATTGGGTCCAACGAGAAATGAAACTTGTGTATCAAAACGTGTGTTGTTGTGTTGTGTATTGTACCTGTGTAAGAACAATAGTTTCATCTGTCATGATATTTGTGTTATGGAGTTACAACTTATATCGTCTAAACACACATTTAAATTAATATTCAAAATACACTCCAAAATCTTCAATATAGGCGCATAGTTGCTGGTCCATCCGTTTTCTATAGGATACATTTTAAAGAATACATACCATGACCTAATGCCACTCTGCATATTCTACTATCGCACCACCAGAAACTTTAAAATTCATCAGGTGCGTCATGATTGATGTCGCAAAACCTCAAACGAAGTGGATAGTATAGTTGTCAATATTGTGTTTTCTGTTCAACAATCTTTAGAACAATCCGATTTGAAGGCTTCTTCTAGGCAAGCGTGCTTCATCGTAGACCGCATCTTTGTTTAACATGTGGCGAGTTGGCGGCCAAACGCAAGCCTCAAGTTGTTCCTCTTACTTCAACGGTAATCACTACATACCATCACGAAAACATCGAAGCTCGTGCTACGCGTGACAGCATGGCGATTTGCTACGAGCTACGGAGGCTCTACGGAAGAGCTACGACACAGGAACATAGATAAAATCTCCTATAATCATGATTTATGGTATGTAATACCGTGGCGACTATATTTATTACAGTACGGTAGATTTTAAATATTCTTTGTCTCATTTACTCACGTCCATGTTTATCACGCTCAATTATAATAATAATTGTCTCGTAGCGATGATAGCTCAGTGGTTAGCGCGGTAGGTTCGCATGCCGAAGGGCGTGGGTTCAAACCCCAACAATGAGCTTGAGCTGCCGGTGAAGGAAAACATCGTGAGGAAACCATAGCATGGTGGTAGGGTACTTTCTAGTACTCGGCTGGTTAGCTACCACCCTCAAGTTGGAAATCTGCCGCCAAGCATCTAACGGTGTGTTCCGGCAGCCTCACTTGAGAGCCAGTTCCATTCCAGGCTAGGTGTGCTTTACCATCTTCAACCACACCTTCACTTAACATCAGGTGAGCTGTGGTCAAACATCTAGCCTGTCAACCATAAAAAAAAATTGTAGAAGTTTTTTTTTCTTAAAGGATAACCTCCTTGCAAGGAGATCTACCACCAAGTAAATGTATAAGCTGCACATTTATATTTACTCGTATTAGGATAGAATATCCTTGTTTATGCCGTTTGGGATTGGCACTTTAGGTCTGTGGAGGCCGCTCACGGACTAGGGTCCTGCCCGAACATTTAGAGAAGGCGTTGTGTGACCAGAATGGTGGTTTTCAATTTACATAGTTATATCTACAAAAGAAGAACATTCGTCACTTAACATCAGGTAAGCTGTGGACAAACACTTAGCATGTTAACCATTACAAAAAAAGAAACTGACAGATCGATTCACTGATCAACGCACAGCTGAGACCGCTGGGTTTAGAAACATATAATTTTGCACAAATGTTCCTTAGATGACGTAGGTGTGCACTAAGAAAGGATTTTTAATTCCATAATATTCCACCCCTAAGGGTCCACCCCAAAATAGAGGTTGAATATTTATTTGAGACTTTTTTACGCATTAGTATCTACATTGCACCCGTGCGAAGCCGGGGCGGGTCGCTAATAGTGTACAATAAAATAATTAAAATAGTACAAAAAAATAATTCATTAAAGTGAAAAGAGCCGGTATCCATTCACCCGCACGAGCAAGCGAGACCACCTATCTCGAAGCAAAGGCATTTTTCCGCGTAGCTTCGGGTGCGTTCCCTGGATTTATGCGTCGGTTATCTGCGACAGAATTTATATGTCTGAGAGTACTCTGATGTTCATAGAACTAGAAAGTGCACAGACACGACCGGGATCTGTCTCTTTTTACTTTGTGGTAGATTTCCTTAGCAGTAAGTCGTCTAGGTAGGTACCACCCGCAGTACCAAGATATCCTGCCGCCAAACAGTAGTGTGTAAACATTACTGTGTTTCGGTTTGAAGGGTGCTGCTAGCGAAATTACTGGACTGTTGAGACTAACTATCGAAAGTCTCAAATTAATGAGCGCCAAAGCAGCGATGCCCAGGACTTTGTTTTGCTACTCAAAGTTATGTGTAAAGGCAATGCAATAGTCATCGCCAGGCGTTGCCTCTTACCATCAGGCGAGCGTATAGTTCGTCTCATTACTGTTACATTTAAAAAAAAACTTTTTAATACTGCCCTGTTAGCTCATTTGATCGTGTATCTGCTTCAATAGGTGTAGGCGTGGGTTTGATTCCCACTCAGGATAAACATTTGTATGACAAGCTAAAATGCTTGTTCTGTGTTTCGGTGTTCTTTATGTAGGTATTATAAGTATGTATTTACAAAAATAAGTATTCTGTTAATTATATGGTTATAATATACGCTTTGTTTAGTCTAGGCCTAGCTGTGTGAATTATCCTAGAATATTTTTTAATCACATTAAATGTATCGATCTAGCAAAAATTAGACGCGGTAATAACGAAACACGGTCTCATGAAATGCTTTTCCTCAGAAACATACGAGAAAAGTAGTAAATAAATAAATATCGTTGGACATTACACACAACGCCATCTGACCCCAAACTAAGCAGAGCTTGTGTGATGGAAGTCAGATAACTGATAGAATACATAAATACTTTTTTTTTAGTGACCGAGGAAGGCAACCAGTTAAATATAATTTAGTGCCAGTTCTATTCTTTTTAACTCGGTCACCCGAAGCCTCGAGGGCGCTTAATACAACGAATTATATTTGTGTCTAAATGTAACGGATTAAATCGCGGCCGCAACGCTGCGTCTACGCCGCGCACCGCAGCGCAACACGTTCGCGCCGCTGTCGCATAGCATTTCTCAATTATTTAGAGCAAACACAGTCAAGAATAGTTAAAGACAGTTATCAAAATCATTACCTATCTATTGAAACCACAAGTGAAAATACCAATGTTTTTAACAAAGTGACATTATTATGTGGAACCACCGTGACATTACGAAATGTTGTTCCTTTAAGAGAATACGAGATTCCATGCCCCGATAATGCATAAGCAAGCAAGAAAGACGAAGACAAGCTGAAGTAAGACCAGCGACCCGCGAGCAGCACTCGATCACGAGTAAGTCGCAGGTGCCACCATCGCCCTCCTCAACCATATGTGACGAGGCTTGTCTTTGTTTCGCAACCAAGACGAGTTGGAGAACTTGGTATCTCTCTTATTTCGATACATGGCCAAGATACCCAACCTTTCTTTTGTTAATCTTAGTTAGCGGTTCTTGCCGACGCACAGGAGAACTATTACATCAGGAAACTTCTGCGGCCAGCCAATGTGGAACATCGTACGGTAGCTCTTCATCCCGACCGCTTCGAGATTACTTTAACGACTTTTCGACGCTTTACTTCTGGAAGTTAGGTACGTTACAAACGTAATGTACATTTTTGACAGCCCTGTTGGCTCATTGTTAGCATTTCTGCCTTGAGAGCTGAAGGGCGGGGGTTCGATTCCCGCTCAGGACAAACATTTTATCTATCAAGAAATGTTTGTTCTGTGTCTGGGTGTTCTGTATGTATTATAATATGTATAAGTATGTATTTACAAAAAAAAAAGTATATATATATGCTATCAGTTATCTAACTTCCATCACACAAGCTCTGCTTAGTTTGGTGTCAGATGGCGCTGTGTGTAATGTCCTACGATATTTATTTATTTATCTACGATATTTGTTAAACTTACGCGGGATTACTCCCGTTTAATTGTATCGAATACTCTGACTATCTAACTATGGTTTTGGCCACATCCTGTGGTCTTCTTCATGGTGACGTGAGTCCCGCATAAGTAAAACAAAGCGTGTCAAAACTACGTCAGTTTCCATAGTAAACAGTGAAAACTAATGTATAATTTTGAATAATGTGAGGTATTCATATATTTACACAAAACATGATTGGACAATATAGATGTTAACTGAAAAAGACTAGTAATTTTGAGCAGAATTGGTAAATCATTTTGCTTCTTTTCCTAAATTGACAATACCGAGCGCCTGCAAAAAAGCTAATAGCAAGAGCGAAATGCGACTCGGTGGGCGATATTAGGCACTTCCTGCAGGCGTAATTACTAGTTCCATTAAATGCTGCAGCGGAATTGTGCCTCGGACGCCAGTACACTGAATGTACATCGATAAATTTTTGTGTTACTAAATTTAAAAAAAATATAACTTTTACACTATTACGATTTGAGCAAGTTTTTTTTCAAGCCTTAAAGTTAATCGGCTCGGGACGCAAATTTCATTGTTTTAAACGTTTATCAGTAACTTACTTATCATAATAAACGGATTTATCAGATTATTTATTTTACCTACTTGGGAAATGTGTCAATCCCGATTCGATGTTCAGAAAAAAACATTTGTTACTTTTCGATAGGTGCCTACTAAACTAAGAATACATAATAGTTGGATGTATGAAAAATACCAGCACTATTTTTAGTTCCATTTCTCGTTTACGCCCGCCAAGGGCGCTGATTTATTTGTCATTTCCAAAAAAATCCGAAAGCTTTTAAGTTTGCCATGCTAGCCCTCTAATAGGTCTAGCTTGTTGTCTCGGATAAATGTTTTTCTTACGTTATTTGGTCAATTACAAATGTTAAATAATAAGTATCTACTTACTAGGCAACATCAATACGGATATAATAAAATAAATAAATAAATAAATATCACAGGACATTACACACAGCGCCATCTGACCCCAAACTAAGCAGAGCTTGTGCTATGGAACTATGTACTATGTACCTACTCTACAGTTTAGATATCAACATCCAACTGCAATCTAACTACGATAATATAATCTGCGTCCCAACTAAGAACGTTTAGTTTAAATACTTCAGAGCATTACCAAAACACAAGCATCACGTAAGGCAACCATTCCACGGGCGCGCTCGGCGGGAAATCCCACAAACGTTCGGCTTTGTAAAACTAACTCGGTCCGCAGCGGCGGGCTGTAATTAGCAGGGAAAAACGTGGCGATATGGCGCGAGACGAATCAGATGCACCAGGATGTTAGAAATGAAATGGAGGTAGATATTCTGCCGCTAAGCAGTAGTGTGGAAACATTGCTATGTTCGGGTTTGATGCAGCGCAGCTAGCGATATTACATGGCTATTGAGACGTAAGTGAAGGTGTGGTCGTAGATGGTAGCCTGGAATGGAACTGGCTCTCAAGTGAGGCTGCTGGAACACACCGTTAGGTGCTTGGCGGCAGATTTTCAACTTGAGGGCGGTAACTAGCCAGCCGAGTACCTACTAAAGTATCATTCCTACCACCATGCTATGGTTTCCTCACGGTGTTTTCCTTCACCGGCAGCTCAAGCTCATTGTTGGGGTTTGACCCCACGCCCTTCGACATGCGAACCTACCGCGCTAACCACTGAGCTCTCATCGCTACAAAATCTATCGAAAGTCTCAAAGTAATGAACGCCAAAGCAACGATGCCGACTTTGTTTTGCTACTCAACGTTCTGTTTATCGCTACAATGAGAGCGTCCCGTTCGTCTCATTACTTTGACTTATAACTTGTGCTCTCAAATATTTGATTAGTTTTTGTATTAGGTACTTTAATATTTTAGTAAATTTAATTGTAGGTACCTATTTGTATGTTTATACGGGCCTTGTTGCCTGAAATAAATTTATTTATTACTTTCTCATAAAAAAACTGTTTTTATTATCTACAATAAAGGGTTTTTTTATATTAAATTTATAGATTACCTCTTCCATTCTTTTCGTAACTTCACGGCCTATTGCAGTTAGCCGTCGAGTCGAAGTTGCATAACGTGCGTCGTTACTTTTTACTTCTAGGGCTCAATGTTAAATGCCGAACCACTTGCGCCGCATATTACATGTCGTGCCGCTTCTGGCGTCATATTACCTACCTATACATGTGCACTCTACTTGCATTGCGATGGCAGCGGCGTAGCGTGCTAGCAATTTGGGTATGAACTGATAATAATCAAGTCTATCTTGATATCTTTTGCTATTTAACCCTTAACTTGGTAGTAAAATTGGTAGCGTGGCAACTTTTTTTTTTTTTTTTATGCAAAACGTAATGAGACGAACGAGACGCTCTCCTGATGGTAAGAGATAACGCCTGTCCATGACCATTGCAGCGATACACAGAACTTTGAGCAACAAAACAAAAGTCGAGGATATCACTGCTTTGACGCTCATTACTTGGAGACTTTATTTACTTTAATTACTTTTTGGCACTGTAAAAAAAAAACCTATAGAGTCCCATGGCGACCAAAAGTTTGGAAACTGAGAATAACCCAATAGGTACCTACCTACGTATTCATTCAGTTTGAGCTGCAAAGTCCCAATTAGGTATAGAGGTGAACACCGAAAAAAATATCAATTAAAACGGTATCAAATAAAAATTTCAAATTTGCTAGCAACAGGTATTTCAATACGAAATTAGTATGACCAGTATTATGCTGAGGTGAGTCCCTATTTTTTAACTGTTTGTCTCTATTTGTTATTTTTGTTTTTTTTTGTTCTGTTACAAATTAAAAATAATTTTCTTTCTTTCTTCTTTCAAATTATCAGGATCTCATTGTTATTATCAGTAGTAGAGATTTCTTACGTATCCAGGGCCCACTTAACCAGGTTTCTGGTTTCACTAAATATGGAAACTGGGACAACACTACAGGCGGTGGTAAATGAAAACTGTGATTTTGAAGATTAGACGGCGATATGGTTACATATAGTTAAATAATTATTTTTTTGGGTTCCTACTACACTGAGAGCACGCGAGCGCAGCCGCGGGCACAGTACACATAGTTCGTTATACATCACAAATATTGTTAGGATCCCGTACCCAAAGTGTAAAACGGGACTATTACTATTACTAAGACTCCGCTGTCCGTCTGTCACCTCGCTGTATCTCATGAACCGTGATAGTTAGTTGAAATTTTCACAGATGATGTATTTCTGCTGCCGCTTTAACAACAAATACCTACTAAAAACAGAATAAAATAAATATTTAAGGCTATTTAAAGCTCCCATACAACAAACGTGATTTTTTTGACGTTTTTATAGATAATGGTACGGAACCCTTCGTGCGCGTGTCCGACTCGCACTTGGCCGGTTTTACTAAACACGACGCATGCCGCTTTCGGCAGATGTCATACCATTCGCGATGTGCAAGTTAATTTCACTCTTATTACTACTGAACCAAGAATTTAAATTCATTCAACACGTGCGCAGTCTGACTTGCGCACCCTAATGCCGATTATGCTCAGTATGGCATTGACCATCATCAGATAATTATCTGGTGAAGTCGATTTTACCCTTTTACCCTTTCTTATGGCTAGAGTACCCTACCACTATGCTATAGAGTTCTCACGATGTTTTGTTTCACCGGCAGCTCAAGCTCATCGTTGGAATAACTAATTAAATTACCACACGTCTATCCAGGTTGGTTAAAAAAAAACGCCGAAAAGTGTGTTCAAACGCTTTTCGGTGTGTGAAAAACTAGCCTGCCAACCAATAAAAAAAATAGGTTGGCAAGAGAGGTGGATAGACTTGCGATTTTTAATTTATATTGATTTTAAGTTTGTCTAATTGGAATTTTAGATACTAAGGAATATTTCGAATATATATATGACAATATATGTATTTAAAAATTGTAAACATAGAAAAATACATATTTAAATTAAATCCTCTTTACAGTTATAACCAAAATTACTTGTAAGTGGAGATGAACTAAAAATATTTCTCTTAAATACTCAAAATAAACTTCCGCAAAGTAATGCCTGATTCAGGGTGTGTTTAATATGGATGCATGTCATTGGGAAAAATAAAAATTACTTTTAACAATATGATAGATCACATTTTATTTTTTATTTTTACCAAACTTAACATTCTTTGATTTAATTGCACTAGTAGCATCATCATGCAACTGTTGGAAGAAGGCCTTTGAAGTCTTAAGAGACTTATCGTTAGCTTCTATTCCCTTTTTAGTATTTCTGTGATCCGTAATCTTAGTCACCTGACCTCCCTTGACACGCTGTAATATCTTCTTTTTCCTTCGTTCTCTGTTCTTATCTGTCTGGGTTCTTTCTTCTTTAGTCATTAGTTCTCCTTTACGCTTCTTTTTCACTTCTTCTGGAGCTAGCATTGTAGCATCACTTGTCGCAACTGGGGCCACTTCTTCCATTGAAATAGCCGGAGTGTTGGAGACAATCTTAACTTCTGCATGGGCTGCTTTTGGTGTGTAATGATAATGGCATAAGGCATCAAGCTTAGCAAATAACTGGCGCATGCTCTCTCGTATTTGAGTATGGGCTTCCGGTTCTTTTTCATCTTCCACATCACCTGAAGCTGCTTGCTTTTGTTTTAAGTATTCTGCTTCATAAACTTGGGCTAAGCTGAGTTTGCTCTTTGAATGGTCAAGGATTTCAGTCTTACGAAAATCTAGTTGGTCATCAACAGGTTTTTCTTTCTTTTGCACATCATCCCAAGCTTTGTCTTTAACTCTTTGTCGTATAATGTCTTCTAATGTCTGTGTTGTTTGCTCCGTTATAATGGGAGCAGGGCGGGATGTGAGATCAAAGTCTACAACCTCTTCTAGTAAAGAGTTTTGGGGTCGTTTTGATGCATCAACTTCTCCTTTAAGCTGCCATGGTGCATCTTTTAATGTCTTAGCTTCTAACCTGTCAATAGTACTCTTTAATCTTTCTTGTCTCATTTCAAAGTCAGATTTTTTTTCATTTGTGTTCTGTGCTGTTTTATTATCTGTGATTATGTCATTTACATCTGAATCATCAGATGAGGCTTCTTCTTCAGCAAATCTGACTTTTTTATCACCTTTTTTATGTGTTTTTTTTTCTTCATTACCACTTTGAAAGTCATCTTCCATGATATTTTCATCATCTAATGATTCTTCAAGATCATAGTCTTCACTCATTAGATCATTGTGATCAACATCGTCATCAGTAGGTTGATCAAGTTCATTTGGTCTATCATTACCATCAACTTCATCAAAAAAGGCTGAATACTTTAATTGCCTTGGACCTGCTTCCTCTTCCTCATCTCCTTCACTTTCTACCTCTTCAAACAAGTCTACTGATTCTTCATCACTATCTTCGGTGATTTGTTTACCCTCATTTCTTTCTTCTTTGAGTAAAAACTGCTCCATTTCTTGCAGTTTAAAGAATTTATCATCTACAATTGATGGTTTGACCTTGGGCTTTAACTTGTCTTTTTGATTTTTAGACATTTTAAGCTCTGTATTTGTGTTCATTTGGTTCTTGCCCTTTTTCCTACCTTTGCCTTTCTTTTTTGTAACAATTGAATTTTCTTTATCTTCATCTTGGACTACTTGATCTTTAGCAGTCGTGACAGGAAAATTAAGCTTGTCTTTTATAGATATGCAGTTGGCTACTTCCTTTACAATTTCGTCCCAACATTCGTTGTTTTGAAGTTCGATTTCTTGCCAAATCTGCTCCTCATCGAAATCTTGGACAATAAGCTCTGGTATGGCGCCTTTTTTCTTTATTTTTTTACCCTTTTCTTGCACTTTAGTGAAATCGTAGATGGATTTTACCAAATTTTTAATGTCGTCTTTTAGGTCGTTTTGAACGGCGAGAAATTTTACTGGTTTCTCTGTGAAAACGTTGAATGTATCAATTATCTTCTCCATTTTCAAAGAAACTGCATAAACTTACGTTGACTTGCTGTTTTTACACTAGTTAAAACAAAAATTGCAATGATACTTTTCTAGCAAAATAATTAAAATAGCACGCGGTGCGGAGTATTTTGAGTTTTGACATTTCTTATTATTAGGGTGACAGTGACAGCACATGCACATGACAGTAAGTTAACACCAAATTGACAGTAGCTTTTTTTACATCGTGTGCATTATATTGTCATTAATTTAATTAAGATTAACACATTTTATGTGCCTCAAGTAAGATAATATATCTTGCATTGAGATAACAATTTAAAAACCTAATTAAAGTGTAAATTTAATTTATTTCAGATAGGATATTTTGTAAGCAAATTGTCAAAATAACACGTTCTATAAAAAAAGCATAAAGGACAGTTCATTTTGGCGGAAAATAAAACACCAGATGCATATATGCATAAGCTTTACATATTGCATCAATACCAATGACGCATACTTAATAAATAACACATAATGAATTTTTATTTTTTGGTACATATTTTGTTAGTAATGTATTTGTCTGAGATTCACGTCCTTGATTTGCCACGTTATTATTTATTTAAATCTGTGGTTTCATTTCATTCTTTATGTTTATTAGATTTACTTTATTCATTAATTAGGAGTTTTTGGCGGGAACGCGGGAAGAGTCGTGTCGCTTCGTTGTATTTTTTTCCAAAACTAGTGTTTTGTCGAGTGTTTATGCATAAAAATGGTGGTGTTTTATTCATAAAGTGCCGAATTACAAGTACGAGTGTGGGAAAATGATATAATGTAGTGAAACATGAGTTTTCGTGTTGCTTCCAAAACTCCATCGAAGCTTTATAGTAAAGTTGCCACTACTTTACTAAAGCATGACTGGCACGAACTGACACGAACTGGACTTGACTAAGACGACTTTGACGATAACCATAGTTAAGATACAGCAGAAATATCACTGAAGACGAGGCAGTATGGCTTTATAGCTTTAGCCTGCCCGAAAGGGCAAATGAACGAAAAAAAAAAAAAAAAAAATCATTAATTAGAATCACTACATTCATTCACAAGCCTAATTCATTCATTTTATTTATTTTCTTGTCTGTCCAGTTGTGCTTGTGTTCATCTTAAAATTTATTTATTTTCATTTATAATGTTTCGTGATTCTAAGGAGAAAAACGCGTAATGCTTGCTAATCGTGTTTTAAAATCATTCAAGTGACGAATTAGTCGCATTAAGTGCACGAACTTTGAATATTTTGTAGCCTTCCAACGCATTGAATGTAAGTACACGCACATAAGTACTCAATTGCATTCGTGGTGGTTTCTCGGATTTCTCACTTGACTGCTCATGGCGTGGGGCTTTTTGTGCTCTACGCACTGATAGACCATAACTAATTCGCCCACGCACAGCTATTTACCTGAGTCTAAAACAAGTTTAGATAATAAAGTGAAAGGACAAGGAACTTGCAAGAAACCTGTTGATCATTGTAAACAACCACGAGATTGTATAACTCACAAACGCACCTACTTACATTAAACGTAGAAGTGTTATAACGTTAAATAACCTTTATAATCGTTGAAATAGGTTAAAAATGCAAAATTGCATCAAAAAAGCGTAAATTCCAAAGGAATGTTTGTTTTCAGTAAAATGGAAGGTCAAGACATGGAAATGAAGTTCAGTGCGGGCAATGACGTCGGTGGACTGGAATTGTGTATTGTATGCGGGGACAGAGCTTCAGGCAGACACTATGGTGCTATCAGTTGTGAAGGTATGAAATAATACTCTATTCATGATTCTATACACAAATAGATAATCGGTTGTTGATTATTTTGTTTCTTTAGTTGTCTAGTACTAAAATACATACACCATGACAGATATAGATTTTCAATATGCATGTGTTTTGAGCTGCATAAAATGTTTTTTTTTTCATGATAATGAAATATTATATAGAAAATTTTTGTTTTGTCTTGAGTGTAATTCTTGCATAACAATTTTTTTTAATTAATTGAAAAAAGAAAGAAATTAATTTTTATTTTGCAACACAAAACCAAACAAACAAATAAGAGACATATACAAAATACCTGTAACCTATAACTGAAACTTTATACCTATTTTATCAATTTATTATTCCAGGTTGTAAAGGTTTTTTCAAGAGGTCTATTCGTAAGAAACTAGGTTACCAGTGTCGTGGCAGCATGAACTGTGAGGTGACGAAGCACCACCGCAACCGCTGCCAGTACTGTCGCCTACAGAAGTGCCTTGCATGCGGGATGCGGAGTGACTGTGAGTATAATACACTAGCCACATAAACATTTATATATCAATTAATAGGCAATCTAATTCATTATATACAATTGCTACAATAATGCATTATTTTTTCTGTATATATAATCTCTAGTATGAACAATGAAGATTTAGTTAATTCATTCAAAGGCAATCACAAAGTAAAATAACAAAATATCAAAAAAATAATTTAAATCTTTTCATTGTAAGAAAATTAAACACATTTTAAAATCATGATAGTTTAGGAGCACTATGTAGGTACTAGAAATATAGAAGTGCCATCACATTTAGACTGAATAAAATATCATTTCTATATGAGTTAAACTCTGTACTAGAATTCACATTGCAGGAGAAGAATGTAGCTTTTACTTTTAATAGCCTACAAAGACTTTAAACACTGTTATCTCATAACTTTACTAGCCAGTACAAATTCTTTCTAGATGAGTATATTTTTGGCCATATTTATATGTATAGTTTTACAAGCTAAATAATTAAAAAAGCTGCAACCTGACTATAGAAAGAAAACATACATTTTGATGTCAAAAATTCGGCATTTAGATTTCCTAATTTTAATGTACCCAGTGACTCTTGCTCAATAAAGACAAACCTAACAACATATCATTCATCAAAATCGGTTCAACCGTTTAGTGATTATGAGGCAAGCACAACACTATAGCAAAAATGCTAGTTACCCTCTGTGATTTTAGTGACAAAAGTAGCCTTTAAATATTTTCATTCCAAATATTATATTCGGCCTTTACAGTGTGAAAACGTAATATGCATATATACAACTTTTTAAATTAATAGTTTTTGAAATAATAAGTAAAAGACAATTTCTGTATTGGCTTGAGTATTGACACGTAATGAGCAGTAATTCTTGTACGCTTGCGTGGCAGCGGTCCAGCACGAACGGAAGCCCATTGTGGACAAAGGAAAGGGAGAGCCACGAGAGCACGAGCGGCATGCGGCATACTCCAAGCTGCTCGGCTTGCAGCAGGGACAGGTGAGTGTATCTTGTGATCCTTTCTTTCTAACTAGTATGATTATCAATAAGCAAATATAATTAAGACATTTGACTCGGCTCAGTTGGTTATATAGATGTGTTGGATGTTAGTTTGGTTTCCATACAGGACTCATTTTTGTAACAGGAATTCAGGAATCATCTATCTATCTATAGTATAGTATAGATTCTATACTATTATAAAGAGGAAAGATTTGATTGTTTGTTTGTATTGAATAGGCTCCGAAACTACTGGACTGATTTCAAAAATTCTTTCACAGTTGGGAAGCTACACTATCCCCGGTTGACATAGGCTACTTTTTATTCCTGTTTTCCCACGGGAACGGGAACTACGCGGGTGAAACCGCGAGGCGTCCGCTAGTTTGTTATAAATTAATGTTTTATAAGGAAGCTTTTCCAAAAATGTGTCTACTTGTTTGCCGCTGTTTGTGTTTTCTCCATTATTCAAGGAATTTCTTCTGGCTATGATAATTTTTATCGAGTTTGTGCCACTTGATGATCTTTGGAGATAATTCATTTGGGCAGACATAATATAACTGATTATAAATGTTTATTTCAAAAAGATATTTTGTAGGTTAATTTTTTTAAATGGTGACTCTGGCTTGCTCCGAGTGCAAAGGTTGGTTATTGTCGTACAACACTATGTTGTAAGTGTTAAGGATATCTTTGCACAGTTAGGGGTGAACTATTCACTTAGTGTAGGTTGATTGTGTTAAAAAAATTACCTAAATAATAATAATAAATATCGTAGGACATTACACACAGCGCCATCTGACCCCAAACTAAGCAAAGCTTGTACTATGGGAGTCAGATAACTGATAGAATACTTAATTTTTTTTTTTTTGTAAATACATACTTATAATACATACAGTACACCTGAATTTACTGTTTAAATGATTTGTTTAATATGACATTTATTTATTTGATTTAACATTTTTTATTTGTATTATCTATTATTAAATATACTAGGATATGTAATAAAAAATATTTAATTTTATAAAAAGTTTGCAAATCAAAATATTTATTTGGTAGTCTTTCCTCAAGTTTCTTGTTATGACAACAGATAAATCCAAAGGAAGAGCCGAGCGACGCATTCGGTGCGGTGTCGCCGGCGCCCGCTATTAACTTTGCTCTCGCAGCCGCCGTCGCGTTCAATAAAAATAACCCAGGTAACCATTTACCAAGGCAAAAATTAATAATTTAGCAATTTAGCAAAGTCGCTCAGCGAGCTATGGAAAGAGCTATGCTTGGCATTTCTCTGAGGGATCAGAGAACTAAAGTAACAGACATAGCTCAGCGTATTAGCAAGCTGAAGTGGCAATGGGCTGGACGTATCTGTCGCTAAACCGATAACCGCTGGGGTAGACGTGTCCTAGAGTGGAGACCGCATATTGGCAAACGTAGCGTAGGACGCCCTGAGACTCGATGGAGTGACGATATACGTAGGACAGCTGACGGTGGATTGAAGCGAAAAGCCGAAAATCGGGCTGAGTGGCGTGTCTTGGGAGAGGCCTATGTCCAGCAGTGGACTTCTATAGGCTGATGATGATGATGAACCATTTACCACAGATAAATAAATATTTATTAATTTTGTTATTTAGAGTTATGAGTTTGGGGTATACAGATCTCTGTTCGTGCAAAGCCATGGCCATTAGCACAGTAGAAATACTATAATATTCTGTACATTCAGCAGCTCTTTAATTATATTGTCATTATAAAATAAAATTCAAACATTTGTTGACATTTTATACAATTCTATCTAAGGTTGCAATTAGATTTGATGCAACCATTTAATTGTGGCATTTTTAACTGTTTTTTTTCTTCTACCAGTACCAAGCTACCTGCCCGGCAGTACTAACGACATGGATGGCGCGCGGCGGCAACAGCTGCTTCTCCAGACCCAGCTCGCCAAGAATTTGTTCAAAATGGGCCAGTTTGGGGCAATCAACGAATACCTGCAGTCGGCGTACGCGGCCACCCCGCCAGAAGGGCCCATGCACCCCGTGGAGACACAGCACACTGAACGTATGACTTTTTTTTTCTTCGTTTTTGGTATAGAACATTTAAATATTCTGCCAGTATCTAGTACTTGAATCATTTCTATTTTTTTTAATAAGAAATAAACAGTGGTTTCGACCATTAGGACTAGGCCATGTAGCATATAGTATACTTATAATTTGTGCTCACTTAATACTCAAGTAGTAATAAGTTTGTCTACCCGCGAAATTGAAATATGTATGTCTATATTTAATATGAAACTTCCATCAAAAATAAAAGAGGTTTTATTACAAAACTGCCCTAAAAACGAGCGTAAAGTTTCAGTGTTTATGTACGTGAGTTTCTTTTTTCCGCCATAACATTTAAATGCCTGAAAACCCTGTCCGGATATGGCTGTATGAGGTATCGTTAGAATCCCTACGTCATCCCCATAGACACAAGCTATAATATTTTTGAAAAAATTTGATTGTTTTTTTTTTAATTTCCTTAATTTGTTTTCCATACATTTTATTGACAGCCCTGTTGGTTCATTGGTAGTATGTCTGTTCCAAGAGCTGAAGGGCGTAGGTTCGCTTCCCACCCAGGATAAACATTGTGAGGTATAAAAATGTTTGTTCTGTGTCTGAGAGTACTGTATGTATTTACAAAAAAAATGAAAAAATCTATCAGTTATCTGACTTCCATAGCACAAGCTCTGCTTAGTTTGGGGTCAGATGGCGCTGTGTGTAATGTCCTACGATATTTGTACGCCTAAAGGGCAAAACACGATCACAGGACATAATTAAATCTAAACATGTATATCAATTTATATTACTCGTGTTTTAATTTTAATTTTTTTTTTTAAATAATTAATTATTGTTGACAGGCTAGTTGTTTGACCACAGCTCATATGATGTTAAGTGAAGGTGTGGTCGAAGATGGTAAAGCACACCTAGCCTGGAATGGAACTGGCTCTCAAGTGTGGCTGCCGGAACACACTGTTAGATGCTTGGCGGCAGATTCTCAACTCTCATGTGATAGCTAGCCAGCCGAGTACTAGAAATTACGCTACCACCACGCTATGGTTTCCCCACGATGTTTTCCTTCACCGGCAACTCAAGCTCATTGTTGGGGTTTGAACCCACACCCTTCGGCATGCGAACCTACCGCGCTAACCACTGAGCTATCATCGCTACAAAATCTTTATTCAATACGCCGTTTGTATAGTGTTTGTATGTGTGGCAGCGGAGAGCGAGTCGTGCATCCTGAGCACGGCGGAGTCGCTGCAGCTGCGCGTGAGCGGCGTGGGCGCGGCGGTGGGCGCGCTGCGCGTGCAGGCCGCGTGCGAGGCGGCCGCGCGCCTGCTGGCCGCGCTCGCGCGCTGGGCGCACGCCGTGCCCGCCTTCAGGACTCTGCCGTGAGCATACCTACCTACTCACTGTGCTATATATACACAATACATATTTACACACCCGCCCCGTTGGCTCATTGGTAGTATATCTGCCTTAAGAGTTGAAGCGCGTGGGTTCGATTCCCACTCAGGGTAAACATTTTGTGAATAAACAAATGTTTGTTCTGTGTCTGGGTGTTCTGTATGTACATATTTACAAAAAAAAAAAGTATTTATGTATTCTATCAGTTATCTGACTTCCATCACACAAGCTCTGCTTAGTTAGGGGCCAGATGGTGCTGTGTGTATAGTCCTACGATATTTATTTAATCAATTAAATCTTTCCTTTTTATAATTGAAATAAAGATTTTTTTTTTTTTTTGGGATTTTATGGTTTGTCTACAAAGGCCTTTGAACCATGTCATTATTTGCGAAGAACGAATTCATGTCTTACATCTATAATTACAGTCAAAGTCTAGTATTGGTCAAGTCCAGTCCATGTCAGTCAAGTCCAGTCATGATTTAGTAAAGTAGTGGCGACTTTACTTCAAGCTTCCCTGGAGTTTTGGAAGCAACACGAAAAGTCATGTTTCACCACATTATATCATTTTCCCACAATCGCGCTTGTAATTCGGCACTTTATGAATAAAACACCGCCATTTTTATGCATAAACACTCGACAAAACACTAGTTTTGGAAAAAAAATACAACGGAGCGACACGACTCTTCCCGCGTTCCCGCCAAAACTCCCAAAAATATTTTATATTTTGGGAACACCACAGAATATACGAAAACAACAAACAGTTACAAAATAGGGGCTCACCTCAGCATAATACTGGTCATACTAAGCGGTATCACCAGCGCTGGTCTAAATAGTATAGACAAACAAAATCCAAATCTTTCCTCTTTATAATATTAGTGTATGTTGACTTGCAACATCGTGTTAGGGAAACCCTATAAGGAAGATGTGAAATATTGTTAAAAAAATATATTTAAATAATTATGTTCCTCCGTTCCAGTTTCGAGATCCAAGTGACGCTGTTCAAGAAGTGCTGGCCGGAGCTGTTCGTGCTGGGGCTGTGCAAGCTGTCGGGCGCGCTGGCGCTGGGCTCGCTGCTGCCGCTGATGGCGTCGCACCTGCAGGCCGTGCTGCGCGACCGCGCGCTCGGGACCGACTGCGCCGAGCGGACCAACGACGTCGTCGAACCAGAGGTACGCTCGGCTCTCGTTCATTCAAACCTCTCTATCATTCTAAGTTATCACAAGCTCCCTAGAAAATCTCTTTATATTTCCAAATCAATACATTTTTGTGTACTCGTTAATTCCTACTCATTGGCGTCAAACATTGTGGGGAGTGCGCTTCAGATCTGCATGACCTAATTCCACCTTGCCCATTCTACTATCGGACAGCCAGGAGCTTTAAAAAGCGTCACCGCTTCATGGTTGATGTTCCAAAAGCTCGAACTAAGCGGTTTGATTCCACCTTTTTCATGCGTACCGCTAGACATTGGAATCAGCTGCCCGAGTGGGTGTTCCCCAATGAATATAGTCTGGGTACCTTCATGTCGCGAGTGAATCGGTTTCTTCTAGGCGAGCGTGCTCCACCGTAGACCGCATCTTCGCTTAACATCAGGCGGGATGGCGGTCAAACGCAAGCCTATCTACTATAAAAAAAAAAAAACACTTCAGAATTTTTGACAGACTTTGACAGCCCTGTTGGTTCATTGGTAGTATGCTCGCTTCAAAAGCCAAAGGGCGTGGGTTCGATTCCCACCCAGGACATACAATTTGTGGTGTAAACAAAATGTTTGTTCTGTGTATGGGTGTGTTCACAAAAAAAAAAGTATATAAGTATTGTATCAGTTATCTGACTTCCATAGCTTTGCTTAGTATGGGGTCAGATGGCGCTGTGTAAAATAAGAAATTCAAATTTGCAAAGAGAAAGATTGCAGGTAGCAGAGGTAAACTTTTGTCATTGTTAAATGTATAAGTATACGTAAAGTAAGTACCCTACCACCATGCTATGGTTTGCTCACGATGATTTCCTTCACCGGCAGCACCAGCTCATTGTTGGGGTTTGAACACCGTCGGCATGCGAACCGACCGCGCTAACCACTGAGCTATCATCTCTACAACAATAGGCTATTTGCCTCTATTACTTGATGGTAGATCTCCTTAGCAGGAGGTCGTCTAGGTAGGTACTACCGCAGTACCAGATATTCTGCCGCCAAGCAGTAGTGTGCAAACATTACTGTGTTCCGGTTTGAAGGGTACTGCAGCTAGCGAAATTACTGGGCTGTTGAGACTAACCATCGAGTCTTAAAGTAATGAGTGCCAAAGCAGCAATGCCCTGGACGTTGTTTTGTTACTCAAAGTTCTGTGTATCGCTGCAATGGTCATGGACAGGCGTTATCTCTTAACATCAGGAGAGCGCCTCGACCGTCTCATTACTTTTACATAAAAAAAAAAAAAAATTAACAATATGGTACAAATTGATATAATCCTAATAAATTGCAGCGTAAAAAAGCATATTCATATATTTGAAGACTAAAATATGTTTGTTTTGTGCAATAAAAACGACAATAAAATTTATTTATGTTGAGTTTTGGTCACGTGATGTGAAACACTCTGTGATTGGTAGCAACTGTGATGACGTCACACCAAAGTAAAAATTCAAGAAAACAAACAAACTTTCGCCTCGTTTAGCTCGTTCTTTACTTTGGTGTGACGTCAGATGTGTCACGTGACCAGGGCCATGATCAAAATTGCATTATGGCGCGTTTTTTTCTCATTCAAACTTTGACATCGATTTTTAGCGAAAATACGACAGATCCCAAGGAAATATAGACGTGATGTGCAGTAAATATAATTAGAAATTATTTAAATCTATTTCCCAATAGCTAAATATGATAATTATTGTTGTTGATCAGATCACGCTGGCGGACTACTCGGACGAGCGCATCACGGAGGTGATCGCGCTGCTGGTGCGGCTGCACCAGGTGATCGGCAACGTGGAACAGCTCCGGCTCACGGAGCGCGAGCACGCGCACCTCCGGGCCCTGTGTCTCTTCTCACCGGGTGAGTTTTAGCGATGATAGCTGAGTGGTTAGCGCGGTCGAAACGCATGCCGAAGGGCGTGGGTTCAAACCCCAACAATCAGCTTGAGCTACCGGTGAATCAAATAAAGCACATAATTCACGCCATTGCTGTTTTTGACGTTATCGTAGAACAACTGCTATACAGATGTCTTATTTCACACGGCGTGACGTCATTAAAGATACCATGACGGTCCTAGTCATTGTCGCGGTTAAGTTTAATTGGTTTTTTGAGACTTCAAAAAAAAATAACGTGTTTTTTTTTAATGTTATATTTTTGGTTCCTCTAGATATTTAGGTCTAGTGTTTACCAAATTTTTTTAATTTAATCAACTAACTAACTTAATATAATTTTATACACAAAAATATAATCCCCCTACAAACAAATGGTACACTGAAAATTTGGACTATTTTTTTGGTCTATTTTCTAGTGTCATGCGAAAAATCTAGAGGCAGAGATCCTCTAGCCTCTGCGTGTTTTTTTTTATTTACTTTGGCCTCAGTAGTGATCAATAGATAATACTACTACTTTTTGAGTGAACTATCGTTTCTTCGTGATGAAATCTAGTGCTCAGAACAACTTTAATGGAATGTTACCAGCAATCACATGTTTGTTTGTCAGATGGCGTCCCCGACTTCCTAACCCGCAAACTTCAAGATCACCAAGCGTCGCTGCTCACGTCGCTCCGGTCGGGCTCCGGCAGCGGGGGCGAAGCGCGTGCCTCGACCCTAGTGCTGCAGCTGGCTGCGCTGCGGGCCTTCCAGGCGCCTTTCCTCGAAGATGTGTTCTTCGTTGCCTGTCTCGGAGACGTCTGTATCGACGACGCGGTACCTTATCTCCTTTCACAGGAACGGTAGCTTTACCTCTAACTGTGCTAAGCCAAAATTTGAAAAAAAAAAACTTCTTTCGATGGAAATCCAATAGAAACATAATTTAGTGAAAATGTTACACAGAATATGCAGTATATACTATAGGGATTTCCTTAAAGACAATATAATACAGGCATATCTGTATAGCCTAGAGCTATTGTATGTTTCCAGAAATTAAAAGAGTGAAAGTAAGTGTCCGTCCATATATAGGCAACTAGAGTGCGCGCCCAGATTTTGCTTGAAATGTTGCATAAAACCTAAAAAAGTGCCTGCGCACACGAACACTGCGTGATTGTATGAGTTGACTTACTATAACACAATCTTTACGTACGAGATTTGAAAATAGCATTTTATGCATTTGCATATGCAAACATGCAAAAAAATATTATTATGGCCCGCCACACATAAGGTCATTATTAATGAAAGAGATACTCACTGAGTAACAACAATTACTAAATTTGAACATATTGTTTTATTTTATTTAAATGGCCAAAAATTTGTATTTTTTTTTCAATTTTTGGGAGCTTTGTGGAGGCACTTCTTAACATCTGAGGTTTTTTAAATTATTTTTCCCAGTAAAGTAAATAAATTATGCACCAAACCCGCACCCATCGTTAAAAGAAAGATTTTTTTTTAAGGTTCATAATCCACCCTAACACTCAGCCTCTGTGGGTAATATCAACAACAGCTTTCTTCACCTCGTCTCTATTTTAATTTAAAAGGACACTATAAATTCTGTTGTTTTAAGTAACGCCGAATTGTAAATGTTAATAAGTAGAAAACCAAAAAAAAATGATACTACTGACGACGAATATGTGTTTATTGTTTTTAAATGTAAAATAGTGTTCAATACAAAATGTATGTCGTCCTCCAAGACAATTAATAAATAATGTGTTATAGAAGGTGATAGTATAATAACGAATTGTTATTCTAACTACATATAACTTAACTATAAATTATATTATATAAAGTTAAATTACCACTGACTGACTCACTGACATAAATAGAAGTCATATACGGAGATATGGGGGGGGGAAAAAGAGTATAGACTCGTACAGGGATGAGTTCAGAGGGCCCAGGAAAAATCCGAAATCACCAGGAAACCAGGTCTTCGCGATGGGACCCCATGGTATCTCGACAACGGTGAAACATAAGGCGGTCGCTCTCGAACTGAATCTTCCCAAAACCCTGGGAACTTTCAGGGGGGATGAAAAAAAACACACCCCCCGAAGAAAAAAACGTCCCCGCCATACAAACTTGGACCTCTCGTATTTCGAAAACGGCTCGAGATGGACGGGGGGTGCTCGACCGAATGTCATAGGGAACCGCGAGATCTTTCAGGGGAAAGCGGCCTCGAGGGCCTCCGGAGGCCTTTTTCGGCCTCGAAATTTCAAACGGGTCCTAGAGGTCTGAAATTTTGGCTCCGGGGGTTTATGGGACCTCTGATTGTAAATATGTAAAATTTTTTTTTAAGTTTCTTTTTTTTAATATAGCTGTCATACAATGTGATTTTCGGGTCGGACTGTAGGGGCGAAACGGTGGTACTCCGGCGGCCCCGGAGCCGCCCCCGCGAGGCCGAAGGCCGAGCTGGTAGCCGGCGAGGCCGGAGGCCGAGCGTACGGAGGCGAGGCCGAAGGCCGAGCCGCCCACTTCGAGGCCGAAGGCCGAGAAGTGCGGCAACTCGCTACGTACGATATTTTGCCAGAATCGAAATTCTCCCGGCGAGGCCGGAGGCCGAGCCACACACTTGCGAGGCCGAAGGCCGAGCGTAAGGAGGCGAGGCCGAAGGCCGAGCGTCACACTTTGAGGCCGAAGGCCGAGAAGTGTGCCAACTCGCTAGGTATGGAGCTCACGACAGAGGTAAAGCGACATACCTGCGAGGCCGGAGGCCGAGCTACGAAACCGCGAGGCCGAAGGCCGAGCTCTGAACCGGCGAGGCCGAAGGCCGAGCTTCAAACCGGCGAGGCCGAAGGCCGAGCTTCGACCCCGCGAGGCCGAAGGCCGAGCTTCGAAGGTGCGAGGCCGGAGGCCGAGCTCCGAACCGCGAGGCCGAAGGCCGAGCTTCAAACCGGCGAGGCCGAAGGCCGAGCTTCAAACCGGCGAGGCCGAAGGCCGAGCTTCGACCCCGCGAGGCCGAAGGCCGAGCTTCGAAGGTGCGAGGCCGAAGGCCGAGCTACCGACTCGCGAAGCCGCAGGCTGAGCCCCACACTTCGAGGCCGAAGGCCGAGAAGTGTGGCAATCACGAGACACCCAAGTCGTAATCATCATCATAATCAGCCGATATTCAACTGCGTCGCGTTTCCTTACCTTTCGTTCAATTTGAATTTCGTTTGAAAAGTTAATGTAAGCAACGAGAGTTTAGCTCACGGAAAAGCCAAACTCATCATCATAATCAGCCACGACCCAACCGAATGCCATTCCTGCCCCGTTTATCCTACTGCTTTGTTATTTTTTAAAGTTTAAAGTCGAACCTCAAGCCCCGCCCCTCCCCACCATGACGACCTCCCCGCGGGCCGCATGCGGCCCGCGCACCCACGCGAATACTAGTTTAAATATATTTTTAAGAGTATTTTAATGTGTAGATTTCTATTTTGAATGTAAGTGTCAAATAACAAGCAATATTCTAAATAAAATGTATTTCGACAATTGTATTTTTATTTCTATAAAACTGCGAATTTTCTTCAGTGTCTCAAATGTGCAGAAATATTAAAAAGTTAGGGAGTCGTTAGTATGAAAAATGAAAATTTGTGAGGCTAGCCAAAGTTAATATGGTGGTAGTAGCAATTATGTTAGAACGAAAATTTAATGCTTTGGATGCAGTAGTGTGCGGACCAGCTATGGCAACGGAGGTGCCGGATTCCTGAATTGTAAAAGATTGCGCACAATTTTTAATTAACGACATCCTACAGTCTGGATTTTTAGGAGTTGTAATGCGTAATATTTAAACTTTAATAAATGTGATGACTCATCACAAACGTAGTTTTTCAACACTGATGAACAACAAACTACATTTAATTTTGTGTATTGGTTCAACTGTATTAGTATTTTTTAACTTAATACAAATATTATAAGGATCTAACTTTGTGTCATTTCGACTGCAACTTTTTTACTTGATTTTTGTCAAATTCTTGAAATATTCGAAAAAAATCTTAGTAATACACAAAGTGCGATGCCAAAAATAAAAAGAAAATGTCATGAATTGTAAAAACCGAAGACGTGACAGAATGGCTTTACAACTTTAGCCTGCCCGATGGGGCAATTTGAAAAAAAAAGTGTCAGTTCTGTTGTCAAAGTTAATGAAATGTGTCAAATGTTTTGTATACTTTTTTGTTTTATATGGCTAAGGTGTATTATACATATTCAGCCGACCTCATGACGTCAGAATTAAAAAAAGTTTGAAAACGTATTAGACTACCGCATAGAAAGCCAAAATATTCAAATTAGTTTCAAAAAAGAGTTTACTATCAGTTAAGAATATAAAATAAATACAAAAAAAAACTTTACATACCGAATTCGTTTTCGTTAAAACTCATGGTAATAAATATGTACAAAGAGACCAACATGAAGTGATCCGAGGGCGTATTTCTAACAAACTGTATTTTATGGTTTTATTTAACTTATTATTGTGCCGCGCGAGAGCAAAACCGGGGAAATAAAAAAATAATTTTTACAAATGAAAAATGTTTTGTGCAACTGGCAAATCACTTTGACAGAGACTTTTCATGACATTTCTTTGTTATATATATAAATTAATTAATTTGAGATTGACATTGAATCAAAAGCAAAACACTTCATTTAGTACATACGTATTTTGTGCTTGTGATAATTATCATAATTCCTCGAATTTGGTAAATAAATCAATAAAATTCGTCAGTAAACTTTCTGTGAATCTTGTGAAAACTCATAATAAATATTCAAGTGTAAATAGTAGCTGCATTAAATAATTTATCAGAGTAATAATGTCCACTAAGGTTGCAGTAGTTACCGGGGCAAATAAAGGCATCGGATACGCTATAGTCCGAGGACTTTGCAAGCGATTCGACGGCGCTGTTTACCTTACTTCCAGAGATGTCGACCGCGGGAAAAAAGCGGTAAAAGAACTGAAAAAGGAAGGCTTAGACCCTAAATATCACCAACTTGATATTACTGACAAGCAAAGTCTGCTCGAGTTTCACGATTACATTAAAGAAAAATACGATGGTGTCGATGTTTTGGTCAATAACGCTGCTATAGCATTCCCTGCTAAATCTCCTGAGCCTGTAGCAGTACAAGCAGAGCAAACTCTTTTCGTGAATTACTTCTGTTTTGTGTCAGCATGCGACCAACTTTTCCCGCTACTAAAAACTAGCGCAAGAGTAGTGAACGTTGCTAGTTCAATGGGACATTTGAGTCATATTCCAAATGAAGAGCTAAGGAAAAAGTTTACAGACCCAAATTTAACTATTGCTGAGTTATCTGCACTTATGCAGGAATATGTTGATGAGGCGAAGGAAGGCAAACAAGCTGTAAAGTGGGGGAATTCATCATATGCTGTGTCTAAAGTAGGGATGATAGCTGCAACTAAAATATATCACAGGTTACTCAGTGACAAAGGTGACTAGTAAATATTATTATCTATCATATTTTGTACTTTGCCCCAGATTTGTTTTATATCAGATAAGAGTGTCATTTAATCTATTATTTTTATTCAATAATGTATCTACACTTTTAAATAAAAATAATAGATAAAAATAAACTCTTATCTAAGTCAAGACAATAACAAGCAGATACATATACTTATATGTTTATATGGCCATATCATTCTCTTTTATTCATATACATACACACACTAAGCAGGTACCACCGCTGACGGCAGATATTCTGCCGCCAAGCAGTAGTGTGTAAACATTACTGTGTTCCAGTTTGAAAGGTACTGCAGCTAGTGAGATTACTGGGCTGTTGAGACTAACCATCGAAAGTCTCAAAGTGATGAGCGCCAAAGAATTTGTTTTTCAGGATAAGTGGTAGTATATTATGTTACTTTCTGATGAAACAATATCACTAAAAACAAACGCGCCTTCACATTTATATATCAGTAACAATAAAAATGGTATTTATTAATATGTCAATAAACAAAAAAACCTTAGGCAAACCCATAGTGACATAAATAACATTTACATTTTTTTCTCCATTCTGCCTCATGACTATCTGTTTCTGTTGAGCACAACAAATATACTACTCTACTCTGCTGATAAATAGCTGCTGTCAAATATTGAATCTTTTTGTTCAGTTTGGTGAGACATAACATAGGTTAACATAGTAATTTATTACATAAAAATACCTATCTATTATCTTAATTTTTTCAGATATAAAAGTGAATGCAGTCCATCCGGGCTATGTTGATACGGACATGTCTTCACACAAAGGTCTCCTTACCATTGACCAAGGGGCGGAAGCTCCATTATTCTTAGCACTAGATGCCCCTGACTCTGTCAGAGGTCAATTTGTATGGTACAATAAGGATATTGTTAATTGGGATGGACAGAAACCCACAGAAGCCTTAGGATATATTAGGCAGTATGTTGGTTCTCTTTTCCAGAGCATTATGAGCAAGTTTTAAATGTTGCTAGGTGTTCTAGTCAGATTTATATGTATTATTTAAGTGTGGTGATTGGAACAGTGATAATGGTGATATTTTATGTACATAATACATGTTATTGTTTGGAGCTACTACTTATGTCAGTGGCCCAGAGCCTCCCTTGTATACAATTTAAGGAGCGTGGTTAGCTCAGGTAGTTGCTGGTAGGGGGAATTTGCACAAAACACCTCAAGCAGGACCTCAGTGCAGGATTTATCACCGCCACTGTAAATAAGAATACATGTTATTGATTTTTAAAAAGGATTCTAATAAACATATTTTTTATTGATGATTGATATTTTTTTTACTAGGTATTTCATTATGGTAAGGGGCCATCCATAAATTACGTCACACGTTAAAGGGGGGAGGGGGTCGACGAAGTGTGATATTGTGTGACAAGGAGCGGGGAGGGGTCCCAAATGTATATCTAATTTTAAAAATTTTTAATATAAAATTGCAAAATATGTGACATCACACTAGGTAGAGTGGGGGGGTCTCACAAATGTGACTAGCTGTGACAAGGACGGGGGAGGGGTCAAAAAATCGTGTGACGTCAAAAAATTTATGGATCGCTCCTAATGCCCCTTAGTAAATATGTTTAGATTTTATTAATGAACAAAAATTTATTTGACGATAAATGTTTGTTCTGTGTCAGGGTGTGTATTGTATGTATTTACAAAAAAAAAGCATAAAAATATTCTATCAGTTATGTGGTACCCGTAGTACAAGCTTTGCTTGGTTTGGGGCTAGATGGCACTGTGTGAAATGCCCTACGAATACGATATTTATTATGTTTATTTATTATAATTATACAGATAGGTACATACAATGCAGTTGAAGAATAGTCTCGACTATTGTGACAAAAGATCTTAACTTTGTAAAGCTTGCAATCTATTCTATTTAGCTTAATGCCCACCATAACCAATGCACTAGCGCTCGGCCATTTCTGTCTAGCATCTACTATAATTATTATGATATGATCTTCATTCATTCAACATCTACTTTTTTTTTTAAATTGGATCAGTCGTTATCAAATTACGAACACAACTTTTTTTTAAATTTATACTAAAAGTGAATGACCAGCGGATGCGGGCTCGGTCCCCAGTGACAGCGCAACTAAGTAAAAAAAACCACTGAATAAGTAGGTCAGTGCAGTGCGTCAATAGTTAGGTGGGTCATTATTTGTATAATGAAATTTCATCTCGCGCATGTCAGTCTGTTCGATTAGTTCCTCTTAATTACAAAACATGGTTTAAATAGTAGCTACGTACACAGTAACGTAACAAACATCTTACCGTAAATGATAAAACCTTTGGAAATTTCTAGCTGTGTCACTGTATCCTCATTTGTACTAAAATGAACCTGATTATCTGCGTATTGAAATAAATATTTGAAAACTCCCGCGATAAATGAGTTTGCGCGCGCATTCGCGCATCTCCGAATATTGGACCTTGACATGCGCGTGGAAAACACTTCCATACACCATATAGTATAGCGTTCTTTTCTGCCTTACAGCTGTTCTTTAATCAAGGTAAGTTAATTTTATTCCCCATTTTGTTTAAGTACGATGTTTTGCATTTTCAGTTAATATTCGCAATCAGAAATCCAATTCGGCCTGATCCTCAATTGGTTACCACACCGTAGAAAAGCGAAATGAGTACTTTCTACGTAGATTTAATCGATATCTTTTGTTTTTGTTCATATAGGCGGATATCTATTAGATCGTCGTAAAGTTCCTATAATTTACAGTTTAGTTAGCTCAAAATCATAAAATTGTCCATGAATCGATGAAAATATAATAAATATCACAATTTTTCAAAAAAAAGTACACCTACCTGGCTTATAATTGTATTCTTTTGCTAGGGCATATAATGAGTTAATTAATAAGTTTTAGATTTTGTAGAAAAAGAGATCCCGAAAAAGATTTCAGAAAAGCCTTACAACAAAGCAATGACTCCACAAATGACCGACGTCGAGGAAAATATTATTGAAGATAAAGAAGAAATGGATAACATTCTAAGATACCGTGTAAGTCTCTTTGACCTAAGCAAAGATGGAAACGAATGGTGTAACAGGGGGATCGGACAAGTCTCATCGTGTTACGTTGAAAAGACAAATTATACCTATTTGCTTGTAAATTCAGAGTCTGACGATTCTTTGCTACTGGAAAGTAAAATAGAGCAAGAGACGGCATATATGAAGCAGGACGGAAGATTTATCATTTGGGAGGAAAATGAGAACACGTTGGCAATGAGTTTTCAAGAAAACGCTGGCTGTAACGATGTGTGGGAAATTATATGCCAGGTAAATTTATTTTCTGTGAAAAATGTCGAAATTAAGTACAAATCATGAATCTCTCTGTTAGCTACAGCGGCAAATCTTGCCGAATAATATTTGCGAATCACACCTCTATCAATCTATGTTTGAGCTATTTTTATCCCGAACAAAAAAATCAATGTCGGTGAAAAATATGTACCTAGTTTCCTTAAGATAAAATAGAGGAAAACACAAACACCTCAAGTATTGCCCAGTTATTGTGAGCAAAGCACATTGTTACAGAAGTTGTATAAAAAGAACATATGGAAACTGACGTGGTTTAATTATGTCGAATACTGCAACTATAGTTTCAGCCACATCCGGTGGCCTTCGTCATGGACACAAACCTGAGTACGCCGCACGCGCGGCCTCGTCTTACTTTGCCACCGAAGTGGCCAAAACTATAGTCGAAGTATCAGATATAATTAAACGTGAGTAATTCCGCATAGGCAAAAAAAACATGTTAAGAATTAAGTAGTTAGTTATAGAACAAAAAACATTTGTAAACATAAGGTAAACAAAATTTATGTAATTGCATTACAGGTGCAAGGAAAAGATCCGAATGTTGTACTGAAACCATATATCATAAAACAAGAGATCAAAGAAGAACAAGAAGAAGCTGAAGAAGAGGAAGGAGAAAAAGAGCAAGAAGATACTTTTCAAACAGATGAACAAGAGGCAACGAACGATGAGGAAACTGAGGAGAATACACAGACAGATGATTGTTTCGAAGAAATGCTAGATATCGAAAATGTAGAACTATCAACGTTTGAGAAAGATATTCTAGAACAGCTTATTGGCATAGTGAACAGATTGGTGTCTCCGGGGCCTGATGACAAAGATCCTCCTGCAGAAGAACGCCGTTTCTTAGACCTTTTCCATATATCCGGAGAAGAAGATTTCACTAAGGTGTTACGTCAACTACACGGAACAATATTGTATTTGTTGGCCTTAAATAAAGACAGGCAGTAAAAAGTAACCCCCATATAAAGGTAGGATAGTTAAATTGGTGTATTACAGGTTGATTTAAATTTAATCAAAAACTAAATGTTTCATCATCATCATCATCAGCTTACCATAATTTTTCTTCTGGATCCTGGGTATGGCTTAAGTCAAAGCGCTAAGCGGTGTGCTACGGCAGAAATCTTTTCATAAGCCGTATGTAGTTTTGATTTCATTACTTTATAATATTTTTACATTGTAGCTAAATTTCATACAGTCAGTAGCCTTTTGTATCATTTCGTCTAAATAAATGTTGTACTTTTTAAATCATGAATGTAATTATATACATATTTACCTTCTACGTGTATCTAAATGTATTCTAAAAATAATATTTTAGTTAGAACTCCATTTTGGTTTTGATTAAGGTCCATCAAATACTTTAATATTTGTGATAGTAGGTATTTTTGAAATTTAGTATTATCTAGTTATTTTGTATTTCTTTATAATATTGTTATAATGTTACTAATTTGTTAATGAAACGCATATTTTTATAATTGTTCTCAACCATCATCATGTAGACTGCTGCTTCGACTGGTTTGTCAAAAATTCAGTTAGAGGCTAGTATATAATTTTACGTACTAAAGTAAGTATACAATAACTAAATGTATGGAACTTGGACAGCGCCCCTAACGGGAGTAAATAGAAGTTGCTTTATTTCATACATTATACATTTGACTATTTTTTTACATAAGTACCGATTATTATTTGTGTACATATCGCAAATTAATGCTAAAGTCACAGAATATTTTCAGCATGGTTCTGTAGCATATCACATTGCGAAATAATTTGTTGATGCTCAAATGGAAATCATAAATGTTCCATAGTTACATTTTGTTAAATGGCATTAATTAACCCTTAAAACATCACCGTCCGGTAGCAAATGTAGATCAACGCTTTTAAATATTGTTCCACTTTTCGAAAACATTCTGTATAATTAAGTTGTAAGTATATCGTTGTTGTGTTTTGAATATATAAAATACCTACGTATTTTGTGTCTATATCATAATTTGATGCTACCTAAAATAAATACTTATTTTAAAAATACCTACCTTTTTTAATCAGCTAGATAACCTACCCAAACTACTAAAATAGGACTTTAGTAATAATCTAGATGAACGCATTGATATAAGCTTAATTGAAATGAAAATAATTAATGATACCAATAATCCATAATGTTTTTTTTTCTCTGGAATTTGTAATCTATATAAAAAACTCAAAATAAATCAGCGTGGCACTGTCGTATACGACCGTGAATACATGTAGTGTCGGCACGATTTTTAACACAAAGAAGTCTTAGTGTTGTAAGATTTTAGTGTTTCAAGTCCTCATTCAAAGCGTAACGAATTTTTTTATCCCAAGACCAAACTGAAACATGTAGATGATACACAGTCAAAAATAAAATATAATTAATTTTTTTTTATGTGAAAGTAATGAGACAAACAAGACGCTCTCCTGATCGTAAGACATAACGCCTGTCCATGACTATACGCAGAACTTTGTGTAGTAAAAACAGAGTTCATTTAGCTATCAAGTAGCATCATGTTGTATATGCAGATGATAAATAATATTACGTAGAGCTGCAACACCGAACAGAAACTTGTCGTTTATTTAAACGTCAAAAATCAAATTTGGCGCCCCGAGAGGGGCGAAATTATGCTGAGTACAGACAGGGCCTTGGGGGATACAGATAATAGAGAACGCATAGCGATTATTGTATTTAATGAATAATGTAGTAACAGTTATGAATATAATGAAGATGATATGAAATAAGGTAAAGGTAGCTATCTCGAACAAATTACAATTAAAAGTCTTTGATTGATTCTCCATCTGCAGTCTGAAGTAGGTCGAGTAACGTTATAACGCAGCGAGCGAGCTATAACCTATCATCAGCTAGGCTAGGTAGGTACTTCATAGTTTATGTTCGAACTTCAGGGCATTTCTGAAGTTCTGTCTGTCTGATTCAGCGTCCACCAAAGAAAGAACAATATATACCGAGAGCGTCCAGCGTTCAGCGGTCCCTCTTCTAAAAACATTACATTGCGGTACCTACTTTGTTCAGATTATTATTAATCACTAAAAATGTCCTCAAAAGTTGCAGTAGTCACTGGAGCCAATAAAGGCATTGGATTCGCAATAGTCCGCGGGCTTTGCAAGCGGTTCGACGGTTCTGTTTATCTCACATCCAGAGACATCGACCGCGGCAAAAAGGCTGTTGAAGACTTAAAAAAAGAAGGCCTCAATCCGAAGTACCATCAGCTAGACATCACGGACAAAAAAAGTGTGGAAACTTTCCGTGATTACATCAAGGAAAACTACAATGGAATCGATGTTTTGGTCAACAACGCAGCTATAGCATTCAAATGCCACGCGCCAGATCCGGTCCCGGTTCAAGCAGAACAGACACTTTTTGTTAATTATTACTCTTTGGTGACGACCTGCGACATTCTTTTTCCTATTTTGAAGAATGGCGCGAGAGTTGTGAATATTTCTAGTTCAGCGGGTCACTTGGGAAATATTCGTAACGAAGAATTGAAAAGAAAGTTTCTAGACTCAAATCTAACGGTGCCCGAGTTGTCAGCGCTCATGCAAAAGTATATTGATGATGCTAAACAAGGAACTCAGGTGAAAGACTGGGGCGGCTCATCTTATGTAGTGTCCAAAGTTGGAGTCACAGGGTTGACATTTATACAACAAAGGCTACTCCAAGACAAAGGTAATTATAGTTGCAACTACTTTAGTATTGTAAACATAGGATCAGGGTGTACACAGGTGAAAAGTAAATTGTAAATTAAAAAGGATTTCTGTGTATAGAAAAACTTAGAAAAGCTGAACTGAGCTAACTACAATAGTAAGGTAATTTGAATACACAAATAAATAACAAATATGCCATATTATCTTTGCATCAAATTGTACCATTTATTAATCTTTTATAAATTTCTAGGTATCATAGTGAACGCCGTACATCCGGGCTATGTCGACACAGACATGACCTCTCATCGTGGCCCATTGACCATAGACCAAGGTGCTGTGGCTCCGATATATGCTGCATTGGACATCACAAAATCTCTCCCGGGGCAGTACATATGGTGCAATAAGGAAATAGTAGACTGGAACGGCGCAAAACCTTGAATGTGGGACAGAGATTGCAATGCACAATTACTTACAGATACCATATTATGAGATTTTTCCCATCCCTGAGTTGCGGAGGGTTTTATTTTAATTGGTCTAAATTTTGTCATAAAAAATGTTTGTTTTTTGAAGCTCTCTGTTGTCCTTGTCTCATTTCTGATCCCATTCCTAGGTGTCACATATTTTGCAAAATAATTAAATCAAAACATCAATTTCAACATATGCAATTTTGATATCAAAGATTGTCACACCAATTTCTTGCCCTCTCACCCCTTGAGATGTAACATAATTTATGGAAAACCTTTAATACCAGGCTGCACCCGACAGTGTACCAATGACACCCTCATTGGTACACCCGTAAATATCGCTGTGATTGATGCATCCCTATGCTACATATTTTGTCTTTGAATTCATAGGCAATAAAATCTATGAAATAATTATAAGAATATTTTTTACTTGAATCTATTGAAACTGCATCAATAACTGTTAACTGTTCAAATAGATTGATAAATGCACAATGTTTACATTTTATAAAATAAATTCTATTTTTATTATACATACATTTTCTCTTTTTGTTTGATTAAATAATTACCTTAATTTATTAAACTTTACCTAGGTGTCTACTTCTCTGATAGAATGTATTGGTGTAGTCAACAATGGGCTGTAGTTATTTAGAAGAAATATACATATACATGTAACCCTAGAAAAGTAGATATCATGAAAACAAACTCAATAGATGAAAGTGCCTCAGGATTTGGCAATCCTAATCGTCTACCTAAGTTTTTTTAGACTTGTTGCTATTTCAACTAAGTATGCGGAGTGGTAAAAAATTGCTTTTTAGGGTGTGGGGTTGGGGATAAACAGGTATTCAAAAAAGCAAAAAAAGTACATGAGTTGATTCTACCAGTTATCTGGTTCCCATAGTACAAGCTTGTGGCTAGATAGCTCTGTGAGAAATGCCCTACGATATTTATTTATCCCCTATTGTTCCATCAATGAAAACCGTTTAAAGCGTTACCTAAATGTCCACATTTAGACAATGTGCGAGACTGGTTATTGTTCCTTAGTTCCTGACACAGTATCTCTGCATTTTTAACCTAAGCTCTTACTGGCGACATCAGTACCGACCAAATGACGTCTTCGGTTAAAAAATATAATAACTTTGGTTATTAGCAATAGCGAAAGACAAAATTTGTAATGGAACCTAGTAAGGACCGTGTCAGCCGACGACCTTTCAATACCTTTTTAAAATTTAAATTACAGCCATTTTCGAGATCCCAAATAATTACATACATAAATGTACATAGTTATACAATTTTTTGTCAGGTGCACAGTTCACCTGATGTTAAATAATGGTGTGGTCGAAGATGGTAGACACACCTAGCCTGGGAATACATGTATATAATAAATATTGCTATTATTAATAATATAAATGTTGATCGTGTTGTAGTATTAGATAGGAATTAGCTTTTATATTGTACAAGAGCCAATATCCAGGGCTTTCAGATAAGGAAAAGGAAATAATTTGTATCAGTTTTTCCTTTGTCATCATCATTAGAAGGCAAATTCTGATGATTTCTTTATATTTAGGCTTAATACTCCCTGGATACCAAGCGCTGCGAATTTCTAGGCAGCTACATACTCAAAACATACTCAACAATCCGAGCGCCTGCTTTAGGTTTTTGGTACTCGTGCATTGTAACCTAGCTACAGGAAAAAGGAAAATATTGGTAAACAAGTAAACACAACAATTAGGTAATTTCTTATAATCTATTTACTAAACCGTTACACATAACTTATAAAAAAAATAGACAAAAAATTGATTTTTATGACTTATAAGTGTACAATACAATATTATATGACACAATCTCAAAATATATTCCTATATACTGATAGATCAATTCATGAAGATACCCATTTAAACTCCAAGACACAGCAACAAAAGAACAAACAAAATGAATCCGTGGGTCTGTAGCAGACCCACAAATTATTTTATCTGCCTATTTATGAACTCACTGAAAGAGGCCCCAAATCACTGCAAGATTTCAAAATTTTTGAACACGTAAAATTATAATCTGAAGAAATCGAGAAGGAAGTAGAAGAAAGTCTCATTAAGATAATAAAAGAAGATACAGAGAAAGACAAATACACTGTGATATATACATCAGTATCTATATAAAAATAGATAAAGTAGAGATTAAAAATAGTACAATTTTACATGTAAAAGCAATAATGTATTTTACGTTAACTTTGTTTAGTTTAGCGCTAGATGGCGCTGTGTGCAGTGTCCTACGATAATTTATTATTATGTAGATTGTCTATGGGTTTATTTTTTATCTATGCTCGAGAGATTGTGGGGTATTGACATTAATTGAACTATCTAAGATGATTTTTTTACAATGATTATCATTTGGTATAATTATGTGAACTTACACCATTGTAAGTTATGTGGAGCATTATTGCTATCCTTCTAACCTAAGAACAATGTTTCTTTGAATATTATACTAAAAAACTTTGATTATTATATTTTTTAGTGTGAGAGCATGGTCAATAGAATCCTATAAGCCGTTCCGCTCTTTCATTAGTGTAGGACAAACAATAGCGCCTCCACATTTTCTTTTCACTTATAGGTAAAGGTGGTTTTATTTTAATCCATTAACATGTATAAAAGCCTAATATTCACATAGGTAATTTGTTACATCTAAACTTAAAAAGTGTTTAATATTAAGGAGACTACATTTCAATTAAGAATGTGCAGTAATCTTAAAATAAGAAAACAAAAACAATTTTTTTTTGCTGTGAAACATCTATTGACGCGTCTTGTCTGTATGACGTGACGGTAAACAGTGTGACGCTCTCTTATTTCGTTATGCTCTCTCTACGCCACTTCTCTCGGTTCTTTTTTTAGTTTTTTTCGTTATTAGTATATCAAAATAAAGCGAAATAATTCGATTTTTCAAGTTTAGGTGAAACAAAGTCATGTGAAAATAAATCGTGGCGTGCTTTAAATTTCTTAAATAATAGTTACCGGCTGTTTTGTAATAAATTTACTAAAACAGTACAAAAAATATTTACTAGTCACCTTTAATTTAAAAACTCCACCTCCGCAATTGCTTTATGTCAGGGTTTCTTAAACTGTGGTCCATGAACCCCTAAAAGGTTTGTGTAATGAGCACTAGGGGTCCACGGCAAGCATACCTATTATAATGCATTCACATAAAAATTGGTATGCAATATGTTGTGAGAAAATATTGCGCATGTGATCTTTTTGATTTTTTGTAGTGAAAAAAAAACATGCGCCTTGCTTTATCAAAAACATTTTCTCAATTTTACGTTATAATCTAGCATCTAACTATCCATATGTAAAGTTTTAATTGGTGGTAGATCTCCTTAGCGGGAGGTCGTCTAGACAAGTACCACCGCAGTATAGGTACAGATGTTCTGTCACCACAACATTACTGTGTTCCGGGTTAAAGGGTACTGCTGCTAGCCAAATTACGGGGTTGTTGACACAAAAAAAGTTTAAGAAACTCTGTTTTACACAGACTGCAGAGCGTTAAGTTGGTTGCGAAACTTATATAAATGAATCATTATAAATAATGAACATAATAACTTGACCATTTATTACTTACAAATTTAATTACTTAAATTCATTAGCATAATATTGCATAGTATAATATAAAAATACGACTATTGTATAAATTTGGAAGATACATTTAGTTTACAATTTATTAGCATACTCGTATTATGATGTTAATATCATATATTAATTCAAATGATTAATATTAAATTCATTTAAGTTAGTTTAAATGATTATATGATTAATTTGATACAACAACAATTTAGCTTAGATATAATTTTGTTATTAAGCCTCTAACGTAAGTTATAAAGTTCAAAATTGATTGCACTTACCATTTTGATAGTTTTGTTAGTAGTTTAGTTTAAGTTGAACGCTAGTATAAAGTCGAAAGGAGCATATAAAGAGCGGGTCTGATGCCAGAAATAAAATCAGATTCCACCCGCTCTAGTGCGAAAAGACAAGATTAGTATAAAGCCGAGAACTGCATGACACAGTTGAGAATAAAAATGGATTTGAAATCCGAAATATTTTTGGCTAGTTTTATTTAATCACCCATAACTTTTACATCAAATGAAATAAGTAATTGATGGTTTGATAGCTATTTTATTCATAAAAAATAATGTGGGGTCATCGCTGATAATTTCCAATATTTGAATTTAAATAGATTTTTTCTGTCACACTCGTAGTTTTTTTTTGTAAAAAACTCCGATCTATTTTTAAAATTCTATCAGGCTATTCGACTATCAAGCTAAATTATGAAAAAAAGTCCATACTCCATTTTTTTTGTTGTAAAGTTTTTTTTTGTTTTAATGGTTGTCAGGCTAGGTGTTTGACCACAGCTCACCTGATGTTAAGTGAAGGCGTGGTCGAAGATGGTAAAGCACACCTAGCCTGGAATGGAACTGGCTCTCAAGTGAGGCTGCCGGAACACACCGTTACATGCTTGGCGGCAGATTTTCAACTTGTGGGTGGTTTATGTTTCTTAATTTCAAAGAGTGGCATCGAAAATACCTCTTTTTGCGTTTTTCTGGCATTAGGCACGCTCTTAAATCCGTATATACAGAAATCGCAACAAAACTATTTCACATATTTTTATATTGGACAGCAATTTTTTTTCAATACATTAACATTGGTCCTATTGTAAAAGTAGTCCACAAAAATGAATACAACGACCTCCTTTCGTTTTTGAACTACCGTTCCGCATAATCCAGTTTATAAACACGTATTTCCAAGTACATTCTCATACATTACGTCTGACTTAATAAATATAACCAAAACGGTTATCTTTTGTTACCAATCGCAGTTACAAAGCTAAAAAATAATGATAAAAAATATATTTACATAGGTACACGTTTTAAATCTTTATGACTGACTAAAAATAATTAAAAATTAAAATCTATTCAGTATAAAATCTAATATTTCTAAGGGTGTTACCCCGTCATGACAGTTAATGTAAAGGCTATGTATACGTATTATTAATATGCAAGCAGTTAAGAAACAATTCCATAATATTACGTGAAATAATACAGTTTTGATATAATTTATACGTTAAATATAGATACCTATATTAAACGTATAAATAGTTTTTATACCTTGTTACGTTTAAAATCTCGGGCGGTTAATGTCAGAGCTATGCTTGGCATTTCTCTAAAGGATCGTACCCGGAACGAAGTAATTCGCCAGAGAACTAAAAGTCACAGACTTAGCTCAGCGTATTAGCAAGCTGAAATGGCAATGGGCTGGACATAATTATCTATCGTAGAACCGATAACCGCTGCGGTAGACGTGTTTTAGAGTGGATACTAAGTGGGACGCCCTGATACTCGATGGAGTGATGATATACGTGGCGTCGTCGAAGACGGTAAACACATCTAGCCTGAGATGGAACTGTCTTTCAAGAGAGGCTGCCGGAACAAACCGTTAGGTGCTTGGCGACAGATTTTCAACTTCAATTTATTCCAATTAAAGTAAAAACACCTCATAATGTGAATATTTATTAAAGTGGAATGAAATCTACTACCTCCAAAGTTAGTTAATTTTCTGCAAAACCTTTCAACGCATCTTTTTATTAACTTTAAAAACGAAAAGACTACCGCATGTGGCTATATAACAACAGACAAAACTATCCAATGAACTACGATACCTGGTTGGTTAATGGTGAACCACTTGCCTATATTATGAAACACGATATCACCCTTGATTTTAAACGAAAAACTTTCGGTAAAATCAATTCTTTTGTGTCACTCGCTTAACTAAACATTGTGACAGGACCAAAATTATCTGCGTCTGTTTTTAATTTCTATACAAGAAAATTTTAGTCCTATCAAAATGTAGGTATGTGGGTAGTTTGGAAAATGCTAAAACAAACGATCGACATCAATATGTAACTAATAAAAAAAAAACGTTTCATAAGTAAATATAAAATTTTCTATACATAATTACCTCGTGTAAATATAAGATGAAAAAAAATTATAAAATTGTTTAGAATAAAAACAGTCAAACGATTTTCGATGTATACAATCAATTTCTCAATTCCTTCACGTTACCTAATGCTTATATTAAAGTGTTGTAAATCGGGTAATTCTTTGTAAAAGTTGAGTACAAAATCGTTACGAAAAGTTTTCGTCAAGTCTACAGTCGACTCTCGTTAATTCAAACCTGCGACAATTCTTTTTTTTTAATGGTTGACAGGCTGGTCGTTTGACCACAGCTCACATGACGTAAAGTGAAGGCGTGGTCAAAGATGGTAAAGCACACCTAGCCTGGAATAGAACTGTTTCATCAATAATCTACTGTTTCATTCAAGCAATTGTGATTTACCGCAAATAAAGACCAAAATAAATGCCAGTAGCTGTGATTTTACTGTAAAATTATGCTACATTTGTCCATAAATGGGAAAAAAATATTTGTATGGGAATCGAACCACCTTAAGTTTCAGTTACTGTTACTCTTTCGTTGGTTGTATAGAAGTTAATAAACAATAATTTGATCAACACTCAATAATTCGAAGTTTTAATTATTTTCTCTCAATAATTTCGAACCATTTTATATTTCAAACATTCGATAATTCGTAATATTTTAAGAGTCCCTCGAGTTTCGAATTAACGAGAGTCTACTGTATTATACATTTGATTTAAAAAATATCCGAGCAATAGTGATTATATTGATTAACATATATGGAAGTACTTTTACACAACGTTACTTAAAGTTACTCAGTACTCAAAATGCTCAATCAATGAGACGTGAAAACGAGACACTTTAAACAACATTTATAAGTATGATCTTTAAAAATTTTAATGCAAATACGAAATAAATAAATGAGTTTCGTTTAATCTCAATAAGAACTAATTTCGACATAGTTTTAAATTAATTTTATGTAATTTTTAATTTATACGGTTAACATTTTGAAAATTAATTTAATTTTTTAAATTTCGCGACTTGTATACTTATTGTTATGTTTATCACCGGATCTTGTGTCAACTGGTGACCAAGGCTATTGCAACATGACAAAAAAAATAAAAATAATATATGGTAAAAAATATAAACAAAACTAATTTTATACTATTTTGTGCGCGATTAAAACCCGGTGATAAACATAATTTATTTTTTGAAAACAACGTTTATAGTACAACAATTGTATCAATCAGCCCCTGTATTCCGAACGCAATTGGAAAGTTTTCAATTCGAAAATTATTCTTATCTCTACAGATTAGAAAAGTATAACAGATAGAATGTTGCATAAAAAATTTGTAATAAAAGTACAAAATATTTCTAGACTGCACTGTTAGCCCGTTTGGTAGTGTACCTTCAGAGCTCTAGAGCGCGGGTTCGATTCCCACTCAGGACAAACATTTGTGCGACGAGCATATATATTTGTTCTGTGTTAGTGTTCTGTATGTATTATAAAAATATTTACAAAAAAAAGTATTCTATCAGTTATATGGTTATAATTTTACTTATGCGGAATTACTCACGTTTAATTATTTTCGCATACACCGACTATAGTTCTATAGTTCCCGAGACCGGATGTAGCCGAAACTATAGTTGAAGTATTCGATATAATTAAACGTGAACAATTCCGCATAAGAAAAACAAAAAAAAAATGTGTTAAAACCACGTCAGTTTCTACAGTTATCTGGTTCCCATAGTACAAGATTTGCTTGGTTTGAGGCTAGATGGCGCTGTGTGAAATGTCCTATGATATTTATTTTGTGTTGTCGTGTCACGTTGCCGCTTGTCGTTCATGTAGGACGTATCAAAACCCAGAGGTAACAATCTGTAGAGATGCTCAAACACTCAGCGATAGTCAGCTGTATGCATATAAGTGTCTGCAGCCGTGAAATCACAACAGTCGCAATTTGTTTATTAAGCGTGTAATTTTATTAAAATATCGATTTTATGGGGTGGTCGAACCAAGCACGCGAGCCGTGGTATAAGTCTACTCGTACAAACGAAACGGTATTCTAACTTTGTCACGTTTTAATTAAACCCACACACCATTCTAAGAGCTGAATTAGTACAGTCTTCGAGCTTATCCATAGAATACCATCCGTATGAAAGAGATTGTAAAACTCGAATCAAAATCATTCCTTTTGTGTTCCGTATAGGTTTTAGGGGTATTTCGGTCCGGTACCTAGTTTAGCTGGCCTGTGTTTCATCTAAGAACTCGACGTACGTGAAGGGAAAGTGTCCCACTCGGCCGTTCAGCTCGCCTTCCCACTGCCCGTTTATGTTGATTTTCGTCACCTGCGACATATTAAAATAAATTATACCGTGACATTAATACAATTATACTGCTACATTTCAAAATCATTATACTGCTACATTTCAAAATAATTATACTGTGACATATTAAAACAGTTATACCGTGACATATGTATGGATTTGTTTATTGTAACATAATTAATTTAAGTAATAAATTATCAATTAACAATGTTAATTTTCGTCATATGTATTAAAATAATTATACTGCTACATTTCAAAATAATTATACTGCGACAGTTTACAACAATTCTACTGCGCCACCTTAAATTAATTATACCGTGATATATTAAAAGAGTTGTACTGGAAAATTTTATAATAATTATACTCTAAAATTTAAAAATAATTATACTGCGACATTTTAAAATAACTATACTGCGCCTTCTTATACATGTATATTGAGTGCCATTTTAGCTCTTTTAGTTGTAGAGCTGCTTTGAGAGTTGAAGGGCTTGGGTTCGATTCCCACTCAGGACTAACATTTGTGTGACGATGTTTGTTGTGTTGAGTGTTCTGTTTCTATTATAAATAAATAATAAATAAAATAAATCATATTTATTCATTACCTTGATAATATCGCCTTCTTCGAGAGACAAAGCGGTTTTGTCGTATGCGTTCGGCACTCGCGTCTGTCTGACTCGCGCCAACGCGGGCAGAGTGCGCTACAACGAAAAAAAAACACCAAAATTAGACCTTGCTAGAACATTCTGTGACAGTTATTACAAATGTAAAAAAAAGTTTTGGCGGAAATGCGGAAAGGTCGATTTTCCAAATCTTGTTGGTTTTTTTAAATGTTTACGCATAAAATTATGACATTTTATCACTAAAGTGCCGAATTATAATATGCGCTTGTATGGAAAAATTGTAAAAAGAGGAAAATATGACTTTTCATGTTGCTTCTAAAACTCCATTGAAGTTTATAGTAAAGCCGCCACTATTTTATGGCATGACCTGACTTAACTTTTTTACTAGATTATACCTGCAAAATGGAGATACTTGACACTGACAAATGCACAAATATTACGTGAGCAGAATTTAGGAAATAAAAAGCACACCTAGCCTGGAACGAAACTGGTTCTCAAGTGAGGCAGCCGGAACACACCGTTAGATGCTTGGCGATAGATTTTTAACTTGAGGGTGGTAGCTAGCCAGCCGAGTTCTAGAAGTACCCTACCACCATGCTAAGGTTTCCTCACGATGTTTTCCTTCACCGGCAGCTCAAGCTCATTGCAAGCTCATAGGGGGTGGCAAGCGGTTGCCCTGCTTGCCACCCCCTAAGGCCGCCACTGAGCATTGATCTCACCCCATCCTTCACGTCATCAAAAATAAGCAAAGCCTTTGGTGCTTACGTAATACTTGAAAACGTTTCACTCCTTTTTTGGGCAGTCATATAAAAAGTGTATGGAAATTTGTATAGTCCCAATAGTTTGTACCTGCATATTGGTCCGCTGTGGCGCTCCTCGCGGCGGGCTCAGCGGGTCGGTGAGATGGTTGACGGCCTCCGCCGGGGGGTAGGGCGCGCCCGACGGGTCCAGGATCTGCGAACGTGCAACAACCTCCATTACTCATCCATAACGTGACCATAAAAAAAAAAAATCGCAAGCTGAAGGAAAACATCGTGAGGAAACCATAGTATGGTGGTAGGGTACTTTCTAGTACTCGGCTAGCTAGTTACCACCAAGTTGAAAATCTGCCGCTAAGCACCTAACGGTGTGTTCCGGCAGCCTCGCTTGAAAGCCAGTTACATTCCAGGCTAGGTGTGCTTTCTTCTCAACTACAACGTCACTTAACATCAGGTGAGCTGAGGTCAAACATAAAAAATAATCTTTGACCACAATGTCAGTGTCAGTCAACATCAGGTGTTCAAATAGCTAGCTTGTATAAAAATAATGTTTTCGTTTACCCTCTGCACGTAGGGCACGGGAATGGAGCCGGTGCGGCCGTGCGTGTTCCGCGCCGTCCACCACTGTTCCTCGTCCCGGTTGATCACCATCAACCTCTCACCACGACGGAACGGCAGGTCGTCCGCATCCTGGAACACAATACGTAAACAATGACTGTCCTGTTAGTTAAAATTCTGCTTCGAAAGCTGAAAGGCGTGGGTTCGATTCCCACTCAGGCCTAACATTTGTGTGACTGACATACGTATTTACAAAAAATAAAGTATTATGTCAGTTATCTGGTCCCATGGTACAAACTTTGCTTAGTTTGGGGCTAGATGGTGCTGTGTGAAAATGTCCTCCAATATTTATTTACTAGCTGCGCCCCGCTGTGTTACCCGCTACATATTTTCGGGATAAAAAGTAGCCTATGTACTAATCCAGGGTCTTAGCTACCTCCATAACATATTTCTTTCACATCCGTTCAGTAGTTTTTGCGTGAAAGAAAAACAAACATCCATCCATCCAAACTTTAACATTTTTAATATTAAAATAAATAAATAAATATCGTAGGACTATTACACACAGCGCCATCTGGCCCCAAACTAAGCAGAGCTTGTGTGATGGAAGTCAGATAACTTGATAGAATACATAAATACTTTTTTTTTGTAAATACATACAGAACACCCAGACACAGAACAAACATTTGTTTATTCACAAAATGTTTGCCCTGAGTGGGAATCGAACCCACGCCCTACAGCTCTTAAGGCAGATATACTACCAATGAGCGAACGGGGCTGTCAAACATGATACTAAGATACATAATATTTAGTAAGTTAATAGTTAGAAACCCGTTAGACTTATTAGTTCCCACATCCATTAACATATTTTCCCATCAGAATCATAAGATATTTCAGTAAATATGTCTGGGTACTATCAGTCATTTCTAATTCCATACGGTCTGTTTACGCTATAAATAACTCGGAAGAAACTTTTTTTATGGCGCTCCAGATGTACACCGGCTAAATTGATATAGGCTGGACAATACGTACCTACCTAGTGTGTATCTACACTGAACATAAATAATTTAATATAATGATTAGGTATTTTATTTTAAGTTTAATTAATAGAAACTTGTGGAACTGTGGAAACTTTGGGTTGTTGGGGGACAGAGGCCAAGGGTCTGATGTATGAGATAGGGTGCAGAATAGGGGACAAGACAGGTGACACTAGCTCCGGCTCGTACCTGGTGCAGAGGATAGCCATTGCCATACAACGCGGCAACCCCGCGAGTGTCATGGGTACCTTTGCACCGGGTACTGTTAGGGGTGGGTTATTTTCTTAGTGCTGTATTGTGATTGTTTTTTTAGTTTATTTTTGTTTTACATATTAATTTGACAGATTTTAATTTAATAATTAAAATAATTTATTCCTTTGACTTACGAATTGAATTGTAATTGATGTGACAATTTATTTTTATAAGTAAAATTAAATTTGACATATTTGACAAATATGGTCAACTAAAGAGTCTAATCTAAAGTGACATTAATTAACAAAAAAAATAAAAAATAGATAGGTATAGATAGATATACTCTTTATTGTGCACACCATAAATAGAAATACAAAAGTACAGACAACAAAGATCCTTATGAACTAGTGCCACAAGTGGCCGCTTTATCGCTAACAGCGATCTCTTCCAGGCAACCAAGAAAAGAAAAACACGATAGAAAACATAAGAAGCAGACGGGAAATGTAACACTAAGGTATCCAACATACCCAGGTAAATGTTTTTTTTTAATGATGAACATTTCATTAAACTAGAATACAAATAAACATTTTTCAGATCTGTATCACATTCCGAAACTATGTATATCTAGGTGCATTATAATTACATTTTTAAAAAGTCTAAGAAAGAAAAAAAAAATTATAAAGAGGAAAGATTTGATTTGATGTTTGTTTGTATTGAATAGGCTCCGAAACTACTGGACCGATCTGAATAATACTTTCATCATTAGAATGCTACATTATCACTGAGTGACATAGGCTATATTTATATTGTTAATCGAGTTTTGTTTTCCCGTGCGAAGCCGGGACGGCCCGCTAGTATTACACCAGCCAAAATTCGAATATCCTACCATCTTCTACAAATATGAGCTATTTTTTTTTATGTTTGCCAAGCTTGACAGCTTGACAGCTCACCTGATGTTAAGTGACGGTGTGGTCGAAAATGGTAAAGCACACCTAGCTTGGAATAGAACTGGCTCAAGTGAGGCAGCCGGAACACACCGCTAGATGCTTGGTGGCAGATTTTCAACTTGAGGATGGTAGGTAGCTAGCCAGCCGAGTACAAGAAAATACCCTACCACCATGTTATAGTTTTCTCGCGATGATGTTTCTCTTCACCGGCAGCTCAAGCTCATTGTTGGGTTTAGAACCCACATCCTATGGCGTGTGACCGCTTTAACCACCGAGCTGTCATTGCCACATAATGATGTTAAAACATAATATTTTAGTGTGATTATATAATATTACCCTTGTGCGAGAATAAAGTAGGCATTTTAACCAAATTTAATCTTACGAAAAATCATCAGAGAATTAATTTCATTTTCGACCTACCCTCCTAGCAACTTCAGCGAATTCTTGCCCTAATACTGACGGGGGAAAAACAGGTCTAGATTAGAATTTGCGAAAGATTCTTTGATCAGCGGTGATCTAGCAATAGTTTGTGAATTTTCGCGCGTGTTTACAAATGGACGGTCTGTTTAGATCTTTTCTCAGAACCGTTAGTGTTTATTCAATATTGATTGGCTGTTAAAAATGATGCGAAATTTTTGCGAAATAGTCGTCAATCTAATTTTAAAAGTTTCTAGAGTTCTTTTAAAGTGTTAACCAGGCTAGAGTAGGAGGAGGCGGAAAGAAGATTTCGATAAAAAAAGAACCATCATAGCTTCTTAGTCATCACCACCGCAGTACCATATTTTTGCCGCCAAGCAGTAGTGTGTAAACAAAACTTTTTTTTTAATGGTTGACAGGCTTAGTGTTTGACCACAGCTCACCTGATGTTAAGTGACGGTGTGGTCTAAGATGGTAAAGTACAACTAGCCTGGAATAGAACTGGCTCTCAAGTGAGGCTGCCGGAACACACCGTTAGATGCTTGGCGGCAGATTTTCAACTTGAGGGTGGTAGCTAGCCAGCCTAGTACCTACTAGAGAATACCCTACCACCATGCTATGGTTTCCTCACGATGTTTTCCTTCACCGGCAGCTCAAGCGTTGTTGTATGAATCCACGCTCTTCGGCATGCGTACCGACCGCGCTAACCACTGAGCTATCATCGCTACAAAATCGCTACTGTGTACTGTTTGAAGGGTTCTGCATCTAGCAAAATTACAGAGCTGTTGAGACTAACCATCGAAAGTCTAAAAGCAATAAGCGACAAAGCAGCGATGCCCTGGACTTTGTTTTGTTACTCAAAGTTCTGTGTATCGCTGCAATGACCATGGCGTTCTAACTTACCATCAGGAGAACGTCTCGTTCGCCTCATTACTTTCACATAAAAAAGTCATATATACATAGTAGGTATTATAATAAAAACTTTTCTACCGCCATCCCGCCTAATATTATACGAGGTTACGGTCTACGATGGAGCACGTTAGACTAAATGATACCGATTCACATAAGATTTGAAAACACCCAGAATGTAACATATTTAAGGAAATAGGAAAACGGAAACCTAGCCGGGCAGCTAAATTTAGCGGCTCGTACAATGAAAATCGAAATAGTGAAATTAAATCTGGTCGTAAACATAGTTGAGGTTACTTATAAAGGCTGCTATTCAATGTTAGCTTGAACAGCTTGTCGAATTAATAATTTTGACAATACACACATAAAATTTGCATAATTTGATCGTTAGTCATGCACGGCGAGATTAATGTGGTTGGTATTGATAGGCGATGATGATTTTTATTACGATTGTTTCGTGATTCGTTTTAAAGATGACTAGTGTTGCCCCGCGATTTCACTCGCGTGGTAACAAAAAAATAATGATAATTTTGAGGATTATTTGTATGCTTTTTCTCCAAAACTTTAGGTCTATTTTTTGTAGCGATGATAGCTCTGTCATTAATGGAATCGGTTCACACGCCAAAGGGTGTGAGTTTAACCACCAACAATGAGCTTGAGCTGCTGGTGAAGGAAAACATCGTGAGGAAACCATAGCGTGGTTGTAGGGTACTTTCTAGTACTCGGCTGGCTAGCTACCGCCCTCAAGTCGAAGATCTGCCGTCAAGCACCTAACGGTGTGTTCCGGCAGCCTCATTTCGGAGCCAGTTCCATTCCAGGCTAGGTGTGTTTTACCATCTTCGATCACACCATCAAATAACATAAGGTGAGCAAACGCCTAGTTAGTGAACTATAAAAAAAAATACAACAAATTTCATTAAAATCGAGTCGTGTTGGAAAAAAAAACTACACAACGCCTTTCGCAATGTGGGGGCTCCACATTGCGAAAGGCGTTGTGTAGTCTCAATCAGTACAATACCAGTTTTATTTTTACTTTATTCTTGCATTTTTCCCCCATTTAAATATAAATTTAAAAGACAACAAAACAACATACTAAAAACGAAACCAGTCAAAGCATCAATGCCCTGAACTAAGTTATACTATCCAAAGTTCTGTGTATCGCTGCAATGTTCATGGACAGGCGTTATCTCTTACAATAAGAAAAGCGTCTCGTCTCTCGTCTCATCTCTCAGAAATCGCAGGCTCTGTCCTAAAAATGCGAACGGTTGGTAAGTTGGTAATCTTACCTTTTGCACGATATTTTCAGTTTTTGGTAAATTTGAGGCAGACGAGTAATATACTTACGTTACCAGCGAAGTCGAACTTGGCGATGACCAGCTCCAGGACTTGGTGGTGTGCTGACGCAGCCTTGCCTTGAGGCGGCGGCAACGGCCTGTGGATAACGACCACGATCATTACCTATGTACACATATATTCTTATGGTAATTATTAGAGTAAATTAAATAAAAATGTACTTGACATTGTATTTTGTAATTATTATTGTTATTGATTGTATATATATATTAATTTTTGCATGCCGAAAGGCGGGATATGGCGTGCTATGTTTTTTAATTTCCACCATTCTACCCATATACGCAAACAAATAAATGATTATGATTATGATTACTATTATTAATATTCATCATCATCATCCACAGCCTTCTTTATCCCACTGCTGGGTATAGGCCTCTCTCTTTACATGCCATCTGCCTCGGTCATGTGCCAATCTGGTCCAGGTTCGACCCGCGACGGTGACGATATCGTCGACCCATCTTGCGGCTGGACGACCGACGCTCCGCTTCCCTTGCCTAGGCCACCACTCTGTTGCAACCTTACTCCACCTATCATCACTTCGCCTAGCCACGTGTCCTGCCCAGCTCCACTTGAGGTTCATAATTGCGATACCGACGTCTCGAACTTTCGTTCGTCGCCAGATATCGGTATTACGAACTCGGTCTTGGAGTTTAATGCCGAGCATGGACCTTTCCATGGCTCTCTGTGCGACTCTAATTTTGTACACAACCTCATTATCAATATTACGTGCTAAATATGCCCAAAAGGAGCCAGTTCCGGCAGCATCACTTAAGAGCCAGTTTCATTCCAGGCTAGGTGTGCTTTAAAATCTTCGACCACACCTTCACTTAACATCAGGTGAGCTATGGTCAAACACCAAGCCTGTCAACCATTAAAAAAAATTTTTTTTTGTTGTAAATACACAAACCAAGCACTTAAATGTTTTTATTGGATAGAAAATGAATCCACGCCCTACAGCTCGTGAAGCACATCTACTACCGCATGAGATGATCGTTTATTAGTGAGTACAGTGGAGACACTTGCCTCGTCAGCGGCGTGGTGTCGAGGTAGTGCAGCCGGTAGAAGGAGAGCAGAGCCGCCATGTCTGCGAACAGCTGGTCACCGATGCGGAACCGGACGGTGCCGTCCGCGGACACCACGCGGTTGATTATATAGTGGGAAACGCGGTCGTCTTCCCTGTAACGAACACATAACATCACTATATAATTTTTCCCGATCTAGGTACATATGAAAGTAGTGAACGAAACTTTTTTTTTTTCGAACGTTCCTAAATAAATAACATTGTTTTAAAAAAGGTAAAAAGTAATAAAAGAAATAAGGGACAATTAAAAAAAAAAATTTTTTTTGTCACTAGTCATCGCCGTAGGATTCCGTGTTGCGATGACTAGTACAAATACAAATACAAATACAAATCATTTATTAATAACACCAAAGTTACAGGTCATTTTTCCATTCATATTTAAAAATTATTATCAAAATCATTACATATGTCAAAACAATGACTATACACTCTTCTATAGGACCTACTTGTGTTGTATTCCCAAGCTATTCACAAACTCCACTCCACTTGCATTTAAAATCACACAATTTTTTTAAATTGTTCATCCCATGGATAAGGTTAAAGTTAACAGGGCCGTCATGCCAAAATACTAATGCACAATAAATTACCTACTTGTGTTACTGAATTGAAATTTAAAACATTTTTTTTTTAATATAATAGATAAAATAAAAAAGATAGATCAGATTGTGATCTCGCCAGTTATGACATTAGTTGTTGAGCCATTTTATTATTTCTGTCAATATCTTTCTATTACCACACATCACACAAACATTGTGAATGCGAATGTTTATAAGTGAGTGTGTGATACATGTAATTATGTACAAGTTTATTATTTTCCACAGCTCCGTTGTATTTTTTTCCAAAACTAGTGTTTTGTCGAGTGTTTATGCATAAAAATTGTGGTGTTTTATTCATAAAGTGCCGGATCACCAGCGCGAGTGTGGGAAAATGATATAATGCGGTGAAACATGACTTTTCGTGTTGCTTCCAAAACTCCATCGAAGCTTTAGTAAAGTCGGCACTACTTTACTAAAGCACGACTGGACTTGACTAAGACTGGACTTTGACGATAACTATAGCTAAGAGACAGCAGAAATAACACGTAAGACAAGGCAGTATGGCTTATAAGCCTGCCCGAAGGGGCAGATTAATAAAAAAAAAATTCACCACACGAAACATAATGTGACAGACGAGTTTTGGCGGGAACGCGGGAAGAGTCGTGTCGCTCCGTTGTATTTTTTTCCAAAACTTGTGTTTTGTCGAGTGTTTATGCATAAAAATGGTGGTGTTTTATTCATAAAGTGCCGAATTACAAGCGCGAGTGTGGGAAAATGATATAATGGGGTGAAACATGACTTTTCGTGTTGCTTCCAAAACTCCATCGAAGCTTTATAATAAAGTCGCCACTACTTTACTAAAGCATGAATGACTTGACTGACACAGACTGGACTTGACTAAGACTGGACTTTGACTATAACTAGCTACGAGGACGCTTGTTTAATTTTTGAAACTTGAAAATATATAAATACTTGACACTGGCAAATGCTAAAACGCGACGCCAAAACTAAAGAAAAAAAAAATGTGACAGACATATTATGACACAGCAAGGGAGAGGTATATATACGTATTTATATTCGCAACACTGGAATATGAAATTAATAATACTAACCTAACCACTAACAAAATAAAAAATAATAATTAAAAAAATAAACGTAACTACAAAACACATATACAGCAATATGCGCCAGATAAGAAACAAATTGCTACACGGACAGTCGTACACAAGACATTGGCAAAATTGTAGCAACACCGCAGAAGCCAAGAAGAAAAAGTTGAAGTTGAAGCAGATGATGATGACATACCTATAAACTTACGCAGAAATTGTCTCATTAGTAACTTGAGATGAACAGGTGGGGGATCTTGTTGTGCGCTCACCTGACACAGAGTACATAGTCCCCGGTGATGGTCTTGGAGTCTCTCACGAGGAATACGCCGCTTTCAGTTTCGTTGAGCAGTAACCGAGTGGCCTCCGCGCGGGATAAGTCTTGAAAATACCAGCTGCAGACAATGGAAAACATATATTAGGTACTAGCTGCGCCCCGCGGTGTTACCCGCTACACGTTTTCGGGATAAAAAGTGGCCTATGTGTTAATTTAGAGTTTCAGCTACCTCCATACCAAATTTCATCCAAATCCGTTCAGTAGTTTTTGCGTGAGAGTAACAACATCCATCCATTAAAACTTTCACATTTATAATATTAGTGGGATTAACACAGGATACATGTAGGTCCTCTTTAACCTCCTCAGCGAGTCCTTACCACGGTTGCCTGGAAGAAATTGCTCTAAAAGATCTTTACACAATACTTGAATTTTTGTAATTCTTGTGTGAACAATAAAGAGTTTTTTTATATACTCAACAGGCTAGGTATTTGACCACAGCTCACCTGATTTTGAGTGATGGTGTGGTCGAAGATGGTAAACACACCTAGCATGAAATGGAACTGACTCTCAAGTCAGGTTGCTGGAACGCACCATTATATGCTTGGCGGCAGATTCAACTTGAGGGTGGTAGCTAGCCAGACGAGTACTAGAAAGTACCCTACCATCATGTTATGTTTTCCTTCACCGGCAGCTCAAGCTCATTGAAGTTATCTATCTACCTATCTTTAAATTGAATATTTAATAAACCTCCCTACATCAGTACCAGAATACTAAATTTCAGATCATATCTGTGGAAGATCTATTCATTAACAAGAGCTGGTCTGATCTCAGTGTTCACAATGTATGCATTTACAAAAAAGGGATTTGGTATAAAGTCTCTTTGCTTGCTTATTTATTCTACTATCATCTAGAGAATTTCTTCTGGTTGGTATCCAATGGGGCAAATCTAGTTCACAATAAAAAGCATTGCAGTTTTGTAAAACCCATAGCAATCAAAATAATGTAAATAAAAACCCAATCAATTCTATACAATCTGAATTAATATGATTGCATACAATAAATATACCTATATATCTCAAAGTAATGAGCGCCACAGCAAAGTTGCCCTGGACTTTGTTTTGCTACTCAAAGTTCCCACAATAAATGAATGAGGATTCCCACAAAATTATTTAGAAGGAAAATTATGGCACATATTTTTAAGTATAGAAATCTGTCATAAATACCTATGTAGAATGATGAAAATTGTTCTGCAATGTTAAAAGTTATTTTTGTTTCTTGTATTTTATATTTTTGTACATATCTACTAGGGAAGGATTTTAGGACTGGGATGAATTAAGGAATCCAAAACTGATAAAAGTTTATGCTGCTTTTGCTTTTAACTGCTTTTGTGAAGTGACTTCAGTTAAAACTGATAGGTACAGTCGGCTGCTATTCTTTAGGGTGCAGATTATTTTGTAAAAGAGATTTTTTTTTTTTGTTGGTTGACAGGCTTTGTGTTTGACCACAGCTCACCTGATGTTAAGAAAAAAACAGAAAAGTTAACACGAAGAATAAGTTACTTTGGAAAAGTTCTCAATAGTTCACCAAAGATAACCAACAGATGTTCTGGTTAGTCTATAGGTTGTAACTGTGAGTAGTGTTTACAACAAAGTGCTGCAGAGTTGATTAATTTATAACAGTCAGTCATAGACAGAAGGTATATTAATTTGGACACTAGGGACGGCCACTCAGCCTGCAAAAAATGTATGTATTATTTAATCTGCCTACATATTTCACCCAATCCTATAAACAATGAACAGAGAGGTAAGCAAAGGTTTTATTTGCATTGTAAAAATGTATGAAGTGGCTAACTTGCCCTTCACAAGCCACAAGAGTATGGTTGGCTGATCTTTGTCATGATCTTCAAGCAAGGCCAAACAAAATTAGTTTTTAAGTAGCAATCAGTCTTTTTTGCAGTAACTCATTAGATACAATGACTAGTGAAAATAGATTAGCAAGATAATATATTAGTTTGTATATCGAGACTGTCACTCTGGAAGGTACCTAAACCATACTTATGTTTAAAGAGACCCTAATATAAGCTAGGTAATTATAAATATATTAACATTTAAAATGTAGCCACAGAAGTGTCGATCATATTTGATTGGTCTGCAAAATTATGTATATGGAGGTCAATCAGTAAACATATATATATTTTTATTTAAAATTAATTACACAAATGGGACACTCTCCTGATGGTAAGAGATAACACATGTCTATGATCATTGCAGTAATACACAGAAGTAGTAGTAAAACAAAATCTGGAACATTGCTGCTTTGGCACTCATTACTTTGAGACTTTCAATGGTTAGTCTAAACAGCCCAGTAATGTTGCTAGCTGCAGTACCATTCAATTTGGAACACAGTAATCTGCAGGATGTGTGAGTGTGTTTTCAATATGCTAGCTTCTACCTGACTTAGTTATACTGATGTGTACCAATTGAAAATTGGACTGAACATTGTCTTATTGACTGCTATACAATAATTTAAACTAATTAAAATTAACCCACTATAACTATGCGATGGTACCAGATTGTGAGTGATAGTGTTATTACAAAGAAACAATATTAAAGGTTGTATAATGTTAGGATGTGCAAGAGGAGAGACTATTTTTAAATCACAAAATCCCATAATACCATCAAATTTTCCCTTTGAACTTCAAGAGTGCAATTTCTTCTTTCTTTCCACAGTAATATGTGAAAAATTCAATGATATGTAAAAAAAAATATATATTTACTGAAGTGTGTATTAAGAGCATAAATTACCTAATACAGCATGACATTATACATAGAGTGGCATAAAAGCTGCATATAACATGTTGATAAGTTGTAAGTGAATCAACAACATTATTTTTATGATTGAAATGAGATTTAGATAAATCATGATGGCATTAAAATACCGATACTATGAATGGCAACAAAACAGGTGTTACAAAATCAGCGATGATAAAATTATTCCAGCGATAATAAAGGCTATATCAGTTTATTATGCCTAGATTTGGAATGTCAAGGAGGCACACCCACTCACTGCATTAACATACATTTGGCAGTGATAGGTGCAGGTATAGGTGCAAAAGAAATTTTTTTTTTTAGTGAAACAGGTAAGTCATGTAGCGATGATATTCTTTAGATGCATTGTCAATTTCTTCATGTCGGCATCCATTTGAAATGTGGATTGAATCCTTCTAAACTACAATATTCAAGCTTTGATTATGTTCAGTAATAATACATGATTTCTTTACACCACAATAAATTAAGTAGCCATTTAAAAATCGAGTTCTTGTTATTAAAAAGTTTCTATGTATATATGCACACAATGAAAGTTTTGGAAATTTATTAGTAATCTGGTATGCACATCTAATATTACCTAAAAACAGAATAATAGAAAAAGTACTCAAAATCTTAGGTTATGTTACTTAAAAGTTTGTTTACATTAATGTATGTGTTTATAATATAATTTCTTATACAGCTGGGCTCTGCTGATAAAGAATTAATTATAACATGTCGATTTTAAGGAAATTGGTAAGGAAAGCATATGAACATTTAGACTAGATTAGTGGTTTATTTGTAGTGTGATCAGAACTTGTTGGAGAACAAACCTAGTCATATCATTGGGGTCAAAAGAGGCCCCGATGCCGGGGTTCGCCATACTTTTGCCGGGATGTCACTGCTTACGAGTCACCGAAGAAACCTCATCACGACAGGAAATGCCACTCCGGTCCGGCGGTTACTCCCACGGCACCTGTACCACTTCACTATCACTTAACAGAACCAAATATCACTGTAATAGCTACTTAACACTGAAAAACACCACCCTACAATCCAATCATCAAATAATTAGAATTTGTTGTCATAAATTATCACTTAGATGTTCACATCAAAACACATGTTTCCGCATTCGTTGCGCGCTGACGGGCGTCGCAGCTCACAAACGCAACTTCGCGACTAACTTTGGGACGCGTATGCAAAAGAAAATCTATAATTAAATCAGAATTTAAAAATAATCTTTCCAACCACACACGCAAAGTTCTGCCGATGATGATGACATATAGACAAAATTTATTAGTTTTTTTATTTTTTGACGCATTATCTTCTATAACGTAATTGTCTATGATTAAGATCCTTTCACATAAGAAAATAACTTTTTTTAGTGCTATTAGCATGATATTTAGCAGTTTTTTGCTATTTATTTGTCATGTTGGCTTAACTGTACTGATGACATCGAAATTTTAGTCTATGGTTTGTGTCCATTGTTTTTCTACAATGTTATTTTTCTGACTGCTGCTGGTGGGTGAAAAATTATTTTCACTGCGTCGAGTGTGAGTTTTATCTGGTGTTCGTGTTCGATATTGTGATTTATTAGCAATAGATCACGAAGATGTCGTCACCGAGCGCTGGGAAACGCCGCATGGACACAGATGTCATCAAACTGTATCCTTTCTTTGTTATCGTCATTACAAAGGCCCTATGCATACAGGGCGACCATGTAAATAAGTAGCTGAAGGGCCATCAGCTGATTGTCACTAACCCTATTTAAAATCGATATGGGGTGTGTTTCTGACGATAAATCCTCGTTTTACGATGCTATAATGAGGTTTGGTCTAGAGTTTTTTATGTCAAGACCTTTGGCTTGATAAGTGAGAAGGTGCGTGCATTCTTTGTATAGTTGATGGCCCAACGTAGTATCTATATATAACGCGTAGATAAACACGTACGTTCGCGCGGAGCTTCCGCGTCTACTAGATTGTAAATTTCGTAATTTCCGATGTAGGCCATGGTCCCATTGCGTTTTTTTCGACGGTCTTATGCTCGCTTACTGAATTACCTATTCTATACGACATAAAAACTCATATTGCTTGTATCCTTTCCTATTATTTTCATTGTTGTGATATGTGGGCAGAATATTAACTAGTTCTTTGTCATGGGACAGCTTTGTTTCTAATTATTATTGTCATTTAATTGAATAATAATTCTGTAGGAGAAATAATTAAATTAATAACTATTTTTATAATAACATTATTAATTAAATTAAAAAATCCAATTAATCTGTTTTTGTCATACAATTCAATACTATTTAGTATTGAATTGTATCCCAAATTTGACCAAGAGGTCCAAGAAAAGTCTGTTTCTAGGCACTCCTAGTTTCAGATCCTAAATATCCAGTGAACAATAGCTAACAATATAGTTGTATCATATTTACTGATTTCAAACACTGTAAATAAAATAATGTGTTCAGACATTTGTTGAATTCATTAACATGTGATGTTTATATTACACTTAAGCAAGTGATGGAATTATGACTAACATTTTGTGTTTTCTAGTACTTTCTAGATGCATTGACGTTACTAATTTGTATTTCTCTGTCCCCTGATATTTATATAATAGCTTTCTTAAATTCTGTCATTGAGCTTTTGGATACGGTTCTGTAGACAGAATCCACATTATGATTATTCTACTGCTATGCTATCTTAAGCCCAAGAGTGGTATGTAAATGTATGTGACTTTTGAGAAAGTCAGTTTTGTTTTTGACTATATTGAAGGTGAGTGTTAATATATGTTTAAAGGGGCAACTGGGGTGCAAGTCCTAGGCACTGTATGTGTCGCTATCTCTGCAAAATGTAACCTGCACTCACACTGTGATATTATTGCATGCTAAAAAGTTTTTGGCTCATCATTGTTGTTGTTTTTGTAATTTTTTTGAGAAAGTTATACTACTGATTAGCTTATTTGAGGTATACAGTCGAAATCAGCTAGTAATGTAATATAATAATATGATCATCAACATCATCATCTTGTCATGCCAACTGCCTCGGTCCTGTGATATCCTAATGTGATATGATAATCATTTTTAGTGTTCCAATAGTTATTTTGCTTAGTCCATATGGTGCATTATTTATCATGTTGTCAGATACAAGAAAATCCCAAAAATATGTTTTTTTCGTTATTATTTTTGGGCTTAAGACTGCAGTATACTTTTTTTCTATGTAAAAGCAATGAGAACAATGAGACATGTATGCCCATGACCATTGCAGCGATACACAGAACTTTGAGTAGCTAAAGAAGTCCAAGGCATCACTGCTTTCATGCTCATTACTTTAAGTCTTTTGTTGGTTACTCTTGACAGCCCTGTAAGTTTGCTAGCTGCAGTATCCTTCAAACCGGAACACAGCAATGTTGACACACCACTGCTTGGCAGCAAAATATGTGGTACTTACCTAGACAACCTCCTGCTAAGGAGATCCACCATCAAGTAAATTGCCATTTTAAGATACTGCCAACACAATACAGTGCCTTGAACAACATTTTTACTTCTAAAATGACCTCAATACAATCCATAATTCATTGCTTTGCATCTACTTTACTCTGCTGTTTTATGCAGCCTACAGTGCATTACAGTCTTTTCTGATTCTCTAAATATTTTTTTAGTCTTGTATTCTTTGAGTATAACTCCTGTCCTTTACAAACAATGAAATTGTTGTAAATTTATTTCATTGTTACTTTCACATTTGGTTTCCAAACTAAATAGGTATCTAACACGAAAGTCTTATGTATTTTTGAATAACTTACATACATAGATAACAATAGTTCAGTAATTCAAACATAGAGAACACCGGTGTATGTTTGACACTCGCTTGTTCTGCTGATAAATATATAAAAACACTACTTAAATCAACTCCATTCCCCTGCCAAGTCACATCACTATTGAAAGTGTGGTGCTTATAACCATGCTACTGTTTCTATTTGAGAATGATCATTCAATATGCTTTATATGATGTATAGTGTATACTATATAACCTCACATTAAATCAGCATATTAATATATTTTTTCCTAGATTTAAAATAGGTTTGTGTTTGACCACATCCTGCTTGATATATGTATATGTATATGTAGTTATGATTTCCTTATTGTGTATTTTAAACAGCTCTGGATCAACCATTTTTTCCAATCGAAACAGAAACTTGATTGTGGCCCGCTCTCTCCAGTATTTGAAATAAATAGTTTAAATACAGTTCCATTCCAGGCTAGCTGTGCTTGACCATCTTCGACCACAGCTTAACTTAATATCAGGTGAGCTGTGGTCAAAACACCTAGCCTGACAACCATAAAAAAAAATCACAAGTAGGTATATGGATGGCATTTTTGTAACCGGGAAAATAACTACCCTTTTATAAATTTATACTTACTTAATTAGCGATTATAATGTTTTTGTTTTTGTTGACATTTAAATATATTGACATAATTATTTTATATGTGACATATTATTTCATTGACATTTTTCATTGTATTGACATGTTATAATGTAAAAGTAATGAGAACAATGAGATACTCTCCATATGGTGAGATATAGCATATGTCCATGACCATTGCAGCGATACACAGAACTTTGAGTAACTAAACAAGTCCAGGGCATCACTGCTTTGGTGCTTATAACTTTGAGTCTTTTGTTGGTCTTTATAGGCCTGTAATTTCGCTAGCTGCAGTATCCTGCAAACCGGAAAACGTTAATGTTCACACACTACCGCTTGGCAGCATAATATGTGGTACTAGGCAATCTCCTAGGAACCTATATAATGGCTCCCCCTGAAGCTTCCGCCGGGGGCAGGTGCCCCTGTTTGCCCCCCCTCTGGCTTCGGGGCTGGTCTTAAAATATGTATAGAAATATTTTTGGCACGGTTGTTTCACATTTCAATCATCAACATGGAACATTCCAGCTCATACCAATGGTTGTTTACTTGTTTGGGCAGAGATATCAAGTGAGAAAACAACTCGTAAATTGAAATGTTGTTGATCTCATAAAAATTTCATGTTATTTATTTGTTATTATTTCCGTGCTTATCTGTCATTGGTGAATTTCAAAGTTTGTTGACCTTGGTATATATATTTATGTTGATCTACTCGTATTTATAAATATCAAATTGGAAAAAAAATCCATAGTGTCGTGTGATGTGTCATTGGTGAGTGTTTTTGTATTGTACACTGTATCCGCATTGTACTATATACCGCAATCGTTCGCATAATACAGAGCACTTAGTGTTGTACAGCACTTTTATACAAACTATATCAATTTAAAAAAAAAACTTATTCTTATACTTACCCTGTTTTATTTTTTTTTTTTTTTTTTTTTTTTTTTTTTATGGCTGACAGGCTAGTTGTTTGACCACAGCTCACCTGATGTTAAGTGAAGGTGTGGTCGAAGATGGTAAAGCACACCTAGCCTGGAATGGAACTGGCTCTCAAGTGAGGCTGCCGGAACACACCGTTAGATGCTTTGTTTATGTTTTGCATTCACTCTTACGGGCAGTTCTAAGGGATTTCAAAGAATTTGTTTAAGCTGGTTCGATTTCCATACAAATAAATGTTTACATTCATGGACAAATAGAGCATAATTTTACAGTGAACAACATAAATGAAATCGTTATATTGAGGTTGACTGCAATAGAAACCGAAAAAAACTAGTCTAAACCAATAATAATACTATACAGTCTTTTCCGTTAACGATAAATAAAGACTTTTCTTATCTTTTTAATAGATACCTAGCATACATATCTATTAAAAAAACCGGTAAACTATGAAAACGGCAAAAAATCACTTTTTTTAGTATTTGTTGTTATAGCGGCAACAGAAATACACAATCTGTGAAAATTTCAACTGTCTAACTATCACGGTTCATGAGATACAGCCTGGTGACAAACGGACAGACAGACAGTTTTACCCTTTGGGTACGGAACCCTAAAAATAAACCATAATAAATAATTATTCAGTGAATCCAGTATACATATAATACTGAAAATTACTTAGAAACTAATTTAAAAAAAATATGCTTTTTTTTTAAACTTAATAGTGTAACAACATCGCTAGACTGTTCTTAATCAGTAAAATGTTTTCCATTCTTAGTTGCCTGGAAGAGATCGCTTTTAGCGATTAAGCTGCCAGATGAGCTCATAAGATACTGTTGTTTTCTGTACTATTTTTTTATATTTTTGGTATGGAACACAATAAAGAGTTTCTATCTATCTACAATATCACGGAATCCATTAAAACACCAGCGTTGCGTTTCGATCCAAAATCCAGACAAGGGTAACGACCGGTCGAGTCTGGAGCTGCGACCGGGATAGAAACCCAGACTTTCGAAATACAATATATATTAACGGGTCTACGTCCTTTACTCTTCTATATATTTGTTTTATTAACGGGTCTGTCTCCCCTCTGTACATATATAATATACTAACAGCTCGCCTCGGCTTCGCACGGGAAAACAAAACCCGATTAACAATATAAATATAGATTCAGATTATTTGTTCACCTTATAACAGAGTTTCGTTATACTAGGTAAGTCAATTCAATACAGTTGGTTAAATAATAATTATGAAAAAAATGAAAATTATACTATTAGTCAAATAAAATTAAAATGTCAAAAAATATTACGTGAATGTCATATTGAGTAAATTAATTAATTAAATAATAAATTTAGATATAGGTACATTACTAATTGCATTAGTCAACATCACATGTAAAAGATTGCTGTACTAAAATTAGGACTTAGGATTAAGGTGGTTCGATTTCCTTACAAATAATTTTTTGCCATTTATGGACAAATGGAGCATAATTTTACAGTGAAATCACAGCTACTGGCATTTATTTTGGTCTTTATTTGCGGTAAATCACAATTGTTTGAATAAAACAGTAGATTATTAGCATACAACATTATTATTGTATATACAAACCTTCCATAAATCAATATCTAAATCACAAAGTCCGTCGCGTGATTCAGAAGGAGTAATCGGAAAAACAGACAGACGCCGATACCGACTTTGTATTATGAAATAATAATAATAATATACAAAAAATATAACAATATAGACTTAACACTAATTCAACAATTGGCGGCCTTATCGCTAAAAGCGATCTCTTCCAGGCAACCTTAAGATGGACCCTTAACCCTAACATGGTGTTTACGAAAAAATGTACAGAAGTATTCTATCAGTTATAAGTTCCCGTAGTGCAAGCTTAGCTTAATCTGGGGCCAGATGGCGTTGTGTCAAATGTCCTACGATATTTATTTATTTGAGAATGTTGCTCAAGATGATGAAAGTCATGTCCATATCTTTTTTTTAATAGTATTCTTAATAGAGACAGAAAAGTGTCGATGGACGCATTCTTCGATTTTTTTTTCTTCTCTACTTAGCAATTTAAGTAATATTAAAATTACTTATTAGTCTCAACTAGGCTAGATTGTAATAACAATGAGGTATCTAACAACAAACAGATACATTAGAAGAAAAAAAAAATTCTTATAAAATAATTATTTTGCGTTTTTTTTTATGTAAGAAGTAATGAGACGAACGAGACGCTCTCCTGATGGTAAGAGATAACGCCTGTCCATGACCATTACAGCGATACACAGAACTTTGAATAACAAAACATAGTCCAGGGCATCACTGCTTTGGCGCTCATTACTTTGAGACTTTTGATAGAGTTAGTCTCAACAGCCCAGTAATTTCGCTAGCTGCAGTACCCTTCAAACCGGAACACAGTAATGCTTACACACTACTGCTTAGCGGCAGAATAACTGGTACTGCGGTGGTACCTACCTAGACGACCTCCTGCTAAGGAGATCTACCACCAAGTAAAAGTAGTTGCGTGAGTACAAAGTCCCTCAATTCCCAAGTATTTTAACTTGCCACCTCTAGAAATCCAATGGTCATTCCAATGTCAATATCCTTACCCTATTACCATTGACCATTGACCTTCTCACTATTCAGATTTGAAGCATCGTTTCAAATGTTTCATTCATAAGCCTTCGTATACAATTAGGGACACAAACAATAAAAAAAACTTTTCAAAGTACTTACATAAATGTTTTTATTTTCCATAACTCGTGTTTATTATTTATTTGTTTATTAAAACGATTACATTAGTTAATCATGATCATCATAGATGCCATTTTCAGTTATTAAAAAAAAAAACATTAATAAAAATTGTAAAATAAATGTGTAAATGAACAATGTCAAAGTTATCAATAAAAATAAAAAATGTCAAATTGATCTTCTTTGTCATACACCTTGCGGGCTTTCTCCTCGCAGTAATCCAAGCACATCGACAGAATATATATTATACTACTAGCAGATCGCCCCGGATGCGCACGGGAAAACAAAACTCGATTAACAATATAAATATAGGCTATGTCACTCGGTGATAATGTAGCATTCTAATTATGAAAGAATTATTGAGATCGGTCCAGTAGTTTCGGAGCCTATTCAATACAAACAAACATAAAATAAAAATTTTCCGCTTTATAATTTAGTGTAGATGTGGATGACAACTGTAATAGTTAGGCATAATTATGATATTGCGGACTCATTTGTAGCTGTCAATTTGCTCTAAAAAACGTCACTTTATTCTATTGTCAATAGTTTTCGCAGCTTTTTTCGGTAAATTTTTCACAGCTTGGCTTACATTATTGAAGTTTCCATACGGATCCCTAACTGTTTTTTAAATAAAATATGTATGTATGTAAGCCGTTTTTGTTGTATTTATATATCTCATTTTTTTTTTAAATTTGATTTTGATTCTATTCCGATGTGATATCTAGAAACTTCGACGGTTTCAAATCAATGACACATGAAGTCTAGCTTTACCACCAATCGGCATCACCGTGGGACTTGCGCTATCACTAGAATATCTTATCGTGCGCTATGACTTCCCATGGCCACAGTTAAGTCGTATAGTAGGTAAACTTTTTTTTTATATGTAAAGTCATTAGACGAACGAGACGCTTTCCTGGCGGTTAGAGATAACGCATGTTCATGACCACATGAACATTGCAGCGGTATACAGAACTTAAAGTAACAAAACAAATACCTTTGAAGAAGTGCTTTTAACAAATGTTGCGTATTTCACGCCTATAAATTACTTTTAAGTTTTAGATCTAAACTAAAAAATCTGAAATAATTTTAAATATATCAGGCATACGGATTTGACTCGGGTAGACTGATAAAAAAAGAAAGACAAATTACCTTCTCTTTTTTTCTCGTAATAATAGGAAGCCAACACTTTTGAACCCAAAAGTGTTGGCTTCCTATGTTGATAACTAAATTATCTTTACTAAAACAGCATAACTTTTTGCTGTAAATATATTATCTTACTGTTTGGCAGCACTGTGGTTGAGCAAACATTTCTTATCAAATAACAATGACAATAGTATTTGACACATTAATAATTCGGGGCGACGTATTACAATGCTGACTAATTGCTAGATAATACTCTATGAATCCGACCTAGTTTTTAATCGAGCGAGACGAAAGTTCTTAGCTCTAAATGGATGCGGTGTGAGGATGGCAGGCCCATCGTGTTGTAAGGACCAGTCCTGGATTAATCTATAAGCTCTATAAGCTATTTACGCAATTGCTTAGGGCATCCCGTCTAGGGGAGCACCAGAGACGACCGCGAAAAAAAAAACGAGCACGCAAAAGTTAAAGCAATTACAAAATCCGCGCGTTTGAAATTGTCGTTGACGTTTAGTTCGGTCGGGAAATAACACATATTATGTTGGCTGTGACGTTGACGTCGGTCGTAAAAATATAACCGAATCTTAGGACATGTGAAATCATGTTGCGTCGACCCCGCCTAGCATGGGATAAGGGCAGGAGGAACAGCACATACATATTCTACCTACGATATGTATTAACATTACAAAAAAAATCTGCGTCTTAATGATAGGGAAAGAAGAAGAACACAGGGGAAGATTGCTTAGGGTATCAAGTCACTTTGATCCAGCACTGGCAAGGACGGTAACCCATACAGTGCATAGGAGGTAGGTAGATACGTATCGGAAAAACGACGGGGTGTTATAATTTTGGCTTTGTGTTTCTGTGTCATCGTAGCTCCCGAACGGATGAACCAATTTCGATTTTGTTTTTTTTTCTGGAGTGTTCTTAGCCATGTTTGATGAAAAGCGGTCCAAGATGGCTGCCGCAATAAAATGGCGGATTAGGTACATATTTTTTCACAACTCCCTCAATATGGATATTAAATGAAAGGGCTTAACTAGTAGAATTATTTATTATTATTATAAATTTTAATTTCGCTAGCTATCCTTTAAACTGAAACACTGTAATAATAGACAGAAACTCTTTATTGTGCACACCAGAAATAGAAAAATGTAAAGACTCGTTTTTTTCAATAAGTATTCTTTAAATTGTCTTTAACCCCTTCAGGATAGAAACCAGCGTACTAATAAAATGTTAGTATTATGCAATCTGTATATTACCTAGTTTCCTCATATATAATTATAAATATGTAATTATAGAAAAAACACGTATTTCCTTACTATTACCTCTTCAGTATCGAAAGTAAACACGAGGTGACGATACTCGGGGGGCTGAATGAGTTTTGCGTCAAGTTTTTCGGCCCTCCAGGAAGTAAGTACAAAGCTTTTATGATTGTAGAAATTGATGGCTCTGTAGCGTTTCGGGATTCTACGCTACAAGGTGTGAGTTCAATAGAGTCAAGCTGATCTGATTTACTAAAAGATAGAGTGATAAGTTAAATATTTTGTCTTAGGTATAATTTCTCATTGTAGAACAAAGGCTTTTTTTATATTTTTCTTTAGCAGTTTTTAACTGTAAAAGTAATTAGAAAAACAAGATATTTTATGTGATTCGGGCAGATTTTCAACTCTTGTGTGGTAATCCAGCAGAGTACTAGAAAGTATCCTACCATCATGGTATGCGTTTCTCACGATGTTTTCTTTTTCTAGGAGATTAAGCTTATTGTTGGGATTTGAATAAACACCTTTTGGCGTACGATCTGACCGCACTTACTACTGAGCTATCATCGCTACTCGTTTTAAATTTCGTATTTAACTAAAACATATGGCAATGTACGATCATCTGTTGTTATTTTCGCAACGTAAACTAAAAAGTAACTTTGTTCGTTCCAGCCCCTTACGAAGGCGGCGTGTGGCGCGTTCGAGTGCACTTGCCCGACCACTATCCCTTCAAATCGCCTTCTATTGGCTTCATGAACAAAGTTTATCATCCTAATATAGACGAGGTCTCTGGGACGGTCTGTCTCGACGTTATTAATCAAGCATGGACAGCACTTTATGGTAAGTTCTTTTGCAGTATCTAAGAAAGGTGTCGGTCGTCGAATTCAACGGCTGGGCAGCGTTTGGAAAACTGCGCAACGTTTTTTCGTCTGAATCACCTCACTGTCTCAAGTCGAAAGTCTTCGACCAATGTGTGTTACCGGTGATGACTTATGGTGCTGAAACGTGGTCTCTAACTATGTACTTTCTTGATAAGCTCAGTCGCACAACGAGCTATGCCAACGGATTAGCGAGTTGAAGTGACAGTGGGCAGGGCACATAGCACGCAGAGCTGATGGCTGCTGCAAAGTTCTAGAGTGGAGACCACGGACCGGCAAGCGCAGCGTAGGACGTCCACCCACAAGGTGAACAGACGACCTAGTAAAGAACGTGCTGGATGCGAGCCGCTTCCAATCGGTCTATATGGAAATCAATAGGGGTAGCCTATGTCCAGCAGTGGACGTCCTACGGCTGAAATAATGATGATGAACTTATCTAAAAGTACCTAAAGGGACTGCCGGCTTCCTTGTTTCCTGAGAGATATAATCTAGGTATTTTCAATTTAAGAGTGAATAGGTAATATAGGTAGGTTATAGTTAATATCTTTATCTTCAACCACATCATCGCTTACCATCAGGCGAGTTGGTGGTCAAACCCGGAATTATACGTATTAAAAAAAAGAGGTCCTCCTGCTAAAGAGATCCGTCTAGCTTGCTCACTTCTGTTACTACGAGTTGATGAAGTTGATTTCTTCCTGCAGACCTGTCAAATATCTTCGAGTCGTTCCTACCGCAGCTGCTAACATACCCCAACCCTATCGACCCGCTGAACGGAGACGCGGCGGCCATGTACCTGCATAAACCAGAAGAGTACAAAAAGAAAGTCTCAGGTAAGCGTCGGCTACCTTCCAACACATAAGATATTATAAGTAAATGTGAAAGTTTGGATGGATGGATGTTTGTTACTCTTTCACGCAAAAGCTACTGAACGGGATTACTAATTTAATTACGGTGAATACTCTTACAGTTTTGATTATACTTTTGAATAATATAATAACTATGACTAATTTATTGGATTATTGTTTTTAAATTATTATAGATTATTTAGTATTGATTGAATATGTTATTTAATTATTTTTGTTTTCTAATTTATATTATTCGGTTTTTTTATGATTACATGACAATTATTGCCCCTTTACAGCAAATAAAATTAATACATTTAATTTTTGTAAACTGACAATACATATTTTTTAAACTGTATGATAACTGTGTAAGCATAGTACCTGCAGTCCTGCATAGTTTAAGTATCTGTTTTAAATAATTATGTCAATAAATAATTCTATTCTATTCTATTCTAAGAATAGAATAGAATAGAATAGTTTGTTTTTTACGGTATAGTTTTTTAATTGAGTAAAAATCTGCGTTGGAAAAACACTAAAAAATTGCAATCCTGGACAGATTACGTGCGACGGTTCGCGACGGAAGAGGCCCTGCTCGAGAAGGACGCCATCACGGGGGTTGGTGGCGCCGCCGCCGCGTCCTCGGGCTCCAAGCCCTCCCTCGGCACCGGCTCCGACACCGAGAGCTCCATGAGTGATTTCAGCGACGACGAAGCGCAGGACATGGAGTTATAACATCAGGTTAGCAATACTTGGAGAAGTTCTGTATGCTCCCGTTGCAGATGTCGGTGACGTAACAATAGGGTGGCAGAACGTGTAAAATCGATGGCCAGAGTGGGCCCCCGGCTATATGACTTTATTTGCCAATGAACAAAGATAACCATCATAACTCGCGAAACAAAGAAAAGCTGGTCGTGCCATGGACTAGGTTAGGTAAAGTTGGGAAGCAGGGCCGTGACGGAATTATATCATATCGAATTTAAAAAAAAACATTTAAAATTTTGATTAAATTTGGTATGGAGGTAGCTGCCACCCTGAATTAACACATAGGCTATTTTTTATTCCGATAAAATCAAGTGTTCACTACACTGTTGACTACTTTTTATACTGAAAAAATGTCGCGGGTAACATCGCGGGGCGCAACTAGTAATAAAATAAATACCTTCAAATGATTAATTACTTAAATATATTTTACATATATTTAACAGTGTACATTTAATTTTATCTAATTTCCAGGTGGACGCCTCGCTCAGCCCTGCCGTGAGTGCTTGATTCGCTTCGAGATCTTATGTTGGACAGTCGCACACGCACGCATACTAACACGCTAAGTCAGATCGTTTCTATTTATGCTCATACATCGACTAAAATCGACTAAACGTATACTCGACTCGGCGATAACCCTTAAGTTGACCTGACAAGTTTTGCTAGAGATTATGCTATGGCATCTCCATACATATCACATTACGTGAGTTTTGCTCCAAACTACAATAACCAAACTGTGCAAAAAGTTTCCAATGTCTCAAAGTTAAACTTATTCGTGTTTTGTAATCAAAAGTTATTTTTTGTTAATGTGATTTGATCGACACGTTTTACGTTTTAATCGATAATCTCTAGGAGAGGTGTTCCGTGCTCCGGCTATGTACTAGAATAATCCGGATAATTTATAAAATCGTGTGGAAAACTTGTCTTTTTAAATTATTCGGATTATACGGTCTTAGGGTGTCTAGCGAGTTGAAATGTGAGCTTTATGTTGTGTTGTTTACAGCGGATTTTTAAATGACAAACTTAGAAATTGGTTTGCCATGTGTTTTCTTGCGTCAATTTCTTTTTTGAAATAAGGGCTAGTTTGAAATAAAATCAAATATTCAATTTATCTTGTGTCCAGTCTACAAAACGGCTGATTTGTGATTGTATGAACAGTTTATGAAGTACTTTTAGTTAAGCAAACCCTGTGGTATAGTTGTATCAAGTCATTTTTAAAATTTCAAAGATTAAATGACGCTTGAAATAAATGACAAACGAATGCATTCAAAGTTTATCATTTGAAATTTAACTGTAACAAAGACATGGCGCTTACATTATAATAGTGTGCTTTTAGCCGATCCGTTGTTTAGTCGACGTTATTTGAGATTGATTCACAATAAATTTGACATTTTAAATGTCATCGATTCTTTGCACATCACTATTTTATATCGGTAATCGACATCGAAGCGTGTGCTGGACCATCACTGCCACTAATTGTTACGCATTAATGATTTCGCCAATATTTTTGTCGGAATACGATAAAAAAGAAAATGACCGCTTTTTTTGATATGTTTGAGCTAAAAATTTGAGAATTAACGTGAAATCAAATATCACAATTTTCATCATTAATTTAAAGTGCATTGTCCAACGTTAGATGAGAGAGTAATCGCAATGCCAGAGCCATGTTTGCTGTCCGAATAATAAAAAAAATAATCGATTAAATTTATGGACCATGTATTGCCAATATTAGAAATAAAAACTGCTCACTGAGGCGGCAACGTGAGAACATGCTTTAGGGAGGTGAAAAAACTTTGAAATTCGTGTTTTAAAATTTTTAGGGTGCCATGTTGAAGGTGCGAAGCGGGTAGCGTTTTTGTGAGCGTAGTTACTATTTTTCCAGTCTTACTTTCTACTAAACAATTTTGTACATTGCACAAACGTTATGCAATGATTTAAATGTAATGTACAAAATCTATCGTGTATCCTATAAGATTATTTTCAAAATAATTCTGACTAGTTACTTTTGAACTCATGAAATTATAATTTTCTGCTTTGTACGCTTCACGCTACGCTTTCCGCTCCGCCATTCCAAATCAGCATCATTAGTCGTCGGTGTGTTATGAAAGTTTCAATGGTTAAAACTAGGAGTGTCTTCGGCTTGTCTGTGTGTCTCTTACGCTTAAGATTACTGAGCGCTGGTTTTATTTTATTGGATGTTGATATTGATACCGTTTTCACCTATATATTGAGAATATTTATTTTCACAACCGTACATGAAATAAGATCTTAAGTGCATTGACATAAAGTCTACATACCTAATTTGGCAAAAACAGCTACTCTCCGCTTTAGCCGCGTGATTTATTACATGATTCCTGTATAAAATCTCTTCCTAAATATCAGGCGTTCCTTACCTTGAAATACGATGTGGCGCAAAAAACCCTATCTAGTGAAGCTGACGGAAAGATGACTCATTCCTAAGGTTCCTTCAAAATTAGCATCCTGTGCTGTCGTCGCTCTATTAGCTATACTTTGTCTTGTGCTGTTCAAATTCAAACTTTATTAACAGAAATATGTAGTTCTCAATTCTCTGTCGTCAATTCATGACTCGATTGTTTTTTGTTTATATGCAGTGTGCGACAGCCTAACACAAGAATATTCGACGCTAAAACTCCTCGCCTTTTGTATGATGAAGTCTTAAATGAATAATGACTTTATGTCAATGTATTAAACACCTTATTCACGCGTCAGCTCTGGTTGTAAATAATATATCCAATAAAATAAAATTACCGCAACATAGCAGCAATACGATAGGGATAAAAGTGTTCACTATTCGGTGTTTATATTGAATAGATATATCGGCTTCGACGATTCTTTAGATGTCATTGGGTCGGTGCGTCTGGGGCAATATCATACTCTATGTAACATATACAAGGTGCAAAGTTGAACGTCCGACAAACTTTCAGAGGTTATCCAGTACAAATCGAATTCCAAAAATGCTTTACAAATATAAACTTGATATTATTCCTAATTTGTACGATAACGTTTACAAGCTCAAACAAAATTTGTATGTCACAGAATAGTTCAATAGTTTTATGTTTATCTAAGTATCGTGAAAAAAAAAGTTTTGATTCAATTGTTGGTTATGTTTACTTTTTTAATTTCAGTTATTGTATCCTCTATTATAATGACTAGTTTGATTTAACACCTTGTATAAACCTGATAATAATCTTTGATTGCCATACCCGCAACGACCGACAGAACTAAAATTAACTTTTAAATTAGAATTACTTGCTAACAAAACATATGTACACAGTAAATTAGAAATATCAATTCGATTGAATGTTATATAAAGTTAGTGTTATTTTTTGGGGTAATTTGATTGTTAATGAGAGTTTAGCCTTGAAGCTCACGAGCGAGCGCGATCTTTACGTGTTTAGTTTTAATATAGACAAAAATAAGTTGTTGATGTACATAAATAAACCAAATTAAAAAAAATCTAAACTTTGGTTAACACTTTAAAAAGTACGCTCTCTGAAACGAAAGCAAGTATTTACTAATGATTTTATTGTTACGATATGAAATTGTTTAAAATACGCGAAAAGATTTTACTATATATTTCTTTATTACCAATTCTAGTTTTAAAAAGTGAAAGTGCTATTTTAAAAAAGTTTCCTTGAATACCTTTTTCTATTTTTAATGCGTGCAATGTTTCAAAAAAATTCAGCCGGTATATTTTATATCTAATGTTGTACACACAATACTTGTTAACTTTAACACGTGCAAGAATCAGGGGCGCTCGTAAACTGCAAGACTTATAACAATACTTTTATTTCCATAGACAATTTCAAAAATTCAAAGACTCGCAGCATTTGAAGCGGCGAAAATACGATTACGATACGAATTTCGATATCGTATTGATAACCATACCTACAACCAGACACCAAACAATTTTGGTACGAATATTACACAAAAAGAATAAAAACCAGACAAACAAATGATCGAACAGATATATCAATATATCAATTATGCGGGTGTTCAGAACGAACGTTGGAAAATTCGAATTTACCCATGTCAAAAAAAAGTCGATGAATTATTAAATTGTCTACAGCAGTAAAAGTGTGTTAAGACATCGGTAAAAATTACTTTAGCAATATAATTAAAATCATGGCAGGGCAGAAACGGCAGAGCGATCGAGCGAGATAGCATTTTGTAAATATTCTAATTAAATCTGTCCCCATAGAATAAATCCAATTTAAATCTATTAAATCGAGTCCGTTATCGGACTAAAGTCATCACTTTATTATCTCATAGGTATTTAATGTTTTTTTTACTATAGTTTTTATTTTTAAACAAAATGTGTCATGATGTGTTTTGTCAATCTCCCTCTGTGACGTTACCGCTAAATGTAGTTTAGGTGGATAAACCAAATTCAATAAAAAATGCAAGAAAAAAATTATGGCTATTTTACGGGAAAAATATCAATTTTTTTCTATTGGATTAGTGTAGAAATACACACCTTTTATCTAAAATCTTCGCGTGTTCAAAAATGTTTTTTTGTTACAAAAAAAGCATTTAGCACTAGCAAGCATTGGTTTTTTTGTGACATCATTACAATTTTTGACATAAGTACAACAGGCAAAATGTAAATGTAGAGCCAAATTTAGATGGTCCACCTATAATTTTGCTGTTGGTAACACTGAAACTCATTGAAATTGTCATAGATTCTAATTTTGAAAACGCAATCGAATTTTTGTATCTCGATCTGTGATTTGTTTTCTTCCCTAAAGCGTTGTGGCTTGAAACCAATCGTAGAATAGTCGTGGTGGCAAAAAAATGAAACAAATGACAATCGATTAAACGTTTTCGATTAATGTTTGCCATTTGAAATTATACCGTATGTTAAAAACTTTAAAGTACCCATTTGCAGATGAACAAATCTGGTACGAAGAGAAAGAGAAGGAAATACACATTTCTCTTGCGTTTCTGAAGCTCGAGACGTGCCGAATTCGCTCATCTGGGAATACATCTAAAATTCATTGTCGCGTTTTTTTCGCCACCTCCTCGACTAATCAGTTTTAAGAAAAAAAGAAATTGTCAATTTTTGAAAAAGAGGTTGAGATGATTAAGATTGTATCATCTTGTACTTAGTGTAATTGCTCTGTTTACTGCTTTTTAGATTTTATTTAGCACAATCATTTCTATGCTTCCACACCGCCTTTGGTACTTTTTCAGGCAAAAATTATGGTTATTAGAGTTGATCAACTATTTTTAGCTGCTCACAGTGTAGAATGAAAGCCATCTTTATTATTTGCCAGTTAAAGTTGAAAGTAACTGGACAGAAGGCGGTGTAACAAGCCTTATTTTAATTCAGTGTCTACACCAAATATGCGGCATTTTTTTTAACGTTTGACGCTACCACTCGACTTGTGCTGTATCCGCCAATAATGTTGTTTAAGGCTCATTTTGTGATGTTCTTTTTACTTTAGAAACGGAATAGCGTTTACAACAAATGTACTGAAATTTGTTAATATCACATAAAAGTGTTAGTGATTTTTTTTGCGAACTGTCTCAACTTTTGATTACTATTTTGGGTTATATATTGGAAAGATATTATAAAAAAAGCAACATTGTCTTTGAATAATACAAACTATCTTGTTATTGGAAAATTGCAAAAAGAATATTCGTTGTATTTTTTTCAAAACAGTAGAATAATTTGTTATCTGTGTATTTTTTTTACTCCAGTTCTTAAAAAATGGATTGCAACAATTTCAGTGTTGCCAGATTAATTTGGGAAACCATACAACAGATTCGATTGTTTTAACAATAAGGTAATTTCCTGTGTTATAAAACAACATTAAAAGTATGCATATAAAATAAGTGTCATTAGAATTAGAAAAGAAATTTATGTGATGATTGTTCGATTGATTTTTTTTTAATTTTGAACTATCTATTGCACAGGAAAGAATGTAGTGCTAAAAGTTAATTTTATTACATAAAAACAGTTTTCAGCACATATCAGTGAATATTTTAAAATATTTACCAAATATTCATGGTTTGTTATCACATTGAATTGCCTCGTTCTTTTTGCAGTTGAGAGCGAAACTTAATCCAATAATGGATAAGTGAAATAAGTAAAAAAGAACATTTCAAAAGTGCACTCCGATCTCTAATAATGACCCATTGCGAACTAAAAGTATTGCAATAGTCTCTTACTGTAAGTCTAGGTTTAAAAATAGTTATAAAACGAGAGTATATTAATATAGAAATATGATATCTTTGAAATGATAATTGATAACTCAAGCCATAATAATATATTTTGGTATAAGGAGAAGAAACATAAATTCTAGTTTAATTTTTCTTTGAGTTGGGTTGACAAATTTTGGAATGTTTTTTCAGATATATTTATTTTTATTTTGAGTTCACCCGACTTCTTTAAATCTCGTGCAGGAGGCTCTTAACACTAATAGATGTTATTGCTATGAAAATAAAATCGACTATAGACTAGCATTTATCTATTCAGTAGTCACCTACGCTGGAGTGTTAATAAAGCCGTATTTGTATTGGCAAAATTATAGTTTTAATCATTATGGCAAATATTTTTTATTATATAATCCTATTTTAAACTTTGACGACGAAATATGAATTGTTTTTGCTTGTTAAACCAAACAAAACCCTTATTAATATTGTAATAAGAGTCAAGAAAAATAGCATGTTACAAACAATATGTTAATGTGCAATATTTCTTAACGAATGTAATATTTTAACGTCTAATTAGAAACCTTTGTTCGGAGAACAATCGTGACGTAACTATTATAAAATATATGTACGTATATTGAACTGGTAACATTACTAAAACCTCGAGAGAAAAAGGTCATCACATCTATGGTCTATGGTCATAATCTATATCATAGAGATAAAGCTCGAATTTCAACTCTGCGACGGCTCCATGTATTAAAGGATGAAAAAATGTACTTTGTATCTCTACTCTCTAGTGAATATTACTTCCATCTGGGCAGTCTTTCCTATTTAGTAGTTGGTTCGTAATCTAAGACATTGTTTTGACGTTAAATGCTGTCAATTTCTCAGGAACGTGAAATGTATCAACAGCTACACTTTGATCATACAATATTGATAAAATAATTTAACAACAGTTTTTCAGTCTTGGTCTAAGATTTTAAAAAAAGATCCATATATATACAATTGGATCGTGTATAAAACCTCCTTTTTGTGTCGAATCTTAAAATGTGTGTATCTTCAATGTCACATCAATTTGTTTTTGTTTGCACTGCTAAAAGAGGAAGCCAATCCAAATTAGAATAAGAGTATTAGACAGAAAATGATTTTATACTAGGGGTTTTGGCGGGAACGCGGGAAGAGTCGTGTCGCTTCGTTGTATTTTTTTCCAAAACTAGTGTTTTGTCGAGTGTTTATGCATAAAAATGGTGGTGTTTTATTCATAAAGTGCCGAATTACAAGCGCGAGTGTGGGAAAATGATATAATGTGGTGAAACATGAGTTTTCGTGTTGCTTCCAAAACTCCATCGAAGCTTTATAGTAAAGTTGCCACTACTTTACTAAAGCATGACTGGCACGAACTGACACGAACTGGACTTGACTAAGACGACTTTGACGATAACCATAGTTAAGATACAGCAGAAATATCACTGAAGACGAGGCAGTATGGCTTTATAGCTTTAGCCTGCCCGAAAGGGCAAATTAACAAAAAAAAAAAATTATACTACATCCAAATCAGTCTATGCTCTATGGTCGTTTGTTTTATTTAGTCTATGGTCAGATGGCATTGACGTAACGTCACGATTGTTCCCAGAAATGAATAAAAAAACCCGTATGATAGTTGTACCTACTGAGATAGTTATGTCTAGGCTTCGCCCTATGATTCTGTCGTCGTTATGATGTTTACCTGTAGCAGGATAAAGGTTTATAATTATATATTTTTATTTGATTACATGTAATAAACTTACGTTATTTTTAAACTAATTTGTGTTTTATTGAGATGGGTGAGATTTTTTTTATTTGTGATAGACTTGATTAGTATCGGTGTGGTTAAATATGGTAAAAACACCTAGCCTGGAATGGGAATTGGCTCTCAAGTGAGATTGCCGTTGTGTTTTTGGTGGCATATTTTCTACTTGTAGGTGGTAGCTAGCCAGCCGTGTACTGGAAATAGGGTTGCCAACCGTACTATAACACCATTTTTTTTATCTTTCCCATCTAAAATACTATATTTTTTTGAGCGTACAATATTAAAAAAAAGAAACTGTTAGACCAAAAAATGTTGGCAACCCTAACTGGAATGTACCTCACCAAGTCACCACCATGCTATGGTTTCACTCTCTGCCAGGTCAAGCTAATTGGGTTTTGAAACTGCGCTAACCACATCACACCACACAGTATGCGCTAACACATAAAAAACAGGTGAAGAGGAATGGGAGAACAATTGCAAGGATACCGTAGTGGCGCTCATTACTTTGTTTGTGATAATGTTTCATGCGCCTTTATTATCGCCGGAAAATAATCTTCAAACAGGAATACAGTAGTTACACATAACTGCTAGGCGACGAAATGTTTATCTGATACTAGGCGACCTCAAAAATAATCTACGTTCCAAAGGTTTAAAGATGTATATCACGGAGATCACCCTGGATTAGTCCGAAAACCAAAGGAACAGAATATATCAGATTCTCGGCTGTACAATTCTGTCCTTACTTTTTTGACGGGAATCTCTCTTAAATTCGCTTCCATAGTTTTATTCAAAAAATTGACAAAATTGAGGGATACCTACAGTTCGGCTACATATCTACATCCAAAATGTAGGTAAACACCACTCAATAGCTAAAGGATCTAAGATTTCGTTTCGTTCAAAAATATACTTTCACATATTCAAGCACAAACGGTCGTGTTCACAACGCAGCCATACTAAGTGTCCTGCAGAAACGTGCATGCTGGTTTGATTTTTGAGTTCACAAAACTTTTACTTAGAGACTTTAGATGGAGTCCCAACATCCCTGTAACTTCGCAAGCTGCAGTACCGCTAGACATTGAACCCGAGTGGGTGTTCCCCGATGATTAGTCTGTGTACCTTCAACTCGAAAGTGAATCCGTTTCTTCTAGGCAAGCGTGCTTTACCGTAGACCGCATCTTCGCTTAACATAAGGCGGGATGGCGGTCAAACGCAAGCCTATCTATAAATATATAAAAAAAACTACCCTTCAAACCAGAACACAGCAATGTTTACACACTACTGCTTGCGGGCACAATATCTGGTACTGAGGCGATATCTATCTAGAGTCATAGACTAACGAGACCCTTCTGCTAAGGAGATCTACTACCAAGTATAATTGCACTTCAAGCGAAATTACCGAAATCTTAACATGTAGGTATTGTAGGTAGTCGGCGTCAATCAATTCAACAAAATAAAACACCAAAATTGATTTATTAACGTAACTCTATTAAAAATAAACGCTTTAACAACAGGCCGTATGTACAAGTCTATCTACATACATTCATACACGACGCCTCGGGCGGTACTCCACAGTTTGAGCGACCTACAAACTCGACACTTGGCCGCTTTCAGCATTTCACTGTCCATTGCGTCTGGGGCATGCAATCAAACGTCATAACACTCACGCTGTCTTTAAAACGGAATCAATAGACGCGGCATCGAATCGAGAGCCTTCCTGCTTTTTGAAGTAGATTCAATCAGTGTTTTTTTTATCGAAAGAGCGACAAACGGGCAGACTATGTCTGATGGTAAGCTCACCGCCGTTAATTAACATTTGCAACATAAGGGATGTTTACGATTCGTTGCCTACCCAAAGCGTCGTTCTTAAACTAGTTTTAGCATATTTGTTTCTCGCAATGACACTGAAAGCGCTCACGTGTGGTTATGGTTTAAGAAAGGGCCACACCCATAGAATTGACGGAATTTGGCGATGTTGGAATGAGCCGATGATCATCCTAGGACAACACATGAAACATTGTATATTTTTTTTTCGATTTTTAAACACATCCCGGAAAACATTATCCCTGTAAAATATCGAATGAAATCGCGAGGCGCTGTTAGTCGGTTAAACTATGATTGTGCTGTCCTAGTGATCACAAAAATGTCATAAATGCTTACTGGTAGTAAGTAGCGTAAAATGGCGATATAACAAAAAAATTATATAATACGTAACATACAAAACACAAGGGTAAATTAAACCACTAAAGCCAACGACTTCCAACCTCGTAGACACCCAGTACGGGCTAATTAGTGGACAACAGATTAGGAAATCCTCAAACGCTTTATTTAAACAGATTAATCAGAATCGCTTCGCGGTTCCGATTATATTCATTAAATGTACCAGTTTGGTTTTTTCGGAATGCGTTGGTTCGATTTTTTTAATAAACTTGGTCCGTATAATATGAATATTTAAATAGACAAATTTATTATCTATTAAAAATATCTCAATTACTTTTAAAAATCATTTGTACAAATTTTTTTTCTTGTTTACAATAACCATACTTTGTGACCTTTTGGTCGGACCAATCAATTATTGCAAATGAATTCGACATCGCGTCTTCAAAGTTAAAAGTCGTTGACTGAAACATTTACATACATAATCATATTGTAACATACACACATACACGTACAGTTGTGATAGGTCATTAATTTAGGAATTATCTAACATTGCTACACACCGTTCTGGACTCTGCGATTATATCTTTGGAACAACTTTATATAAAATAGTTAAGGCAATTTGTACCTATATAAATTTCATTATAATTAATAACAATAAAATGAATATTATTTCTGTAAGTAAATTTGACATTCACAGATACAAATGGTTATGATGTAATTTTTTATTGGTCATAGCTTAAAGATTTCTCATGAAAACATTTCAAGATTTTGTATCACTTTAAATACAGTTCTGGTACAAGAACATTTAGTGTTTATTCGAGAACTACTTTTTCGATTTGTAGTGTATTTAAGTTGTTGTTACACTAATTATGCACATCCTTTCTTACACATGAAAAACAAATGAGACGGAGATACTTTATGGGCCGCCTTACACGTTCAATCATGATCACGATCCGCGATCATGATTTCAAAATTTCTAGATATTATGCGATCCGGAGCATCAGTCCGTCAATCCGCTTCGTACACGATCAGTCTGGATCGCGATCATTGATCGCGGATCGCGCGCTACGTGTACGGGCTGCCTATGTCATATGCAATTAGTTTAGCGAGTGGTAGAGCATTATCAATGAAAATAACAACATATTTGAGTTGTCTATTTTCATTTTCAATAAAAGCAAGACACCAACTTTTGCGTGGTCTTTCGACTACCATGCCCATTAAGTTAGCTAAGCTTTATGGTGTGGGGTTTGATTCCCACTCAAGTCAAACATAACGATATAAATGCTTGTTCTATGTCTGGGTATTATATAATTACATCAAAAATGTATGTCAGTTATTATCTGCTTTTCATAGAACATGCGTAGATGGCTAGAAAGCGCTGTGTGAAATGTTCTTTCATATCAAATGTAAAAAAAATTTCGATGTCTATCGATAAAAATTAAAATACACTAGAATTAAAATCGAAATAGTGGTGGCTGGAAAAAAAAACATTTACGTTTATATAGAGCCTAAATGTGGGTTTTGTAGAGTTGATCCTACATAGAGAAGACTAACAGAAATCGTAGTCCAAAACACATTCGAATTCTAATAAAATTATTATTGGCACGTTCAAGCTGCTGAATTAGGTATTCAATCGAAAATCCTTTCTTTCTTTCTTTTTCATTCATATTTCTCAATGGCTTAGTAAATTCAGAATAAGTAGTTTTGATATCAGTGTGCAGAACTCGAGTAATAGACGACAAATTCCACCAACAGAAAAACCAGTATTTATAGTTATATTGGGATACGCGAAACGTTATTACTAAGCGAAAAGAAGCTCACTGTGCGTAATTAACTTTTTGCAGTGGTGGTAGCTCCGCGAACTGCACGCCAAGGTTGCGTCAGTTCAAATCCCAAAAATGAGCTTAAACTGCCGGCGAAGGAATACAGTGGCCTTCATCAAGGATACAAAGCTGAGTACAACACGCGCACGGTCTCGTCAATAACGCACGCAAGAAGTGGATGTAGCCAAAACTACACGTAGTCCGAGTCCCCTATAAATAATTAAACGCGAGTAATGACGCATAAGTAAAACAAACAATAAAATTAATTAATTATTTTCTAAATAAAACCATATTGTATTTCGATAGCGAATACCTTCAAAATCGATCGATTGATTTTGAGGAATTCACTGATAGGGGATCAACACAGGTCCTTATTCGGTAATCGGTTTAATAGTACCAATCAACTGTCAGTGATAACAAAGTCTATTACTTGTGCTGTCAATTAAAACTATCGGCATTCGCCTCTGATGCTATGGGTGCGAGCGAGACGGCGCTATCACGACTGCAAATGACAGGTCACATAATCAGGTTGGTACTTTGTAAATACGCACAATATTATGTAACATCCTTGTACCAATCACCTGATATAATAAACTACATAGTATACCCTAAAATCAGCTTGAACAACACACCAGAAACGTCGGATTATAATGTACAACCACAGCAATCCCAGCGGTACAACCGTGGTACAACTAGCGTTACCAGCGGTACAACTGGCGCAGCCAACGGTACAACCTCATTTGTCACAGCAAAAGATAGTGTACGGGAAATGAGTTTGGCCAGCGAAACCTTGGTACAGTCATCTCAAAAATTTAGGATGATTCGGCTTAAAAGGGATATTAATATTGTTAAAATTGCCTTAAATTATTGAACTAGAATTATAACTTTGTGCATAAATACTGACATTTGAGATGTTTTTTTTGTCTGGACACACCGGAAGTACATTTTGAAAGTGATACAAACCTATAAAATGCAACAATAGTTATAAAATAAATACACAAAACTGACAAATTAATGCTGGAAATAAATTAGACAGCTATATTTATATCAAACGGCTTGCGCTGTGAGCTTTGGTTTCGCCGGTTAAACTTATTTTCCAATTTTACAACCTTTTGTTGCAGTTATACCAGCGGTACAACCAATATGCACAGTGGCACAACCAGTGTTTCCAGTGGTACAACCAGCATACCCAGCAGTACAACGGTGCTGCTGTGGCTTTAACCTATGATGAGACCGCAGCCAAATTTAAACTGCTGCTTAGCCTGGTTGGCCATGCCAGATAGTGCGAAGGTGAACGGTAGAGGTTGTAGTTTCTTCTCTAAAACTGCTCCGATGTTCCAATTAGAATCTACCATGCCTGCAAACAAAATTAACATGATTTAGCGTTACAGCTTTTAGAAAATTTGAGGAAACATTTGGCAAAAATTGTTTTTTTTTTTAATGTAGAAGTAATGAGACTATCGAGGCGCTCTCCTGATGTTAAGAGATAACGCCTGTCCATGACCATTGCAGCGATACACAGAACTTTGAGTAGCAAAACGTCCAGGGCATCGCTGCTTTATCACTCACTACTTTGAGACTAGATGGTTAGTCTCAACAGCCCAGTAATTTCGCTAGCTGCAGTACCCTTCAAACCGGAACACAGTACTGCTTGGCGGCAGAATATCTGGTAGTGCGGTGGTACCTACCTAGACGACCTCCTGCTAAGGAAATCTACCACCAAGTTTGTTGTTGTTGTTGCCGGTGTGTTTAAAGCAAAGTAAAGTTTACATTGGCACATAGTATCTATACCATACCAAATAGAAATATATTGAGTTGTAATTGGCCATAACTAAGTGATTGTAAAAGAAAGAGAACTTTCGGCAGCCTAGTTGGGTGTAAGACCGCCTGGTTTCCAATCTGAAGGTCCAGGGATCGAATTCAATGCCACACACCTCTGTCTTTTTTAAGTTATGTGCATACTGCCGATGACTTCAAATGGTGAAAGAAAACATAGCGAGAACACCTGCATATCTAAAACTACTTAGAAAAAAGTTTTAGTGAATTCATAAAAAAAAGTTGTCGAAGTGTGAAATCCACCAACCTGCGCTTAGCCAGAGTGGTGGACATTACCTTACCCTTCTAACAATAAAATAAAATGAATTTATTTCAGGCAACAAGGCCCATATAAAAAATACAATACAAATACAATTAAATTAACAAAAAAAGTCACATAACACAAAAACTAAACAAACATTTGCGCATTTGTTTGTGTGTATTTGTGTTTGTTGTTGTTTGTTTGTGTTTGTTTGTTGTTGCATTTGTATTGTAGTTGTGTTTGTTGTTTTTTTTTTGTAACACAAGTTACAAGTCAAATAAAACATTTAAAGATATAGACAATAAAATAATAATATTGGTAGAAATAACTAATTGAATTATAAAGCAGGGCTGACTCGGAATTATACAGTAACTTGTACCTAATTATAGACTTACCTCTAAAGACTAGATCAGCTTTGGGTATATTGACTTGATATCCAATAGTTCCTACTGACTCCATCCCTCTGAAAGAAGTGTCGATTTCTGCTACAATCTGAAATAAATACATGAAGATTGCTAAACACAATATTAATTTAGCAAGATGATTATTTTCCAAGATGGCTAAATTAATTTGAGTGAGTAATGAGTGAAAATCACAAGTTTTATTTTTGTAATTGTTTACATCAATTGTCGATTAGAAAAAAGGTTTTTTTCTGTTGTGAGTTTTCCCAAAAGATAGAAAATTGACACAATCTTGTGTTTAGTAAATATGTATATTAGATAATTATTTTTATAAAGTATTAGTGTTTTATTTCTATTACAATAAAATTATTATAACACATTTATTTCAGGTTACTACAACCCATATGTAGCTAAATACAAAACAAATATATTAATTATGTTGGGTATAAATAAAATGATTCAATATCCATATAATAGAAATAATCATACAACTAAATACTAACACAATTATAGTTTCTTTTTACCTCTTTTTAATTCCAAATAAAAATATAAAAAATAATAATTTAAATAAATAAAATACAAGTAAGTATGCAAGTATTATAAGTGAATGAAGAGAAGAAGAAGAGTGAGTGATGTGAGTGAGTGAGTGATGTGAGTGAGTGTGTGATGTGAGTGAGTGTATGAAGAGTGTGCCACTTACTTGTAATTGTTCACTGGCTTGTTTAAAGTAACACAGGTGGAAGTTGGCCGGGCTCAGGGTGGCGGATATTTCAGAATCTGAAATAAACCCAAAAAACCAATTTACAGACAACTCAGCTGGACAATTTCATCAACTGTATCCATTTGATCTCCTTAGCAGGCGGCGTGTGGGAAGGTTCTATTATATCAGATAGTTTATAACCAAGCAGTGGTGTGTAAACATTACTGTTCCGGTGTGGTAGGTATTGTAGCAATATTACAGGGTGAATCATACTATCATCAAATGCTTTGTTTTGTTTCTCGATATTGCAAAGATGTTTTATTCTACCATCAGGAGATGATCTCATTCATTTAGCTATTTTTAATAATTTATTTACCAATAGGTGAGCAGTTGATAGTGTCATTCTGTTAAAATTGTCTTATCCAATTAATTTATCATTAAAAAAGTGGTTCTCTCTCTCCTTAATCTCAAACAATAATAGGTTTTTTTTAGTTCATGGCTAGGTGCATGACTACAGCTCATCTGATGTTAAGTGACGAACATAATAGGTGCTAGTAATTGGTAAGTAGCTCACCGTCCATAGAGTATCTAGCGGCAGCGGAGGTAAATGCGATTTCTCCTCCCATGACGCGCGACCCGGACTGGTAGATCAATTCCGCGCCCATCGCCAACCGCTTCGTGACTGACTGTAACAATTAAACATATTGTAGAAAAGTGACAATCAAAAATATTGTTGAAAAGTTACAATTAAAAATATTGTTGCAAATTTACAATTAAAACAGATTGTTGAAAAGTTACAATTAAAACAGACTGTTGAAAAGTTACAATTAAAAATATTGTTGAAAAGTTACAATTAAAACAGATTATTGAAATGTTACGATTAAACAGTTTGTTGAAATGTTTAATAATCTATATGATCTAGCAAATATTACATAACTAGATTTTGAACCTGATATTAATCTATAATTTTGATTTTATCTACTAACTAGCGACCCTTCCCGGCTGTGCGCGGGTCAATCAAGTTACTGTCTGACATCTTACTTGTAAGTAATGTAGGACGAAGACAGCAGATTTGTCCGTAAAGTCTGGTTTCCCGAAGGCCATCGCCAGTGTGTAGTCGGAGCCTTTGTACTCCACGGTGCCCTGCGTCGCAGTCAGCTTGCACTCTTGAACCTGGGGACATTACAAATAGTTTATAATTTAAAGTAATAGAATAATATTTGATAGAAATCCTGTTTGTTCTTCGAACCTTGTTTAAAGACCCAGTTCTCATTAGTCCTATTAACTTTCATCAAATTAACTGCTGTGGTCATACAAACATACATAATCAATCAATCAAACATAAAAAAACTGGTTCCAGGCAAACAGCTTCTGTGAGAAACTGCTAATTTGAAATGGAAAAAATTAAGATGTGTCACCTGTGCCGCTCCTTTGACCCTCACTTCAGGTGTGATTTGATGGATGACATTCATGTTAACATTCCCCGACGGGTCTACATCTCCGAGCAGGACGGGGAATGCTTCTGTGGGTGATATCTGCTTAGTGCCAATGTATGTTGCTCCAAATTTGTAGCCGTTTTGTGCTGAACTCATTGTCAACGTGTGGGATACCTGAGAATCAAATTCAATGTTTCATATTATGGTTTTGAATTTTATCATTGTTTACAAGTGTACATTAGTCATGGTAAAGGAAATAGTAAAGGATTTACGTACAAGTTTTACATTTTCATTTCCTTTCCATTGTAAAAAAATTTGCAAGGTTTGATTCATCAATTTTATTCAAAATAAACCTGCATTTATTACTGCTAACCACCTATTTAAACTGCCAACAGTTTTAGATACCTAAAACACCTTTAGATGAATACAATTTTGTGTGTTTAAGGTATATATCTAGTTTGTAGCGATGACAGCTCAGTGGTTAGCGCGGTAGGTTCGCATGCCGTAGGGCGTGGGTTCAAACCCCAACAATGAGCTTGAGCTGCCGGTGAAGGAAAAACATCGTGAGGAAACCATAGCATGGTGGTAGGGTACTTTCTAGTACTCGGCTGGCTAGCTACCACCCTCAAGTTGAAAATCTGCCGCCAAGCATCTAACGGTGTGTTCCGGCAGCCTCACTTGAGAGCCAGTTCCATTCAAGGCTCGGTGTGCTTTACCATCTTCGACCACACCTTCACTTACATCAGGTGAGCTGTGGTCAAACACCTGTAAACCTTAAAAAAAAAAAAGTTTATTTCTGCTCAACACGTTTGTTAAGCGGAAATAAATAAAAATAAACTAGATATATATATACACCTTAAACATTCAAAATGAACTTCCGCAAAGTAACGCCTGAATCAATCAATTACAATTTTGTGTATTAAACTTCACATCATAATTATACAATCTTTTGTATACCAATTTTATTTTAATTCGATGATTTAATTATTATTTTTTATTCTTATTTTATTTTTTTGTAATCTTTTGTTAATTTTATTTTATTATTATAATTCAAATTTGTATTCAAATAATGTATCTATAATTATTATCTAATGAATGTTGACATGTAACCTGTAATTGTTATAAAAAATAAACTATAAACAACTGTAGTGATATAATTATTTATACACTGTGATTCTAGGGTTATTTCTCAGCATAAATATCCCATAAATTAAAATATACTTATCATGAATCTCTGTGATAATCTACATATAGATATTTGTTGATTTGTAGGTACCTGGAAATGGTTGGACAGTCCTCGGTTGACCATCAGCTTGCCACCTTCAAAGTTCACCGGCATTACATCTAGAATGAAATAGTTCTTTGATAAATTTTGTAATCAGTGATTTTCTTGATGGTACAAAGTCAGCACCACTTATAGACAACTGTTCAACCAGCATTACTAAAACTGTGCCTACTTTTCAGGGTAAGGTTTAAATTAGGTATTAGGTATTTAACTGAAGATTTAGGATGCAATAGTCACCTTTTCAAAATAAAATTGTTTATTCAATTTGATTTAATTTCATTAAAGTTTATAAAGTCTATATAATGTAGTTTACATCTTTAAAATAACCTGGAATATCAATAAAACAGTAATGTAGAAAAAATGAGGAAATAAGTCAGGAATTTATGTAGCTTTCGACTTTAGACAATAGACTTAGTTATATAGTCTGTTCTGTATGTATTATAAGTATGTATTTACAACTAAAAAAAGAAGTATTTATGTCTTCTATCAGTTATCTGACTTTCATCACAAAAACTTAGTTTGGGGTTAGATGATGCTGTGCATAAAAAGCTTTGTTTGGAGTATGCCAAATCACCGAGGAAATCATGTTTTCCCAGAGATGAGAACTTAGATGATTGAATATTTCATCCCAAAAACCCTTAAAATGGTGTGAACAATACAGAGTATAGTAGAGTATTATCATTATTATTAAAATTAGATAATAGCTAATTTCATTGCTTGAGATCTCAAAACATAAGATGTTGCTTGATTAATAGTATTTGATTTTTATAGGTCACATTTGCCCTAGTAACTTTTTGATATAAAATGTTCCGGGGTTAATGAAAACATAAAAATTTTGTGAAAGCGCGAGCTGCCAGCAACCCTCTTAATGTGAATGGACTTTAAGAAAAATTATCACTGTATATAGCGCAAAAAAATCACAAGTTCACTTTCTACACCAAATTTAAAGTATAATTTTAGTTAATTTTAAAATTACTTGTTAATGTCAATAGTTTATTATTTAGTAATTTAAGGGTAATTTCGTTCGAATTACATCATAAGTTAACCAAACTTTTTACCGCAACATTACTATGTTTACCGCTGTTTTCTGACATGAACACAAACTATCAGCATTTAATTAGAATTCCAACTGGAATTTTAATTAGATATTTAGCAGACAAGAGGCGTTTAAATGCGTGTAAAAACTACCTTTGCTTTTCTTATGGAGCTCATCCAAAGTCCCTGGGTTCTCTCGTTTATTTTCATTTTCTATGTTTTTCATATCAACGTTTGTGAGTCCAGAGTTGGACACACGACACATACTCGCCATAGCACCCATTTTATAGAGAAACACTCAATACTTTCGCTAAAATAGACAAAAATCGATGAACATGTGCAATTTAACACAATTTTAGCGAATAAAAGACAATCGCTTCGCTCCGACGTGAAGTTGACAGAACAAATACCAACATAGCAAAATAATTGAAAACCATAGATAAAACTTTAAAAAGCCTGTTATACGTACTGCTAAGTAGTAGTTATAGCATAATAGCATGCTATTTTGCTATTGACGCTTTTTTCTCTTGAGTTTGTCATGAGAGACATAAAATGCGACATTTCAAATTTTAATTTTAAATGGGATTATTTTTATGCCTGCAATAAAGACTATAATTTTATTATTATATAAATGAAAATGCCTGTCACTGGCAAAGTTACAAAGTGCGATACACGAAAAAACACGATATTTTTTTTAACTTCAGTTGCATGACTTACTTTCATTTCACGCATATAATAAATGTCAGTGTCAATGTTAACGAAAAGTAAAATATAGTAGCGTTTTATTTTTGTTAAAAAAGTAAAAACCATAAAACCATAATTGTGTATTCGTTACTCAGATTTGTAGCTGATTAAATAAATAACCAAGAAATCGATTTTCGATTACGTTAAATCTGATTTATTTTTGGTGTAAAGAAGCTTGAGAGTATTTAGATATCGTCTCAATATATATCAAGAAGCTGCTTACAAGATCTACATGAGAGTACATACATAAACATTCAACATTTATTGGGCTATATTCAACTTGGATCCACATTACCCACTTCATAATGCCGAAGGTAGTGTCTAGAAGCATTGTTTGCTCCGACACAAAAGACCAGGAAGAGTATAACGAAACAAAACCACTTCACATCTATTACTGCATTTGCGGGCAAATGTCTCTGATTCTGGACTGCACCATTGATCGCCTGCCTCTGCGACCAACCGATGGCGCGCGAGTCATCGACGGCTCGAAGCACGCGCACAAAATCACTTCAGACCCCGACGAAACAGTTTACTTAAAAAGAGAAAAAGGTAAAACTTGTATAATTTTGTATTTGTTAAGCTACGATTTGAACACAATTATGTTTCATGTGCGATAAATCCCGGTTATAAAAATGTTGCCTAGAGCTTTGGTTGCATAGTGTATAAATTACCTAGTTAAGCTACTTGCCCATCACTCTCACTGTAAAAGATTTGTCTTCCACTTTCAATTTTCTACAACATAATTCCTATCTGCTATAATTCCATACAAAGTTAAATGTAAAACCGGTTTCATATTATTTTCAGGTATAGAGCGACAATACAGACTGAAGTGCAAGAAATGTGCCATTCCTATCTACTATAAGCACACCCAAGACAGTAATGTCCTGTTCATCATGCGTGGGGCTCTGGTACAAACTGCTCCTGAAGGTGGGGTTACTGACATATATAAACAAGTTGCACTCACGCAGCCAAAGAAGATTATGGTTACCAAACATACCAAGAACATGGGTAAATTCAGTTCTGTTACCGTTTCCACTATTGATGAAGAAGAAGATGAGATTGAAGCTCGGGAAGTAGCTGACAGCTATGCAAACAACGCCAGGATTATTGAGAAACAGTTGGAGAGGAAGGGAATGAATAAGAGACAGGCAGAAACTCCCGCACAGACCACTGAGAAACGAGTGCGGGGGACTTTGATAGATAAGTAAAAAAAAAAGAAGGTATGTTTTTCTTCAACCAGGATAAAGTGAGTGGTCAACTCAAATAGAAAAATTATGAAGAAAAAATTGATTGAAATGTGATGTAGACCAGAAGCAGTATGTAAAAGTTTTTTTTTCAGTAGTCATTAAAATTTATTTTGTTATACATTCTTTATCCAGGCCTACCTTGGAATGGAAACTTGCTCTCAAATCACCAATCACCACCATCATGTACCTTTGTCGCACAATGTTTTAGAGCTTATAATGATTCCCTGCAATTTATTTATTAGGAATAAAATAAAATCACTATATTTATCACTTTTTTATTCATATGAAAACAATTTTACAATGTTCAATATTAAACAATAAATATTGATAATTAATAATGTCTCAACATAGTATGATTGACGGAATAAATATATTATTTCTGACCTAATTTTTTATATTTACATAATTTTATTTACAAATTTTCCCATGGCGTACACCTAGCATTTCTGCTAGTGTTATAAAAATGTCCTAGTAAATGTAAGTAAATGTAAGTAAATTCTTGAAGTGAAGAATTTTGTACACTATTTACATTTTTTTTGTAAAGAATAGATAAATAGACATTTGTACCTCAAAATCAATAGTCGCTTGTTATCAATACAAGTCTACATAATGAAAAATGTATAATGAGACTTTTCAAGTTATTTATAATATTTTATGAGAAATAGTTACAGAATAAATACATATTTCAACGAGAAATATGTATTTATTTGAGTAACAAGGAAGAATTTTCAAATGGATTTAACAAATAACTGTTGGCACTTGAAAATAGGTACATAGGAAGGAAGAATATGCAATATATCACAAAATTTGTGACATTGCATGTTATAGATAACAGACATAATTGAAAATCTGAAAAAATCCTCAAAAGCTAAATACCTAAAGGTATTGCAAAAAGAATAGTACAAACTCAGCCCAACGCTGTTATAAATATCTAGAAAAAAAATATAAGATACAAAGTTACATCATGTAAAATAAAATATTGCCAACCTTAAGTTAACCCAGAAGATATTTCTGCTTAGGCAAATTTTCTTCAACAACTTTTGCCAAGATTTTAAACTAAGGTTTCTGATGAATGATACGAAAAGGTTGATTTTACTTTGTCCTTAACACTATAGGAATGTGGAAAATGGCAATGGAAAGGACATGAATTCTACACTAGGTCGCTTTCACTGAGACATTAAAAGGGCACTTACTAGGGCTTACAGAGCTAATGTAGCTAAAAATGAGCAACACTTTCCTAAGACTGCATAGAGCAAGATATTTATAAAGCTGGGCACACAATTATATAATACCTATTAGTAAAAATTTCGGCTTAGTGTTTAGGGCAGTAAATTTCAATTTTGTAAACTTTTGCTGCTTTTTTTTGGCGTCGTACTTTTTGAATTTGTCTGTGACAAATGTTTAGATATTTTATAAAAAAATCAATTAATGTCAATTCACACCCAATAAGTCATAATCGAGTTTGGTCGTACACTAGCGAAGTCGTAGTGACAAACAAACATCCTTTCACCCCAAACGCATATACTGTGTCTGTTCCGTCGTGGGTAAAAAGGTTAAGGTTAAGTAAATAATTATTTAATTATTGGAGGATATTCCCTACAGCGCCATCTAGCTCCAAACTAAGCAAAGCTTGTTCTATGGAAGCTATATATCTATTAGAATAAGTACTGAAATACCTTTGTAAATTAAAACATTTATGTAACAAACTTAAATGTTTGTTCAAGTTTCTGTGATGCTATAAATGTATGTATTTACAAAAAATAGTATTTAAGTAGTTATTCTATTAAATATATAGCTTCCATAGATCAAGCTTTGCTTAGTTTGGAGCTAGATGGCGCTGTAGGGAATATCCTCCAATATATAAATAATTATTTACTTTACGCCCTACAGTTTGAGAAGATCTTATCTATCTAAAGATGGGTTAACAGCTGTAGTTACTGTTAGGCCATTTCAATGTAAAAATGTACGCGATCAATTTTTCCTCTTCGGAAGCATTATCGTTCACATGAGCGAGTATTTTGTCCCAAATGACAGCTAAACGTGGATATTTTATAAAGTGGGCCCAGCTTTACCTTGAAACTTACAAAAGTGTCACCGTATTTTAAAGTACATTTTTTTACTAAATGTGACCAAAAAATAATATTCTTAAACTTGTTAAATGACCAAAACAATTTTCAATAAATGCCACTTCACACAAAAACAAAAATGTAACTAAAATTATTCACTACATGTCTTTTATAACGTAATAATTGTAAAAAGTACCTACAAATCGAATATAAATCTTATCAAGTACTAATAAATATCTTAGCCAGAATTTCTGGCTTTCAAAAGGGGAAATAACAATTTGGTTTTACCATCAAAATATAAAAACTACGTAATATGGTAATAATAATAATAATAAATATTGTAAATAAATACTTTCCTACACTTTTTTCTACATGAGAGATAAGAAAAATATGCAGAATTAATCTTCTACAAAACAATACATAACAAATCTTTAAGAGACCCAAATTATATCTACGAGAGAAGAAAACATACTAACAATCCGAAAAGATAGTTTGAAAACAAATATGTATCTTTTATAATTGAAGTAGATATTCATATAAAACATTTACCAAAACGTCTTAAAAGACGGCTAATTTTAAAATAGTTTTACTGTGAAGATGAAAAATCAGACTTTCATCTTTTTTACAATTAGGCAAAACTAGAACTAAGTCTAGTTTGTATATAGTGGTCAAAGCTACGTACTTGTAAAGGCTGGAATCGTAAAAATATAGTAGGCACTATCGAAGATTTAAAATATATATATATACAGTTCCGAAATTTCACGTCAAAATGGTGAAATTAAGGTCATATTAGAATAATGGGACAATCGTTTCTTAGTTAAAATTATCAATTTAACTGGAATATAAAATGTCTAGCATATTTTTTAAGATGTAGAAAATTTACATACATCGTCATTCGTCATATTAGGTACTGTAATCACGAATTTCACAATTTCACTTTAATCTTTTCACGAAAGTGATGTTAACTAGTTCTACTACAAATAATTAAAGTCACAAATAGAGCAAAACTCTATGCTGGTTTAGTTAAATTGAATGTAGGGCAAATTGCGATTTGAGAAACTTTTATCATCTAAATTTGGCACTTAACAAAAAAAAACATACAAGTTATTTTAAAAGATGACTCAATTAGTTAGGATTTAAAAAAGTAGAACACTTGCTACTTTTCTGTATATTGCCAATTTTATTAGAAAAACATTTTCATTTTAAAAATGAAATATCAAAACAATACTTGTGCCACTCAAAGATTCCGAGAAATAGAATAATCACAACACATAATCACTTAATCAAGTGATATGGTTTTATTTTTCCAATAACTGGAAATTGACCCCGAGCCCCTTTGACGCTGATTTTTGGGACAAAAAATGTTATATATATATATATATTTAATATGAAAAAGTATTACGAACATTTGTGACGTCATGATAAATAGATGCAATGTAATAAAAACTTTTTTTATCTATGTAAACGTCCAAATGTGAGAAAAAAAAACAACTTCCATTTTAGCGAGAAAAACTCAGTATTTTTTTGGAAAAAATAAACCTATTTTATTTTTACATCCCAGCCTTTATTCACTACACAAAATTGGATTTTCCTAAAATTGAGGTTAACAATCAGTACTTAACAAGTCTTCCGAATTGGTATTGTCACGGACGCGGATAAAGTAAAAGGAACAAAACATTTTCTATTAGCAGAATATTTCGAAATAACATCTAGAATGCTGCCTATCTAAAAGACAAAAAGAAGAATAATATTTTATATAAAAGATGCAATCTCTATTCGGCAGTTGCTATTTTGAAATAGCATTTATATAACAAGTGCCTTTATAGCAAATATCTTCGGCCATATAATTTAAGTTAGGCACGACAAAGTAGTTTAATATTCTATAAGTAATTACATAATAATTGCAACTTGCACTTAATGCAAATCAACTTACCTGCTAAGAATAAGAGAAATTATGCGTATCGTTTTTATCTCCAGACATTATTGAGATAAATTTATTCTCTCTCAGAATTCGAATATATTTTTCTAATGTAACTTTTAAATTTTCTCTAATGTACCCGTCTTTAAGCTACATACATTTTTCAGTTCTTACAGGGGTACTGGCTAGGGTACTTTAAGTACAATCTTTAAAATATTATGTTCGAGTTACTAAGTACCCTACAAACTAGAAATCTCACTTTTTCTGTGTTAGTCACAGTCCTAGAATACCATATAAGTTACACTTTAGTTACGCATCGAAATGAAACCGAAAATATTGAGCATCAGTTACCAACCAGTTCACATCGCTTCACCAACTCTGACAAACATTTTAATAATTTGAAAACTCACGCTATTACGTCAGATATCGTGAAACTGAAGACCAGTAACAGAGTTTTTATATTAAATCAAAATACAATGAAGAATTTCTAATAAAAGCTCCTTACACCAATACTGGCTTACGTTTTCTTTTTCGTCTGTGGTGCTTGTGCCGTTTCGCGCCATTTTCGACGCCATGTTGCGAGTCCGCGCGTTTCGGCGCGCGTTCCTGTGAGGCTGGTGCTATAACCTCTTGTAAACCGGCGGTGGCATAGCCGCCGGCTGGTGGAGGGGGTGGTACTGGCGGGCTAGGATGTCGCCCTATAACCCAAATAGTACCCTATACATTCATCACACTCGTGAAGCTGTTAGTTCCCTAAATGGACAGTTAGGAAGCAACGGTGTCTACAAGCGATGAGGAGGGATTGACTACTTACAACTTGTGGTTGTTGATTTTGCGCTTGCTTTATGTTCCTCTCTTGTATCATTAGCTGATGCGCGGCTCTGTAATGATTATTCATAAATTATCGCATTGTCGTTAAATAGTTCGCATATAATTTACTAGGTACCACCGCTATACCGCTATCTGATATTCGGCCACCAAGCAGTAGTGAGCAAACATTACTGTATTCCGGTTTGAAGGGTACTACAGCTAGCGAAATTACAGGACTTTTAAGACTAACCATCAAAAGTCTCAAAGTTGTGAGATCCTGGACTTAGTTACTCAAAATTCTGGATACGGTTGCAATGGCGTTGGACATACGTTATCTCTCATTATCAGGTAAGCGTCTAGTTCGCCTTATTATTCAATTATTTTTTCAGCCATTTTTACCTGTCCATTTGCTCCTGTGTCATTTCAAGTGCCTCTTGCATTTCTCGGGAAGTGTTTCTTACGAATTCAGGGTCACAGTACGCAGCTAGACCTTGTTCTGCAAGTACCTGTATATCGAAAAAAAACATACAATAAAATATCTGCATCTATGTGTACACATAGATCCGTCACCCATGCAGGTTGCACTCATTTACTGGGTAGTAAAGTGTATGATAAAAAATCTTGAAAGATTTTTTTTTATTTGATGAATCAAATGAAAAATTGACCACCGTCTCCGGTGGGCGATTTTTAATATAAATATAAATTTTAAAATTCTCGGTAGTACTGAAATGTTATAGATGTCTCATTGTCAGTTCAAAAAACAAAACTTTCTAGATCAGTTTTTTTGACTTTGATTTATACTTACGAAAATAGCGTTGCGTTAACCCTGCTATTGCCGTCTCGTCTGTTCTCGTCTGTCAAGATAGAACACGAGAAGTCACGTGAAGTCGCCACCAAGATTGTGGCGCACGTCTCGACCCAGGTGTTTGATATGTAATATTATAAATTTCAATCGCTTGGTATTCTTACCCTTGTGACTAAACTTTCCGCGGAGCCCACTACAGGAACCGAAGAGTTGTTAGCACGAGGGCTTCCTGGCAGTGACACCACACTTCGGCCTATGCTATCGCCTCCTAAAATTATTTTGGAACGTTCATATTTATTTAAGACCCATTTTCTTAGATATGGTGCTCATCAGACCAAGTTATATAGTGATCTTTAAACTACCATGGTCTATTCTATTGATTCTATTTCAACAAAATGTAGTTATCTTTAATTATTTTTAAACCTACAAAATAAAAATAAATAAGCCAACAAACCTTCGTATTACATTTTCTTAGATCTACTAACGTACCAATTCTGATCTCTAGTTAGTAAAGCCTTGTTAAGCTAGCCTAAATTATTTATTCAAAGCAATGGTTCTTATTGACATACAAATCTAAATCGGTGTCCTCGTGAATATTTAATGATTTCATTTTCAAACCAACGATCGTGCAGATTAAAATCAAAACCATTTTACAAGTTTCTCTAAAAGCTTTCTAGACCTCATCTATTCTAAGTTGCACCACTATTCAGCTCTGTTGATGATGTTAACTGACATGCCACGAATTACGTTCAGGATGATTGTTTTTACAGATTTTAGATTGTAATTGTGTATGACAAAATAATTTGATATGTGTGGTTAAGAAAATTTGCAGTAAATATTAACTTTTACAAATAATAGATTTATCTGTTATTATCTCAAAGTGCAAAATTTGTGTTGAATATTCGTGTCGTTAACAATAATTATTTTTGTGAGATATTGCGTAATATGAAATTTGCAAAAGCGATGTGTGACCGTGACTTAGTGTAAAATTAATTGTTTCTTTGTTATACCCATAAATTCCCGGTTGGAGGGGACTTCCTGAAAGCTTGATATTACATTTTATGAGTGTCTTTATTTTCTTGGAAAGCTTCTTTCAAATATAACGAACAAACCACTGTCCAAATGGGATCATTTTTATAATAAACTAATAAACTCTACAATGTGCTAACAGATTCCTTCTAAGTTGTAGTTGCCAATCTCTAAAGAAGAAAGGAAATTAAAATATTAAAAATTGATTCTATTCTAAATATTTAATGTGAGGACTCTATTCAATTATTCATCCTTCTTTTCAACCAAGTATTTAAACAGCTGAGTAATGTTTTCGAAAGTAAATATAAGTAATATTTATTAATTTGACATATCGGCACCTCCTGCAATTTCAACCTCATGACTGGAAATCTTTATAACAACACCTTGATGATAGTTTATGTTCCAAAAACTTCTCGGTTCTCGGTAAAGTCATTTTACAAGATATAGGCGATTCATTTATTTATTTATAAAGTTCGCCAACACAGTGTACACCAATACATAACCATGTACCATTGTGAGCTAATGATAGGTTTTTTGTAGCTGTAACATTTTGAGTAACGTCGAGTCCTAGTTTTCTTTTAATAATAAATTATATTCGTACGAATGTTATAAACGTCGTCTATTAGTCTAACGCTAAACAAGAACGTTGTGTTCTCCAGTAGTTTGTGGTATAAGAAGGAAGCTTCCCAGTAATGTGCGGACCTGGCGAGTGCGGGCGTTCTACAAGCCGAGCGGTGGGGACATGCGAGCCCGCCGCCCCCGAAGAGGCACTGCGCACCATCCGACCTGACACCGGCGGCTTCACCGCGCGCAGGCTGCGCCGCTCCCCACCACGGTTCGCGCGCTCCTTAGCGTGCGAGAACGCAAAAGGAAGCTTCGCTGCCGCGTTGTATCCATACAACGTCATTGTCTTCGACTCCGTCGTCGGCGTGCATTCGCTTGCCAGTAGCGGTGATATCTTCGGTTGTATCGTCTCGAACGCATTCGGCGACGGCGTCTTGTCTTCCGGTGACGCTTTTCTCGGCAGCGACAACATTTCTTTCGAAGACGTGACTGAATCTTCTGGGTGTACTTTTTGCCGAGACACCGATGGTTTCGGCCGCTCGATAGGAGTCGGTTGCGTGACTTGCGTGACCGGGTGCGTGGTTTCGTTCGGTGTAGTCAAGTAATTGACGCAGCCAAATGCCAGGCCTATCTGACCGAGCATCTCAGGGTAGTTAGATTTTTGACTACTGTTAGTACATACCGGAGTCCACACGGATGCAGTGAAAGAAATGTCGTGTTAGAAAAGATGCAAGAGCTGTTACGTGCGCAAAAGATAGGGGTAAGAAAAGTCCAAACCACACTAGACTACCTTGTATAGCGTTCTTAAGATCATTTGTGGTTCTTCTGCAATATAAGCATTACTAATTTTAGACTGTTGAATATGATCTATTAGATATTAATTTCATATCATCTTTTATCTTTGGTAAGTAAAGTAATGGATGATGTTAAAATATTGGTAATGTAATAGCGTTACTTACTCGAGTACTTGATATATTTTTTCTGATTCCCCGTTGAATATAAGTGGCCTTAGTGGTATTTGCTCTTTTAGTTGTCCGTTTGCTCTGTGGAGAAATGGTTGATCGTTATTATTCATGATGGTCGCATTCATCATCAAATGCATATTTTGTTACTTACAAATTTGGTGCTAGTGGTCCCCCAGAAGGTCCTAATTCTCTTTGCATTAGTGAACTTAAATGATTTCCGACGGCTTCTAGAACAAACAAGTTTCTTTGTTAAAAATATTATCTCACCTAATACATTGATATATCAAGATTGGTTGATCCGTGTTTACATATTTATATGAATATTCAAAATAAACAAATTCCTGTTGTTTTTCTGTTGGTGGATAAAATTATCTTTTTATAGTTTCAATTTTCGCTAGCGTTGTTTTCTCTTCCACAAATATTCTACAAGAGAAAGCTATTATACCTGGATGAGTATCGCCATTTTTCTTTCTATGGTGTCTGTTAGGCCCATGTCTTCGTATGCTCGACCATACTCCTCCAAATAGTGAATGATTCCTCTGTAAAAATAATATTCGTGTTTATTTTGCATTCACATATACTTTTTATGTATGTTGACTCTTTGCAATCATCGCTTTTGTATTGTTGGATGACGATTGATGTCGTTATTAGCTATTTTTATTTTTTTTAGATCATCATTTATGAACATTTCGTTATATTTTTACTTACTCTATGCATAGGCATATCACATTCCCCGGCTATATCATCTAAGTTTCCGGATATGGCTCTTTTCAATTCCGGTCCTGCCTCATGCAGCGTCCTCAAGCCTGCCTGAAGCGTCATCTGGTGATTTTGCTCGTCGCTCTGCCTCATCTCTTGCTCTTTTCGTTTTTTGAACCTACAGTCGCAGATTGTACAATATTATTAAAATCATTTGAATTATTATCATGCGTCTTTTCTCTGTTTTTAAATTTCTTTAATTTACTTACTTCAATTCCTGAATTTGTGTGTGCAGCTAAGCTATGTGTAAGATAAAGTTTAAAAAAAGATTGACTAAGCATCAAACTGCCATTCAATTTAAATTGCAAATCCATGTACCTACATAATATGATCGGAATACTATGAAGTTGTATATAAGTATATTTATTTATTTTTTAATTGTGGTTTTTTACATCACATTATTCAGATTGAGTATGAGTGAATTCATTTAAATCTATCTATTGTCACTATAGTGTATGATGGCATAGCTCATAGTTAACCAAATATGCTTATCAATTGATGTAATAATCTTATTGTTGAATTTAAAATAAAAAATGTTGCTATGGTTCACGATTCCTAAATAGTTGAATATAATATTAACTATTCTATAAAACCAAATATCAGGATCAAAATTAAATAGGCACCTAATATTTCTACTAAATCTAACTAAGTAGGTATATAAATTATAAAACGCACAACATATAACATTGGGATATTAAACTGAATATAATACAAAGATTGGGATGTCAAATACATGCTTTTTGTTCAATGTAAGATGGTTTAAGCTCATGATTATATTTTTAGGAGCTTTAATCCATGCAGGGGAAAACGTTGTATCTAATTTTATGTTTCTCTCAGGGAGTTACCATTGGTCCACTATTGTTTATTAAATCTATGAGATTTGGAATTTATAACATACAAAACTCTAAAAAGGGTATTTCCTAACGACATACGGTTCCGTAAGATGCGTTACTTACGCGTGGTTCCTATGGAATAAAAATATTGATGTCAGTTTTAACTCAACAAAAATAATGTTAACATAACACAAAATTAGGGTATCCTCAGCTTCTATAAAATTATATCAGTAAACACGTTTCTTCAATCGATACGTTTCTTCAGTCGAATTGCTGGTAAATATTTTAACAGCTTTTTTAAACTCGCACGTTTGAGTAGTTTTCTACTAAAATTCAAATAAAATTTCTATACTTTGAATTGGCCTGAATACCACATAATTACCTTTAAGACCCCCATTTCGAAGCATCACGAGAAGTATACAAATAAATCAAAAGTTAATGAACTATACATTTAATTTGGCTAACCTTCTAAAGTAGTCCTGGATCAAGAATGTTGCGTAGAATTTGCCAACGGTGATTTCGTTGGGGTCTCCGGGAGGTGGCACAACTTGATCTAGCAGTTTCGGGGATGTTCGCTTCCATATCTTTTTGATCACAGCTCGAAGTTCTGTATTGCTATCGTCGATGTTACCTGTTTCATAGGATTAAACTAGAGCATGGTTGAACAGGATTGTCTTTAGGCCAGAAGGAAGAATTTTCTACCACTATTAGTGAAGGTTTTTATTTAATTCTTTGTTAGTGGGGATGCCACTAAATTAATAAACTCAAAAGGTCAGAAATTGCTATTAGTATTCTTAACATGGACAATCTTCCGTCGACTTAACGTCTATGAGGTAAACAGCATTCATGGTTTGAAAAAGCCTCTTAACCACTAGTCCACCAATAACTCTAGTTCATCAACTTATTCGTTCCGCTTTGCTTGTCTTCAATTGCGCTCTATCTTCTGTTTAATACCGCTCTTCAGTTTTATACGCTCTACTTTTTGTATACTTGTGACTAACCTTCCGCATAAGAACAACTTTATTCATGTGATCGTTCAGTCCTAACACACGTAGGAACGTCAAATTGTCTTTTCCCTGTTTCTATTCCTTCTTAAAAATTTACTAGAATTAGAATGACGACTTAAAATGTCCCGAGTAAATTTTAATCGCCGTTAACGAATTAGGCTCGCTAGTTGACTTTCGACATCCATGCATTTGTAGTCCTTACATTTTTCCTTTCATGAAGGCCTTTTGCTCGCAACGTACCTTCCGTTTTGATCTTGAGAGAGGTCCGCACAACAGCGAAGAGCGTGGCGTTAAAGAGTACTGTGCCGTCTGAATTGAGCGGCATGTTCATCGACACCAGCCGCTTGCAGGCCACGCGGTGAGGACATAGCTTGCCAAAACCTGCGCACGTTTGTTTGGAAAGTTTTTGTACACTAGCAGCGTCTCACACTTTTCTCCTCTATCTTTACAAGATCCATTATACTTTCGCTATGGAAAATGTATGGAGTGTAATTTATTATAATTCCCAAAACACAAGTGACCAAAGTATGAACGCAAATGACATTCCATACTAAAGACCGTTCCATCTTCCACAGAATCAAAGTCATTCAAGCTGGTCTCTTACCCATATCAAGTACATTGCCCCTCGTCTCGAGGCGCAATTGGCGGGTATAGCTACCCCAGTAAGGACTCTGATTTGTACCTACCTTAAACAAGAATCTTTTTCGATAGACGTTCATCGTAGTGTTTCTTGTACCTCTTTCATCATATTAGCTAAGTCGGCAACTATTGCCTTATTTTACGACTTTGATTATTTCAAACTCAAAGATGATTAAAACACTATACATACAGGTTTTTTTTACATTTTTATTAAATTGTTAATATTTTTAAACTGATTTTTTATTATTGACCTGTAGTCAGTGTTTTGACATAATTCATTATTTATTTAAAATGATATTACGTAATAAAACTTGTAACTTTGGTGTTATCAATAAAATATTAAATTTGGATTTGTACCCGCTGATCCATGGTTTCACTTACCTAAAGGTGGGCTAATTTTCCTTAACAACGTAACTACATCTAAATGTTTTATTCTACCCTTTGCGTCTGGATCATATTCACTCCATAATCTGAAATCATAACAACACTTAAAATATTGACCTTGTTAATAATAACATAAGAAGTCAGAAAACAGAAGTAACACCTTATAAATTCATCTAAGTGGTGTGGTCCCAGGATTGACCAGTCTCTAGTTAAATAGTCGAAATTATCCATAATGACAGCCACAAACAAATTGATAATCTGAAAACAATAAAAAGACAAATAAGTTTTTATACGAGCCAAGTCGTCAATTTAAGAGTATTTGGCGAAAATACATTATTTACTATCAAAATTACTTGGTTAGGTGGTTAGATCTCCATAACTACTACTCCCCTGGCCATTCATCAGCTCAACGACCCGCTTGCTCACCAGCAACATTTAGACATATTTGCTGACAAAAATAAACTTGCTATCGCTAATGAAGGCGTTATACGTATAACTATATTATTTTATTATGCGCTTTGGAGTAATATGTTAGCATAGGGAGTATCTAATGTAAAAAAAATACTGGACCGACTAGGTAGGCACCACTGTCCAGTAAGATATTTTCTGCCGTCAGGCTATAATGCATAGATATCACGTGTTCCCATCTGAAAGATACTGCATCTAGCAAAATTACAGCGTTATTGAGACTGACCATCCAATGTCTCAAAGTAATAAGCGCCAAAGCTTTGGTCGTGGACATGTGTTATTTCCTAACAGAGCGTCTCGTTCGTTCAAAAAAGTGTACGAAAGAGATGCTCTAGACTTTTTTAATTTAAAGTTTGGTTCTCGCTTAAATGGTCATCTGTTATCTTTAACCATTAGGAGAGCGTTTTGTTAATCCTATTACTTTTAATACATTGAAAAGTCAATTTCTTACCAAAAACGAGCACAGCACATAAAAGGATATAAAGTAGGGGAAGGCCAGAACACTGCCGCAAGAGCCAGCGTCTTCGTCGCTGCCTTCTTCATCATGGTAGTTCTTATCACACTTCACTTCAGGATCAGGAGACACTCCCATCATAATATCCTGCCACGCCTCGCCTGAAACGCAAGGCACGGAAGATTTTAAAAACAAGTATATTAAGTAATAATTTATTTTATTTCATGTGTCATACAATTCGATAAAGACTTGATTTATTTTAAACGGTAAGCTGTGGTCAAACACCGAACTAGCCAACCATTAAAAAAAAATGTCTTACCGGTTGCCGATCTAAACAAAACGAGGATAGCTTGCGGAAACGTTTGAAAGTGATTGTTCCTAGTAATGGGTGATTCGTCATCTATTGCTATTTTCCCAAACACCTGCAAAATAAAATAATTTATCAAAGTCATAGTTATTTATAAAATAATAGTTGGGAAATCCATTTCGTTTTCCATGCATCCATCATTCCGAAATCCATGCGTTTATAAATTCTCTATGTAAATATAAATTTGAGTAACTTTTTTTACGCCATAGATAACAAAGAAGCCTGATGGATTGCCTCATGTTAAGTACGGCATTCGCTAACACTTATGGATATTGTAACAATAGATCTAATTTAAAAAAAATACAATTTAATTTAATGACATTTTAACAATAACACAAATACATTTCCTGCTTACCTGCATACCAACAACAGCATAGATAAAGAACAACATGAGGATCAGTAAGGCGACATACGGCAGAGCCTGGAAGGACTTGATGAACGTCCAGAGCAAGGTTCTGATACCTTCCCCTCGAGAAAGCAGCTTCACCAATCTCATAACACGGAAGAGACGGAAGAAGTTTATTGAAGGGATGGAGTGCTCCTGGAATCATTTGAAAGGTGAGGATGAATTGAGAACTATTTAAATATAGATAGCCTCTAGAAGGAAGCAAAACATACCTATTGTGTAACATTGTGAGGTAATATTTATTTCTAGAGAAAACAAAAAAGACGGTATGAAATCTTTTTTATGTGAAAGTATTGAAACAAACGAGACACTTTCCTGATGGTAAGAGATAACGCTTGACCTTTGCAGCGATGCACAGAACTTTGAGTAGCAAAAGAAAGTTAAGAGAATCGCTGGTATAACTCATTATTTCGAAATTTTCGATGCTTAGTCTCATTAGCCCTGGAATTTTGCTAGCTGTGGTACCATTATATCACCATATTGTACCATATCTAAGTATCTGTATTTCAAATCAAATTGTATTGGATAAATTTAAATCAAAACTGCTCGGTCTTCTTCTTCTTGTTTAGAAGTCGTTCGACGATAATAATTTGTTCAAATTATATTTATATTTGTATTAAATCAAACATAAATATAATTTGAATCAAATCAAATATAAATGTAATTTAATCAAGACAAAATATAATAATAATTTAATCACAACAAAATAAAATTACAATTCGAAATTTTCTCTTACATCAAACTATAAATCTCGTTAAATAAAATCTGCATACAAATAGATATAACCACAAGAATCACTCAAATTTAATAGCTTTAATATAGTAGACGAAAGTTAGAAATATTATACGCATAGCTAGAGTATCTTCAAAGCTTGTTTTCATTATAGATAGTTTAGTTACTTTTACCATTATGCATTTAAATAAATATTTCTCTGAACCTGACACGTTTATCAAAGTAACTACAGCAATAAAAATTGAAAATAAGATAATGGAAATACAGTGACAAAGTGTGTCTAATATGTGCCATAATAAAGTTTGTGTTGTGTTTATTTGCCGTTTTGTACAAGATTGCGTTGTTCAGTGTTACTGTCCCAATATGTTTACATCTAAAGCATTTAAGTCATATGTTTTACCTGTGTCGTTTTATACAACATACAAAGCTTTTGTTACTTTACTTACTCGTGATTATGCGTTTTAGTACTACTAAGTCAAAGAGAGTCATTGTTTTTAACATTATTAACAACTTTTACTATGGGACCAATCCTGAAATCGTGTCAAAAATTAGCTGTACTGTACTGAAGAAAAATTTCATTGACATTCAGCAAAATTTATGGAACGGCAATTTTGAAGTGATTTCAGCTTAGGCCTCATACTTTAAGTTGTTCGTAATAACGAGTACAACAATCTCCTTTCGGAGTTAGTACTGCCGTTTTACGTAACCCTGTATAGATGTAAAGTATATTTAGATCAGTACTGTTTTACTTTTTTACATCATTGTACCTTTGAGTTTCGTTAACTTATACTAAGTTAGTAAGTAACAGAAAAAGCTCTCCTCTGAAATTGCATATACTCGTAGATGGAATTGCGAATTGCTAATGTTATGCTAATTCATTGCTTTTATATTCAAATTTGATGATAGCTGTGTCTGTTACTATTTTGTTAATAACACTTTTAACAACTTACAAACATAACATGTTTGCAACTAAAGTTGTTTTCACTTTATCCTTCTCTATTCTTCGGGATATGTTAATGTTTGTAAGTATATTTTTGTTATGGTTAAAGACGATTGCATTAAGCTTGTACCTTACCTTAACAACGTGTGCCCTGACACCACCAGCACCCTGAAATCAATTTTGCCGCTCAATTGTGAACCCTGCTCCGTAGAAATAAAAGTGAGATTGCATAGCGTTGTTATTACAACATCTATCGTCCATGCTGGGGACAGTAACTTTGTTGGTTTGGTTTTAATAATACTTTTGTAAAACTGTAGTCATAAAAACGATGGATTTCTATTTAAATATCGTTATGTCATTAATAAACTTTCCTATTGTCAGTAAATTGAATATACATCAAATTGATGATCTCTAGTGGAAAGTGAATAAAGTACAGATGTTGAGACACTAAATAAAGTTATATTGAAACCACAGAATATACGATGCTAAAGCCAATGTAAATTTAAGTAACATACATAGAAAATGGATAACACATTTATTTATGACACAAAAACGACAAATATGGAGAAGGAAAGAAATATCTTTATATCACAAACCGGCCTCAATTCAATATAATACCGTCTCTACATAACACATATTTTATAACAGGAGTAGCAATTAACAAGGTGAACAACCAGATGATCATAAAAATGAATGAAAAATAACAGCAAATGGAAATATGTACCGCTATCATTGACAGCATACTTTCATACGACTTTACAGACTTTATCAAAACCATCCAACGTAAAGTGAACGTGAAACTATAGTTGACAATATTCAAAACATACTTAAAAGCTGCATTTGTACAATTAAACAAAATATTGTTTTGATTATAGCAGTTGGTAGCAGCAGTAGATCAACGTACTTCGAGTAAGAAATTTATGGCAAAAGAAAAATTTAGCAACTTTTATGTGTGTTTAAATGTGTACTTAGTGTTTATAATCGGTGCTTGTAGCTAAAGTTACCTGGTTCTTCAGTTCGTTTACTTGCGAGAACACAATGTCGATGATGCTTCCCAACACGATGATAAAATCAAACGTATTCCACGCGTCGCCAAAGTAATTCTGTGTCATGAGAAAACTGTTATAGGAAGAACGTAGGAACACATACATATATGTTACAACAGAATTTTGGAATATCAATCTCCATATATTCACAATTTTCTAATATCTTAATGGGAATAGTATACGCATTTTTATCGGACATACAAAAAGCGAAGGAAATAATTTAAGAATTGTTATAAAAAATAGTGCTTAAACACCACATAATCACACATTCCTTTTACATAAATGAGCCATTAAAGATCTACGTGGCACTCTATGTTCAACCTCAATTAGGTATATCCTGCAAAACAGATTCAAAATGCCATAATATCCCTACCTTAAATCTAAAAGCAGCTAATTTGAATATGAACTCTAGTGCGAAGACAGCAGTGAATAACATATTGAGCATGTCGAGCGCCTTGCTGTACTCCGGTGGCTGGTTGTGGTACTTCATGGCGAGAGTGATCGTGTTGATCATGATAAGAACGAAGATGGCGTACTCAAACGGCTGTGACGTCACGAACCACCACACTTTGTACTGGATGCGGTGTTTCGGAATATACCTAAAAAACAAAAATGAGATACAAGATATCCAGGCCATTTTTTTTCTCATCAAGAGAAGAGAGATCTTACCTTCGTATTGGTTTTGCTTTTAATGCAAATTCTATGCAGTTTCTTTGGTTTTTGTCTAATTCACAATTTTTATACTCTTGTTCTCCCTCATTTTGGAATGTCACTATGACGAAACCGACGAATATATTAACCTAAAATATTTTGTGGAAAATATTAGTGAAAATATGAATGGTGTGAAATTTTATGCCAATATTAAGTTGATCCATACCATAAAGAAGGCAATAATAATAATATAAATTATATAGTAGGCTGCAACAATTGGACGGAAGTTAGTGATGGGACCACGATCCTCAGCATTCGAATCAATTGATACATATAACAACCTGAAAAAAAAAACAAATAAATATCGACAAATTGAAAAGAAATCCACAATATAGAATAATTACGCACATTGTAAATACTTAAAAATAACATAACATTTACCCTGGCCACCCCTCAAAAGTTGACACAGTGAACAAAGTCAACATTCCTTTCATAACATTATCAAAGTGGAAGTCGTTTCTTTTCCATATTCTATCTCGCACCACATAATCTTCATTTTCAAAAACCAAATATGTCCCCCTAAAATAAATCAGTGTTTATTAAAATATTTTTTCAAAGTCTACATCAGATTAATGCTTTGTAAAAATTGTACTTACTGACATTCATCCTCTGTCATTTTAGAAATATCATTACATTTAAAAAACTTTCCCTGAAAAATAAAACCTAAGCGATTACATCAATCATGGAGATATCGGTCTTTAATTTCATGCTACGACATCTAAAATGACAGCCAGATATTAGAAAATTTAAAAAAACTAATGAATATTTGTACAAATGGTTACTGATAAACTCATTTCTCATGATGCGTTTCGTATATCGTGTGAAAAGCTTTTTACAATTGCCAATAAATTGATGCTAACATTGTTGGCCTAAATGATTATGAAGACCTTAAATTTGAATTACTTTTACAGCTTTCGTTACTGAAACCTTAGGTTGAACATGCAACACGAACAGCTATAACTCTAATATGTAGTAACATGCAGTAATTCATATGAAATCTAAAAACCTTAATTCATCAAAAGCGACACGTTTTGTTCTGAACGAAACATGTTATTTTAGCCACAACATCGATGCAACAACAAATCCCAAGCTCACCTTAAATAACTGTACACCGACGACAGCGAACATAAATTGTAATAAATACGTAACTAGCATTATATTTCCTATAGTCTTAATTGCTACTATCACACATTTCACCACATACTACATTATCAAGGGCCAGAGAGTGCATATTAGTCGCAAGGATATGATGTACGTTACCACGAGCAAGGAATGTTCCAGAAAGAGTCCGGTAACCCCGCAGCATCGGAACATAGGGGACAAGCAAACCAATTTTAATCACATAGGATTTAATTACAGAGGGGAGTCTAACTATTGGGGAAAACATGTTAGAGATCGTATCGGTATTTTAAAACGCCAAGGTAGGGGGATGGTAATGCTGTCTAACACTTAACGGGGTTTAGTCTTCTAAACACTGGACAAAACTACACCTTTGGGTTCGATGGATGTTAGTATGTCATGCTTGAAACTAATTTGACGACACTGAACTTATAATTATCGAAGAAACATAATGATATGATTTTTAAATACAAAATCACCGCCTATTCCATGCAAGATTTTTTTTTGTTAAAATAGAGTCATCCTTTGGCATTTAGGAAGGTACTTAAATCATACCGTTTGCAGAAGATAAAGAAAAAGATGAAGCTAGTCACATCACAATTTCACAAGAAAATATAGCAAAGCTTTCCAAATATTTCATAAGATGGAAGCTTCAGCAGCTTGTCAAGTTAGCAAGAGTAAGAGTTAGTTTAAGCTTGAAACAGATACAATTTGTTAAGCTTCGATATAAATAAAAGTACATAAAATAATCATGAGAAATGAGCGGGAAGACAGGATAGAAAAGTGAGAGAAGAGATAATACCCAAAGGTGTAAATGGTTTCAAGATATCAAACAGTGAAAATGGTGAATTCACTGCACAATGTGTTGTCACTCGTGGTTTTGATCCAGGTATGGCAATGGTTGGAAACTTTCAGGAGTTGCACATTGAGGTTTGGGCCCCCTACCTTGAACATTTGCACTCCCATGACAGCGAACATGAATTGCAGTAACGACGTTACCAATAATATGTTGCCGATTGTTTTGATGGCAACAATCACGCATTGAACAACGTGCTATAATCATGGAAAAATATGTCAGGAATTGTTTTTCACAATAAAGTTTATACTGAAGATTAACAGTAGTTTATAACATATTAAAATACATAAAACAATGTAAGTACGATTATATTTGCTAAAAGTTAAAAACTTTGGGCATTCGTTAATCCTGTAGACTGTAAAAATGTTAAAACATTGTTTATTATAAATTTTATCATAATTAGATAATAAAATAAACTATTTAGATGTATATTACTGACCTTAAGACCCTTGGCCCTGTTGATGGCCCTAAGAGGCCTCAGCACCCTGAACACTCGCAATATTTTCACCACAGATATACTACCAGACCTGAAAACAAGCAAATAATACTCGTATCACTCTCATTAAACTTAAGTTCAACACGAGTTTTGCAATAAACTAATGTAAACGTCAATCATTATTTTACTGTTGTAATTGAATAATACTCAAAAAAACTATGTTGTTTACACATGATACATGCTAATAACAGTTTCAGAAATATTAATCTTTATCGTCATGATAGTTAATGCAATGGACACTGTCAGTAAGACTACAGTTTCTAAACCTTGCTAAGATCTAAATTATGTAAAATATAGCAAAATAAAGCTAAAAGTTTGCAATGGCAAAGAAAAACAGAATTAATAATGTAAACGAAAAATAAAAGCTGAGAGATCCAAAGAAAAATTAAAAGTGTTGTTTGGTGCTAGAGCAAAACAGAGACGTACTTTAAGTTCATAGAGATGAGCGAGACGCAAACGACGAGCATGTCGAGCACGTTGAACGCGGAGCGGAGGAAGGCGCCTTCGTGCAGCACCAACCCGTACGTAATCAGCTTCAAGAACAACTCCAGCGTGAAGATGCCCGTAAAGAACACGTCGAATTGACTAAGTAACTGTCAAAGAAAATATTTACCTTAAATTTTAGGAATACTAAGATGTTGTTGAAATCCAAAAATGTAATGGCAGAAATATAAAAAGCTGTATGTACTTATATGTATAAAAGGTGTGGAGGTATTAAAAATGATACAACAAAGTGGAGAAAGGAAACATGATGTGTTGACCACACCCAGGGAAAAGTGCAGTAAATAATTCTCACCCAATTCCTATTTCCCTTTTGCGCAGCATCGAGCGGGTCTTCAGCAGCCAACATGGCAGAAGACAGCATAATGCAGACGAGTATGACGTTTCCGAACGGGGAAGACGCGGATAGTTTGTAACAGAGCACCCGGAACCTGCAGTCATAGGTAAAGATGTAGATCTATAAATTGACTAGCGTGACAGAAATAGTGTATTGGCAACTTATACCAATGCTAGTAAGATGTTTACTCGGATTAGATTCTGTTAAACTCAACAGCAATTGATTGCTATCATAGAAAATAATAAGGCACATAATTATGATAAACAAATATTTTTCAAATGTTAATATGGATAAAATTTCTTAGTACTGCAAATATTTTAGAAAATCAATGGACCTTGACACAACAAAAAGTAGTAATAAAATAACAACACTGAAGGTTTATCACAATTCATAAAGCATTATTATGAGATTAGGTATTGAGATAATTATGTACCTAAGTGATACAACTATTTTGATTTGTCACAACACTTAAAGCTCAGGTGGATACACATCGTAAGTAATATAGGTAAGGATATGTTAGAGCAATAAAGCTTAATATACAAATGTACATAAATAATTATTTACAAAATATAGTAACAGTTACAGTAATTATATTAATACACCTTAAAATCATGCAACTAAATAAAAACTAAAGTAACAATCCATGCAACACGTTATACTAAATTCCTATAACTGAAACTCTATTAACTTTCATCTAAGGGATTATGTAGGTACCCCATGCTTATGAAATTCTAGACTATCTAAATCACAACCTAAAATCACTAATTGGGGAACACCTCAAAGGTACTCAGTACTCATTGTTTAAATTTTGAATTTGGTCGGTCATTATTCCACACATAAGGGTCACAACAGTCGTGCACGACGAGGACAAATGGGTGATGCTTCGTAAAGTGGATGTCCAATGAGATGATGCCAATTGGTAAGGCCGTAGACACACAACGCCAATACAATGAGCCACTGGTACCGCGGCAACGACAGCCATGAATCACCTGTTCGTCGGTGAAAATACGAAGAAACTACTAGCATTCGGTATCGGCGGCGTTTGGTTGGGCATGTTCAGTTCTGAAACGCGCCGTGGACGGGCAGTTACCAGTTGCCCCTCTTCTTCATTTTCACCGCCATCTTTGTGAGTAAGAAACACATGACCGTAGATATTGTTTACTACTCTGTCATCTACAGTTTTTTCCTCTATTTCTATTTACTTATCTATGCAAACTTAATAGTGTAGATATTTTACGAGAATCTTTAATATAACAGAAATCCATGCCTATAACAAACTGCTTGAATTGCACATACCTAAACTCCTACCTAGTCTAAATTAAGAAGAAAATTAAATTGCAAACACAATAAAAGTGAGATTAGCTAACAACAGTGTCAAAACAAATATAAATATAAAATTATTCGTAAGTATTAAAAAGATTGAAGGCGAAGCTGTCTCTGCCGAGTTTAAGACTAATGTGAGATAAATAAATGAAAGTAACATCTAGTTAGAAACCAAAGCTGATATAGTTTTTGTGGTCTGTCCGAGTCCCTAACCTGTTGGTTTTGGAAAATATGAAGAAAGACGAAGCGTCTGGGATGGGTTTCTTAGTGTCGCAAATATCGACCTCGGAGAGTCGCCTGGGCCGCGCTGACGAGGTAGTCGGTTTGCGTTTCAACCGCGGCTCTTCTTCATATTCTGTATTCACTGTTTTCAGTTGGTTAGCTTCAAACCTAACTATATCGACACGAGAATTCTTTACCAAATAAATATGTTTTACTGTTTAAAGCAAATTTTTTCAGAATAATCAATAAAAAAATTATACACTTTAGATTTTGAATAAAATACTTTGTTTCAATTTTACTAAAAAATATGATTGTCTAATCTCTCTTATGTGAAAAAAATAATCTAAACAATATGTATCAATTATACCTATATGATTTCTTTGATGAATGTCTTCTTCTTCTTCCTCTTCAATTCTCTGTTCTTCTTCTATCCTCTCTTCTTCTATACCTTCTAAAATACTCTCACCGTCTCCATGATCCTGTTGCTCTTCTGACGCTGTTTCTTCATAGTCTCTATCTGAATGTGACCTAAAAATAAGTAATCAGTTATACCTTTTATATTTTTATGGATTTCAAGCAATTGTTACAAATGTCATCATCTCTTCATGCCTATAAATAATAACACATTTCACATACTAAATGTCTCTCGAAGAAAACGCACTCTATTGGTTTCATTAATCACTCCTACGATGTGGCTAATGTAAAGCCAAAATAACACAGAATATGCATAGAAAGTGGTGCCATCTAGTACCGTCTTAGTGCACGATAACTCGTTTTTTTAAATTATGCCTTTTTATACAATAAAACAACAATCTGGTTTTGGCGGGAACGCGGGAAGAGTCGTGTCGCTCCGTTGTATTTTTTCCAAAACTAGTGTTTTGTCGAGTGTTTATGCATAAAAATGGTGGTGCGGCACTTTATGAATATAAAGTGCCGAATTACAAGCGTGAGTGTGGGAAAATGATATAATGTGGTAAAACATGACTTTTCGTGTTGCTTCCAAAACTCCATCGAAGCTTTATAGTAAAGTCGGCACTACTTTACTAAAGCATGACTGCACTTGACTGACACGAACTGGACTTGACTAAGACTGGACTTTGACTAAAACTAGCTACGATGACACTTATTTAACTTTTGAAACTTGAAAATCTATAATTACTTGACACTGGCAAATGCTAAAACGCGACGCCAAAACCAAAGAAAAAAAAAACAACAATCTGGATATAAGCTTGATTTGCAATTGACATGAATCTAATACTTTTCAATGTATTACGTACAAGTCTGAAGGATATGCATCGTCGTCGTGGATGTACTCATCATCAGTGTCCCCTTGTCCGCCCTCTGCAATCGCGCTAGCCACTTCTTTCTCATCTGGCGCCTGTATCAAACGTAGTAAACTTAATAGACTTTTCTATAATTATATTACGGGAAAGGTAAGTCTTTGCCCAGCCACTGGGACACTAAAAGCAGAAATAATAATATTATTATTTTCCTTAGTGATTGACGATTTCTGTGGAATCACAATTTTGAATTCTAGTCACAATTCTAGTCTAGTCAGTATCAGAGATAAACCACTATTTTGAATAGTAAAGTACATAATATTATGGCTTACCCCTTCTTCTTTTTCGATATTCGTGAGAGATTCAGCATCAGCTAAATTATCCACGGCGATGGCCAAGAACACGTTCAGAAGGATATCTGGTTTGAAGGTAAGGATCATAATTCTGGTTGATTTTACTATTTTCAGGTTGTCCGAGCAACCAACTATAGCGACAACATGCCCTTACCTAGATATATTAAGTTGCACTGAAACACGTTGAAAATCTACCACCATGCACCTAATGATCTGTTTTAGCCGCCTCACTTGAGTATCAATTCTCATTCCAGCCCCTCTAACACAAGCTGTGATAAAAGCTTTTTTATTGATGTAAATAAGCAATCTATATTTTTTGTTTATCTCTGTTATATTTTCATACTATGACCTCTATCAAGTTGGCATCCATCCTATAAAATAAATACTCATTATGTTTATCACTTTTCCACACGGTAATGGACAATTTTGACAAGCGAGGTGTATTCATCGTTTTTAATCACATTTTGATTTGATATCATGTGAGCTGTGGTATAAAACCAAATCATAAAAAATAAAATAAAATCATAAAATCTTATAAAGATATAAACGAATTATATTTAGATGCAGTTCATTTCACAAAGGATACAGTTACCACAGATGAAGAGGATGATGAAGTAGATGCAAGCAAGGATGCCGAAGGATCCAACTCCACCGTACGCCTTTATGCCTTCATACATGACGGCGTTCCAATCTTCACCTGTCAGTATCTGTAATTAGACATCGGTTTGGGACTTTTAATATTATTTTTATTTATGGTACATGATTAAAATTATTTGAGAGCAAACAGTAATGTGTGGAAAAAACACTTTTACCTAAAATCATTCGATTAAAAATTTAAATAATTGTTACAAATACTAGTAAATATTGGAAGAAACTTAAAACGCAATCTAGCCTAAGACTAAGCAAAATTTAGTAACATTACTTGTCAGACGTTAAATGTTAAATAAAACGGCGATTTTTAAAACCTGAATCAATATACCTGAAAAACCGTCAAGAGCGCCTGCCAGAAGCAGTCAAAGTTGTGTCTGTCTTTTTCTTCAACAGGATCGTAGTTGAACTTTCCTCCGAAGACTTGCATTCCGAGGAGCGCGAAGATCATGATGAAGAGAAACAACAGGAGTAACAGAGACGCAATGGACTGGATGGAGTTCAGGAGCGAGGCTACCAGATTGGATAGCGAGCGCCAGTACCTGGTGATAAGATTCAATAAAATATATTCGTTATTTTACACGATAGATGTGCTAGTAGGCAACTGGACGTCCTGGTGGGTGGAGGTCATCGTTGATACCTATGGTACACTTTGCAAACCATTGCCGGTGTCTACTCTACAGGGTGAAAAATCTCGCAATTTTTTTGTTGAAGTGATCGATGCGATGAAGCGATGAAGGTTTGCCATTTGCTGCAGGGCTTCAACGTTTGCCAAACCATGGAATTAAAAATGTTTTTGGTAAATTTTTGGTCAGTGGTAAATTTGACCAATTTCTCAGCGCCATAATGGAAAACTCGTTTGACATTATAATCAGCCTATCTTATAGTACTGCTGAGCAAGACAAGGATACTATAAATTTGTAATCGTATTTTCACTATCAAGCACTTTGAAATAGTATGAATACTGAATAATCGTAAAATTGACTTACTTGGTAACTTTAAACACTCTGAGCAGGCGGACACACCGAAGTACGGAGATGCCTAGTGGAGGCATTACTTCTGTTTTAGTAAGTACCATCTCACTGATGGAACCGATTACAACGAAGCAATCGAAACGGTTGAATAGAGACACGAAGTAACCCTGAAAGTGCATGATAGATCAGTAAAATAAAAAGAATAACAATTCAAGTTAAGGAATAAATTACCAAATGTTTGAGAATCGCCGAAAAGTATTCTGCAAACGCTACACTGCCTCAAATTAGAAGGATGTTTTATTTTCCCATTGAAATTAAGAAAGTAAGTACTTACTTGTAAACCTAAGCTGTACATCTTGACTAACATCTCTAAAGTAAACAATGCAACAAAAAACGCATTGCCATACTCCTGGAACCGATCCAACCAAGTTGGCTGCCTGAAACAGAAATAAAAGAACAGTTAAATGTAAATACAAATCATACATTATTAAAATATGATGCTTACTTTACAACATTACAAGAGTTTTTTGGCGGGAAATGGGTAAAATTAAATCATTTTTTTACATTTTTTAGAGTACGTTTGAAACAGGTGAAGCTTCATTCATGGAATGACGTGTATGAATCTAAAATTATCATGCTTACATATTCTTTCCTAGCTTCACCGCATATATGGAAGTCGCCACTGTTTTGAGTAAAAACAATTTTGAAAGTAAAGCGTTACTTTCAACATTGTTTTTACCTTGTTCGAGTGTTTTTGAACAACGCCTAAAGTGAAACCGTTTATGGCAACCGGAACCTAGCTACCGAAACGTGGACGCTCATAGCGGGAATGATCCGTAAGTTCAATGTCGCTCAGCGAGCTATATAAAGAGCTATGCTCGGCATTTCTCTGAGGGAACGATCACTCAGAGAAATGTCTCCGAAACGACCTAATTCACCAGAGAACTAAAGTCACAAACATGGCTCAGCATATTACTTAGTATCATGATGATGATGACTATATAGCTCACTACCAATGCGCTACCAGAGCTGTCGCTGGTAGAATACGACAAATGCGTTGCTGAAATGAAGAAAAAAAGTAGTTTAAACTTTGTAATTAAAACTATATTCAAATAATACTCACTGATAGTGCTCACTGGCCAGTACTACAGTGTTGAGAAAGACAAGGATGATGATAAGCCAGTAGAAGGTCTGCGACTTGACAGCGCGCCGGCACGCGCGCTTCATGCGGCGATTCACCTGCAAAACGGAAATGACTCGTTATGCATTTTTATGGGATAGAAAAAACATTTAGCAAAGCTTGTTAATCGACTTTCATTAGCGTTTCTTCGTGATTCGTGGTGTCTGTTTGATATTTATTTACTTTACATGATTTTTATCCATTGTTACTAGGGTTAAGTACATCAAAATTTCTCAAGCTAATAAGACGACTAAAATTGTAGAAAGCCCTTTAAATAAGTACAGTAATGCTCATTGGCAAGATTTATCTTTTACTACAAATACTACTTGTTAATTTCATTACGTGTAAGTTAAGTTACTTATATCTTCACTTAGTTCGTATAATCACTATTAATTAAAAAAACTTACTTTGTCAAAGTCTTTTTTCCACAAGACTCCTATTGCGACTTTCTGTGTTTCGGTGACCTCTAAGCCCAGGTGGTCGGTGCTGTCGTGCTCATTATTTGTTTGACCTATAATTAAGATTTTCATTCGTTAATCCGTTTAAAAACAAAAAATTATGAAGTCTAGAAGATCTTAAAACGGCCCTATAGTTCCCTGAATAACCCCAAAAAAACTCAAATATGAAAGGTACATAATATTAGGACCGTGTAGACTTTGGAACCATGAGGACCGGAAACCAAGAAAATATTCAAAGAGCTGTCATCTCGTTTGGTCGACGGCGACGCCACACGTGACCAAAACTCTGTCCTCTATTTTGCCCATCGCTTGAATATGGTCATACAACACGGCAATTGGGCCAGCGTTTTGGGGACTATTTCCATTGCTAACGGTCTTTTAGATTAGTTCATTAAATATTGTTTTTCTGTAGTTTGTACGTTATATATAATAAAATTTGTACTTTTTTTTTATGTAAAAAGTAATGAGACGAACGAGACGCTCTCCTGATGGTAAGAGACCATCAGGAGCCTACCTACCTATATAGCCTACCTTGGTACCTATATAGCTTTCTTTTCTTTCGTATTAACCATTCTTTATGAATCATCAATTAAAATTCATGCTAATATAGGGTGTTTCTCTAGACGACGGACATATTTCAAGGGGGTGTTCAGAAAGCGATACTGGTCTCAAATACGTCATTAAAACAATACCTTACAATTTGACCAAATTGTCCCACAAACTAATGTAATCAGACACATAACAAATCCAAGTAGGCATAAACAAATCCGGGCGTAAGCTATCTGTGCCTACACGTCGCGCGGCGCGGGCGCAAAGCTGCGGCGGCGTCTGAGGGGTCACGGGCGGGGGTGCGTTCGATTCTCGGGGCAACAGAATCCAACCCTGGCAACAGTAGCCATGGGTAACTCAACAGATTTACTTGAGTCACGCCGCGGCTCGCAGCTCAACCCTTGAGCTGAAAACTTGAACCAGCTCAACAGGTCATTTCAGATCAGTTCACGTACTAACTCGAGGGAGTCATTTAGTCAATAGCGAAGTAAACTAGACCTTATGCAGCGCTAGAATATGCAGCTCACATAGTTGGTTTATAGTTGCAGCTCAACAACGTTGGAAATGTTCTCAATTTATCGGGAAATCTACTGATATTATTATTTGTATTTCGGATACTTACTTAGCAATTCTGTTTCGTTCCTACACACACTGCTTCAAAAAACAGATCGCGTCGCATCGGCTCCGTTCGATTCACTTTTCAATTTCGGTTCGGTTCGCAATTCAGTTCGATTACCTGCGGTCGGGTGCGCGACAACTTTGACTCGTTGAGCCGCAAGCCACGATTTGAGCTGCTTGATCTGCGGTTGAGCTGCAGCTCAACGGTTCAAACCTACGCGATCTGAATATTTGAACCGGTTCTGATCTGAGTTACACACGATCACCACCTGCGTTCAGCGCGATTACAACGCCGCACCGTCCCGCCGCGCCGCATACCGCTCTCGCGTCGAGTGATGATTATTATTATTTATCGCTCATCGTGACGATTCCTTATCAATACACCAACGAAGAGTATTGGGATAATTATGGTGTGTGTGTATGTACAAGAGTACTTTGACAAAATTCCATCCCGCGCGAATACCTACCTACTCAGGACGAGATATTATTTTTATTATCGGGTCATATTACGAATACGTGTACTTCGTTTAGTCGAACTATTGGACTGTCTCAAGAAATAGCTACAGCTACAGCTGATATTAGATGTTCTTGCCTGTTCTAAGCTAGGTTGGTACTAACTCAACAAGTTCAATGAACTCTACTTGACGTTGAGTTTTCCTTTTTTGACGTTGTACTTAGAAGTATTAGGGAAAATGGGAAAATTTAGCAGAAAGGTACGTATTACACTTGTACTAAACTAACCGATAAGTACATACAAACATCGCGTCTGCTCGAGCGAGCGCGCGGCGCGGGGCGGGCGGGCGACGACTGCTGTACTTGCCTACTCGAACGAAAGGCGCGTCGCGCCGCCAGCTGATCAGCTGTTTTTGGTGACCGTGAGTCTTGTAGTCCCGGGACAAAATTTGAACACCAATATCATTTTAATGCTGGCGTATATTCTTTTTGTTTTATTTTTTTCCGTACTATACATATAAACCTAAATTATAACGTCATGAAATATGTCCGTCGTCAAGAGAAACAGGCTGTATAATTTAATGAAATGGGTCATATTAAATTGACTTGATTTTGGTGAAATTTGCAAGTCCGGAGTAACACTACAAAGTGCGGCTGCCACAGAATATAAAGATGGTGCATTGTTTGCAGACAACAAGTCATTCCCATCATTGGTAAAAATTTGCTTTCCTTCATTCCAATTGTCATATTTCTTGTATATATTAGTTTCATAAGTTGGTCCAGTTACCATTACCCATTCCATAGTCCCGCTTTTGCTCCGCCGGATCGTGTTGGTCCGCCAGCGGTTCCAAGTACTCCGCCTGTGTGATCCAGTCGAGATAGCCCTTAAGGTCTTCTTCTAGCTGCTGCTTCTCTCGAAGTTTCTGGAAGTCTCCTCGGTTCTTCGCCTTTTCACGCTCTTTGGAAAACTCTCTGAAAATAAGGAAACATTTAAGAGGACAAAATTCAATCGAACAAACCAGAACTATAAGATTCAAGATTCAAGATATTTACTGCTTCCATACAGTACAAGAAGTTCTAAATACAATGTACTAAATGGTAGACAGTCAAATATGGACCCTGTCGGGCACAGTAACGTTTTGAGACTGAGGAGGAAGCATTATTTTAGAGGTTATTTTAAATGTCATATTTGTACTATAGAACTATTGTTATTATTGCAAAGGCATAGAAAGCTAGGAAGTCTAGGAAAATTATTCTTGGTAAACGTCGGGAAACATCGTCTCAAGATATTAACCATAGACATCTACTAATAAAACGAATTGAAATATCCTTTGCGATAATAAACCTTTTGGTACAGATTATATATTATATTATTAGGTACATATGTACTTAATAAAGTAGAAGAAGTGCTTACCCGGATAACACACCGAGAATAAGGTTCATGACAAAGAAAGCACCCAGTATGACCATCGACACGAAGTATATCCACTCCCAGCTGTTACCCATCGCGTCTTGTATCTGGAAATATAACGTATTTTTTCACCGACTCAAAAAACGAGGGGGTTCTCATTCGATTGTATTTTTTTTTCATTTATTACGCGATAATTCCGCCAATTTTGAGTCAATTTTGATGATTCTTTTTTGCTTGGTAGATCATACTTTAGAGGTGGTCCTATATAAATTTTATCGAAATCAATCGAGTAGTTTTTAAAAACTCAACAAAAATCTAAAAAATTGTATACATCAGAAACCTGAAACAGTGCGTTTAGTTGACCTAATATTGGTCATAGATCGATTTTTTTAAATTGTAAATTTTGCATTATTTATAGTAGCAAAGCTTTTAACAAAAATTATACCAAAGACAAGTATAGTATGATAGAAAAGAAATTCGTAGCTTATGGTTTCTCACATGATACATAACATCGGTCCAGCCTTCGAGTGTGATACACTGGAACACAGTGAGCATGGAGAGGCCAAAGTTGTCGAAGTTAGTGATCCCAAAGTTGGGACCGTCCCACCCGTCGCGACACTCAAAGTCATCCCCCAGCTTGGAACAGTTGAACCCGTTGTCTATATCACATGGGTGAGCGCCTTCCATCAGCTCATCTATGAAATGAAATTACAAATGAGCAATTTAAAAAAAAAATTAAAATGTAATGAGACGAGACTGCGCTCTCCTGATGGTAAGAGATAACGCATGTCCATGACCATTGCAGCGATACGCAGAACTTTGAGTTGCAAAACAAAGTCCAGGCATCGCTGCTTTGGCGCTCATTACTTTGAGACTTGCGATGGTTAGTCTCAATAGCGCTGTAATTGCGAATTGTAAAAGCGAAGAATTGTTAAGATTATGGTAAAGTACCTGAAGATTTTTTATAGCAGCTTTTGTGCATCTTCCCGGAGAAGAGCTCGAGGCCGATGATGGCGTAGATGATGATGACGAAGATGACCAGCAGAGCAATGTGGAGCAGCGGCACCATCGCCTTTAGAATGGAATTCAACACTATCTGGAGACCTGGAAACAGAAGTCTGTTTTGTAGAAAATTTATTTTTGTAGGCGCTGTAGGGGTTCTCGTCCTTCCGTGAACTTTATAAATCTTATAATAGGAGGAATCTGGTGTCGCGAGATGGCTCTCACTTGCATGCTTTCCATAACGAAACAAAGTTTAAGCTCCTTTCCGTTCGAAGGTTGCATGGAAAAGATTGCTTTTAGCGATAAGGATGCCAGTAATTACTCTATATTTAATACTTTATTGCAGCATATGCACAGGTGCAGGACTTACAAAGTATAACATTTCTATAAGTACCTAATACCCCATTAAGGTATGGCAAAAAAATTAGAAGTACAGAACGTTTTATCCACAGATTGAAATTTTACATTTAAAAAAAAATATATACTTATTATAAAAGTTCTTTTTTTATATGTAATCTTTGGTCAAAGCTACGGTATGAAAATGTTTGAAACACGTGTTAATTGTAGTTAATGAGAGCAATTTTATAAATCTAGAATTAATCTGATTACTTTAAATTGCAACACTCTTTTAATCTAAATATGTACGCTATACGCATGTGTAATTGTGTATTGTATAACGCAATTCAAAAAATGTATGTAGTAACAATTTGTAAGAAATGCTTGTACAAAGTAACAAAGACATTTTAAACTTGGAGCCTTCAAGAATCTTTAAAGTATTTAAACTCGTTACAGCTAGCCAAATTACAGGGCTGTTGAGTGGTTGAGCTTTACCTAATGTCTCAAAGTAATAAGCGCCAAAGCAGCGATGCCTTGGACTTAGTTTTTTACTCAAAGTTCTGTGTATCGCTGCAATGGTTACAGATGTTATCTCTTACCGTCAGGATAGCGCCTAGTTATAAATTAAACAAAATGTTTTTTTTAATTTTTTTTTTCCCGATTTCTATCCATAATGCTGTTATCACTGGGTCTTGATACAGTCAATATAGTGTACCGACCACAAGATAAATGAAAATTTAAAAAAACCCTTCGACAGGTGTAGTCAGATAACTGATAGAATATTTTTTTTTGTAAATACATATTTATAATAAATACAGAAAACCCAGACACATATGTAATCCGCCATTTTGTGGCGGCGGCTATCTTGGACCTATTTTCATCAAACATAACACTCTCGACTAATTCAACCAAAAAAAATATCCAAATCGGTTTATCCGTTCGGGAGCTAATACGCCAACCCACACACACACACACAGAGACACGTCAAACTTATAACACCCCATCGTTTTTGTGTCGGGGCTAAAAATCAGGGTAAGAGATCGCAACACCCTCATTATTCATCGAGACGACCTCTCTCCTATCAACCAAAAACTCGTGAAAGGTTATTGCTATGTGGGCGAAACGTCGAGGAAAATAAACAAAATTAATTTCATAGTAATTTGTGCACGATTAAGATCCGGCGAGAAAAATAATGAAATAACGAATGGTTTCGTTGTACTCACTAGGGACCCCTGACACCAGGCGCAGTGGCCTCAGCACCCTGAAAGCTCGCAGCGCCTTCACATCAAACGCGTCCTTGAATATACTCGACAACACTGTGCTCACCATGCTGGAAACAACGATATTACATTGTTATTAAATGTTCTAATGTTCTTGTGTTGTTTTTGTCAGGTTTTTTTTATGGTTGACATGCTAGGTGTTTGACCACGTGCCGGAACACACCGTTAGATGCTTGGCGGCAGATTTTCAACTTGAGGGTGGTTGCTAGCCAGCCGAGTACTAGAAAGTACCTTACCACCATGCTATGGTTTCCTTACGATGTTTTCCTTCACCGGCAGCTCAAGCTCATTGTTGGGGTTTGAACCCACGCCCTTCGGCATGCGAACCCACCGCGCTAACCACTGAGCTATCACCGCTACACACCTACCTACGTAATTTCTGATATTCAGTCAGCACATACTCTCCATTGCAACTGTGCACATAAGAACTGATCTCTGCTTAGTAATTGATTTATATTTCCATCTTCAATTTTATCCTATCTTACTTATAATAAGTATTATAAGTAAGATACATTAGATAGTAAAATATACATTAGTATATTTGATACTCAATCACGCAAAAACTAAAAAATGAAAGTTGGTTATTAATATATACTTGTAATACTTTTTATATCAGAACAATTTTATCAATATGAGATTGTCAAAAAACAAAGTTGTATAAAATATATTGCATGCCCGCTAGGATAAGCTCTTGTGTCACACAGTTTTTAACCTATAATGGTTATTTTAAATTTTATAAAATTATTTATTGACACTGATTTCATCGTCTATGTTATACTAATCTCGACGTCCAGTTCTTGCCTCAGTTCTATTCCAGGCTCGGTGTGCTTTGTGGCTAAACACGTTGATTATCAACCATAAAAAAACGTTGTCAACAAAATTTGTTTATTTATTTTATTTTATCAACACATGAGAAATTAACAGCTAGGTAAATAAATTTAGTGACGCGTATAAGTTTATACCTACGGCCAATCAAAAAAATCTACTGACAATTAAAAACGTTACTACATAAATGCTGATAGAGATTTTTTTTTTTTTTTTTTTAATGGTTGACAGTCTAGTTGTTTGCCCACAGCTCACCTGATGTCAAGTGAAGGTGTGGCCGAAGATGGTAAAGCACACCTAGCCTGGAATGCAACTGGCTCTCAAGTGAGGCTGCCGGAACACACCGTTAGATCCTTGGCGGCAGATTTTCAACTTGAGGGTGGTAGCTTACAAAAAACAATAGCTCGAATAGCGAACAAAAAATAAATGACATCGTTCATCCTCACCCGATGACGACGATGGTGAAGTCGAGCAGGTTCCACCCGTTCCGCAGGTAGGAGCCGGGATGCATCACGAATCCATACGCTATGATCTTCATCACGCATTCTCCCGTGAATATCACCAGGAACACGTACTCGATCTTCTCCTGAAACACCATAATTGTAGAGTTGAATCGATTGTATTATAGTTATAATTGGACTGTGTTATGGTTATAATTGGACTGTGTTATGGTTATAATTGGACTGTGTTATGGTTATAATGGTTATAATTGAACAGTATTATGGTTGAAATGGTTATAATTTTGGAGTGTAGGTACTACATAATTATGAAAAACTTCTACAATGTGATCTGATATCATGAAATAAATAATGAAAAGATGAATACCGTAGGACTTTACACACAGCGCCTTCTGACCCCAAACTAAGCAAAGATTGTACAATAGCAGTGATAGCAGATAGAGTACTCGAATACTTTTTTTTGAAAATACATACAGAACATCCAAACACAGATCAAACATTTGTTTATACCACAAAATGTTTGCCCTGGGTGGGAATCAAACCCACGTCCTTGAAGCAGACATACTACCAATGAGCCAACAGGGCAGTCTTGAAAATAAAATCAGTTATTAAAAAATTGGGCTGACCCTTGATGAAATGTATGGAGCAGCTAAATTCCATTACCTTATATTCTAATGACAATTTTCTCGAAGGAATAAAAAAGAAGGCAATGACATCGCAAAATAGCACTAAAAACTATGTGCATCAGCAGTTGCAGATAAAGATGAATTGATATTTAAATTAAAGGGAGAGTTGTTGCGTATCTTGCATGGCATCATGGCATCAACATCTTTTACGGCATCTACTAAGATAATTACGAACCATTAGGTCTACTTTTTGACAAGGTGAAATTGATAAAGTAACTAACACTCATTAATCATTTATGCCTAATTTATTGTCATAATATTGTCTTCGGCAATGATAAAATCGATAATGGTCCAGAGGATTCATCAGTCATAAGTCATCAATGCAGTTAAATGCCATCAAATAAATTTAAAGTTTAAAAAAACTCCATCAAGACACATTTTATTTCTATCATTACAGCAATTTATACTTACAAGAACCCAATTGGTGTAGTTGGAGTCACTGTAGGGGTAAGGCGTGTAGACCGCCAAGGCGATGCAGTTGGCAAATATAGTCGTCAGGATCATCCATTCAAACGGTCTGGTGCAAGTGTTAAGGAATAAAGAATACAATACAACTTTGTTATACACCAAACAGACATTTTTAAGAGTAGAGCTTCCTAATTGTATAACTTTGCAATTCACCAATCGTTATAAAATATATTCTATAACAAGTTTAATATTTATGTACGAGTATAGTAATATATGTAAATGTATATCTATAGGTTTATATGTATGTCTATAAGTATAATTATGTTCTATAAGGTATATTTAAGTATTGATATTTTATAATGTTTACATATCATTTTTAAAATATTTCTTTCTTTTTCTTGTCAGCACCATCCTTGAATTCTCGAATTATTAGAATCATCTACATACAAAGGTTGCTTGGAAGAGATCGCTCTTAGCGATAAGGCTGCCAATTGTTCCACTCGTGTTAAGCTTGTTATAATTGTTTGTAATGACAATGAGAATGGTGGTCTAATGACAATGGGTGATTTGATGTTATAGTCAAATTGGTAAGACTGTGATTACAAACAAATTTCAGACCGTACACTAAAAGTACCTACTAAAGTTATTGAGGAAATTGAGTTTCGCATGGATCTAGGCATGTGGGTTGGAACCGCTACTTAGGTCGATTAGGGATTTGATATATTTCGCAGGTAAGAGAAATTGAAAGTTTCTAAGATCTTGAAATAGATCAAACCACCTTTGCTTACGTCCCTAAAGATTGAGCATACCAAATTTGGTATGCACTGTACATTCGTCGTGTATAGCTTTACAATCTCTACAAATTCGTATGTTGGTTTCTTTTATTTCCGCAAAACTCATTAGCTGCTAATTTATGTGCCATAGAGTTGGCGGAAGAAAACACGTTGAAAGACAATAACGCTCCTACTAATTCGTGCTCGTAAACTTGACACATACTGCCAGGTCGTTTCTACAATAAACGAGATAGTAAAGATAGGTCAAGAATACAATGACAAAGTTATTTGGGGAATTCTATAGATATCATCTGTGGAGCTCAACCTGCCAAAGAATTCTGCAAGCAACCAGATGTGTCATGACCCACGCTCATGCCGGTATGTGTAAATGCCGGTGTTTCCTCTATTGTTCCCTGTATTTCTGTCCATTCACACATTTGGCATCGTTGGCCTTCCGCCAGCGCGTTTTTATGTCCTCCAAATGGAGTAAGTTGCACGCATCATGTAGAAAATATGGAAGGAATTTTCGAGGTATTCAAATGGAGATAAATGTCTCACTTTGATCGTTTATATCTATTAAAGTTGAAATATTTTTGTATGCGGATTCTGATCTAAATATACTTGTGTCTGTTGCAATAATAGTCGTGAATGAATAGGTATCATTAAACAAAATCAGGAAGGAAAGAAATGGATGTTGGAATAGTTCACCCATTATAAAATAGATAACCATGCATGTGGGATGAAATGGGATTTGTAAGATATCGGTAAATTGAAGAGCATGCTCGTATATTACGCCTCCACAACTGCAAATTACGTAGGTCTTGTTTCGTGGATTTCAGCAATTCACGAAATACTTATTTTTAATGCAATAAACGTGGTACGTTCAAAACAATAATTATCTTCAGCAGCTCAGAAAAAAATCTCCATTTTAAAAATTAATTTGTATATCGGCTACAACACTAGACTAAATTAAAATAATTTATTTGAGAAAATAGTTTATTTTGCGAAGTTGAAAGGGCATTCTGTACCTCTTTCTAAACTGACGGCTAGTGGATGTCATATCTAGACTATTTTTCGTTTATGCTACTAGTTTTCATGTCTCGTAGATTAGCGTTTACTTTATCTGATACCCAAACTCATTGGTGACTGATATTCATCGTGTTCTTACCTCTAATTTAACCTATATTATTTACGAGGTCAGTACCTACTTACAGCGTATTACTTTTCCTCAATTTGTCCCTATCATCCGTCATGTCTCAGTTCACCCCTTTTTTGCTCGTGTCATCTTTCACGCCGTCCACATTCTCGCTATTGATACAGTGTCATGTAAACAGATAATTTGGAATATCTGAGCAGTTTTCCACCAGGTATTTATTACATTTACAATTGCTCGCTAGATGGTGAGTGTGATGGGTCATAACAAATTTAGTTGAATCACACCGATTGCAATAATATTTGAAAGAAAGAAAATAATTTTATTTTGTAACATAGAACACAACAAAAATAACAAGAAATAGAGACAAACAGTTACAAAATAGGGGCTCACCTCAGCATAATACTGGTCATACTAATTGGTATGACCAGCGCTGGTCTTCCGGTGAGCCCTACAACATACAGCCCCGGTATTTTGTACAACAATGTGTGTGTTGATCTCTTTCTGCCTGTGTGTTGGGAGGTGTGTGTGTATTTGCGTGAGAGAGAGAGAGAGATTAGCAAATGTAAGTGGCTGAATGGAAGTGAATGTATTTTTTTTAAAATATGTTTAGGGTTACTTGAAATATGTCTAAAATAGGATAGAGATCTGTTATTTCTAGTTGATAGAATGATTGAATGTGAAACCAAAAATTTTGAGCGCGGTCTTTATAAACTTCCAGAAAACCCCTACCTACTATATACAAATATAAATACAAATCTTTTATTAATAACACCAAAGTTACAGGTCATTTTTCCATTCATATTTAAAAATATCAAAATCATAACATATGCCAAAACAATGAAATAACATGTCACATATAAAATAATTATGTCAATATAATTAAATGTCAATAAAAACAAAAATGTTATAATTATATACAAGTAATTCAATAATTTCTTATTTTTAAATAATCGTTAAAGTCATAAAACAAAATCTCTTGAAACCGAGATCTTAGTTTGCTTCTGACGCACGCGATGGAAGGTGCATGCCGAATGGAAGCGGGTACGCGGTTGCAGACCGCGGGCCCCAGCATGTATACCGACCTCTCCGACTTGACGAGCCGATGCGACGGCATTACTAGTTGCTCTTTCTTTTCATTGCTGCGAAGATCCAACGGGCTGTGGACGCCTCGGCGTTGAAATTTATCTATGTTTGTATATTTCCCTTTATCGCAATAATCGGAAAATAGGAAATATAGTCCTAGGAAACAGGTACCAGCACATCGCGGTTTCCTCCTTGGCACGCAGCCACCTAAACTAATTCCGCTGATCGAAGATCACAAATAATACTGGATTATATGAATCGATCATCTGTTTATTAATAGTGGTTTTATTTATTTGTGAACGGATGGCTTTAATTAATTAGCTTCTATTTTGAAATCAACGATTAATCAAACGCAAATGTTTTCCAATAGATGAAAGTTTGGTTTTAGGCGTCATCGCATCACCAAATATTCTGCTGCCAAGCAGTAGTGTGTAAATATTACTGTGTTATACGTATCTGTGTGGAAGTGGGAGTGGGAGTGGATAGATTTCTTCTGGTTCAATGTGCTCCATTCTCGGCCACACCGACGCTTTCCATGGGCAGGCGAGTCGATGGCCAAATATAGATCAATCCTCTACTTATGTTATGAATGTGAAGGTTCGTATGTTTAGATGTTCGTTTGTTTGTATGTTAGGATGTTTGTCATTAAATCACGCAAAAAATAGCTCAACGGATTTAGTTGAAATTGGGCACACAGATGATAGTTCATTACTAGTTTGAAATTTTGGTACATATACAAGACGTGTCTTACTGAACATCATTCTGGAATAAAAGGTACCTATTATTTATCCTAATCCACAATTTCATTTTTTATTTTTATTTGAGCTCAATTCTAAAGTAAACGTGGACGAAGTCGCGGATGCAAGCTAGTTTAATTTATATAAAAAAACTAAGCAAGGTTTATGCATAAAAGGTAATTCTAAAACTCCGAGAGGTCCTACGCAAACTTGGTCCCCGCTTCTTTATCATTTAGTCTTAAAACGGACGACGTCGGGTAATTAGGAACTGGGTGCTTTTAACACGTTTTTGTAATAAATGACGACCTCTTAATGGTATTTGAGGTCATCAAGGAGATGACATTAAAAGGAAACGGAGATAAGTAACGCTCCTCAAAGAAATAATGCAAAGGAAGATTTGAATCGGTGTTTTGTAGGTAAATATAAATGAACGCATCCTAATAGATGTCTGTTGCGGTGGCAATGGATGGATTGGCAGCGCGATATGTAAAATAAGAGGGTAGTTGGTGAGTATTTTTTGTGCGTTCGTCAGTTTTGTTTAAGGTTTTTTTGTTGTTTCTGTGTCACATTATATGTATCTCCTTAGCGGGAGGTCGTCTAGGTAGGTACCACCGCAGTACCAGTTATTCGGCCGCTAAGCAGTAGTGTGTAAACATTACTGTGTTCCGGTTTGGAGGGTACTGCAGCTAGCGAAATTACTAGGTTGTTGAGACTAACCATCGAAAGTCTCAAAGTAATGAGCGCCAAAGCAGTGATGCCCTGGACTTTGTTTTGTTTCTCAAAGTTTTGTATATCGCTACAGTTGTCATGGACAGGCGTTATCTCTTACCATCAGGAGAGCGTCTCGTTCGTGTCATTACTTTTTACATTAAAAAAACCTATGTAAATGTTTGTTAGAAGGAAGAGCCTGGATCCCACGACACAGGATTGCTATTCGGATATTATGAACTGGGGATGAAAAATGCTGTGGTTAAAGAAACGATTATTTGAAGTTACACGGGACGACATTACTAAAAAGAATTAAGATGTGGGGAGACGGGGTCTCACCAAATCCCACTAAATATAACCAAGGGGGTTATTAAATTAAAATAAAAATAAACTTTTTTTTCCGTCTCCCGTCGTTTCCCGTCGAAACAACAAACAAATGGCGCCCGGACGTCATAACAACGAGATTGGCGACGCAATTGCAGCGACTGAACTAGGTCATCTCGCTCCGACATGTCGCTATGAGCTGCACTCTTTCGCTTGAGAGCTTTTATGGAATCGTAAATAAAATTATGTCGGACCTAACAGCCCTAGACAATGTCACAGCGCTTCAAGCGGAAAAAAAGATTTAAATTTTACTCTGTTTTGTTTACTGTAGGTAAGATACATCTTACTTATTGCTTTTACAATTCATCATTGATCATGTGTTGTGATGATAGTTCAGTGATTAGCGCGGTCGGTTCACGCGCCGAAGAAAACATCTTGAGGTATAGCATAGTGGTAGGGTACTTTCCAGTAGTCGCCAGAACTGATTTTGCTTTAGTTTTGTTTGTTTGATAGATGACTTGATTGAGAATGTTTTTGGCGAGGATTGAAGAAAATTAGTTTATTAATATAATTGTATCTACTTTTTTTGACCTTTTGCTTTTGTCAACTTTGTATTTCAATTTTCAAGAGAAAAGGATACTTCCACTCCACAATATCAATGCAGAGCTTCCTCAGTGGATTCTTGAGCGTGAGACAGAAGAGGGCCCGCTTGGGCCTCTCCTGTTGGGGCTTGAGCCCTCTCCGCGGCGGCTTCCTGGGCGCCGGCGGCACGGGAAGCCCTAGGGCTCCGTCGGCCGGCGTGGCCGCGGAGAGAGGCGTAGCGGGAGTGCCCGGCGGCGCCGGTACCTCGTCGCACGCCTCTGAAACGCTCATCGCGACCTGGGGGCAAAAGAACATCGGTTTAAGTTCAGGCAGTGTACAGGGAAAAAGGCGTGATTGTAGATATTTTTAAAACTAAATATTTTTTTTTACTTATCAGCTGATCCATGGTAAAAGTTCATAAATAAATATTTTAGGACATTTGACGCAGCGCCATCTAACACCAAACTAAGCAAAGGTTGTACTATGGGAACTAGATAGCTGACATAATGCTTATTTACTTTTTTTTAATAAATATTACTTACTAGCGGACGCCTCGCGGTTTCACCCGCGTAGTTCCCGTTCCCGTGGAAATACAGGAATAAAAAGTAGCCTATGTCACACGGGGATAGTGTAGCTTTCCAACTGTGAAAGAATTTTTGAAATCGGTGCAGTAGTTTCGAAGCCTATTCAGCAGTAGTGTGTAAACATTACTGTGTTCTAGTTTGAAGGGTACTGCAGCTAGCGAAATTACTAGGTTGTTGAGACTATATACTAGACTATAGACATCTAAAGTCTTCAAAGTAGTGAGCGCCAAAGCAGCGATGCTCTGGATTTTGTTTTATTACTCAGAGTTCTGTGTATAGCTGCAATTATCATGGACAGGCGTTATCTCTTACCATCAGGAGAGCGTCTCGTTCGTCTCAATATGTTTTACATAAAAAAAAATACAAACAAATTTGACAGCCCCGTTGGCTCATTGGTAGTATACCTGCCTTGAAAGCTGTAGGGCGTGGGTTCGATTCCCACTCAGGGCAAACATTTTGTGAATAAACAAATGTTTGTTCTGTGTCTGGGTGTTCTGTATGCATTATAAGTATGTATTTACAAAAAAAAAAGTATTTATGTATTCTATCAGTTATCTGACTTCCATCACACAAGCTCTGCTTAGTTTGGGACCAGATGGCGCTGTGTGTATAGTCCTACGTTATTTATTTATTTAAATAAATAATCAAATCTTTCCTCTTTATAATAGTATACATAATTCATACATAACACTCAGACACAGAACTAATATAGCACCGCGCTATCTAGCTATTATCGCGACATAGAGCGAAAAGTGGGCTGATGACGATGATGATGACACACATATTTTCGCGTTTATTACATCAGTGTAATCAGTGGGAGGTGATCCAGTGTAGTTCGTCTAATATCTGTGGAGATACATAGTTTTACGAAGCCGCTTTATTTATCGTAAGTACTAATATAATTTTATAAATATTTCGCGGATCTGTCTGCGAGTTTTCATCGCGGTTTATATTCCTGGAATTTGACGATGATGGATATTTAGCAGGAATAACTGAGAGATCATCATTTCAACTATGAAATATACGTACAATATTACATTTCCCTCATTTTTAGGGTTCCATACTCAAAGGGTAAAACGGGACCCTATTGTTGTCAAGTTAGTTAAATTTAAATCCTCATCACTGCTGTAACTGAAACGACTGTTAGGCGGAAATATTATATACCTTGAATACCTATTAAAAATGAACTTCCGCAAAGTAACGCCTGAATCAATCAATTAAGGATAAGTTTTTCAAACAAAAAAAAACTTGACACGAGCATACCATATCAAAACATTTATTCTTAACTAATTACTTCACTCTTAATAAGTTTAATTAAGTTTACGAGTTACGTTTGTGTACTTATTTGTGTTTGTTAATAAAATCCTCTCCATACTAAGGTTGCCTAGAAGAGATTGCATTTAGCGATTAGGCCGCCAATTGTTCAACTAGTGTTTTTATTTTATTTTTATAACAAATAGGCTTACGTTTGACCACCATCTCACTTGATGTAAAGTGATGATGCGGTCTAAGATGGAGCACGCTTGCCTAGAAGATACCGATTCACTCTCGACTTGAAGACACCCAGATTATATCCATCGGGGAACACCCACTCAGGTAGCGCATCCCATTGTCTAGCAGTCCGCACAATGAACGAAGAATCAAACCGTTTCTTCCGAGTTTTCGGAACATCGATCATGAAACGATGTCGCTTTTTTGAGCGTCTGGCTGTCCGAAAGAAAAAAGGGCTTGGAGGAATGCAAAATGAATCCGATAAAAGACCGATAAACTAGCAACTTTGCGACGATGTTCTAGGCTAGTTAAACTAGTGTTGAGTTTATATTGTTATGATTGTTTGTAATTGGTGGGAACAATAAAGAGTATTATTAATAATACTTTAGAGCAACAATACGGTCGTCTTTCGATACTCTTCTCATCTTTACTCTTTTACAACAAGGGATTTTTATTTTTTTATGTCAACAGTAATGAGACGTACGAGACGCTCTCCTGATGGTAAGAGATAACGCCTGTCCATGACCATCGCAGCGATATACAGAACTTTGAGTAACAAAACAAAGTCCATCACTGCTTTGGCGCTCATTACTTTGAGACTTTTGATAGAGTTAGTCTCAGCAGCCCAGTACCCTTCAAACCGGAATACAGTAATGCTTACACACTACTGCTTAGCGGCAGAATAACTGGTACTGCGGTGGTACCTACTTAGACGACCTCCTGATAAGGAGATCTACCTCCTGCTAAGGAGATCTACCACCAACAATTAACAACACCAGGATTAGCGTATGAGCGGAGCGAACGCGGGATTTTTTCAGGGAGCCTGCACTTAACATCAGACAAATAAAAAAAAGTACATGTCAGATTTCCCTATCCCAAAGTATTAGTGAGTAATTCCACGCATAAAAGTCGTATTTAAAGCTCATTGATAAATCTGACCGCACATTCTGAGCATTATACTGGGTTCTCGGAATGCATTAACCTGACATGAGTCAGCCGGTGAGGTCAACGCATTTACTAGAGATATTTTTATTTTCATCAGCTTTCAGCTGTTTCTCTTGTTAAGGTGGTACGATTTCCATACAAATCATTTTTTGCCATTTATGTACAAATGGAGCATAATTTTGCAGTGAAATCACAGCTAGTGGCATTTATTTTGGTCTTTATTTGCGGTAAATTACTTGATTAAAACAGTATATTATTAGCATAATTTACTGTTTTATTCAAAAATCATAAAATCATTAATAATTCAGAAATTTGATTTTCTGCCAATAATCTACTGTTTTATTCAAGCAATTGTGATTTACCGCAATTAAGGACCAAAATAAATGCCAGTAGCTGTGATTTCACTGTAAAATTATGCTCCATTTGTCCATAAATGGCAAAAAATTATTTGTATGGAAATCGTACCACCTTAGGATTATTGACCGAGCGCAGCGACTCTTAAGTTTAATGGACGAAGCGGCTTTCCTAGATTCAGACTCAGATTATTTATTCATTTTACTCAAATTAAGTATATAAAATACAGCTTTAATTATCCAAGTTAATTTACGTAAAATAGTAAAAAATAAGCAAGCCAGATGCCTTATGAACTGACTCATAAGATCAATTTTGTTAGCTGCAGAGCTCATACGAGCATCACAGAAGAAATTCCTACAAATCGTCCAGCCACATGACATGTCAACAAAATTAATTGAATTCCCCGTACGTCGCTTAAAAATATGGATGTAGTGTAGAGAGGACATCGACCAAAAGTATATAAAAAAGTATATAAAGTGAAGTAGTACCAACTGCCAGAATATTTGTGTTTTGTCGATAGGTTGGTACTGTTTTTCCTCGAAGTTCAAAGGTCATGGAAATTTCAGATCAGAGATATAAAGGGAAACAAACAACATTGTGTGATTTGGTCTAAGAAGGAAAGCTTAGTGGTGTTTTAATTATAAAATGCCATGTTACGTATACGAGTGTATTGTAGATTGTAGGTGTTATCATGTAGGTGTCCAAAACTGCGTTGAAGCTGCTAGTAAAGTTACCACTACTAGGACATGCCCGGACTTTACCTTGACTTACTTTATGTGACTTTGATTGTAGTGTGATATTCTACTTGATTATTAATTAAATTCATAAAAATGTCGAATTAGGTACTTGACACGGGCTAAATGCACAAAGTGCAATGCCAAAAACAAAAAAGAAGAACTATAGCCAGAGTTTTCCACTAATATGTATCCCATGTAATTGTTAGAGTTTAGTAAAACGGCTCAACCAAACGTAATGTTAAAAAAAAGTAATAACGAATTAACCAAATTCCTTTTCGTTTGTGGCAGAATACCAGAGGGCATTGGCCATTGCGCATGTCGCCACAGATATAATGGTAGTTGCTCTATGTCGCGTTGATAAATGGCGGGAAAGCTCGTTTTTGGCGGGAATACACGCGTCAGTGCCGTAAACGTCACAGTTAATGTGCTATCGTGATTTATTCAATTAGCATGCTAAGTTGTTAAGTACAATGTTAATTAGCTCGCTTGCTGTTATTACTGATTATGAGGCTTTAATTACCAAGATATTTCTATTATATCGTTTGAAATTGTTCACTTTTGTTTTTCAGCTTAGGAAGTTGTAGGAAGTTTTAAACTTTTGTGGTTTAGTTTCAATTAGGTTTACTTTTTTTTCTTTGGTTTTGGCGTCGCGTTTTAGCATTTGCCAGTGTCAAGCATCTATATATTTTCAAGTTTCAAAAGTTAAATAAGTGTCCTCGTAGCTAAAGTTATAGTCAAAGTCTAGTCTTTGTCAAGTACAGTCCGTATCAGTCAAGTCCAGTCATGCTTTAGTAAAGTAGTGGTGACTTTACTATAAAGCTTCTATAGAGTTTTGGAAGCAACACAAAAAGTCATGTTTCACCACATTATATCATATTCCACACTCGCGCTTGTGATCCGGCCCTTTATGAGTAAAACACCACTATTTTTATGCATAAACACTGGGCAAAACACAAGTTTTGGAAAAAATACAACGGAGCGACACGACTCTTTCCGCGTTCCCGCCAAAACTCCCGTCATGGAGTTCTTGCCCACACTTCTTAAAATATATTTGATAAAGAATAAACAAACATGCTAATCAGCGTTGGTAATTTTTGTTACTGTTTTTTTAATAATAAGATCGCTTTTATTCATAAATATGTATATCGCACATAACAGTATATAGTCCACCAAACTATACAAATAGCTCGTTGTCATGGCTAAAACAGACACCAAACTAAAAATGTCCGACATATACCTACCTAATTTTACAAAAACGGTTTTATCAAAAGCACGTTTTCACATTAAACTATTCACTACTTTTGTCTGGCGCTACATTGCAATAGCAATTCTCATTATTTCATTCATCAAAGCTATTTATTTACACTGGGCCTTACAATTAAATTCTTGTGAAACGCCGTTTTTAAACAATCTATGCGAAACGATCTTTATGGCTTTGATATAAAGTTTAGATTTTTTTGGCGCGATTTCAGTTTACGATACGTGCAACAAAAAGTTCAAATTCCTGTTTTACTAAAATGCTGAGGTAGTTTATTTTTAAATAGGCTCTAATGCTTACGATATAAAGTAGAATTTTCTGTGTATAGGTTGCTTTTTTAAGGTTATGTGGACCGAATTCCGTCCTTTGTCCCAGGAAGTCTCATATTTCGTGTAGAATGCGTTTTCGGCAGATGGTGCTTTGATAGATGGCGGTCATATCGGCCCATTAATAAAAATATACATAAGAAAACAGAGAGAGATTGCTGTTATGCGGCCACACATTTGTTTGAGTTATGGGTTTTAGTTTTTTGGCGAAGGGTCAAAGCAAACCCTTGGGTAACCTCTTGCTGTAAATAAAGCTATAGGACGCAAAACTTAACTTCAAAACAAAATAGTATGTGCAAAACGGCGAACCACTTTGCGTGATTGTTTTGAAGATCACTTTTGTGATTCGTGCTGTTTTTCATGATCGAAAAAAAAAATTTGTTAATATTTTTTTTTTTTGTTGTTTTTTTTCTTTATTTTCGACTGTGGCACGTCACAACGTCCACGATAGAAAATAATAAAATATATAGAACTAGAGACAGTTGCACCTCAATAAAAAATCGAATATAAATGGAAACTTACATACACACACAAAGACACACTCACACAAATAAAAATACAAATGCACATACTCGCGCATTCATACATTCGTTCTCTCACTCATACACAGCACCAAAACGCATTTTGCACAATAATTTTATTTTTTTCATATAAGTATTTTGTTTACATCTTTCGAAAGTGACAAGAATGTCTTTTTGGCATGGGGTTGGGAAGTCCTAGCTAGTATATTAAAAATAAACATAAAAATAAAAACTAGAAATTTATGAATAAATATCCCGATGAAAAGTATGTTAACTCATGTACGTTATTTACACAAAACAGTGCACACTACTCCGCATAAATGTAATCAAATTATATTACTTACAATTTATCCGGAGTGCAAACTTTCACCTAACAATACAGGGCATCCTAGAGTGGGGAGCAGAGAACCACGGAGGTACATACTTGTCCTCCCGTAATCTAGATAAAATTTAAGCATGTGACCTTTTTATCCGACTGCCAAGGAAGGGTTATATTTTTCGCGCGTATCTTGTTTGTATGTAAGTATATATTACCTCGTATCTGCCTAACGGCCGAATGGATTACGATAATTGAGGTATCGTTAGATTCAACTCAATAACGCAAGTGCCCTTAGAGCTTAAAAAATTAAGAAGGTGAAATTTTGGCGCGAAATATAAAAAAAAAACAAAATCAAATAGGGTAGGTATCTAAAGAAAAGATATTAGAAGGGGATTACAAAAATATGTTGAAGTCATAATTATGTTTAAATTTTATTAGGAATAATAAATTAGTTTAAAATTTTTTTTTTCTTTAATTACAGCTATTTTATTCGTAGTCGGGTTATAGATTTTTAAACTATAGCTTGTGTAGTTTTTTTAAATCAATAAAGAAATTATTCAGATTCAGATTAATAAATTTTGATATAGGAATTTACTATTTAGCAGCCTTTAATAGGCCAGTAAATGGATAGTCGCTCCCTCATACATCTGATCCGTACTATAAGTACGTCGATTGTGATGGACGACCCAAAACAACCAATATCCACTATCCAGGTCAAAGGTCAGAGGTGAAACCGTTAACACCTTTAGAATGCACTCTTAAGTTTTAGTGCGGAAGGCCTATAATCGTGTAACTTTTGTCTTGGGGGAAGCGTTTTTTTAGAACCTTATGTTTAGGGCAGCAAGGCTTATAATACTAATACTTTTTGGCCAGGTTCTTGCTAGCTTAGACAGTGTTAGGTTTGCTATTTTCATGAAACATTTTCAAACACACTTACGCGTTTCCCTAGTTATAATAAAGAGGTTGACATTATTTGCAAGGAGTATAATGTTTTTTTTTTGTTTTCTTGTTTGGAGTTTTGGCGGGAATGCGGAAAGAGTGTCGAAAAAACACTAGTTTTCCAGTGTTTATGTATAAAAATAGTGGTTTTATTCTTAGTACCAAATTATAAGCACGAGTGTGGGAAAGTGATATAATGTGGTGAAACATGATTTTTCTTGTTGCTTCCAAAACTCCATCGAAGCTTATAATAAAGTCGCCACTACTTTACTGAAGCATGACTGGATTTGACCAAGACTGGACTATGACTACTTTTTAACTTGTAAAACTTGAGATAATATCAAAAAACTTGACACTGGCAAATACACAAAATGCGACGCCAAAATCAAAGAAGGAAGAAAGAATGTTTTTTTGTGACGAGATTAAACATATTTTTCTTTCATTTCTGGCATCGCACTTTGTGCATTGTACCAGTGTCAAGTATTTCATATTCAAGTATCTCGTGGTAAAATTAAATAAATCTTAGTTTCAGTCTTATACAATCTGTTTTACTGAGCTATACCATCTACCACTATTTCACTATCATTACTAACAAACTACTTCTACTACTTACTAACTATACAAACTTACCTTTCTGTTTAGTATTACTTTTATCAGCAGCTAAATATTATAAACAACAGCCTAATGAGACAAGCATGTCACTTGCTAGGTGGTAAGCGACAAGTTTGCCTGAAGATTTTAATGAAACTCGCCAAGTTTTAACTTTGTAATAACAAAATCGAAGATAACATCTACAACACTACAATAATTAGGTATACACTTCAAGTTAGATTGAAGCTTTTTAATGTGTAAGCACACTGGAAAATCAAAGAAAATAAATTATAAATTAAAAACATAGAAATTTAAAAATGTTAGATATGCCAAAATTGTTTGACGTTTCGTACACCACAGATATGAAAGGTCCTAGCGTCAGATAGAAAACGTACATTAGTTACTTTTATATGAAGTAGGTGAACGTAGCTAAACAAAGGGGAAACAGTTTGAAAACACGACGAGAATACAAAATAGGTCGGAAAGTAGGTATACGTCTAAATCAACATATTGTAACTTTGTACGAGGAATGCTAATTATCTCAAAATGAGAGCACATTTCCTCTAACAATGCAGAAAGGGAGGCTGTGAAAGAATATGCTAGAATTTGGCGGTTTTTGGCGGGAACGCGGAAAGAGTCGTGTCGCCTCGTTGTATTTTTTTTCCAAAACTAGTGTTTTTCGAGTGTTTATTTCGTGTGTTCGAGTCAAATTCGACTTGCACTGTATAGTGTTAAAAAAAACATTCATATGCCTGCAATATAGCAAGTCCTAGCGGCAAATTTGATTAACACCTGATAACATAATTAACCTAGGATTTATGAATAAATGAAAAAATCAATAAATAGAACTATATGTAAAAAAATGCCTGACTAAATGATATGATATTGTAAACATATCATCTGGTATCCGTGTAATAGCTTTCCAATTAACGCATTGTACGTGAATTTTTCTTAGAAGTAAAATGCGTATAGTATGCTATCCTTAAATGGTATAATCCTACCACCTACCACCACTTGGTGGTAGATTTCCTTAGCTCCGAGGTCGTCTAGGTAGGTACCACCGCAGTACCAGATATTCTGCCGCCAAGCAGTAGTGTGCAAACATTACTGTGTTCCGGTTTGAAGGGTACTGCAGCTAGCGAAATTACTGGGCTGTTGGGACTAACATCTAGTCTCAAAGTAATGAGCGCCAAAGCAGCGATGCCCCGGACTTTGTTTTGTTACTCAAAGTTCTGTGTATCGCTGCAATGGTTATGGACAGGCGTTATCTCTTACCATCAGGAGAGCGTATCGATCGTCTCATTACGTTTACATAAAAAATAAATAAAAAAAAAAACCTTAAAAGATATAAGTAGGTATGCCATCGCGGACTTTTTTGTAGATTTATAAAAGAGGAATATCCCGGCATGCATTATTTTGTTGAGAGATTAGGCAGCGTTTTCGATGAAAGCTCCCAGGTGGCTTAACTTTTTCCGACACTTCCAACAAATATCATCATATTTCAACCAATTTACACAAAACCTTCACATATTTGATACCTAAATCTTTCTCATGAAATACTCTATCTATCAAGGAAAGTCGCATTATAATCCGTGCAGTAGTTTTTAAGTTTATCGCGAACATATAGACAGAAATATAGACGTATGACGATGGTATAGTTTTTGCCCTGTTGGTTCAATTGGTGAAGTTCTACTTCGAGAGCTAAAGGATGTCGGTTCGATTCCCACTCAGAACTAACATTTGTGTAAAGAACACAGACAATTGTTTTGTGTTCGTTATGTGTTGTATAATAATATAATTATAGAAGAACATTCAGAATAAAGCAAAGCAAAGCTTGTACTATGGTTCCCATAGTACAAGCTTTGCTTAGCTCGGCGCTAGATGTCGCTGTGTGAAATGTGAAACGATATTTTTCTTCACGAGCAGATTTTTTTTTTTTATGTTTGACAGGCTAGGTGTTTGACCACAGCTCACCTGATGTTAAGTGAAGGTGTGGTCGAATAGTGTAAAGCACAACTAGCCTGGAATGGAACTGGCCCTCAAGTGAGGCTGCCGGAACACACCGTTAGATGCTTGGTGGCAGATTTTTAACTCTCGTGTGGTAGCTAGCCAGCCGAGTACTAGAAAGTCCGTGCCACCATGCTATGGTTTCCTCACGATGTTTTCCTTCACCGGCAGCTCAAGCTCATTGTTGCGATTTGAAGCCACGCCCCTCGGTGTTAGTTGCATCTTCACGCTGGCTAAGTAATCGATTTAAGATGAAACTTGGGGAGAAGACAGCTTTTACTTTGAATTTACATATAGATTACTTTTTAACCCAGAAATCGAGAGTAAACCGCGTGGCGTACCTAGATAGATAGGTAACCTTTATTTTTGTGTTTATTTATTTAGCTTTGAGGTAAGATGAGAAATAAACAATCATTATCATATTTTGACACGGGCTGTTAAAATATGATAATGATTAGCTCATTGGTAGCATGTCTGCTTCAAGAGCTGTGGGGCGTAGGTTCGATTCCCACCCAGGACAAGCATTTTTTGTGATATAAAACTAAATGTTTGTTCTTTGTCTGGGTGTACTGTATGTATTATAAGTATGTATTTTACTTGGTGGTAGATCTCCTTAGCAGGAGGTCGTCTAGGTAGGTACCACCGCTGTACCAGATATTCTGCCGCCAAGCAGTAGCGTTTCAAACATTACTGTGTTTCGGTTCGAAGGGTACTGCAGCTAGCGAAATTACTGGGCTGTTGAGACTAACCATCGAAAGTCTCGAAAGTAATGCGCGCCAAAGCAGCGATGCCCCGGACTTTGTTTTACTCGAAGTTCTGTGCAATGGTCATGGACAGGCGTTATCTCTTACCATCAGGAAAGCGTCTCGTTCGTCTCATTAATTTTTACATAAAAAAAAAATGCATTTACAAAAAAAGTATTTAAGTATTCTATCAGTTATCTGACTCCCATAGTACAAGGTTTGCTTAGTTTGGGGTCAGATGGCGCTGTGTGTAATGTCCTACAATTTTTTTTAAATTAAAATATGCACCACCATGTAAAACATCGGTCGTAATTACCGATGTTTTACTTATTGGTACTACCGAGCATGGGTAGTACTTTATTAAACGCGTAAATATTCGCAGAAACTTCAGTACGGACACCTAATAAAACTATATTGCTCACTAGCAAGTAATATTAAACTCAGCACTGTAAACATGCTTCGAGTACCAATAACATGCTTCTGGTTTTACGCGATACATTTCCGTTCGAACATTTTCGACTGTTGAACACTTGAACTATCAATATACTACACGTACATTTTGCTAGGACCACAGAATAAAAAACAAACAGATATAATTTAGTCTAGGAAAAAAGTGAAGACACTTTCGTCCTAACATTATTATAAACGGGATTGTTTACGTTTAATTACATCAGATATACATCAGATCTCCCCCAAGCTGACTGGTCCTCGTGGGGGATAGAGACCATAACCCTTCAACAAATTGAGAAATAATTTCTGGGGAAAAAATGAAAAAAAAAAAATAGTAGAATGAATCCAGAATATAATGAAGAAAGAAGTAGGTTGAAGGAGGCCTTTGCCAAATGGCAAACGGACTAACAGACAGTACAGGAGCAACAAATACGCGATCAATTAATTAACTTAAAAAAAAATGTAACATAATATCTGGTCGAATTAAAGGCTTTATTATTATTATATAATTATTAAATGAGATAGAAGATTAGTACGATAACATGAGCCGCCCCTCCAAAATTCAAAACATTTGAAAGTATTTACAACGTACCACCACGCATGTGCGCTTACTGGTGCTGCCGTCAAACACCTAGTCGAGCTAGCAACAAATCCATGGATTTGTGTGTCGACTAGTGGCGTTCATTAATCGCTCTTTATTTATTAGGCAGCCCGTACACGTAGCGCGCGATCCGCGATCCGCGATCCGCGATCAATGATCGCGATCCAGACTGATCGTGTACGAAGCGGATTGACGGACTGATGCTCCGGATCGCATAATATCTAGAAATTTTGAAATCATGATCGCGGATCGCGGATCGCGGATCGTGATCATGATTGAACGTGTAAGGCGGCCCTATGGCGCTGCACTGACGTACTCTATGGCAGCCCGTACACGTAGCACGCGATCCGCGATCCGCGATCCGCGATCAATGATCGCGATCCAGACTGATCGTGTACGAAGCGGATTGACGGACTGATGCTCCGGATCGCATAATATCTAGAAATTTTGAAATCATGATCGCGGATCGCGGATCGCGGATCGTGATCATGATTGAACGTGTAAGGCGGCCCTATGAACATGACACGTGCGTTGTCTTCCGCGGCCAACTAGTTATGGTCAGTTGACAAACAAATCTGGAGCTACTGAAGACGAATAAATAATTACAACTACATATAAACTCTTTCTTTAAGGATGTGACTACACACAGAAAAAAAAATGGGAAGTGGGAACACTATAGATGGACATTATGGATGGACTAGATAATCATTAGATTTTCGAAAAGGTTTTCGTTTCAATACTTATTTTTTAGCAACATTTAATCCGTTGACAGCCCCGTTGGCTCATTGGTAGTATATCTGCCTTAAAAGCTGTAGGGCGTGAGTTCGATTCCCACTCAGGGCAAACATTTTGTGCATAAACAAATGTTTGTTCTGTGTCTGGGTGTAATGTACGTATTATAAGTATGTATATAGAATATACAAAAAAAGTATTTGTTTATTCTATCAGTTATCTGACTTCCACCACACAAGCTCTGCTTAGTTTGGGGCCAGATGGCGCTGTGTGTATAGTCCTACGATATTTTATTTATTTACAACCGTTATTTATTCTAATCTGTGGGCAAAGCTAATTGAATTAATTTACGGTTTGATTGACCGGGCATGATTTATTTTATACAGAAGAATGCGTCCATTAAACATGCTAAATAGAATATCGTAAAATAATTATGGTGTATTGATGTAATTGCAGTGGCGGATTTACCAGCAGGCTGAGTAGGCTTGAGCCTAGGGCGGCAGATTTTTGGGGCGGCAAATTTGGGGACCGAATTTTTTTTGCTACCTCATAGAAATCAAAAAGATTTTTGCATGACGGTTTTCTGATGTCTCACAGATAGAAGTCTGCAACAAATTTTGCTAATGACTTTCCTCTCTCACTTGTCATTGCACACTCCGAGAGTAGAAACATTTTTGGATTGTAAAAATAATGTAAGAGATGACAATTGTAGAGGCATTTACAAATTTTCAAGGTCGGCAAAAGATATACAGTTTTTGCCGCCCTTGAAAATTTGTAAATCCGCTACTGTGTAATTGATTGATTCAAGCGCTACTTTGCGGAAGTTCATTTTGTGTATTCAAAATAAATTGTATTGTATTTCCGCTTAAAAGTTGTTTTGGTAGCAACAGTGACGAGGATTTAATTTAAACATTTATCTTACGTTACGACAACTTTTAAATCTATCCGAAATAATACTAAATGACGTACACTTAAAATCTAAACAAATTAAAAACATCTGGTTAAAATAACCACAACTCTCTATAATTATCCTCTTCTCGCTGCAGTAAATAAGTTTTAACATGAGCGTAAACAACTTATTCTAAAAGTTATGAAGCGTATCAAACCCTAATTTAAGTATTTTTGTTATTTATAAGAATATAATGAACACTAGAAATGTACACCTTTGGTATATCTACATGCGTATTAAAAAAGATATTTTGGAATTTGTAGCGATGATAGCCGAGTGGTTAGCGCGGTCGGTTCGCATGCCGAAGGATGTTAAGTGACGGTGTGGTCGAAGATGGTAAAGCACACCTAGCTTGGAATGGAACTGGCTCCCAAGTGAGGCGGAACACATCGTTAGATGCTTGGCGGCAGATTTTCAACTTGAGAGTGGTAGCTAGCCAGCCGAGCACTAAAAAGTACCCTACCACCATGCTATGGTTTCCTCTCGATGTTTTCCTTCACCGGTAGCTCAAGCTCATTATTGGGGGTTGAAGCCACGCCCTTCGGCATGCGAACCGACCGCGCTAACCACTGAGCTATCATCATAAAAAAATAATAATTAAAAAAGCCTTACCAATTGTTTTCTGTGCTTTGGTATCCCTTCAGATTCACTTCCATGCGCGTGCGCATTCAACCAACCCTACAGTTACTCGACACATCACTTAACAAAATGTACACTTTATTGACACGAATTTACGGACTAATTCACGATGCGCTAGGTATCCACTAATTAGGTGTAGGTTGTAGTGCACTAGGTTTAATTTTAGGGTAAAAATAGGCAGGTAGATTATTGTGTGACTCGCTGTTTGGTTTCTTCGGAAGGTTGGTCCCCTGGAACAAACAGACGTAACATGAGTACACGTTAATAGTTGGTAGATTGTTACCCAAGGGCTGAAAGTAACTTATTTTGTCGCGAGACGGGGTTTAGTTCGAGTGACTAAATAAGTCTTTCACCCGAGGTAAACACTGTGCTTTTCAGCCGCCTCCTCAGACAATTTCAGACCTATTTTCCGAGTATGAGTAATGAAAATCTTATTTTAATGTCTCTAATATTAATTCTATCGCTAAGCAGTACTGTGTGAACATTACTATGTTCCGGTTTGAAGGGTACTGCTGCTAGCGAAATTATTGGGATGTTGAGACTAACCATCGAAAGTCTCAAAGTAATGAGCACCAAAGCAACGATGCCTTGGACTTTGTTTTATTACTCAAAGTTCTGTGTATCGCTGCAATGATCATGGGCAGACGTAATCTCTTACCATCAGGAGAGCGTCTCGTTCGTCTCATTATATTTCACATAAAAAAAATTAAAAAAACAATCCAACAGCTTTGATAAACACATTTCTTAAACAAAATAAAAAAACCTTAAATTAATACTATTTACAAAATTTATACAAAAAACTTAGTCTAAAAATCCGTCAGAGGAGGGATATGTGGCCAGAATGCTGGCAGCGTCGCCACGCTGGATGGCAATGCTTAGCTTTTGACCAAAGTAGATACCAGCATTCTGGTCACCTGAAGCCTCCTCTAACCGTTTGAAAGCAGCTTTGATTGAAAGCGGAAATAGAGATGGCGTAAAACCCGTCACATAGGTACTTTTTATCTATACATTTTATGTAGCGCAAAACCGCGCAGCGCTACTAGTGTCATAATAACTGAAAACTCATAGAGATTTACCCAGCTTGCTCAAACTGCTTGGAGATGACGTCAACATTTCACATACATACATTTTCGTAGTAGGTACAGGCTACGATAGAAGTAAGTCAACAGCGCCTACAGATACATGTACAGACTACGGAACAATTAAGTCGACCGTCGACCTTGGACGCTAAGCACATCCTTGAAACGGTGATTAACGTCGGTGATGTCACTCGGACACACGGATATCTAGGATAGCCAACTAAACGATGGGTATGTACGAGTATACCTAAATAATAAAGAAAGATAAGTATAGTAAGTACTTACTTACCATAAAAAAGGTAGAAATTCAATTCATGTGCTTTTTTTTATTTAAAAAGTAATAAGACGAACGATGCGCTCTCCTGATGGTAAGAGATAACGCCTGTCCATGACCATTGCAGCGATACACAGAACTTTGAGTAGCAAAACAAATTCCAGGGCATCACTGCTTTGGCGCTCATTGCTTTGAGTCTTTCGATGGTTAGTTTCAACAGCCCAGTAATTTCGCTAGCTGCAGTACCTCTCAAACCGGAATACAATAATGTTTACACACTACTGCTTAGCGGCAGAATAACGGGTAATTCGGTGGTACCTACCTAGACGACCTCCTGCTAAAGAGATGTACCACCAAGTAGCCAAGCATTGATTAATGTAGGATATTTCATGCAAAAATATTCTAAATTTCTAATCATCATCAGTCCATGATCACTCGCTGCTGAGCACCTCTCTAGTTGCTCACCACTCGCCTCGGTCTTGTGCCAATACAAATTTCAAGTTTGGAAAACTTGAACCTAATTTATACCAAATAGTTTCTTTGTTTAATAAAAAAGGCGCCAAATTCTATCGTCTATTGTAACTACGTTCCGCTTCATGGTCGATATACCAAAGACTCGAACGACACGGTTCGAATCTACCTTCATTGTACGAACCGCTAAACAATGACATTTGTTGCCCGAGTGGGTGTTCCATGATAGATACAATCTGGGTGCCTTCAAGTCGCGAGCGAATCGATTTCTTCTAAGCGAGCGTGCTCCACCGTAGACCGCATCTTCGCTTAACATCGGGCGAGTTGTCGGTCAAAAGCCTATATGAAATAAAAAAAAAATTATAAAGTCTGTGAAAAATCATTTTTCCATGAGCTTTTCACGTCATACATTAAAGTGGAGGACGTATGATTAACTACGGCACATTCTTGTATCAAACGTCGCCGCCGGTCGGGACGGCACCCAGGATGAGTTGCCATTTCTTTACAAACTCTAGCTCTACATAATCTTAGGGTGCGTGGTAATCTCGGTGAGTTGTATTCCTTATATGAATATGATTTTGCTATAACTAAATAGATTACAGAAGTATTTCGTACCGCTCGATTTAATCGGCTGCTTCTTCTCTCATCTACTTCACTTCCTAAAAGGAGTGAATTTTGTAGCGATGATAACTGGTTAGCGCAATTGGTTCGCACGCCGATGGGTGTGGATTCAAACCTCAACAATGAGCTCGAGCTGTCGGTGAAGGAAAACAACGATACATAGAACTTTGTGTAGTAAACCAAAGTTCAAGGCATCGCTGCTTTAGCGCTCATTACTTTGAGGGTTATAGTCTCAACAGCCCTGTAATGTCACTAGCTGCAGTACTTTTCAAGCTGGAATTGCACATTTTAACAATGTTTGCACACTACTGCTTGGGCGGCAGTATATCTGGTTCTGCGATGGTACCTATCTTGACGACCTCCTGCGAAGGAGACCTACCACCAAGTAAACTAGCCTAAGTCCAGTATTGCACAAGTTTGCCACACATCATGTCTGTGAGTCACGGAAGCGTTAATCCAAACTACTTACTCGTAAATACCAACACTAACTGTCACCCAAGTACTCCAACCCACGTTTCTTGAGGGTGTTTAACCCCTTCAGCCGTATACACTGCAATAAACTTGAAGACCCAATAACAAAACCAATAAAATACTGAAAATACAGTGTCATGTCACTTGACCGACCAATGGAGTAGGTGTAAAGTGCGTAGCAGCTTTATTACTCTAGACAATGGTTTTTACTAATAGTATGATTATTTATTTACATTAAGATGACGTCCTCGCAAGTAAGTAAGTAACGTATTTCAGACCTAGTAAGTAATTAGAAAGAAAGAAAACATTTATTTTGACACACAACACTACAACAACAAAAACACTACAAATAAAAGATTAAAAAATAACAATAATAATAAGTAGAAAGTTACGATAAAGTTAAGTAAGTTAATTACGATTTTTTTAATGCTATTTTATTTTATTGACAATATTATTTTATTGACATGTTTTTTATATTGACATATTTTTGTACTGACATTATATATTGACTTTTTATATCGCCATATTATGTATTTTATTTTTATTCATTGACATGTAATCACTGTTTTTTAATGACATTTGACTTGTAACATTGGTGTTATCAATAAAATATTTGTATTGTCGTAGGTATGGTCAAAAACCTAGTATGTCAACCACAAAAAAAGTATTTTCCGCCAAAACATTCCATTAAAAGAATGTGCTGTTTTTGCTCTTTTTTATTTAGGACTTTGTGAGTCATATTTGGTGTTTGTTTCCTAAATGCCTGATAATAAAGAAAATTGTTAATGAAGAAAACCATTAAAAAAAATTAAATTTGACACAGTTACGTAACCCGCATTTTATTGCTCAGCTAAATGAGACTCTATCTACCACATCATTAAACTCAATAACGATTACAGTAAACGTAGGAATATATGACCTTAGTAGAGATGAGAAAATATATCTGGAAATATTTCTCTGATGAGAGGAAAATATGTTTTCCTTGAAGTAATCCTTGTTTGTTCTACGAAACATTGAAATTGGAATCATAACGGATAAATCAACGTTCACAACTACGCTGGTTGTTCCAAGCCTAATTGGCGTTGTATCGTGTAACGAGCAACGATATAGGCGGATAACGGCAAAACAGAGAAAAAACTTAGTCGGAGACTGGAAGTTACATAAATATATAGATAAATAAATTGTTTGTTTGTTCCATTTTGTGGTCGCTTGGAAGAAGTATATTATATATTTATATAATAGTACTAGCGGACGCCTCGCGGTTTCACCCGTGTAGTTCCCTTTTCCGTGGGAATACAGGGATAAAAAGTAGCCTATGCCACCCGGGGATAGTGTAGCTTCCGAACGGTGAAGGAGTTTTTGATATCGGTCCAGTAGTTTCGGAGCCTATTCAATACAAACAAACAATCAAATCTTTCCTCTCTATAATAGTATAGATTTACTTGGTGGTAGATCTTCTTGGCAGGAGGTTGTCTAGGTACCACCGCAGTACCAGTTTATCGATTTACCACAAAACAGGATAAAGTCAAATTAATGAATAGAAGTAGAAATATTTGAGTTTCGTTTCGAATTACGTACATCCCTAAATATGTGTAAACAATCACCTGATGTTAAGTGACGATGTGGTCGATTATGGTAAAGCACACCTTGCCTGGAATGGAACTGGCTCTCAAGTGAGGCTGCCGGAACACACCGTTAGGTGCTTGACGGCAGATTTTCAACATGAGGATGGTAGCTAGCCAGCCGAGTACTAGAAATTACCCTACCACTATGCATGTTTTCCTTCAGCGGTAATTCAAGCTCATTGTTAGGGTTGAATCGACCGCGCTAATCTCGGAGCTATCATCGCCACAACTTTCGTATATAAGTAGAAAAATTCAATTTTGTAATAAGCTAACATAAATTGCAGCCGTACGAAGTTGTTAGCATTACAGAATTCAAAATTATCTCATAGTCTGCGTGCTATATCTTCGATCCCATTAGGCGAGTTGGTGGTCAAAAGCGGACTTACAAATCGCACGCATAATCAAATACTGACCGATTAGGAGTTAGGTCAAAAATGACGTATAAGTTACGTATAGACGCAGGCTTCTTTCAATGCTATCTATGATATAAATTTGGAAAAACATCAAAATTGCGTCAATAGAGCACCTTTACACAATATCGGTCTTTTTCATTTTTATGTGTTTCTCACACAGTCTTTGTTCAAACACCGACTGACGTCAGTTTGTGTCGGACGCTGTTAATGTGAAGTTGCTGTTGTTTAATTGAACCTAGACCGAATCCGAGTTGAGTGTATTTTCTACAAAAATAAATAGTAAGTTGTATAAGTTGATTACTAATAAACAGACTAAAAATATATTGAGTCCTTGTAATAAAGAAATTAGTTTAAACAAGACAGACTTATAGTTAAATATGCCACCAATAATAAAGTTGATTTGCTTTAGTTTTAAAAGTAGACAGACCTAACTCAAGAAGTTCATTTTTAAACATAAAAAAATATTTATTATTATTTAATTTGAACAAAGTAAATAACACATAACTATTGATAAGTTTATAGACTACACGAAAAAAAAAAATATATTTATTTACCTAATTAATTTTTATTCTATTTAAAAAAAAGCCGACGAGGTCGTGATTGCACGGAGGTTTTTCGTGATTTCCCAAAAACTGACTTTTTTGAGTTAGGCCAGTATTTGATTATGCGTGCGAAATGTAAAAAAAAGGTTACGCGTGTAATGATAACGTTATAATCATCTTAAAATATCGTCATCGTTAAGTCCTTGTACCGTCTGGCACACGCTTTACTACGAGGACAAGGACAACTCAGAACACCTGATATAAACGTGACCTCCTCGGGCGTAGGTAACTAATATCTAGATCTAATGGAGCGCCAGGGCTCCTGTCACGGCGCGGCGCGGCGCGGCGGCACCTGCTCGTTCCCATGTATTCATTACTTGAAAGATTCAGCCCAGATATATTTAGCTTGTTTAATTTTTAACATGACGCAAAAAGAGGGTAGATATAAGTTCTGTTTAAAGTATACATTTGTACTAGCTGCGGTGTTACCCGCTACTTATTTTCGGGATAAAAAGAAGCTTTTTTTTATAGTCGGCAGGCTTGGTGCTTGACCTTAGCTCACCTGATGTTAAGTGACGGTGTGGTCGAAGATGGTAAAGCACACTAAGCCTGGAATGGAACTGACTCTCAAGTAAGGCGGCCGGAACACACCGTTAGTTGCTTGGCGGCAGATTTTCAACTTAAGGGTGGTAGCTAGCCAGCCGAGTACTATAGAGTACCCTACCACCATGCTATGGTTTCCTCACGATGTTTTCCTTCACCGGCAGCTCAAGCTCATTGTTGGGGTTTGAATCCACGCCCTTCGGCATGCGAACCTACCGCGCTAACCACTGAGCTATCATCGCTATCGCCTATGTGTTAATCCAGGGTCTCAGCTACCTCCATACCAAATTTCATTCAAATCCTGTCAGTAGTTTTTTGCGTGAAAGAGTAACAAACAAACATCCATACATTCTTACAAACTTTCGCGTTTATAATAATTATTAGTAGGATAGTAAGATTTATCTGTAGCACAGAAGCTCGGCGATTTTGGTTATAGTTGGGTGACTTGATAGAGTTTTAGACAGATCTTGCTGCGCGAAAAAATAACCACCGTTATTTTCTCGCGCAGCAAGATGACGCCGCGCGTGCTTTGTACTTAACTTTGCCTCCATAAAGAAGGCCACCCGATGCAGACGGAACTATAGTCAGATTATCCGACATAATTAAACTAAGTAAAACGAAAATGTGATAAACTCACGTCTGTTTCTATAGTAAAATCAAATCGGCAACCACTGATATGTGTACCAACTAATATATACAAATTAATTAAAAAAAAATTAGGGATAATGTCGTAAAGTGTAAATACATCTAAGCAAACTGTAACAAACGTCTACAGATCTCATTTGACAAACAAGAACGTTGTCTGGAGATTTAAATTGACAAAAGGCAAGCCAAGACGATGCCAGAAAACTAAATACGTTAGATATGCTATATAAACCTATGTGTAGGCTAACTTTCTTAAAAGCCAAATGAGAAATCTAGATTGTACGCTTCTTTTAATTCCTGTAAAATGTCTCAAACTTTTAACCGACTGCGGCGAAGCCAAAAAAAGGAACTACAGAACGGATTTGGATAAAATTTGATATGGAGGTAGCTGATACCATGGATTAACACTCAGACTACTTTTTATTCCGAAAACATGAAGCGTGTAACACCGCGGGGCGCAGTTAGTATTAAATATTGTGGAAAATATATTAAAATGTTATTATTTATGGTTGACGGGCTAGATGTTGACCACAGCTCGCCTGATGTTAAGCGACGGTGTGGTCGGAGATGGTAAGCACGCCTAGCCTGGAATGGAACTGGCTCTCAAGTAATGCTGCCGGAACACACCGTTCGGTGACGTGAACAAATCGACAGCTTATGTCAATTCTGTACATTTTTTGACTTTTCTATTAGCGTTATCGAATATAGAGAGAGAATAAATATAAATATCGTAGGACATTACACACAGCGCCATCTGACCCCAAACTAAGCAAAGCTTGTGCTATGGAAGACAGATAACTGATAGAATACTTAAATACTTTTTTTTAAAATACATACGCTATGGAGAGCGGCTCTTTCGTCTCATTTATTTCACATTAAAAAAATAACAATATGAACAATAACAGAAAAGTCAGCAGTCAACTTACTAAAGTAAAAGAATTACAAATTCTGCAAAATTAAATTAAAATAATATAGCATTTCTACGATTTCCGCGACAGAATGGTCGTCAGAATTGCTAAACTTTACCAAACTTTTATTTTTCATTTGTTATGGCTTAGAATGGGGGAGAAAATATGAACAAGAACAGAATTTCTATTTATTTGTTTGTCTTCATTAGAGCTGTGGAAAGTTCCGAGCGTTGTTTCATATTTCAAGACTAGCTTACACGCACGACTTCGTCTGCGTTGACGTTTTAAGATTTCTCTTTAAGAAATTTTATTATTTTATCCAACAGATCTCGAAATCTTTGCAAAAACTTGCCTCAACCACCTTACGGCACTATGCAATGCCAAATCTGGTTCATTCTCCTCTAATTGGCGTCGTAAATATAATTTTAATATATTGTATATCCGTGATTGATTGCGTTGTTAAAGATTTGAAGGAAATTCCGAAGGGACTACCAAGGATTTGCAAGAATTTCGTAGAATGTATTTCTATAAAATATTTGTACACAGTGATACAATAAAGATATTCATATTCTGATTCTGATCTCTTACCATCAAGAGAGAGTCTCGACCGTTTACTACTTAAAAAAACTGAAAGTGTTTTTTATTAAAATAGATAGAGCATTGATTTCAAGAGCGTCCAATGATGTCGTTAAACAGCTGAGCACAATTGTTAATTGTGATCATTGCATTCGACCTATTTGAAGAACAAAAATAGTTCTGATGTCCCGCTCTAGCAGACCTAGCGTACGAAGTTTGTATAGGTGCCATACAATGCATTAGGCGTTAGGTCATCTGGCGTGGGGTAGATTGAATCATAGATCTCATAACTCGGTCTCGCTACACGATGCTGTTTTATCGAAATAATGGTAACATTGTTGACAGCCCTGTTGGCTCATTGGTAGCATGTCTGCTTCAAGAGCTGTGGGGCGTGGGTTCGATTCCCACCCAGGGCAAGCATTTTGTGATATAAAGCCAAATGTTTGTTCTGTGTCTGGGTGTACTGTATGTATTATAAGTATGTATTTACAAAAAAAAAAGTATTTAAGTATTCTATCAGTTATCTGACTTCCATAGTACAAGCTTTGCTTAGTTTGGGGTCAGATGGCGCTGTGTGTAATGTCCTACGATATTTATTTATTTATTATTTATTATTTATTTATTGTACTTGGTGGTAGATCTCCTTAGTAGGAGGTCGTCTACGTAGGTACCACCGCAGTACCAGTTATTCTGCCGCTAAGCAGTAGTGTGTAAACATTACTGTGTTCCGGTTTGAAGGGTACTGCAGCTAGCGAAATTACTGGGCTGTTGAGACTAACCATCGAAAGTCTCAGAGTAATGAGCGCCAAAGCAGCGATGCCTTGGTCTTTGTTTTACTACACAAATTTCTGTGTATCGCTGCAGTGGTCATGGACAGGCGTTATCTCTTACCATCAGGAGAGCGTCTCATTACTTTTTAAATAAAAAAATATCTTCTCTTAACTATATGGTCGATTCAACCAGTTGAGAATACCCTTGAAAGTAAAGTATGAGCTAGCAAATTATGCTTGTATTTGTGCGAAATATATTTCAAAAGACCAATACAGTAAGCCCTCAGTCGTCAGCTAACTTCCCGGCCAGACAAAGCCCGGGGTAAGAAATTTCGAAACAATTCACAAAAGTATACCCTCTCAATTCCCGACAAAGTAGAGCCTTCATGTTTAAGTCAAGTAAACATAAAATGCTCCGTGATAACACAGAATAATGCAGAGAAACATATCCGAAAGCAGGGGAGACCTTCCCCCTAAACTTAAATTGAGTTTAGGATGGAACGCGGAAAAATCCTGTCGTCGCATTGTATTGTTTTCCAAAACGCATATATTTTTTGAGAGTGTTGAAAAAAATCTCATTCTTTTGAATGCCGAGTTATGTTAGAGTGGCAAAGCGATATCATTTAATTTAAGATGACATTTTGTGTTGCTACCAAAACTCCGTCGAAGCATGTAGTCAAGTCATTAAAACTTTACTAGAGCATGACTGGAATCAACCTTTACTTTGTGGGAATGCCACTGTGAGACTGTGACGTACAATTATATCATTTCTTTTATGTTACAATATTTGAATACAAATACTTGTTACTGGCAAATGGACAATATACTGCGCCATCTAGCCCCAAACAAAGCAAAGCTTGTACTATGGGAACCAGATAACTGATAGAATACTTACTTTTATTTTGTGTAAATATAATTACATACAGAACAAACATTTTTTTTTATGTGTGTGTAATGTGACGAACGAGACGCTCTCCTGATGGTAAGAGACAACGCCTGCCCATGACCATTGCAGCGATACAGAACTTTGAGTTACAACACAAAATCTAGGGCAACGCTCTGGCGCTCATTACTTAGAGGCTTTGATTTGCTTCATTAGTCTCAACAGCCCAGTAATTTCGCTAGCTGCAGTACCCTTCAAACCGGAACACAGCAATGTTATTAATACTACTGCTTGGCGGCAGAACATCTGGTACTGCGGTGGTACCTACCTAGACGACCTCCTGCTAAGGAGATCTACCACCAAGTGAATTGTTACATAAATATTTATCCTGGTGGGGAACGAATTCATGCCCTACAGCTCTTGGTGCAAATATTCTACCAAATTAGCTAGCTAAATAACAGGATAACTATGTATTACAAATAACCCCTCAAAAGTAATTTTGTAGTCTCGTCTTTAAGTTTTACATCTGAACTTTGAATAATTTGTAATTGGAGGATATTTGTACGGCTGCGGATCTCTAAAAAAATAATAAACGCATTGCGTTAACTGCGCGCTTCGTCCCTGGAGAGCGTTTCGAATACACCTTCCTTGCTTAGTGGGTCGAGTTCTGTATACTTATTATAATAATCTAGCTAGCGAAGTTACTGGGATGTTGAGACTGACCATCAAAATAAAATAATAAAATAAAAATAAATAATAAAAAATATTAATCTAATAATAGTCTTAAAAGTCTAAATAATAAGTCTTAATAGTCTTAGTTTAATATTAGTCTTAAAATAATGAACGCCAAAGCAGCGATGCCCTGGACATTGTTTTGTTCCTTAAATGCTCTGTGTATCGCTGCGATAGTCTGCATTGTATTGTTTAATTTTTACTTTGACATTTTTTTTATTTTGACATTTTGTTTATGACATTCGTTTTGACATTTTTTTATTTTTTGTTTGTATAAATTATGACATTCTAACTAACTAATTAGCATGTTACCATGAGTTCTTAAATTTGACATGATGAATAATTGTTTCTAAATAATCGTGAGGTAACTGTAATTGGGTGTATCCGTTTTTTCCTCTATAATAAATAAATAAATAAATAGTCATGGACGATCGTTATCTCTTACCATCAAGAGCGCGAGTCGTTCGTCTCATTACCATCTTATAATTATTAAGAAAATTTATAAAAAAAACCACGAATGTCAACTGACTGGTTAATGATTCTTTTAAAACAATATAATTTCACCCGGGATGACTGCTTTGGCGTCAGGATTTTAACAATAGCCCAAACATCCAAATCTGTTTAGACGTTTAAAAGTTGTTTTGGAATAAAGAAACTTACATACTTACACACGAGTATCCTGAAATAATATATTCCTTTTTGGACAGTTGTGTAATAAGGTTTTATGACCCCATCTATCGAGCTTAGATGTAAACTTGCTTATAATTATTTCCTTAACTTTATAAAGGCAGCTTTAATATTGAATTTAATTCTTCGTACAAAAGTAACGAACTCCCTATATAAAACTTTCAACCCCTATTTCACCATAAAACCCTCTCAGAGGAAAAATGTTGAAAAACAACAATTATTTGTAACCAGAAACAGGTATATGAAACTTCGCGATTGTTACTTTGAAAATGGCGGGAATCCATACAACCGTTCATTTGTTATCTTACCCTTTTAGGGGCGACATTTCTAAAAATGTTTCCTTAGTGAATGCTTACAATGTTGCAATATAAAGAGCAGCCGCTAATATTTCAAGTTTTTAACCAGCTCTGCGATGAAATCGGTGAGTCAGAACAAATAATTATGTATACGAATCGTATAAAGATACAAAACACAAAAAATAATACAAAATAATTTATTTCATAAAATGTGTTATGTACATGATTTCATCGTTGCTTGTAATCCCTGCACTAGGCGAGGAGGACCTGTTTCGCAGAGACTACCTACACTTGCGATTACAATGTAGATTGGTGCGGTGCGGACGGTGTGTGTATGTATATGCGTGTACGTGTATGCGTGTTTTTTTTATGTAAAAAGTAATGAGACGAACGAGACGCTCTCCTGAAGGTAAGAGATTACGCCTGTCCATGACCATTGCAACGATACACAGAACTTTGAGTAACAGAACAAAGTCCAGGGCATCGCTGCTTTGACGCTCATTACTTTGAGACTTTCGATGGTTAGTCTCAACATCCCAGTAATTTCGTTAGCTGCACCGGAACACAGTCTACACACTACTGCTTAGCGGCAGAATAACTGGTACTGCGGTGGTACCTACCTAGACGATCTCCTGCTAAGGAAATCTACCACCAAGTAAAAAGTGCGTGTGTGTGTGTGTGTGTGTGTGTGTGTGTGTGTGTGTGTGTGTGTGTATCTGCGCTCAGAGCTAATTTTAAATTATTTTATTACTGTAAGTAAATTTTCTGTATCTGAATGTGTTAGTGTTTGCAAATATTTGAAGACTATTATTTTACATTCTCTTGCAGATTTGGATCGTATGCCACATAACTTATAATTTTGTAGATACATATATAGATATAGATACATTAATTTTATAGATACAGGGCCAGACTTTTGCTACGTGCGTCCAAGTACACGCAAATGTTCAGTCAATAAGAAAATACTCAATTATTATTCATTGTTTTGCTAAAAAAAAATCAGAGAAGTTTTGTTGTATCCGTACCACCTTTTCGGGGACTTATCGCGGCTTCCAAACTTTTGTTTTGAAAGGCGGACGTGATTCTACTTTGAGATACTTAGTCTTCCATTCAGACTAATGGCTATAGTTGTTAATGCGAACTATTTATACCTACTAGAAGTTTTTTCGCCCAGATTATTTTAAAATTGTAAAAGTAGATTGGCTTAATTTTGTTGGCTTGAGGTACCTTCGATGGTATGAGACGCCGATACCGATAATCGCTGGGGTAAACGTGTTCTGGAGTGGAGATCGCGAATTGGCAAACGTAGCGTAGGACGCCCTGAGACTCGATGGAGTGACGATATACGTAGAACAGCTGGCGGTGAATGGAAGCGAAATGCTGAAGATCGGGATGAGTGGCGTGTCTTGGGAGAGGCCTTTGTCCAGTAGTAGACTTCGATAGGCTGATGATGAATGAGACACATCAAATTCTCCATATATTTAGAGATAACGCCCGTCCATGGCCACTGCAGCGGATTTTTGAGTAATAAAACAAAGTCCAGGGCATCGCTGCTTTGGCGCTCATTACTTTGAGACTTTCGATGGTCAGTCTCAACAGCCCAGTAATTTCGCTAGCTGCAGCACCCTTCAAACTGGAACATTAATGTTTACACACTACTGCTTAGCAGAATATCTTGTACTATAGCTATTTGATAGATTGATTTTGATTTTATGATAGTAAACATATCTTATATTATTATAATACCTCTTAAAGACGATATCAGTCTGAATAACGTGTAAAGTAGAATAATCCAGATATTTGTATCAATAAAGCGAAAAACAACTCGACGTAGGTACCTACGTGTAATTATTAAAGAGGTTTTAATGGCTGCCGTTGACATGACATTGGCAGATATTGTTTTTTTTTTTTTTTTTTTTTTTTTCCTTTGGTTTTGGTGTCGCGTTTTAGCATTTGCCAGTGTCAAGTATTTATATATTTTCAAGTTACAAAAGTTAAATAAGTGTCCTCGTAGCTAGTTATAGTCAAAGACCAGTCTTAGTCCAGTCCAGTCTGTGTCAGTCAAATCCAGTCATGCTTTAGTAAAGTAGTGGCGACTTTACTATAAAGCTTCGATGGAGTTTTGGAAGCACCACGAAAAATCATGTTTCACCACATTATATCATTTTCCTACACTCACGCTTGTAGTTCGGCACTTTATGAATAAAACACCACCATTTTGATGCATAAACACTCGACAAAACACAAGTTTTGAAAAAAAATACAACGGAGCGACACGACTCTTCCCGCGTTCCCGCCAAAACTCCAGATATTGTTTTGGTTTGCCATTGTCTTTTTAAGTACTGATAGTAACCCTATACCTACTATGTGACGTCATTAGAGATTAATTGAAAGTCAAGTTAATTTCATGTATTTCATTAAAATAAACCCTATGTCATAGTTTGAAGAGCTCTTGGGCGTTACTCTGACTCCGACCCTCAATTTTGGCACTTTTATTGAGTCGAAAGCCCAATTGGCTGCCAAAAAGCTGGGCAGCTTGAGGCGTTGGATTCCATTGAGAAACGTGCTAAGAGGCTCATAAGCAATGATTTGATTATTCGGAAAAGGCTTCAAAGCTTTGAACATCGACGCAAAGTTGCTTGTCTGTCGGTTTTCTACCGGATACATTTTGGGGAGTGCGCTTCAGATCTGCATGACCTAATTACACCCTGCCCATTCTACTATTGGACAGCTAGGAGCACTAAAAAGCGACACCGCTTTATGGTTGATGTTCTAAAAGCTCGAACAGCGGTTTCCACTGTTATACGTAGCGCTAGACATTGGAATCTGCTGTCCGAGTGGGTGTTCCCCAATGAATATAGTCTGGGTTCCTTCAAGTCGCGAGTGAATCGGTTTCTTTTAAGCAAGCGTGCTTCACCGTAGTCCGCATCTTCGCTTAACATCAGGCGGGATGGCGGTCAAACGCAAGCCTATCTTTTATAAAAAAAACGCTTAAATAATGTACAGAAATTTTATTTTATTTTTATTTTATTTTTTATTTTATAGTCATACCAACGAAGCAGCTACTAATACAGTTGATACATATTAAACAAAGTCGGCAAAAATTAAGAGCCGCCTCAATTATAGGTATAAACCTCATTCAATAAGACAGTATGCTAAAAATTTTGAAACAAAATTAAATTAAATCTAACTGAAATATTAACTAAATTGAATCTAAATTTATTATATATTTATACATTAATTTATGAATTAAGATTAAAAACATTGAGATAGAAATAATAGTTAAAACTGTAATAATAACAACAGAAACAAAGATACTCATGCTATCGATAGAAACTGTCCAAAACTTAATTTAAAATGTAATATTTCGAAATGGTTTTGGAATCAGTAAAGTACTTTTTTCTTTACATACCGAATTGCTGATAGCAGCACCAATATCGTGAACGTCAAGCGACGCCGACGCCGACAACATAGCAATCTCCGAACAAATTGAAATTACTCATAACAGCGCGATCGCTGCCCACGCGATTGAATTCCCCAGTGTTCCCGTCTATCAGAACACTGATTATACTGTTTGTCGGGAGTTTCCATTTCGGAAAACTTGAATGCACCAATAGGGATACGACGATATAAATGTGTCGAGGAAAACGGACAACTGTAAAATTTTACTTTGTTTAAATTTTTGTCCATTGGGATTTTTTTAACCGACTCAAAAAAAGAGGAGGTTTTCAATTTTTTTTTCAAATATTGGTTACACGATAATTCCGCGAATTATGAATCGATTATAATGATTCTTTTTTTTTGCTTCAGAGGTGATCAGAGGAGATGATTAATAAAATTAGTATAAATAAGTTATTTTGAATTGTATTTTTATGTGATGTTGACTGTCTGTGCGCTTTGGAGTAAACTGTAAGCACAGAGAGTATCTGTTGTACAATAAATAAATAAACAAAAATCTAATAATTAATTGTATACATTGATGATATTTTCGTTTGAAAGAAAGAAAGAAAGAAAATAATTTTATTTTGTAACATAGCACACAACAAAAACAACAACAAATAGAGACAACCAGTTACAAAATAGAGGCTCACTTCAGCATAATACTGGTCATACTAATTGGTATGACGAGCGCTGGTCTTCCGGTGAGCCCTTGTCCATAACAAATTACCAAAGTTAAAAAAATCAAAGCGGTGATGATTGTTTTGTTATTTAAAGTTCTGTGTATCGCTGCAACGGTCATGGACAGGCGTTATCTCTTACCATCAGAAGAGCGTCTCGTTCGTCTCATTACTTTTTACATAAAAAAACCTCACCAGGAAAAAAAAATATGGCTGTAGTACTTTGTAGGCACGCGAATTTATTTTACATTCAAAAGCTTTACAGTTCTGTTGCCTACTTAATTATTAAAAGGGTAACTTTTCATCAAGAATAAACCTAAAGTTGAAAATCCATACAGCACTCGGCGCGTCACTCATAAAATGTTTTACAACGCAAACCTTTGTGAAAATTCGCGAAACTTCAAACGGAATTCCCAGCGCGTCAGCGTACCTCGAACGGGGCTGACGGACTCAACAATGCAGCGGTCAATCAATCAATCTCTGTACTTGATGAGCTCAGAGTTGCCTTTACTGGTTTCATCGTTGTTTAGCTTTTGATACGAACATTGGTTTAAATCTGATTTGAGTTTGCAACGATTGGTAAGTAACAGTGTGAATTATTCTTGTCGAAATCACGGTGTTTCAGCAGACAACGAGTTCATACCAAAGTTAATTCGAATCACAACCGCCAACATTGGTGTAAATCCTAAAATTTTGTTGTTGAAACTGTCGACCGCCTGATTCTCGGGAGGAAGGAAAAGAAATAAATTTTGATATCAAACACGGCTTGGTTGTTACCAGCCACAGATTTTGTCGTTTATTACAAACTAGCTGCGCCCCGCGGTGTTACCTGCTACATGTTTTCGGGATAAAAAGTAGCCTATGTGTTAATATGTCACAACTATCTCCATACCAAATTTCATCCAAATCTGATCAGTGTTTTTGCGACAAACGTCCATCCATCCAAACTTTCACATTTATAATATTAGTGGGATTTTATGTTTGACATATTATTTCAATGACATTTCTATTGTATTGACATATCATGTTATGATTTTGATATCTAAACTAATAATATTAATATGTAATATTATAAAGAGGAAAGATTTGATTTTTTGGATTTTGGTATGTTTGTAACGGATAAACTCATAAAGTACTGGGCCGATTTCAAAAATTCTTTTACCGTTAGAAAGCTACACTATCTCCGGGTGACATAAACTATGTTTTATCCCTGTATTCCTACGGGAACGGGAACTATGCGGGTGAAACCGCGAGGCGTCCGCTAGTTTTTAAATCTGAATGGAAAAATGACCTATTATTTTACCACCAGGAGAGCATCTCATTATTTATACATAAAAGAAGCAACATTAAGGATTGTTTTTGATGGTAGTTAGTATAACTTTATAAGACAAACAAGTACTGAGCAGCCCACCGCTGAAGCGGTGCCCCGAACTTTCAGTAACAAAATAACGTTGAAAGCATCGCAGCATCACCGCTCGTTACTTAAATTTTTCTCTTCCTTTTATCCCAATTAATCTCGCAAACACTCTTCTATTCTATTAAAAGTTATAAAAGTGTCTGTTAAAAATGAAAGCTAATTTTCATAACAACCCGCATACCTGCAAAGTTTTTACATGTTACTATTTCACTGAAAACGTTTCGAAACCTTTCCCGAGCACTCGACTAAAGTCCCCGAGTTTCACGAGAACGTTCCCGAAAAAAAAGGTTTCACAATTTCGCGAAAAAGTTGCGAAAATGTTCATTGCGTAATGTTATTTTATACAAGAAAACTTTTATTGTAGCGCCTGAAGTGGAGTTTGCGGAAAAATAAATTAATATACATTTTGTTACTTACCTACGCGTTTATTCAAATCGTGTGACGTTGTTTCTCAGAGTTTGTAGCGCCGCGATTAAAAGCTTTTATATAAGCGATATTATTTATTACTAGCTGTTACTCGCGACTTCATTCACGTGGACAAAAAAAAAAAAAAAAAATAAATAAATAAATATCGTAGGACTATACACACAGCGCCAGTGTTTGTTCAGTTCGCAGAATTTATACAAATAATTTACAATAATTACAAATAATACAAAATAGTTTATTTCATAAAATGCACTAGGCCAGGACTTGTTTACTGGGACTACCTACGTATTACAATATAGATTGGTGCGGTGCGGACGGTGTGTGTTTGGATATGCGTGTGGTGTGCATGTGGGTGTGTGTGTGTGTGTACCTGCATTTATGAAAAATAATTCTGCATTTCTCTCAAAGAAATACTCAAGCTAAGCTAAACATCAGTCTTCTTTGCAAATCGATACTTAGTGTTTTTAATATTCTTTTGTTCTTTTTAGGGTTCTGCACCCAAAGAGTAAAACGGGACCCTATTACTAAGACTCCGCTGTCCGTCTGTTACCAGGCTGTATCTCACGAACCGTGATAGTTAGACTGTATAAATTTTCACAGATGATATATCTCTGTTGCCGCTATAACAACAAATACTAAAAACAGAACAAAATAAATATTAAAGGAGGCTTCCATACAAAAAACGTGTTTCCCCCCCCTTTTTTATAGATAATGGTACGGAACCTTTCGTGCGGGAGTCCGACTCGCACTTGGCCGGTTTTTTTGTTCCTTTTCTATTTTCTTCCTGTTTTAATCTCTTTATATACTACATTTTGGAATACGACTTCTTTGAGCTAAAACAACAAAGCTAGTGGCATCCCACGTGAACATACCTTATACAGCTGCCCAGGTAGGCCTTAAAAAATCTGTACTAGCTATGCTAAACGTTTGTCCTTATAACTTGTTGATTGTAATAGTAAAGCTGTCATTGGTAGACAATTGCATTCTTTTAGGAACTATCGCGAAGGTATTATGGGAATTTGTGGTATAAATACCGTCTCACCTTTTTCGCAACAGGATATTATACGACTTCCTATAATGTATCTTTGTAATTACACTGTTCGCATTCTGGCACCATCTCAAAGTTTCGGTAAGATTTTTTTTTACGTTTGACAGGCTAGTTGTTTGACTACAGTTCGCCTGATGTTAAGTGACGGTGTGGTCGAAGATAGTAAACACACCTAGCCTGGAAAGAAACAAGTGAGGCTGCCGGAACACGCCGTTAGATGCTTGGCGACAGATTTTCAACTTGAGCTAGCCAGCCGAGTACTAGAAAGTACCCTACCACCGCGCTATGGTTTCCTCATGATGTTTTCCTTCACCGGCAACTCAAGCTCATTGTTGGGGTTTGAAGCCACGCCCTTCGGCATGCAAACCGACCGTACTAACCACTGTGCTATCATCGCTACAATATTCACCAATAACACTTAATCTTAAGTTCAATCATTCAATCTTAAGTTCTAGTTTATGAGTCAATTTTTCATCCAGATTGTAAATTGTTTTGATGGAAAGGTATGTTTGTGATTCACTTGAGCTTATCTGAAACGCGCTGATTCAGCGCAGTAACCTCGTTGTACAGTGGTCATAAAATTGATCTTTCACACAACCATGAATCTTCTTTTATATTGAGATTGGAAACATCATCATAACTTGACTCACGAGATAACCGCCATGTGGGATGTTGATTCGATCATTGTCCCGATAGTTGTCACGGTAAACGGTCTTATAGCGAAGAGTCTCGGCCAACATCTTAAGAGACTCTCGCTAGACGGTTGGGTCAAGGGTCAGATCCAAAAGGCAGTGATCTTTGACACGGCGCCCTAACCACCGGCAGTTTGAGCCAACCCCGCTGTCAGCGGCACTCTAGGTTTTTAATAAATTTATTGTTTTATAATTTTACTGTTTATCGGCAGTATATCTGGTACTACGGTGGTACCAGAAACAAAAAACAACAATGTACAGTAAAGAGTTTCTATGTATCTAACCTGCTTGATCAGTTAGCTAACAATCAGATTCAACAAACTACGACAATCTTCTCTGGGCGAGCAATCCTGAGGGACAATTAAAGACAAAGCTCCAAACACAGGAGACCTTTACCCACCACTGTTAATTGGAATCGTACTCCACGCGTGGGCGAGTGTCGACCGGACACGGCCGTCCCTGGGGTCAGCGGCCGGCACGCGCTGACCCCGCGACCTACATACCTACTACATAAATATATATCTATAATAAATAACTTTTCACGGGATATTTATGGTGTTATACTGAGTACACTTACGCTAGAAGTGATGCGAATACATTAGAACAGTCTTTTCTGAAGAAGAATTTGTGGTTAACGCGGCCTGTTGTCACGGCGAAGTACGTGGATTCAAACCCTAACAATGAGTTTAAGCTGCCGGTAAAGGAAAACATAGCATGGTGGTACGGTATGTTTTCTATTCTTGGTTGTCTGGAAGTGATCACTCTTTTATTTATTTATTTTATAGTCATACCAACGTAGCAGCTACTAATACAGTTGATACATATTAAACAAAGTTGGCAAAAATTAAGAGCTAAATTGAATTTAAATTAATTATACATTTATGAATTAAAATAAAAACATTGAAATCGAAATAATAGTTAAAACAATAATAATAACAACAGAAACAGATACACTCATGCTTTCGATAGAATCTGTCCAAAACTTAATTTAAAGGGTAGCGATAAGGCCGCCACTTGTGCCACCGCACCGCACTAGTTCATAAGGTTCTTTTGTTCTCTTTTTCTGTTTTGGTGTGCACAATAAAGAGTTATATCTATCTATCTATGTTCTAGTACTCAGCTGGCTAGCTACCACCATTTAGTTGAAAATCTAGAATCTAACTGTTTTTTTTCCAGCTGCCTCACTTGAGAGCCAATTCTATTCCAGGCTAGGTATGCTTTACCATCTTCGACCACACCGTCAGGGGAGCTGTGGTCACACACGTTTTGGTTTTAAACTACAAGGCCTCACCGGAAGACCAGCGCTGGTCATACCGCTTAGTATGACCAACATTATGCTGAGGTGAGCTTCTATTTTGTAACTGTTTGTTTTTGTTTCAAATTCAAATTCAAATAAATTCAACTTCAAATATTTTTATTGTCAGCCTGTGTAGCGTAGGATCTTATGAGCGACATGAGAAAAACGTGTCAACTAACTGTGCCCATTGGGGCATACAATAATAATCAAATATATCATAATCATTTTGTTTTCAATGTGTTTGTGTTTGTATTTGTTACAAAACAAAATAATTTTATTTCTGTTTCTTTCAAACACAAAAAAAGAAGCTGCTGGATTAGTACGAACTACTTTCTTTAGGAGGTACTTTCGTAGTTTTGTTATTCCGCAAGTAGAGCAGACTATGGTAATGGGACAATATCTACATGTACCGGAATCGCAGGCGGAGAAACCAATATAAACTGGTTACAGCCACGGAATGGAAATCTCGACCGAAAATGTACTATTTGGACAAAATCATATCGAGTTTTATTAAAATAAGGAACTCTTTTACTTAATATTTAACCAGGAAGTAAGTTACTACTCAACAGTCTAATATTTCAGTTCTGCAATACAAACAACAAAAATTGTATTTTGATTTTCGTCCACAATAAGAGACGAAAAACATTTTAAAAAGTATTTCTTTTTTAGTTTTGGCGTCGCATTTTTAGCATTTGCCCGTGTCAAGTGTTTTACATTTTCAAGTTTCATAAGTCAAATAAGTTGTCTTGTATAGATCGTTTCACGAAAGAGTTCCCTTCGTCGTCATGTTGGTAGTTACGAAACCAGTGTTGCTACTTTTTCAGAAAGATGTTTACTCGAAATTAAGGAAATTTTAATGTCACTAACGTAGATACTATTTTTTAACATCTGGTCCGAAGTATCGGCGGGAATCCAGCCGGATTGAAAATGACACCAGACCAGATTGCGGTCCCTAGTCCTATAGTTTTAATACAACTATGTATTTTACCTATATTGATATAATTGACAAGGTTGAAAAATAAAACAAATGTTTATGGTTATTTTTTATAATAATTGTGTTCAACTAATGGGCCAACACCCGAGATGTCGCTACCACCTGTATCATCATCAGAAGAAGTAACGTCACTATCGTTTCCTACTTCAATTATGAATCGGTCAATTTCTGCGTCTGCACGTACTCCATCATTGTAGTATTTGTCTTCAATATTCTTGACATGATCACATTATTTTTTCCAATCTTCTGCAGATATGCTTAAAAATGCTTCTTCTGTTATTTTAACAATTTGACTTGCTTCCTGTCCAACATTTTTTTCTGCAATTCTTCTTTTCAAAAGACTCCATATGAGCTCAATTGGGTTTAAATCACAGTGATAAGGCGGGAGCCTTACCACTTTATGACCATGTTTCTCCAGTAACGTGTCTGCTTCGTAAACAGGCGGTTCTTTATGGTCTTTAATTATTTCATAAAGCTCAGCTTTTACCATCGTTGGTAAATAAGCGAGACCTTTACTAACAATCCAGTTTTGCATCTGAGACTTCGTACTGTTCATTGTTGGTGCTTTGTTGAGTGCCACTGTATGGTAGGGAGCATTATCCATAATCACAAGCGACTGAGGAGGTAGATTCGGTAAAAGCTTTTCTTGAATCCATTTCATAAAATTTTCTCGATTCATATCATCGTGATAGTCTCCGGATTTAGACTGTGATTTAAAAATCAGCTGAGCGTTGGGTACAAAACCGGTTTCACTCCCTGCATGGACTATAATCCATCGTGGTCCTTTTGAGTCCGAAGATAAAACGCCTGCTTCTGTGTCACTCTGCCAACATTTACCTGCACAGTAAGTTGAATGAACGTAAGTTTCATCTAAATAAATGACTGGACGCTGGTCTCCTTCACGATTTTCTCGTAACTGCTTCAAATATCGACTACGCCAAGCCACAATATCGTACCTTTCCATCATAACTTTTCTTTTTGATTTACATTTTTGGAAATAAAATCCTATCTTCTTCATTATTCGCCATAAAGTAGTGCGACTTCCCTTGAAATCGATATCATTTCGCATTTCATGCAGTAATTTGGTCAGCGTAGGTAATTCTTTTCTCACAGCATAGAATTCATGTATTTTATGTCGTAATGCACAAATTTCAAAATCATCCAGCTTAATTTGTTTATCGCGCGGCCGACTCTTACCAGGCGTCGAAATTCTTGTTGAAGTACTAGCAGCTGCTTCACCTTCTTTATAAATTTGTGTGACTGTTTTTTCTGATATACCTGAAAAAATAGTTTTTATAAAAAAACTCCATAAATGTTAAAATTAACTTAATAACAAATCCACATTGTTTTATTTATTTTGTAACACAATTGTTGGAGACACATTTTAAATTCAAAAACAATATAAATAAATAAGTACAATTGCTAGTTTTATATTTGAATTCTTTCTACATATCTAAAAGTTTATGTAGTTACTATATAAAATTATAATTATTATATACATTAAGAAAAACGAGGAATAGTGATTTGACCTGCCTGGTATCCCTATTTTACTAACCTGTCATGGCGGCGACACGGCTACGAACACATTCCAAAGGGATTATTGGCGCTTTGTTCCGTTTTTCACGTTCACAAAAACATTTGACTTTTAACACCATCTGTCTTTCACCACTTTTTAGTGTTTTGGGCATGTTTAGAAATTTTTTACTAATTAAAAACTTGAAAACAATTAGAGCAATGAACAATGAAACTATCTGTTTGACGTTTCGACGAACAGGGCTGCCAACATGACGACGAAGGGAACTCTTTAGTGAAACGCACTATAGCTTTAGTTATAGTCAAAGTTCAGTCTTGGTCAAGTACAGTACTTCAAGTACTTGTGATCAGGCACTTTATGAATAAAACGCCACCAGTTTTATGCATAACCACTCGAAAAAGCACTAGTTTTGGAAAAAAATACAATGGAGCGACACGACTCTTTCCGCGAACCCGCCAAAACTCCCAAAAAAAAAAAAGTATTTAAGTGTTTATTAAATACAATGTAGTTTGTTTAATACGACTTCGCATAAAACTACCAACCGTATTTAGCGACGTAAGTATAGGCATATAGTTTTAATATGTTCATGAGCTATGGCGGGAACGCGGAAAGAATCCTGTCGCACCATTGTATTTTTTCCCAAAACTAGTGTTTTTATGAGTGTCTATATATAAAAATTGTGATGCTTTATTCATAAAGTACCTAATTACAAGCGCGAGTGTGGGAAAGTGATATAATGCTTCCAAAACTCCATCGATGTTTATAATAAAGTCGCCACTACGTTACTAAAGCATGACTAGATTTGACTGACATGGACTGTCAGTCAAAGACTGTCGATCAAGACTGGACTTATACTACTTTTTAACTTATGTAACTTAAAAAGATCAAAACACTTGACACTGGCAAATGCATAAAATACGACGCCAAAATCAAACAAAAAGAATACTGTTCATAAACTACATGATAAACTTAAAAAAATACCTAATCGCATATAAATTATGTTACTTTCATGTCACGAGAAATGTCAACGTTATTTTCAGAGAATCCTTACCTTCGACGAAAATGTGTATGTATCGGAGAGCCGAGTAAAGCCACAGAAAAGGGTACAGCAATAAAATCTCGGCCAGAGCTGTAATCTAATGGCTTACGTATAGGATCTCGGCTGTCATTGCTTGTACCCGAGGTAAGACCCCGTTACTCGACGTAAATTGCATTCGCTGTAACGTAAAGCCAACTTCATTTATATGAAGAGATGATGGCTCAATGGTTTTTTTTGTTTTTAACCTTTCTCCGTTATCACCCCTGACATTATCGGGGACCTTTATTAGGTACGAAATAACTTTATTTGAAATGTTTGATTTTGTTTTTCCCTTTCCTTCTTTCTGTAATTTTTTTTTTTTTTTTTTTTTATGGTTGACAGGCTAGTTGTTTGACCACAGCTCACCTGATGTTAAGTGAAGGTGTGGTCGAAGATGGTAAAGCACACCTAGCCTGGAATGGAACTGGCTCTCAAGTGAGGCTGCCGGAACACACTGTTAGATGCTTGGCGGCAGATTTTCAACTTGAGGGTGGTAGCTAGCCAGCCGAGTACTAGAAAGTACCCTACCACCATGCTATGGTTTCCTCACGATGTTTTCCTTCACCGGCAGCTCAAGCTCATTGTTGGGGTTTGAACCCACGCCCTTCGGCATGCGAACCTACCGCGCTAACCACTGAGCTATCATCGCTACAAAATCGCATCGTATTTCTATCCATCTATCAATTCCAAAACAAAGTTATGATTTAGATAGATAGTTAGATAGACAAAATTCTTTATTGTGCATACTATAAACAGAAAAAGTACAGAGAACAAAAGAACCTTATAAACTAGTGCCACATATTGCTAGATTACTTGGTGGTAGATCTCCTTAGCAGGAGGTCGTCTAGGTAGGTACCACCGCAGTACCAGATGTTCTGCCGCCAAGCAAGTAGTGTGTAAACATTACTGTGTTCCGGTTTGAAGGGTACTGCAGCTAGCGAAATTACTGGGCTGTTGAGACAAACCATCGAAAATCTCAAAGTAATGAGCACCAAAGCAGTGATGCCCTGGACTTTGTTTTGTTACACAAAGTTCTGTCAAAAATCGTAAATTCATAAATCATTCATAAATTTGATTTTGTGCTAATAATCTACTGTTTTATTCAAGCAATTGTGATTTACCGCAAATAAAGACCAAAATAAATGCCAGTAGCTGTGATTTCACTGTAAAATTATGCTCCATTTGTCCATAAATGGCAAAAAAATATTTGTATGGAAGTCGAACCACCATAAGTGCCAGTTCCATTCCAGGCTAAGTTTGCTTTATGTGTGCCATCTTCGACCACACCATTACTTAACATAAGGCGAGCTGAATGAATGAATGGAAAAATTACTTGTAACTTTGGCTTTGTTTGGTTTTTGTTAATATTTTGTCAATCAGACATATTATTTAAATTGTACACTAAAGTACAAATTAAATCATATACTATACCTGTATGAAATCTTACTTGTACATAATGCTTCTGAAAAATATTCTAGAATGTTACTTATAAACAACGTTTCACGCCTTTGTTACTGTCTGGTATTTGAGCTAAGATAACAACAAAAGAAAAATTTCCACGTAAAATAGAATACATAGTGCTGAAGTATTTATGTCGTAAGTTCTATTATCATTGTCATCAAAGCGACCGTCCCTTATAATACTCAAACACATTAGAGAAACTTTAAACAAAGCCTCCAATCCCCCACCCCCTACAACCCCTCTAGCCTCCGCCGTGCTCAACGACCCGATGCAAAACACTGATAGCTAGTGTATGGAACATGCTTACAGACTAATGCAGATTTTATACTGATAGCATCGGACAATGGAGGGTTTTACTCAGAGTTTAGCGATGATAGCTCAGTGGTTAGCATAAGGACGTGGGTTCAACAACAATGAGCTTGAGCTGCCGGTGAAGGAAAACAACGTGAGGAAACCATAGCGTAGGGTGCTTTCTAGTACTCGGCTGGCTAGCTACCACCTTCAAGTTGAAAATCTACCGCCAAGCATCTAACGGTGTGTTCCGGCAGCCTCACTTGAGAGCCAGTTCCATTCCAGGCTAGGCGTGCTTACCATCTTCGACCACACCTTCACTTAACATCAGGTTAGCTGTGCTCAAACACCTAGCCTGTCAACCATAAAAAAAGTTTAGAAACAGACTTTCTAAAGAAAGTGCGCCGAACGTTGGCCTTTGATGGCAAACGAATCGTCGCTTATTGATCACGTTACTACCCCGGAGATGTGTTTACCATCTTAACACAATTTAACAGTTTTCGCATATTGAAGCTAAGCTTGTTTGCAAATAGAGATGAGAAAAGTACCTATGTAGGTACATAGTACAGGTTATATTTGAAGTAAAAGTCAGACAGGGGGACACACCAAATCAGTTTGTAGTAATATTTAGTCTAATCAAATTAGTGCTAGTTAGTTTTAAACAAGTCAAACTCATTAGTCTTCCAGTTTATTTACGAAGTTAGACGATCTTATGAAAAACTAATTTCGCCTGTAGTTAGTCGCACCATAAGGGATATGTTAGTATTTAGGTATGTCTTGCGGTTGTTCTATATTCAGATGTATGTTTGAGAGGAGATGCAGAGAATCAATATAACATTGCGCTATTTTAGTTATGAATATAATGTCAGCTATTTTGCGTCTCTCCTCAAGTGGTACCTAATTTATGATATCTCCTGCATCTCGACTCATAGTCGTTGCCGTATCTTTTGCATTTGAACTAAAGATATCGAACAAATCTACATTGGATTGATTCTAGTCTGTTAATATATCGCACCCCTAGATCTAAACAGCGCAGCGATTAACTAAAAAAAAAACACTTTTTTGGCAAAAGGCGAAAAACTGATTACTGTTTCCCTGTGCACTGCAGGACTTTTTTTGTGTAGATTTATACATTTTATATGCAGGTAGAACAAAGATAGGAGTAGGAGTCTTGTGTTTTAATCCTGTTTTGGGACTGAAAATTGGATTTTTGAAGTTATTTCTCTATTGCTTAATACAATATGTATATTTGTTTTATTATTTTTAGCTAAGCCCATGTTGCCGAGTCAACTATAAACTTAAATCATATTAAGTTTTTAGTTGGCTCTCTTTTGAAGGGGCAACAAACTTAAGTTATAACATTTTGTGTTATTAATAATTAGTTCCCATTCATGTCGCAGTCTGTGACCAACAGTAGGGGTATATTGGGCGATGAATTAGCAAGAAAACACTAGAAGTACTGAAACCAATCAATCAATCTGGCGGCAGCTTTTTGAGTCACGTCAATGATCTGAGTTTTGGAGCGCAGTACTGAGTTTCTTATGCGGTCTAATAACCTTACGCCCAATATGCTGCGCTACGATTTCAATTAGGTACCCTTCGAAAATGATTCATAGCTCCCAAAAAAATGTCATTCACAGAATACTTTTTAATAACGTGGGGGTGTTCTATGAAATCCGGTCTAATTCTGAGCGTCCGTCCAAGATTATTTTTATGATTGACAGGCTAGGTGTTTGACCACAGCTCACCTGAAGTTTTAGTGAAGGTGTGGTCGAAGATGGTAAAGCACACCTAGCCTGGAATGGAACTGGCTCTCAAGTTAGGCTGCCGGAACACACCGTTAGATGCTTGGCGGCAGATTTTCAACTTGAGGGTGGTAGCTAGCAAGCCGAGTACTAGAAAGTACCCACCCTACCACCATGCAAGATGTTTTATGCAAACTTGGCAACCAGCATATTATGTAGTGGAATCTGTCTAGCCAAGGTCATGTCTAAAGAACTTTGCATATTCTAATAAAAATGCTAAACGCGCTCGTTCTGCAAATGTAGATTCTGTTGGAATAACAGAATCAATAGTTTCAGACCTTAGAAAAGAAAATCTGGTTACCATCTGTCTCTGCGACTAAATTTTAAAATGTCCTCCCAGAAAGACGTTATATCAGGCAGGGTTAAACGCAAACTCATTTACTTAGAATTAAAAAAAAAAAACTCAATTTTGGCGGGAACGCAGATATAGTCATGTCGCCCCGTTGTATTCTTTTCCAAAACTTGTGCTTTTTTTTAAGTGTTTATCCATAAAAATGGAGGTGTTTTATTCATAAAGTGTCGAATCACAAGCACGAGAGTGGGAAAATGATATAAAGTGTTGAAACATGACTTTTTGTGTTGCTTCCAAAACTCCATCGAAGCTTCACTGGCACGGAATGTACTTGACCAAGATTGGGCTTTGAATATAACTAAAGCTACGAGGCAATTTATTTAACTTATGAAAGTTGAAAATATAAAATACTTGACACGGGCAAATGCTCACGACGCCAAAACCAAAGAAAAAAAATGCTTATACTGAGTGGAAATCGAATCCATGACCAACAATTTTCAAACCAATACTAATACTAGATAAACTACAAAGCAGTAAGACTCGGCAATTAAACTACAAACCCGAGAAACATTCAAATGTCTGAAAAGAAACCTCTGTTTGTTCCAATTTAACTCGAAACGTATTTGATTCCAAATCCTTTATCACGAGATAGCTGTAGTCTTGTTTACGCCATTTGTTTCCATTCACTCGCTTTGTAGTACAGATGTTTAGTCTGTCTCGGAGAAACGCAGCTTTTCTCGCTTTCAATCCGAGATAAGAAAAACAACGAGTTTTGTGAGGAAATCATTGTGCAATGGAAGTTACAGGCGCGATAGCTCAACTCGACAACAATTACTGTACAAACAACTAAACACAGACCAATTATAATGCATCGTTCACACGTAGTATAACTTGTTTTTTTTTTTCGATTTTGGCGGGAACGCGGGAAGCGTATATTTTTAAATATCAATGGGAAAAATGACCTCTGACTTTGGTATTATTAATAAAAGATTTGTATTTGGGTCGTGTCGCCCCATTGTATTTTTTCCCCAAACTATTGTTTTTCGAGTGCTTATGTATAGAAATAGTGGTGTTTTATTTATAAAGTATCGAATTACAAGCGTGAGTGTGGGATGATAATGTGGTGAAACATGACCTTTCGTGTTGCTTCAAAACTCCATCGAAGCTTATAGTAAAGTTGCCACTACTTTATTAAAGCACGACTGGATTTGGCTGACACGGACTGGACTTGACCAAGACAGGACCTTTTTTTTTATTTTTTTAATCTATTTTTATTGGGGGACATTGAGTCACATATGACTATGTCAGTCCCATAGTATACACATCCGTTAATCATATAAACCTGTTTACATTCTGAAGACTGGACCTTGACTACTTTTTAACTTATTAAACTTGAAAATATTAAAACACTTGACACTGGGAAATGCACAAAATGCGACGCCAAAATCAAAGAAGAAGAACTTGTTTTATTTTAAAGATATCGAGAGCAATTTATAAAGCATTCGTTGACTTATTTAGTATCCTTATTTAGGGAACTGTATTGTTTTTTTAAAAGTTAAATTAGGTATATTTAGGCCTCTTAAATAAAACAAGTCGAATATTGGTATTATTACAAAATACGTCTAGCATCAACAAGTAATTAAAATTATGTTTCTAAAAGCAATATCAAAATTTACAAAAATGTAAGTATTTACTAGTACATTGTTAATAGGTGCCGGTATGTGTTATTTGGTGGGAATACTTGTTGTTAGTCAATTTAGAACACGCAACGTTCCGTCGCGCCATTGTCACGTAAAACAGTACCTAACAATGTCTGCGGTATCAGATTTTACTAGAAACTTCAATAAAGACGTCTTCATGGAGCCGTTCCTTTGAAACTTTTAGAAAAGTGTCAATTTTCGCACTACGGTGTATCGACCTCTAAGCCTCTAACCTATGATGTGCGGTAGGGTTTTGGCGGGAACGCGGAAATAGTCGTGTCGCCCCCGTTGAATTTTTTTCCAAAGCTAATGTTTTTTCGTGTGTGGCATTCAAATTATTTAAATAAATAGTGTTTTATCCATAAAGTGCCAAATTACAAGCATGAGCGTGGGAAAATGATATATTATAATGTGGTGAAACATGATTTTTTCGTGTTTCTTCTAAAACTTTATCGAAGCTTATATACTATATAGTAAAGTCGCCACTACTTTACTAAAGCATGACTTTACTCGACTGACACGGACTGAGTTTGAGCAAGACTGGACTTTGACTACAACTATAGCCACAAGGCAATTAATGAAACTTGAAAATATTAAAACACTTGACACTGGAAAATGCTCAAAATGCGACGCCAAAATCAAAGGAGAAGATGTGCTTAGTTGGTAGGTGACACGCCTCAGATACGTCAGGTTCAGGTTCGATCTTGAGTTCAATTAAAATACATCACGGCACAAGAAAATGTAAAACTCGAAGAAGAAATTTAATAGTATGTCGCCGAGACTTTGAGTCATGGGCTAATTTATTCAAATATGTTATAGGAAAATAAATAATCTATACAATAATTTTATTATAATATTGACAGTCTGTTGACTCATTGGTAGTAAGGCGTGCGTTCGATTCTCACCCATGACAAATGTTTTGTGATATAAACAAATGTTTGTTCTGTGTCTGATAGTTCTGTATTTATTATAAGTATGTATTCACAAAAGTATTTAAGTAGGTATACTATCAGTTAACTGACTTCCATAGTACAAGCATTGCTTAGTTTGAGGTCAGATGGCGCTGTGTGTAATGTCCTACGATATTTATTTATAGCTAGACTATACAATACAGCGAAAGAGTTTGTTTGTTCTTTGAATGCGCTATTCTCTGGAACTACCTGACGGATTTGAAAAATTTGATAGCTCATTTCTTGAGAAAGGTTATAAAATATTTGACATCACGGCAGGACTCTTAGAAGCCGATGGCAGGTGAAACCGCACAACTAGAAAAAAGAACATTGCCATCTAGCCCCAAACTACGTAAGACACTGTAGTAACCAAATAACTGATGAAATTTAATTAACCGTACGAAGTCGGGATGGGTCGCTAGTAATTCAATAATGTGTAAACGCTCAGATGTTTTACGCCCAGAAAAGCGTGGGCCTGTGATAGGACAGTGTTCCGCCTACTACGTCGCCGTGACCTAGGCACACAAACCTTAGTTATATATACAATAGTCAAGTAGACACTTTTGGCTATGCCTAATGACAAAGGACAATGTTGCTGGCAAGACATTTCGCTGCTTATAAGTACGTATATATACGTACATAGATCGCATTTATAGAAGTTTTGAAGAAGATAAAAATTTATTTTTATTACTGGACTATTTCTTTTTATTTTAATAACCGTTTAATAACCATACCAAACCAAACTAATAACCAAATTAAACCAAACCAAACCAAATAATAACCAAACCAAAAATTTAGAAACCAAATATTTTATGTTTTTTCTGTGTAAAAATACTTAAAAATATATCTATAAATATTATGATATTAATGGGAGCTATGCAACTAAAGTGATTTTTTTTCCGTTTTTATAGATACGATAATGGTACGGAACTCTTCATGCGCGATTCCGACTTGTACTTGGCCGGTTTTTTTTGTTTGATTGGTGACGTGTGCATACACAAAACACACACAGACACAAAACAAACATTTATGCTCGTCACAAATGTTTGTCCCGAGTAGGAATCGAACCCACGCCTTACAGCTCTTGAATGGGCTTACAGCAGTCAAATGTCGATTCCATATCGCGTAAGTGTTGGCGATAGCTTGTTCTATAAGATAAAACAAACAACTCCGACAATTTGACACATCGTCTACTTACTTGACCTCTAGCGGCGCGGCGGACGGTTTGATCGATTTTGACATGCGGCGTGTCTGTGGATTCATTTTTACACGTAAAGTGTCATTGGCTGTATCTTACAATCGTTTCTGTTTCTTCTGATAAAAAATAGAATGTTTAAAAAAAAATACCAAAGTACTAGCTTAAATATGAAACTTTTACTAATTCCGAGTCGGACTTACGCACAAAGAGTTCCGTACATTATCTATAAAAACGGCAAAAAATAACGTTTGTTGTATGGAACCTTAAAATGACAAATTGATATGGATGTTTGCATAAAATGATTGAAATTTAAATTCAAAAATTATCTGTTAATTCGTCGAGCCGCCATTTTAATTTCGTTAAGTGTACATCAAATTTATCCGAGACCTTTTTTTACTATACCAAAGCTGTTTACATCGTTGTAATGATAAATAGGTACGTACAATGAAATCCTTTCAGCGCAGTGCCTGCTATTAGCAAACATCTATGGGTAGATAGTCCGCAGAACAAAGACCTTGTGCTATGATAAATCACCCATTCCCGCAGATGGTTTCTCTCAAATTCGTATCTAATCTACACTATTGCTTGTTTTACTCTGTCTATGCGCCGATAAAACTAAACTTATATATTTGAGTAGATATTAATAATTACATGACGTTGTGTTTATTATAGAACGTGTTTTTGAGATCAAAATCGACGAGAATCTTCGGAAAACAAATAAAAGTAACTTATTTTGTAACTGTTTGTTTGTTTTTGTTTTTTTGTTTGTGCGTTTTTATGTTGCAAAATAAAATCCTTTTCTTTCTTTCTTTTAAAAGAGGAAGGTTTGCAATTCGATACGTTTTTAAAGAATGTTTCGATTTGATATTTTTGGAGTAAATCAAAAAGTTGAGCTTGAATTTTTAACCGCCTTAAAAAAACAGGGAGGGAGGTTCTCAATTAGACTGTATGTTTTTTTTAATGTTACGCGATAACCACCAACCAACATTTACCATTTACCATCTACATTTACCAACATTTTGACACCTGTACTTAGCAAATAAACACATTTTGATTTTGATTTTGATTTTGATTTCACGTAGGTATAGCACGTATATACAACTGGCGGCCTTATCGCTTTTAGCGATACCAGTTGTATGGCACTAGTTCAAAAGATTCTTTTGTTCTTTGTACCTATTGTCTGTTTTTTTTGTGTGCATAATAAAGAGTTTCTGTCTATCTATCTTGTGTTGAAAATTATAAAACAACAAAAAAATAAATTAGACAAATCGGTCGAATCGGTTTATCTATCTATATTTTATCTATTTATCCTTTATGTAGATAAAATACGTCGCACTAGATTAAATACTATAGATACAGTCATAAACACTTTTCCATACAAACGTGATTTTTAAGCCCTCGACCGTGATAAAATATTATAGACTAAATTATAGTTATTATAGTCTATAACTTTATTATTATGCCATTGTTTCTTTTTGTATACCAATACGTGAATGTGTCGATTCTTTTGTGAAATAAACATTATTATTATTTATTGGTATTTATTTCGTTTTTTTTTTTACATTACATATGTATATATAAAACATAAATAATATAAAAAACTTAAAAACAAATACAAAATACAAATACAAATACTTTATTGATAACACCAATGTTACAAGTCACTTCAAAATTTTAAAGATGTCATTAAATGGGTTTTAAAACACTGATTACATGTCAAAATAAGGTACCTATGTCAATATCCAAACATGTCAATATAAAAAAATATTGACAATATAAACATACTGTCAATATAAAATATGTCAATATAAAAATATGTCAATACCAAAACAATATTGTCAATATATTAAAATGACATGACAAAAAAATCATAATTACTTACTAGTAATTCAATAATCTTTAAGTTTGAAATACTCGTCAATGTCATAAAACAAGGTTTCTAGCAGCCAAGATCTTAACTTGGTTCTGAAACTAGGGTGCCGGCTGCAGGGCAGGGCTCAAGCTGCCGGTGGTTAGGGCTGCAGAGTGAGGAACCTCCTCACAATGCGCGCCGTGTCAAGGATCACTGCCTTTTGAAGCTGACTCTTGACCCAACCGTCTAGAGAAAGTCTCTTAAGATGTTGGTCGAGACTCTTCGCTATAAGACCGTTTACCGTGACAACTATCGGGACAATGATCGTCGAATCAACATCCCACATGGCGGTTATCTCGTGAGCCAAGTCAAGGTACTTGCTGAGCTTGTCCTCCTCGGCCTTCACGAGATTCTCGTCATGTGGGATGGTGATGTCGACGAGCACTGCCCGGCGTTGGGCTCGGTCGACCACCACGATATCAGGCTTATTATTATTAAAATAAATAAAAAAAAACAAACAAACAATATATAATTACTAAAAGCATTAAACATGTTGTGTATTAGAAAAATGCAGAAATATTATTGACTACCCTGTTAGCTCTCTTGGTAGTGTATTCAAGAGGTCGCCAGTTCGATTCCCATTCACACATTGGGGCTAGATGGCGCCGAGTTAAATATCTAAGGATATTTATTTTATAGCGTTTTGAAAGTACTGCTGTGAAGATATAGATATAATTTATTTGTATATAACACGAGAAATATTATACAATACAAGCGGTCCGTCCCGGCTTCGCACGGGTAGACATTTATTTTTTAAATAAATTCTTGTAATATAGCTTATGTTACTCAGGGAGGATGTAGCATTTTGATGGTGACAGAATTTTTAAAATCGGTCCAGTAGTTTTTGATTTTATTCATTACAAACATACAAAAAACCAAAAATCCAAAAATCCAAATCTTTCCTTATAATATTAGTACAGATGTGCATAAAAGATGTTCTAGTAATAATTTATCAATATTTTGTGACTAAAACTTGGTGAAGCTCAACCTTTATGATTCATTGTGTATAAATACATAGTAATATTATAAAACATCGCAGTTTAGATTAATAAAATAATCTAACAATATGTTTACAGAATTCAACCATGGAAAAACGAAAATAATTTCAGCAGATGGGCAGTTTGGATGCGTTGTACAGAATCAGTGCCAAAAAAATCCAACTTGGTGACCAGGAGAAACTATATCAGTACTATTAATTGAGATGGAAACTAGGCTCCGTAACTTGCGTCTGTGTTAGTTACTCACATGGGGTATTCCAGAGGCGTAGAACGTAATTAACTCACCCACACACAAACACTCATATAAATTTACAATTTAAAACACAGTTTATCATTGCACTGTTAATATTATGTTCCATAAGATAAGCGATGCATATTGCCTGCTACTCAGCGTGTTCGCCGCGCCCGTGCTGCTCGACACTGCCGCCCATTTTTGTAGTAATAAAAAAGGGTTGGAGAACACGCCTTTATTATCTTTTTATTTTTTTTGGTGTATTTTTTTGGTGTGGAGGTTTTGCTGGGCAGTGGAAGTAGGGCGGCTGGCAGGGCGGGCGGCGCGCGCATCCGCCGTTCACTCGGGTGCGCAATCTGCAACTCTTGCAGCCAACTTCATGGTTGTGTTGTGACCTGCTTTCGCAGCGCAATGAATTATTTTCGAAATGGCAACGCACTGGCGGACGCGAAACCTTTTTATTGTTAGCACTGAATGCTCGGCGTGTATTTATTGTGCTTGTTAACATCTCGATACACGCAGCGCGCTTGTCGACAATTTTATTTTCATTCATATCGCTTGCTAAACTACAAGTCAATACAAAAATAATCAAAGGCCAAAGTAAATTAAACGTTTCTATCCATGTCCTAATCTATCTATACTATTATAAAGAGGAAAGATTTGATTGTTTGTATTGAATAGGCTCTTTTATCCCTGTATTCCGGGAACGGAAACTACGCGGGTAAAACTGTGAGGCGTTTGCTAGTTATTTATATTCGTATCAGGTATCAAATAAATCTACATATATAGGACTCAGCTCTTGCTACCGCGTGTCGCACCAAACCTGAATAGTTGCCTGTCGAGTGCTTGAAGCTGTAAGAGGTCTTTAAACTCCCTTAAAACTTTGTAATTGGGCTTTCCACTCAGCCTGTATGAACTTAGTTTTAAAGAAAAAGTTGACGCCGACGGAAGAACAAAGCGAGAAAGAAGCAATTTAACTTCTGTCTGTGTGAAGCCTGCTTGAAATTCTGCGCAGTTTTCTGGGAATTGTCTTCAAGAACGGTTTTTAATACAAAGAATAAATAGACAATAGAATTTGGAAGAAACTCAGCGAAGTATGAATTGAATTTAATTAGCAGGTAATTTTATTACAAAAACAGTTTTCCTGATTTATTGTATGCTAGTAGCCAGTGTCAGTCAGAAAGGATCGCTGATAAAGCAATATACAATCAAGCCAGTCCTCGGACAGATGACCATGAGTGGTATTTATTTCTGAGCGTTACCGTAGGCTTTTTTTTATACTAATAGGTTTGCGTTTGTCCACGCTCTACCCGATGTCAAGTAAGATGTAGTCTAAGATGAAGTACGCTTACCTAGAAAAACCCTGTTTACTCTAGATTTGAAGACATCCAAATTGTTCTTCGCGGGGAAAACAGACGCCGGCAGAGAGTTCCACATCCTCGCTGTGCGTATGAAGAATGTGGAGATATTTATAGATAATCTTCAGTTAAATTCTTAATAGATTCATTTAATAATATACTTTCTTATTAATAAAAGATTTTTTTTATGGTAGAAAGGCTAGGTCTTTGACCATACTCACCTGATTACAAATTCCACTAATATTGTAAATATGAAAGTTTGGATGGATGGAAGTTTGTTACTCTTTCACGCAAAAACTACATAACGGATTTAGATAAAATTTAGTATGGAGGTAGCTGAGACTCTGGATTAACACATAGGCTAGTTTTTATTCCGAAAACATGTAGGTAATACCGCGGGGCGGAGCCAGTACAAAATATATAATGCGAAACTATTTGCCGTAGCCCCGCTACGCATTACGCTGGGTCTAGAGCTACACCGTAGCTCTGTAGCAAGTTGCTTCGGCTACGAGACCCCCGGGTAACAACTTTGTTAGTCGAGGTAGATTTAGTTTTTCTTGAAGGTGTGAGGAACATACGTGATAAGCATGACCCCACATCCCCCTCCCCTTACTTCCCCTCCTCATACAAGAAATAAACGAATGATCATTTTCATGTGCATGTAATGAAATGAACGAGACGCTTTCCTGATAGTTGGTAAGAGGTAACGCACGTCCATGATCATTGCAGCGATACACAGAATTTCGAATAAGAAAATAAATAAATATCACAGGACATTACACACAGCGCCATCTGACCCCAAACTAAGCAAAGCTTGTACTATGGAAGACAGATAACTGATAGAATACTTAAATACTTTTTTTTTTTTTTGTAAATACATACTTATAATACATACAGTACACCCAGACACAGAACAAACATCGATGTTAGTCACACAAATGTTAGTCCTGAGTGGGAATCGAACCCACGCCCTTCATCTCTCGAAGCAGACATGCTACCAATGAACCAACAGGGCTGTCGAGTGTCAAGTCCAGGGCGTCGCTGCTTTGGCGCTCATTTTTTTTTTCGATTGTTAGTCTCATTAGCTCTGTAATTTCGCTAGCTGCAGTCACCTTCAAAGCGGAACACAGTTATGTTTACACACTACTGCTTGGCGGTAGAATATGCGAAATCAAGATTCGCATCGATAGATATCGATTATGTGCTAAGGAGATCTACCACCAATTTTAGAAAAATAAATGTATTTAAGTATGAGTATCAGTTATAACTGCCAAAGTACAAGCTTTGCTTAGTTTGCAGTCAGATGGCGCTGTGTGTAATGCCCTACGATATTAACTAATTTAAAAAAAACCTTGTAACCTTGTAAATTTCTCACTACTATACCAGAGATACAGAAACAGCTCTCGAAAGTATATTACTCATTAAATAAATCAATCTGGTATATCTAACTGTGTCTTCTGTACAGTTACGGTTACAATGTTACATCTACAGTATGTCATACTTGCTTTCATACCTCGTATCTCAGACGTTTCCTGCCTATCGTCTCCAATTCATACCTCACTGTCACTGAATAAAATACTCCGTCTAATGTTGTTGCTAAACCGCCATACCTTCGTCACTCCCCCTCCCGCCGCGGGGGAAGATGGGGAGCACCCCTCCCCCCTCGCGCTCTCTGTCGGTACAGTCGCGGGCAACTGTTGTATTATTTGCTATGACGCAGCAGGGCCATAAAATGTGCGAATACAGCAAAAAATGTTTAATTTTTTTACACATTTCTTTTGTAATTGACTAGCTGTGTATAGGGCTTCTTTTATTTATATTTAGGTTTTTGTTCTTAATAAATTAGTACAAATTAAAAATGTAAAAACTCCCTGACACCAGTAATACACGTGATACTAAATTTCGAATTGATCAGTGGTAAAATACTCAATACATCACTCAATATTTTTTAATGTAAAAATAATGAGACGAACGAGACGCTCTCCTGATGGTAAGAGATAACGCCTGTCCATGACATTTGCAGCGATACACAGAACTCTGAGTAACAAGACAAAGTCCAGGGCATCGCTACTTTGGCGCTTATTACTTTGGAGACTTTGGTTAGTCTCAACAGCCCAGTAATTTCGCTAGCTGCAGTACCCTTCAAACCGGAACACGATAATGTTTACACACTACTGCTTAGCGGCAGAATAACTGGTACTGCGGTGGTACCTACCTAGATGACCTCCTGCTAAGGAGATCTACCACCAAGTAAAGTATTTTCAATGAAAAACACAATTACCAACAGCTAGTAGAAATAAAAAAGACTATTTAAAACTTTACGATATATTTTTGTATCGACATATTTCATGTCAACATCTTTTTTCATTGACATGTAATCAGTATTTCTGACATGTTTAATGATGTATTTGAAATGTTATTACGTTGAATTAGACTTGTAACTTTGGTGTTATCAATGAAATGTTTGTATTTGTAAAAACACAAACATTTCATTGATAAAAACACGGTAGGTACTTAATAACATTCGAAAAACATGTTAGCTTACATTAAACTTTCACTAGTCTAAGAATATAATTAGCAGTGACATTACCGTCCGTTTTATGGCCCCAATACAGGCTGCGGTACGATAACGTCAACTCCCGCTAGTACTTTTGTTACCGATTGTCCATGACACCTTAACAATGTACTGTTTCCCTAACCGACACTTGTGTGTTTATGTGTACTTGAGTGTAATTGATTGACATAATATCAAAGCCAAACTAGCTCTCATCCCCCTTCCCCCGCTCCCCTGGTACGCGTTGGAGAGAAAATTGTCTTTCTCCGCGCGAAAACGTGACACAGCGATGATAGCTCAGTAGTTAGAGCGGTCGGTTCACACACCGAAGGGTTCAAACCCCAACAATAAGCTTGAGTTGTCGGTGAAGGAAAACATAGTGAGGAAACCATAAGTTAGGGGGTACTTTCTGGTACTCGATTGACTAGCTACCTAGCTTCAAGTAGAAAATCTTCCAACTAAGCGCATAACGGCATGATTTGGAAGTCTTAGTTAAGTTTAAATTGCACGCTAGGTGAGTTTATCATCTTCTTTTGTGACCATTCATAAGAGAAAAGATAGAGAAAGTAATGAACGAAATCAGATTTTGTCTTTTTAATATCCTATTGTATAGAGCACACGTTTTACAGCTACAAAGAATTTTGTGAATTTTGATATTTATTATAATTATTATTGTTGATTTGACATTTTGCATATATTTTCTGTTATTTACATTGACATTGACATTTTGTTTATGATTATTATTGACCTGTAACATCTCGTTATCAATAAATATGATTATATTTACATTTAAAAAGCTGCTCTTTGCCGTTTAACCGGTAAGTTTTAAATTATTAGTCTATCTCACGTGAAAAAGTACCCTGCCATCATGATAATAGTTTCCTCTCTCTATATTATTTTTATATAATAAAGTGATACCGCTGAAGTAGACGTGTTTTAGACTGGAGTCCATGAAATGGCATACGTAGTGTAAGACGTCCTGAGACCCGATGAAGTGACGTTATACGTTGGACAGTTGGCGAAGGTTGGCAGCGAAAAGCCGAAGATTGGATTGAGTAGGCTACGATAAGCTGGTAGGGATGATAAATAGAGTGATAAAGAAACAAGCCAGCTAACTGATGGTCATCGTCGCTTACGAACATCTGCAATACCAGAGGCGTTGGCAGTGTGTAGCATGTTCGTCAGTGTCAAGAGTATGTTCGCAGTAGAGGGGAAGCGCTCCAGGTCAACAGCTCTGCGGCAAGGCCTCCCTTGGGAGAACATTCTACAACCCACAACACGACAAAAACAAATGACAAAATTGAACTGTCCGAGACTTCCACGTGCCCACAATATGCGAGTGTTTCATAGCCAGCTCAAGCTCATTGTTGGTATTGGTTGATGGTTGGTTCATTGGTAGTATGTCTGCTCCAAGAGTTGAACGGCGTGGGGTCGATTCCCACCAAGCATTTTGTGATATAAACAAATGTTTTTTCTGTGTCTGGGTGTTCTGTATGTATTTACAAAAAAAAAAGTATTTTAAGTATTCTATCAGTTATCTCTCTCCCATAGTACAAGCTTTAGTTAGTTTGGGGTCAGATGGCGCTGTATGTAATGTCCTGTGATATTTATTTAATTATATCTATCTAATAAATAAATGAATTCGGAATACCACGTCTTACAGTGTGTGTTGTTACTTCCTCTATATTCTTGTAAAGTCTTTGACCTAGGTCCTATTTTAACTCCTTGGCCGACTCTCTGGATCACGGGAAACGAAAAATAAATCATTTATCTAATCCAGAAATTTCTTTCGTCACGCTCGACATCTCCGTAAGTATAGTCGAGGAGACAGCGGCTATTTAGTTTTGTTGGTTTTTTTGTAACAATATTTTGTTACTGTTAAAAAATGGTAGGCGAAAACGGAATTTTTAAAGTAATTTTGACTTACGTGCGTAAATACATTTACTTTGTAGTACCTACATATTTTTAGCTAGAGATCGTTCAGGTTGACACCACCGCATCACATATTCTGCCGCCAAACAGTAGTATCTAAACATTACTGTTTCGTTTTAAAAGGGTTCAGCCCCTTTTAAAACGAAACACAGTAATAACAAGAGCTTTTGAAACGAATCATTCCCTGAATATTTATGTTGTTCAAAGTTCTAAGTACCGCTGTAATGATCACAACTCATGTTATTTTTTACCATCAGCAGACCGTTTCGTTCATCTTTTTACTTTTAAATACATTTTAATTTGTGTAAGGAGGTTTTTGATAAGACTTATTGCGCGCCGTGGTTACATTTGCGTTTAGGAAACAAATACTAATAAAAATACAAATATTTTATTAATTAATTTAATGTATATAATCTTTTATAAGTTTGATATAAACTAGCCTGTGTTAATACAGGATTTAAGCAATCTGTATTTCAAATATCAGCAAAGCTGTTACAACGTGTACCGTTCAAATTTTTGCATTTATAATATTGTGATTAAAATCTACTTTCTCTTTTAACACTCATCAACAATTATAGCAGTACGCACTGCGCCTTTTCTAGAAAAAAATATTAAATAATGTATCTTTTTTGAACCGCTGACTCCTAGTCTAATGTCATAAAACGCTGAATATTTTGTGAAATAATGTTGAAAGTGGATCTGTTTGATCTGGACTTATTCAATGATGGGCGGCTTCCTCGACATCTCGCTAGTATTTTTAACAAAAAAATGCGAAAACAATAAATGATTTTTGCGTTTCCGAGAAGTTTTTAAGAGGTTTGATAAATTCCTTGTTATTTATTAAAAAACAAAATAACGTAGAGTTATGTTTGTTCTGTAATTTTTAAAGTTACCCGATTACACTTTATGTTTATATAACTTGATCGCGTACAAAATACTACTTTTGCCATGTTGCAAAAGCCGCGGCCACGAGCTGGCTGAAGAGCGCGAGTCGCCTTGTTTTTCTTTTTTTTGTTTTATGTTTGACATACTTTGTGTTTGACCATAGCTCAATTGATGTTAAGTGAAGGTGTGGTCGAAGATGGCACACCTAGCCTGGAATGGAACTGGTTCTCAAGTGAGGCTGCCGGAACACACCGTTAGATGCTTTGCAACAGATTTTCAACTTGAGGGTGGTAACTAGCCAGCCGAGTACTAAAGTACCCTACCACCATGACAGCCCTGTTGGTTCATTGGTAGTATGTCTGCTCCAAGATCTGAAGGGCGTGGGTTCTATTCTCACCGAGGACAAGCATTTTGTGGTATAAAAAAATGTTTGTTCTGTGTCTGGGTGTACCTACTGTATGTAGTATAAGTATGTATTTACAACAAAAACAAACTATTTAAGTATTTTATCAGTTATCTGTCTTCCATAGCACAAGCTTTGCTTAGTTTGGGGTTAGATGGCGTTGTGTGTAATGTCCTATGATATTTATTTTATTTATCATCGCTACAAAAGTAAAAACAAAAATGAGAAATATGGGTAAAAAATAAGAGCGTTGCCATCTCCTACCCTCATTTTGGTAACTGTATCAACAGACTGTTCTGTAACTACACCGCGGTATGAGCACTTGCCTATGACCTGATTCCACGAAGCCGACAATCTATTATAAATCTATCTTCCAGGTTGAAATTGCGATGTTTTTTTTTTCATCCGCTTCACGAACCATTTGTGAATAATAATGTATTTCCGTACGTGGAGCTCAATCCAATAACCGAATCCCGCTTCGAGCAAATCCTCACCTATTGCAGACGGTGTTTGGCAGTTTATGACCGCTGCGATGTGTTATTTGATCCTTTTTGCTATAGCACGCTTAGTTTGACTAATGTAGTTTTGATTTCGCGGGAAAATTGAATAGTTTATTTAGTCTGTGAATTCATTCTAGAGCGTCACGGTAGAGGGCGCCCTCGGGGTGGAGTGCACGGCGCGGGAGTGATGAGCGTCAACGGGATTAGAAAAAATATGGGCGTGGTAACTTAAATGCAAGTTAACAAATAATGTTAAAAATAACAATAGTTTCTTCAAGTATCTATTTTTCAAATTCCTCTTAAGACCCGGTGATTAATATAGCTTTATGTATGTACTGACAGGAAATAAACTTGAATCATAGATGTCTTTATCCATACAAGAAATTATAGGGCTGTTAATGTAATTTAAGGTTTTAATTTATGAATTTTATTGTTTGACATACGAATTCAATGACATTTTTAATTTTTGTATTAAATTGTATGTTGACTAGCACCATCGCATTAGGGAAACCCTGGGATGGTGTGAAATGATGTAAATAAATAATTTTAAAGAAAGAAAGAAAGAAAGAAAAATATTTTATTTTGTAACTTAAAGACACAAAAAATAAAAACCGGTCAAGTACGAGTCGGACTCGCGCACGAAGGGTTCCGTACCATTATCTATAAAAAATCAAGTTAGTTGTATGGGAGCCCCCTTTAAATATTTATTTTATTTTATTTTTAGTATTTGTTGTTATAGCGGCAATAAAATACATCATCTGTGAAAATTTCCACTGTCTAGCTATCACCGTTCTTGAGATACAGCCTGGTGACAGACGGACGGACGGACAGCGAAGTCTCAATAATAGGGTCCCGTTTGTACCCTTTGGGTACGGAACCCTAAAAATGAACAAACAGACAAACAGTTACAAAATAAGGGCTTACCTCAGCATAAAAAAAAAGTTAAAATACTTGAACAGGAACGTGAAATGTACAATTATAAATATATTTTATTCTGTTATTAATTCTATGACGTTTGTAGTTTAAAACTTTATGTTATTTCTCATATATCACCGACATGAATTATTACTTAAATTAACAAGCTAGTATTCTAAATCAAAGAGAATAGCTGCCTACAGACTACGGAGGAGTGAGATTAAAAAAAATATTTCATTTACTCAACTACTTGTCACATTTTTTCACACCATTAATTACTGTCATTAAAGTTTTCAACGGCATCTATTTTTAATGCCGCGAAACATTTGTCGGAGTATCATCAGTCAACTTTCAGCCGTCTGCTAACGGGAATAAGGTCAACATTGCAATGTAAGTGAGATGTAGGTATCCGCATTTGAGTTATGACAAATTTAAGATTGTTTTCAGACATATAAATATGTCAAATAATCAAAAATGCTCCGCTCTTACATTTTACGGTTACAGAAGAATTTTTTCGATTGCAGGGTTCCGTACCCAAAAAGTGAAATGGGACCCTATTACTACTTCTGGAAATGTCATGCTCAAAACAAACAACTTTAAGCATAAATTATATCAATGTAACTCTTATAAGTAAGGATATAAGTAGATACGCGAATTCCTACATACATACGTACTGAATTAATTAGAAAGGTTATCATTTTAAAAGGTTATCATTTTAAAACTTGAAACTATTGCCCTACTAGCAATGATAGATCAGTGGTTAGCGCGGTCGGTTCTCATTCCGAAGGGCGTGGGTTCAAACCCTAACAATGAGCTTGAGCTGCCAATGAAGGAAAACATCATGAGGAAACCATAGCATAGTGGTAGGGTACTACTCTAGTACTGCCGCCAAGCATCTAACAGTGTGTTCCGGCAGCCTCAGTTGAGAGCCAGTGCTACTCCAAGCTAGGTGTGCTTTACCATTTTGGAACACACCGTCACTTAACATCAGGTGAGCTGTGGTCAAACATCTAGCTTATCAATGTTAAAAAAACGTAAAGGGCAAAACAAACACGCAGTACATTTCTTGCTTAGAAAAATCGTAAACAGAAATATGTAGGTTATAAAACAATAACTAAACAGAAATTATTTAAGCTATAAGATTATCAAATTTCACGACACCGTACTAAATCATAGAAATACTCGGAAAACTTCAGAATGAATTATAGCGCTACTAGAAAAATAACGTAGAAACAGAATTACTCTCGTCTAGAAATGTCATGAAATGTGGTGCTGGAGGCGAAAGCTACGTGTACCATGGACGGCCAAACGCACAAATGTATCTATTCTCTCCCAACTCGGCAGTGAGACCCGACTGCCCACCACATGTCAACAGCGTTTGCTACGTTATTTCGGCCATATAATGCGAAGAGGGGATGGCAGCCTTGAAAAGCTGGTCATTGTTGGCAATACCGAAGGAAAGAGACCACGAGGCCGGTCGCCAACACGATTGTCTGACCAAGTGAAAGCCACCTCCTCTTCTAAATTCTACCAGGTGGTGAGGGCTACTTCGGACCGGAGTCGATGGAGACAGATTGTCCGTCTCTAATTGTGACCACGATCCTCAGGCATGAGGGAACGATTGAAGAAGAAGAAATGTCATAGTTTTGTTATAGTACCTACTTATTTGTCTATAATTATCTATATCTATATTATTATAAAGGAAAGATTTGATTGTCTGTTTGTCTTGAATAGGCTCCGAAACTACTGGACCGATTTCAAAAATTCTTTCACCGTTGGGAAGCTACACTATCTCCGGGTGACATACTCGTAGGCTACTTTTTATCCCTGTATTCCCACGGTAACATGAACTACGCGGGGGAAACCGCGAGGCTTCCGCTAGATTTCAAATAATTTTAAAATAATGTAGGGATTCATTACCGCGCAAACGAAAGTTCAATAAGATTTTTGTTTTTGGTTGACAGGCTAGGTGTTTGACCACAGGTCACCTGATGTCAAGTGACGGTGTGGTCGAAGATGGTAAAGCACACCTAGCTTGGAGTAGAACTGGCTCTCAACTGAGGCTGCCGGAATAGACAGTTTAATGCTTGGCGGCAGACTTTCAACTTGAGGGTGGTAGCTAGCCAGCCGAGTACTAGAAAGTACCCTACCACCATGCTATGGTTTCCTCACGATGTTTTCCTTCATTGCCAGCTCAAGCTCATTGTTGGGGCTTGAACCCACGCCCTTCGGCATGCAAACCGACCGCGCTAACCTCTGAGCTATCATCCAATCCAATTTTTTTGTTAGGACATAAAATTTTGACGCATGACCTACAAATAACATAACGCTGGCTAAAATTTAAAAAAAACCACCCGGTTCTTTATCACTTATTTAGCTATTTCTTTGATGAGATGTTATTATTTTTTTCATCTTTGTTATCAAAGCGATTTATATATTAACTTTCTCCACTCTACAATTGACTTCAAAGAACTGCAGACGTTGGTCAAAGAAAGCTTTCTGAGAAAACTTTTATAACTAAGTATAGGTACCTGTTATTCTTGGAACATCACTTTTATCACCAATGTAGGTTTATTACCTACGAAACGGATTTAAGTTCTCTAATATATGTTTAACATCACCGTTAACGAGCACATGGTCTCTCTTCAAACTCCCGCGCACTACTAACATGCATAAAGAGATTTAAAACCAACAATAACAACGTAATGATTCATACGAGATTAAGGAAACTCATACTTCTTAAGAAATTACCGAAAATAATTCTAACTCACCTCTGGATTATTTCAAAAATGCATCATCCAGGAATTTTTGTAAACGTGAAATCGGAACACTGTCACTGAAACTTTTCACTGGAAATAATAATCACTGAATACTTATGAAAATTGGATGTACTTTCACCTTTTGCGTTAATATGACGGTACTTTAATACATGTGCTTAAAACATTTCTTTGACACGTGCTTTTTGAGCTTTGGATTTATTTTCGATGATAACTTCATATTGCAAATTTTTTTTTGCAAAACTTTAGGTCCCACTTTCGATTTATGTAGGTACTCTACGAGTATGTTCCGCAAACTTGACGTGTTTTAGTAACGCGTTAAAATTACGTATTTCTATTTATAATATTTATTGAATATGATTCGTTCGGTCGGAAGTTTCGGTAAAAATATCGCGGCGCGTGGCGTCGACCCGCGCGCTCCGCGCCCGTGTGCTGGCTAACGTTCGGGAAGTGCCCAATCTTTATCGATATTTTTATAACTCGTCAGAGTCAATATTTGTTCGTACCTGGCTAAAAACAAACAACCAGCAAAGATGATTTATTATGACAGATTGACAAACACCGCTTATGAAATACAAAAAATCTGGTTTACGTAAGTGTTAGTAACTTTCTTTTTCGTCACAGATAATATTTTTATGAACTAAATATTTTCAAAATATTATAAAAAAAGAAGAAATCAAAAACACCAGATACTACAATTAATAAAACTACAAACAACATATACAAGTAAAAATATTAAAACTACAACTAACCATTATTACTTTTTATTTTAAATGTGATTAAGTACATCGGTATAATTTTTTTAACTTTGCTCTGTGTGTACTGTAACGTTTTACAATTTCTCATTTTTTACCTGCCGCAAAACTTATTTCTTGTTAAGGTATACGTTTATTTTTTGATTAAAGTAATTAAATTTTTTTTGGCAATCAAGCTGACGGGTTGCCTGATAGTAAGCAATCACCGTCGCCTAAGAATATCTGCAATACCGGGGCCACAAAAAATACGTTGCCAACCTTTTAAGATTCTATTAACATGACTTTAAAATAAAATTTATAATCAAATTTGTGCATACAATAAAATAAGTAAAAAAATCTGTTAAAACTGCAATCTGTTTTTTTTCTCTAATCAAAACCTAAACAACAAATAAGATCTTTTATTCTATTCAAATAAAATCTTTTATATCAGGTTAAAAAATTATGAACCTACCTATAATTTTACTAAACTTATCGATTGACAATTTAAATATTGTGTTTTCAAACGTTTAGAGGAAGCTTCAGGTGACCAGAATGCTGGTATCTACTTTGGTCAAAAGCTAAGCATTGCCATCCAGCGTGGCAATGCTTAATTTAAGTATTAATAAAAGGAAAGGTAAATTAATTTAAGGTTTTCCCTTTTATTTTGTTTAAATAAATTCATTCAGTATTGTGTTTATCGACGTTACGTTCTATCGATAACTGTACATCCCTAGGTTTGGAATCTCCCGCTCGGTGTGCCATTGGTATTTTCATTGCAGTTTCATCATACATTATATTCGAAATTACGGTACAATTAGATAATGCATAAAAATAGACATAAAAGGTGGTTTGTGTAACTTCCTACATCTTATTTTATGCTAGTCGAATACTCGGCAGTGTTTTTATAGCAAGATACAAAAAACATTTGGAGCGATGAAATCTCAGCGGTTTGCGCGGTCGGATCACACGATGACGGGCGTGGGTTCAAATCTCGACGATGACATTGAGCTGCCGATGAAGAACAAACTAACGACATCGCTAAAAACGCTTCCTTATACGATGTTCCGGAAAAAACTTAAAACTTGATTAGTAGAAAAATTTGATTATTGCTAAAAAGATCTTTTTAAACGATCTTAAAATGTAAATTGCTTTAATTAATTTGTATGTATTATTTTGACTAGAGCATTTACCTAATATTATATACATACTTTGACATTAACATAATTATTATTATTTTAAAACAATAATTTATTTATATATATAAAACTTGACATTGTTTATTTTAATTTATACAATTTTCTGCAATATGATCTTCACTAAATTCACATGCCGAGTTACGGCAAAATAACTAATAATTATAATAACACCAATGTAAATCCTATTTTTCGTGAATAAATCTCATTTCATTTCAAGAAAAACATCGTGAGGAAACCATAGTATAGTGGTAGAGTACTTTCTAGTACTCGGCTGGCTTGTTACTACTGTTAAGTTGAAAATTACCGGCAAATAGTTAACGGTGTATTTCGGTAGATTCACTTGAGAGCCCGTTCCTAGTGCAAGCTAGGTGTGCTTACAATCTTCGACCACGTCAGTTAACATCTGTCGCACTGTGGTCAAATAAATACCAAGCCTTTCAACCAGAAAAAAAACAACTTTTTAGTTTCCTCACGATATTTTCTTTGACCGGTCGGGGTTTGAACACATGTCCTTCGGCGTGTGATCTGATCACGTTATCTACTGAGCCATCATTGCTACGCTATTAGGAACTTAAAACTTAGATAACGGAGAGATAGGCAGTGGCTGAATAAGGCTGCGTTTTCACAAAAGCGGAGCTGAGCGGAATTGAGCGGAGCTGTGCATGAATTGACCAATCACAATACTCCAAATATCCGCAGTGCTTTAGTGAAAATAGTATTTTTTTTTTTTTTTTATGGATGACAGGCTAGGTGTTTTGACCTCAGCTCACCTGATGTTAAGTGAAGGTGTGGTCGAAGATGGTAAAGCATACCTAGCCTGGAATGGAACTGGCTCTCAAGTGAGGCTGCCGGAACACACCGTTAGGTGCTTGGCGGCAGATTTTCAACTTGAGGGTGGAGCTAACCAGCCGAGTACTAGAAAGTACCCTACCACCATGCAAACTTTACATTAGTATAAGCAGAGTAGAGCAGCGCTGAGGGCCTTCATAAATAATAAAGGAACGAGCCGCTGCGATGCGGAGCGAAGGACAGCGTGATGACGTTCGGGGGAAGGCTGAAGGCAGAGAGGCTCGAATGTGCTTTATTTACGCGTATAGCATCAATCCATCATAATCTTAATAAAATATTTTAATAATTTTATCTAATTCATTATTATTATTATTATTTTTTTTCCTTCTAATGATGTATCTTTCTGTTGATAGATACCTCATTGTTATTACAATCTAGCCTAGTTGAGACTAATAAGTAATTTTAATATAACTTAAATTGCTAAGTAGAGTATATTCTAAGAATGCGTCCATCGACACTTTTCTTACTGTCTCTATTAAGGGGAAGACACTTTGTTCATGTGTTCTATAATATGCACACTCACTCACTGCACTGACATTACTAACTTAATACACTAACTCAAAAGGTTTTGTCCTTTTTAGTCTTCTTACTATATCCGTGTTGTCGAGGAGCTGGATAGCCTCGACATTCACATGTTGGTGAAGTCTATTTTCATGGGCTTCAGCGTATTTTTTAATGATGGTTGCGACCATGTCCACTTTGAGGTCCCGATGGAGGTCGACGTTTCTTATGTACCAAGGTGCGTTCAGTATCCCTCTGAGTACTTTGTTCTGGAATCTTTGTATCATCTGTGTATTGCTTTGTTTGGTACAGCCCCATAGCTGAATACCATAAGTCCATATTGGCATGAGGACTTGTTTATACAAGAGTAGTTTGTTGTGCACTGATAACGAAGAATGTTTTCCAAGTAACCAGTACATCTTCTTGTAGCGAAGCTCTAACTCTTTGCGTTTCTTTTTGACATGAGCCTTCCAGCGAAGCTTTATGTCTAGTGTCATACCTAAATATTTGGCTGTATTTTCGTATGGTATTATATTGTTATTAATATACACCGGATGGTAATTTGGTTTTTTGTTTGTAAAATCTATGTGAATGGATTTTAATTCATTCAGTTTTATTTGCCATTTCCTTGCCCAATCAAATATGGTGTTTATGGCTGTTTGAACCTTTTCCACTGCTTCCACTTGAGTGACTCCTGTGGCCATAATAGCTGTGTCATCAGCAAAAGTAGCAATGGTGTTATTTTCTAGTTCTGGGATATCACAAGTGTAAAGTAAATACAGGACCGGACCTAGAACACTTCCCTGTGGCACGCCAGCTTTGATTAGCTTAAGCTCTGAGTACGAGTCGTCTTGCCTTACCCGGAACATTCTTTGTGTTAGGTAAGACTCTGATATATCAGCAAACTGATTTGGGAGCATATTTCTTATTTTGTGTATAAGACCTTTATGCCAAACTTTATCAAAAGCCTGCGCTACGTCCAAGAATACTGTAGAGCAAACTTTCCTTTCTTCTAATGATTTTTCTATTATGCTAGTTATTCTATGAACTTGGTCTATAGTTGAGTGTTTTTGTCTAAAACCAAATTGATAATCTGGAATTAGCTCTCTCTCTTCTATAATGGGCTTTAGTCGTTTCATAAGTAGCTTTTCAAATAGTTTGGACACAATTGGCAATAAAGATATTGGCCTGTACGAAGTTGTTACATGCGGTGGTTTTCCAGGTTTTGGCAGCATTATAACTTCGGCGAATTTCCAAGCATCAGGTACGTATTTAAGTCTAAATGACGCATTGATGAGAGTGGTAAGTTTTACTATGGCTTTACGTGGAAGATTTTGGAGGACTTCACCAGTAATTAGATCGTATCCAGGAGATTTCTTTTGATTAAGGCATTTGATCTCTTTGTAAACTTCTCTTGGTGTGACGAGTCTTATTTCTAGCTCATCTTGAGATGTTTCTAACAACGTAATAGATTCTTCACTGTCTTCAGTTGGTTGAAAGATTATTTCTAAATGTTCCGCAAACCTATCCGCTTTTTGTTTGTTATTTATAGTTTCATTATAGTCGTCAAAACAAAATGTATGAGAAGTTCATTGAATGTTAAAAAATCCGTCTTAATGGATCACACGACTGTAAGTCTATTAGTTTTGTAATTAATCTTTGCACCGTAAGACTTCACTCAACGCCGCTCCACTCTACGCCACTCAGCTTAACTCCGCTCCACTTCAGTGTTTGACACTCACTTATCACAGCTCTGCTACGCTCCGCACCGCTCGTCTCCGCTTCAGTGGAAACACTGGCCTTTTTTCACAGCTCTGCTACGCTCCGCCCTGATCGTCTCCGCTTCAGTGGAAACACTCACCTCTTTTGACAGCTCTGTTACGCTCCGCTCCGCTCGTCTCCGCTTCAGTGGAAACACTTACCTCATTTCACAGCTCTGCTAACCCCGCTCGTCTCCGCTTCAGTAGAAACACTCATCTCTTTTCACAGCTTTGCTACGCTCCGCACGGCTCGTCTCCGCTTCAGTGGAAACGCACCCTGAGCTATGTTTGGATTCAGTCTCTACGCATACAACAGAGGTACGTTCAGAAGTCATAAACCGTTTGTAGTTGGGTTTTTACAGCCGCGGGTCGAGAAGGGCTCGTTAAAGCGGTTGTCGAGTGGAACATCAAGTTACATTTTACAGCCGCCTTTTAAATGAACAGAAATAAGATATGATGCAATGTTTTATTTTGTTGAATCGGGGTCGTAGGTCGTGTATGACCCTGAATCTCTATACAATGCAAAATGAAATCCATAAAAAACGTAAAGAATAAAATGATTAAATAAATATCGTAGGACATTACACACACAATTTGTGTTTATTCACAAAATGTTTGCCTTGAGTGGACATCGAACCCACGCCCTACAGCTCTCAAGGCAGATATACTACCAATGAGTCAAAAGGGCTGTCAATGTTTTGTTTTTAAGTAAAAAAAAATATTTTTATTTTTAACAAGCTAGGTAAGAAAATATTTAAAGACACTCAAACACGCCGTCGCTGTACGTATGAAGAATGTGGAGTCGAAGTACGTAAGTGAAAACGGCTTTAAAGATTTCGATGAAAATGGCTAGACGGCGGTTTTTGAATAAAAAATGTATGTGAATAGAAAATAAATTGTAAAAGGTAAATAAAATTAATATTATAATCTAAGATTTACTGTTAAAATGGAAAAATAATTGCAATCTTTAACCGATTCGGTTTCCACATTATAGATTTCATCCTTTTAAAAAAATTGATTTAATTTTAATTAGGTCACAGAAGTGCGCAGCATTTCAATTGTTTTCCATAAATTGTTGTGTATCCATATCAGATAAATTATAAAAATAATAATTTGATACAAACATTATGCACGCCGGTCTATCTATGTTTATATATACACATATAGTCAATATTTGTGTAAGGCATACAAAATAATACAATTACCTGTTTAAAAAAAACATTGTCAATCTAATATATCTACCTTATCGACCTGCCCTCCTTCCGACTTCGTATACCCCAAGCTTACAACCCCCGTACATACAACTATATTAACAACTAGCGACCCGCCCCGGCTTCGCACGGGTGCAATGTATTTCATATGCATGTATTATACATATAAACTTTTTTCTTAAATCACTCTCGTCTATTGATGGAAACCGCATTGACATCCGTTGCGTAGTTTGAAAGATCTAAGCGTACAGAAGGCGGGAAGCGACTTTGTTTTAAACAATGTAGAGATAATGTGATAAATTGATCTATACTATTATAAAGAGGAAAGATTTGATTGTTTGTTTGTATTGAATAGGCTCCGAAATACTATACCCGGGTGACATAGGCTACTTTTTATCCCTGTATTCCTACGGGAACGGGAACTACGCAGGTGAAACCGCGAAGCGTTCGCTAGTCAATAATAATTTGACATAATGCATGTATATTTTGACTTATATCATTGGTGTTATGAAGAAAATATTTGTATTTGTAATAATTATAACTATTTTTTTTAATCCTCTTGTACCTACTTTTGCATTTGGATAGTTGATTCTAGACATGCAATTCTTGTAACTAGTTATCACGCAAAAAAAGATTTTGACTTTGACTTTGATAGTATTCACGATGTAAGATTTTATCATGAAAAAAAAGAATAAAAAGAAGGTATCCTACCCTTATTGACAAACAAACACAAAGAAAAAAAACACGTGTCTCAAAAATAATACAATTGAAACATCATTTGTAATATTTATTGTCTAAAGGACCAAATCAGCTTTATGCGGTAAGTTCTTACAGCTCTTAATAAAATGCTTCCGGGTGAATCAGTGCGGCACAGCCAGTATAAATGATATACATGTGGGTATAAATGTACATTGTACATGAAGTCAGTACTATAGTTATAGAAGTGCATACGCTCTATCGAGTAATCACTCAAAATGAAATTCTATTTAATGATTTTTGCCATAATGGCTGTGAGTTTCTTATTTGTCAGGGATGTTGAAAGTGCCAAAGTTGAAGTTGATGAGGATGGTCCGGGTAACACGCTACTGAGGTGCGTTTATAGCCCATGTTAAATTCCCACTAATATTATAAATGTGAAAGTTTGGATGGATGGATGTTTGTTACTCTTACACGCAAAAACTACTGAACGGATTTTAATGAAATTTAAAATGGAGGTAGCTGAGACCCTGAATTAATACACAGGTTACTTTTATTCCGAAAAAATGTATCGGGTACACCACGGGGTGCACGCGGCCCGCGGCTTGTTTTTATGCGGCCCGCGACGCATGTTTTAATTAGAAAATAGTTTGGATTATAGAATTCTTTGGCAATACATATCTATACTATTATAAAGAGGAAAGATTTGATTGTTTGTTTGCATTGAATAGGCTCCAAAACTATTGGACCGATTTCAAAAATTCTTTCACCGTTGGGAAGCTGCACTATTCCCAGGTGGCGGGCTACTTTTTATCGCTGTATTCCTACGAGAACGGGAACTACGCGGGTGAAACCACGAGGCGTCCACTAGTGATCAATATTTGTGTCCATACTGGACATAGCGACAATTGATATCGATATGATTGTTAAAGATAAATTAACGAAGAGCCAATAAACGTATAAAGAAATGATTACCCTCTATTTATTATAAGTATGTATTTACAAAAAAAAAAGTATTTAAGTATTCTATCAGTTGTCTGATTTCCATAGTACAAGCTTTGCTTAGTTTGTGATCAGATGGTGCTGTGTGTAATGTCCAACGATATTTATTTATTTTTTAACTTGTAAACTGAAAATGTTTTTTCTGCGGCCCTTCAGCATTTGTAGTAAATTTAATTAGCCCGCGAAAGGTGTAGTTTGGACAGCCCTGATATAGAGCATGGCGTGGATCTGGCTTGGTAATGTCCCTGAGTCAGAGGCAATACAAATTTTTCTTTATTGCTTACCGTTATCTTAGTAACCATCTTCCTTAAGTGATATTTCTCTAGACTTTTTCTATATTTATTATTTATTTATTCTATTATATATTCGCGTATGTATATTATCGGGTCGCAGAACCGATAACCGCTGGGGTAGACGTGTTCTAGAGTGGAGACCGCGTATTGGCAAGCGTAGCGTAGGACGCCCTGAGACTCGATGGAGTGACGATATACGTAGGACAGCTGGCGGTGCATGGAAGCGAAAAGCCGAAGATCGGGCTGAGTGGCGTGTCTTGGGAGAGGCCTATGTCCAGCAGTGGACTAGTATAGGCTGATGATGATGATGATGATGATGATGTATGTATTTATGTATTTTTTTTTATTTAGTCTCGTGCGTCCCAAAAGGTTAGTTTTGAAAACCAGCGCTGCTGAGAAATCGGCAGCACTAATGCTGAGAACTAACCTTTTTTTGTCGCACTGGACACTACAGCGACAACTTTCCACTCATTATTATTGTTATTTTTATTTTTCTAATCTTTTATTTGTAGTGTGTTTTTTGTTGTTGTAGTGTTGTGTGTGGCAAAATAAATGTTTTCTTTCTTTCTTTCTTTCTTTCTTTATATTTTCCAGACAGAAAAGACGGGTTTGCCCACCAGGACAAGTAGCTCATGACAGTGGGTGCATCGAAGAATACAATCCGGCAACCAGGCGGATCTTTGCGGGTTCTAAAAACCGTTATCCGGTTATACGTAGACATGAGAACGACATCGTAACTGATCATTTTCCAAAACATGATACTTAGACCAATATTCATGTGTTACTGTAGTAATTATGATGTTCAGTAAATTTACTATGCTAGAAATAAAACTTTCGAATTCAGTTATAGTTTATTTCTCCTTCTAAACTCTAATTATATGTTTTTTTTATGGTTGACAGGCTTGGTGTTTGACCACAGCTCACCTGATGTTAAATGAAGGTGTTGTCGAAGATGGTAAAGCACACCTAGCCTGGAATGGAACTGGCTCTCAAGTGAGGCTGCCGGAACACACCGTTAGATGCTTGGCGACAGATTTTCAACTTGAGGGTGGTAGCTAGCCAGCCGAGTACTAGAAAGTACCCTACTACCATGCTATGGTTTCCTCACGATGTTTTCCTTCACCGGCAGCTCAAGCTCATTGTTGGGGTTTGAACCCACGCCCTTCGGCATGCGAACCCACCGCGCTAACCACTGAGCTATCATCGCTACAAAATTATATGTATATAGTATATAATATAATAATAAGTAATGAGCGCCAAAGCAGCAAAGCCCCGGACTTTGTTTTGCTACTCAAAGTTCTGTGTATCGCTGCAATGGGCATGCGTTATCTCTTACCATCTGGAGAGCGTATCGTTCGTCTCATTACGGTTACATAAAAAAAAATCTGTACTATAAACAATTATTTTCAGGAGGATTTGTTCAATTCAATATCTTTCCATTTCAAGGTTAAAAATCGATTTCATACATTTTCCTTGCTGGATTGATCGTAATCATATTGTGTATACTATATTTCGTCGTTATTCGTTTAAATTATATATCTACACAGGCTGTGTAATCAAATTCTCTGTTTAATTTTGTAAAATACCGTTGTGAATAAATTACTACTTACTTTATCTTTAGTAAAATGTATAATATACCTACTAGATACGCAATTACCCGCGACATCGTCCGCGCGGAATTTGACAAAAAGTTTGTTCAGTTTGCAGCATAAAAAGAATGCTATATAGTAATCCAGGCACCTCACCTAAATAACATTGCGCCGCAAGATGCACACCCCCTGACGTATGTATCTGACGTGCCCTCCCTCGAGATCTCCTACTGGCTGGCCAGGAAGACGAAGAGGTTGAAACGGCAAGAGGAAATGAGGCCCTCCGTGACCATTGGGCGCTAGAGCTCTGCCGGGTACAGTTCACCTAGGCGTCGAGATCGCACCCATTAACAACACCCCCCAGGGAACAGATCCCCCGGAGCCCTGCCTCGGTAAAGAGTTTCGCCTCGAGGCCGAAACCCTACCTCCCCCGAACATGGAGTAGGAAGATCACTTGAATTGAATCCAGGCCATAAACTAAATTTCATCCAAATCCGTACAGTAGTTTTTGCGAGTAACAAACATTTATCTTCACAAAGTTTTATTATACAATATCTAAGTAGAATGAATAAAATAACTATTCCTATTGATAACGATTTTTTGAATTAGTTTATTTTATAGAAAGTCATAAATTTGTCTTAATGTTTTGGCTGTCTTTGTAATTTTTTTTTTGACTTAAAAGTATTCAAACGCTCTCCTTAGATAACGCCTGTCCATGGCCATTGCAGTGATACTCAGAACTTGAGTAGTAAAACAAAGCCATGGGCTGCTTTGGCGCTCACTACTTTGATACTTTCGATGGTTAGTCTCAACAGCCCAGTAATTTCGCTAGCTGCAATACCCTAAAACCCAGAACACAGTAATGTTTACACACTACTGCTTGGCGGCAGAATATCTGATACTGCGGAGATACTACCTAGATGACCTCCTGATAAGGAGATCTAGCACCAAGCAAATATCTTTGTTGCTTCAAAAAAAAATTACAAATATGTATTATCTATGTAACCTAGGTAACACTCGACGTTACGGTTTTTTTTGAATGATTATCAGGCTAGGTGTTCGACCACAGCTCATCTAAGTTACGGTTAGGGCTAGGGCTCGGGGGTTTTTTTAATGGTTGTCAGGGTGTTTTACCACACCGTACCTGATGTTAAGTGACGGTGTGGTCGAAGATAGTAAAGCACCTAGCCCGGAATGGAACTGGCTCTTCATCAATCTTTGGTGGTGGTGGTGATTTCATTTTTGGCTCATTGGTAGTATATCTGCCTTGAGAGATGTAGGGCGTGGGTTCGATTCCCACTCAGGGCAAACATTTTCTAAATAAATAATGTTTGTTCTGTGTCTGGGTGTTCTGTATGTATTAACAAAATAAAGTATATATGTATTCTATCAGTTATCTGACTTCCATCACACAAGCTCTGCTTAGTTTGGGGCCAGATGGCGCTGTGTGTGTAGTCCTACGATATTTATTTTATTTATTTGCTATTAAAACGTTTTTCGATAATTTACCGCTTCAGTAGGTTCGTGTGTTGTTACTTTACTATGAAATTGAGTATTACGAATTGGTATGTAAATAATATGCAGATTAATATTTGTACTGTATAAGTGTAAATCTTGGCAAAAGCCATGAAATACTCCTCAGTGTTAAAAGTACCTTCAGAGAGGAGACAGTGCCGCCGCAAAAATAAAATGAAATCTTGGTTGATAACGTTCTTGATGTCGATTTATGTTCTACATACACTTGTTGGGCGGGCGGACGGCTTAGTAGAAGATCTAGAAACTAGTCCGACGATGGATCTACTAAGGTTTGTTGTTAACTACACTTCTGATACCTTCTTCGTGTTTACACAAGTGTGTGTTGCATATATCTTTCTCGTACACGTAGCTTGAGTGATTTAACGAGAAAAAAACATGTCATCGCATTATTATTTTATAATAGTTATTTTTTATACAAGAGTGCAAAGTTGCTTTTTAACCGCGAGCCGAATTTTGATGAGCGAGCAAGCGAAGGATTCTAAAATTGAATCACGAGCGCAACGAGTGATTCAAAAATTAGAATCCTGAGCGTTAGCGAGGGAATCAAAAGAGCACGTGGTGAAAATTCTTTGCACTCGAGTGCAACACGTAACTTTTCATCCCACCTCAGCGAGGAAATGACTAAATGCAAAAAAATCATTTACAATCACAACACCAAGGAGGTTCCGAGATTGAGTTTTTAACAAATTAAAAAAAGTTGTATGACCAATTCGGCACCATGGAGGTAGAAGTTAATAGGTTTAATGATATTTTGAATTCACAAACTTAGTGCACACGAGGTATTTTTTATTTTGTTTAATAAAAAAAAGTAATTTGTGCACACGATGTTCTAAATTCAAATTTTACTTTATCCTCTAGCGGATAAAAACGACTTTTGCACTCGGATATCGAAGAGCAAAAATACTACTATAATTTATCCCTGTATTTGAATGTAATAGTTTTTTATAAAGTATTGAATTATGTATATCTAAGTGTAAAGATGACATTTCGCGTTGCTTCTCCGTTAAAGTTGGCATTGCTTGCTTATAAACTATAATATTAGTAGGACATTTTACTTGGTGTTAGAGCTGGTACTCCTTAGCAGGAAGTCATCTAGGTAGGTACCACCGCAGTACCAGATATTCTGCCGCCAAACAGTAGTGTGTAAACATTACTGTGTTCCAGTTCGAAGGGCACTGCAGGTAGCGAAATTACTGGGCTGTTGAGACTAACCATCGAAAGTCTCAAAGTAATGCGCGTCAAAGCAGTGATGCCCTGGACTTTGTTTTGTTGCTCAAAGTTCTGTGTAGCGCTGCAAAGGTCATGGACAGGCGTTATCTCTTACCATCAGGAGAGCGCATCATTCGTCTCATTACTTTTACATTAAAAAAAAAAAAAATTAACTGTTGAAAACTGTTACAGACAAAAGAGAAGTGACGTCGATGCATGCCCGCCTGGAAAAATCAGAATAGGAGACGAGTGTGCGGAAATAGTTAATGAAGGAGAAGATGCCGTGGAGTGAGGTCGCTGTCATAAGACAGACGCTTGATTGATTGATTGATATGCACACACTAAAAAAAAAAAACAATACAGAAGAAATAAAATAAATTAATAGGTGTAACAACTGGCGACCTTATCGCTAAAACCGATCTCTTCCAGGCAACCGTAGGACGGGCAGGATCAAGGAAGAAAAATATGGGGTGTGTCAATAACGAGGACATGCACAAAGGATAATACATAACTATAACATAAATACTTATATCTACATTCTAATAATAATATATCGTTACATAAAATAGGTAACTAAAAATACACTAATATGTATAAAATTAATTTATTATTTAAAAATAAAATAAATACTTGTTAACTTGGTGGTAGATCTCCTTAGCAGGAGGTCGTTTACGTAGGTACCACCGCAGTACCAGTTATTCTGCCGCTAAGCAGTAGTGTGTAAACATTACTGTGTTCCGGTTTGAAGGGTACTGCAGCTTGCGAAATTACTGGGCTGTTGAGACTAACCATCGAAACTCTCCAAAGTAATGAGCGCCAAAGCAGCGATGCCCTGAACGTTGTTTTGTTACTCAGAGTTCTGTGTATCGCTGCAATGGTTATGGACAGGCGTTACTCTCTTCCCTTCAGGAGAGCGTCTCGTTCGTCTCATTATGTTTTACATAAAAAAAAAAAAAACTTGTATACTGAGAATATATACACAAATAAGCGACAAATAACAACATTTAGGTATTATAACTGCGAATAAAAAAGTTGGCTTGGCTGCTGATCGCCCGCCAGATGTTCATTGTACAGTCCCACCATCTTATTTGTTCAGTTGACAGCGTTGCTAGTGAAGAATTTGGTATTGCAACCTAAGAAATGCACAAAGAAAAAGGGGCAGTCTTTCAGGCCAATCTTTAATCTGCGTATATATATAATGATATATAATATTATAAAACTGAAAAATAATTTAAATATGTAGAGCTTTTTTTTAACATAACATTTAAATAAAATCACCACTTCAGAAAATTTTTATCCCACTAATGTTATAAATGTGAAAGTTTGGATGGATGTTTGTCACTCTTTCACGCAAAAACAACTGAACGGATTTGGATGAAATTTGATATAGGGTAGCTGAGGCCCTGGATTAACACATAGGTTACTCTTTATCCCGAAAACATGTAGCGGGTAACACCGCGGAGCGCAGCTAGTTAGAAATAAATGGGTTGGGTGCTGTGGGATTCGAACTTAGTACCTCCAGATTGGAAGGCAGACGGTCTGTATGACCTTGTTCTTCCATCCCCTTTTTACCACAGGACAAGTAGAAAGACTGCCCACTACCACCCATACGTAGTGGAATTTCCTTGGGTACGTACCAAACGTTTTGACTCTACGTTTCTCATCCGTACGGCCAAGGAATGGAACAAGCTGCCGGCTTCCTTGTTTCCTGATAGATATAATCTAGATCTTTTCAAGGTCAGAGTGAATAGGTATCTTCTACGTCTGCGTGCTTCATCTTCGACCACATCGTCGCTTACCATCGGGCGAGTTGGTAGTCAAACGCGGACTTATCCGTATTAAAAAAAAAAAAAGTCTCTCGACGAGGTTGCTGAAACTTTGTATTTCACTCTAACTTTTACCATAAACCAAATAACTTTCTTTTTTAATAGCGCATAGTAAAACTAATATCTATTTTGGAATCTGTTGATTGCTTTGTAACAAGACACGAGCGCTGTTTGACACGCGCGGCCGTTCGTTGAGTCGGCTGCGTCTCGCTGGGTGGTCTCTACCAAAGAGTTTGTATGATGTTTATTTAAGAGTGAAAACAAACAATGCGAATAAATGTTGTTAACAACTGTGAAATACAGGATCAACGCGATACAAAATAAGCAAAACCATAATATAAAATAGAAAGATAGATAAACAATTTTTTTATGTTTTACCAGCAAGAGAGTGGTTGACAACTACTCGTCTGATGTAAAGTGACGGTGTGGTCGAAGATGATAAAGCACACCGAGCCTAGAATGGAACTGCCTCTAAAGTGAGGCTGCCGGAACACACCGTTAGATGCTTGATGGCAGATTTTCAAATTGAGGGTGGTAGCTAGCCAATTATTAGAAAATACCATGCCACCTTGCTATTGTTTCCTTACGACATTTTCCTTCACCAGTAGCTCCGGCTCATTGTTGGTGTTTAAATCCACACCCTTCGGCGTGTGAACCAATCACGCTAACCACTGAGCTAGGATCGCTACAAATTTATTATTCACACCAAATACTGTTTATCTAACCACCACCATAGACCGCATCTTCGCTTCACATCAGGCGGGATGGCGGTCAAACGCAAGCCTATCTACTTTAAAAAAAAATCAAATACAGTAGAAAACTTAAAAGCTAGAGTAACAATTAGCGGCCTTATTGCTATAAGCGATCTCCTCCAGGTAACCTTAGGACGGAAAAGATTCAAGGACAAGTAGAAAACGGGCCGTGCCGAAAATAAAGATGATAAAGAAGCTAAGAATATCAGGTTAACATACATAAATTCTGTATAAAATAAATTTTGTTTATAAAAAAAATAGACAAACATCCTAACAAAGATACGGGTGTATCTTTGTTAGAATATGTACTCAAATTAGGAGATTATTTCTTTCTTCAAATTCAAATTCTTCTTTATTGGTATTACCTTTTACACATATAATGTTTAATAAATAAGTAAATTAAAGTTAATCACATTGAAATAAATTAAATTAAGTTAGTGATCAAAACGTTTTTGAGCCAAAAACACTTATAAACAGATACATAACTGATTTGAATAACACAAATGAAGCATCATAAAATCAAACATCGGGCCCGTCACCAGAAACTGCTTGGCTGATTTTACGAGTTCCTTCCCATACCTGAAAGAGCGAGACAGCCTCTAGGCACGCGTACGATATTAGTTGAGTAGAGTTCTATTATTATCATTGTTCTTAGGTTTTAACTCAGCTGCCGCCTGTCGCCTGTGCTGAGCTGTCGTCGCGTTCGCTGAATGGTAATTAGCCACAGCATAACGGACGTGTCATGTCATAAATAAACAAATAAATATGGGAAGACATTTCACACAGCGCCATTTAGCATCAACAGTTTGTTTTTCTTTATTTATGACTAGCGGACGCCTCGCAGTTTCACCCGCGTAGTTCCTGTTCCCGTGGGAATACAGGGATAAAAAGTAGCCTATGCCACTTTGGGAATAGTGCAGCTTCCCAACGGTGAAAGAATATTTGAAATCGGTCCGGTAGTTTCGGAGCCTATTCAATACAAACAAATAATCAAATCTTTCCTCTTTGTAATAGTATAGATACATAAATGGAAGGTAGATAGATACAGTACAGACACAGAACAAACATTTGTTTATACCACACAATGTTTGTCCTGGGTGGAAATCGATCCCACGCCCTACAGCTCTTGAAGCTGACATTCTACCAATGAACCAACAGGGCTGTCAAGGTCATAGGTTAAGAGGCTAATGACAAGACACCAGTTTAATCTGAATTCACAGACATCCACATTGTCTTTCACGGGAAATGCAGGCTAAGAGTTCCACATCTTTACAGTTTGTATGAACTCATTGGAGTACAGATGATAAATCCTCGTCGCTTGCATAAGGTAGAGCGACTTGGGCGTCCCTTAACGAAAGAGAGAAAGCGGCATCAGCTAACGCAACTTCAGAGAGCCTAGACAAAGGAACATTTGATAAGCGATAACTCTAATAGAAAATAAATCATTCCAACGTTCCTTTTTACAAAAACATCCGAAAAGTTCATTACGCAATTTTATCAGCCTACTTGCAAATCTATGACTGGCCAATTAAAACTTCTGTCAGTATTCAAACTATGTTCTATCTGGCAAATCAATCAACTTTTCAACAACCGTCAAAAGGCAAATCAAAAAAACATCGTGAAAGTTTCAACAAAATTCCAGTGACCCCAATATACAGCAGAAAATAGCTCATCTTCATACAGGTACGTAGTCGTGACGCTCGATTTTGTGTAGAAAGTGAATTTGACCCAAGTCTTTGCTATTTTTTCAATCAATCACGCTTCGACGTGTGGGCAGTTGAACACTATTGATCAATTTACGCTCTACGTTATATCAGAACGCAGTATTACGTACGTTGCGTTCAGGCGCGGAAGCTTTGAGGTAGGCTAATATTTTTCAGATGCAGTGCCATGGTGACACCATGGTAACACCATGACACGATGGGCTTGCTGATGAGGGTACTTCTAGTCCTGAATGCTTTATTCCCACTGTTGGGCTTCGCGAGTTGCTGCACTAGGAAGGTTTACATTGCTTGCAGACAGCCAGCGCCTTGTAGCAAGTGAAATCAAAGGTAAACATACAGTTTGCCACTAAAAAAAATTGTTGTAGTATTTTTTTTTACTAATATAGTATTTAATTGCCTTACATAGTATAACGAAACATAGTTATGATGTGAGTAATTTGAATCACTGGATGGAAAACCCTCAACTCTTTTACTATTTAACCAACACACCACCACAATCTACACCTAACAGCACAAATAAAAAAATACTGCACTAGTAAAAAAACGGCCAAGTGCGAGTCAGACTCGCGCATGAAGGGTTCCGTACCATTTTTGTTTTAATCTATAACAGCGACAAAAAATCACGTATGTTGTATGGGAGCCCCCTTAAATATTTATTTTATTTTTAGTATTTGTTGTTATAGCGGCAATAGAAATACATCATCTGTGAAAATTTCAACTGTCTAGCTATCACCGTTCTTGAGATACAGCCTGGTGACAGACGGACGGACGGACGGACGGACGCACGGACAGCGAAGTCTCAGTAATAGGGCCCCGTTTTTACCCTTTGGGTACGGAACCCTAAAAATTAAACATTGATAAATCAGAAAGCGTCTTACTCAACATCTGTTTGTGACTCTCAAATATTGTATATTTATTTTACTTGGTATATCTTTAGCAAAAGGTCTTATACCACTAGATACCACCGCAGTAACGCAGTGAGTACTATAGCTAGCAAAATTATAGGGCTGTTGAGACTAACCAGTGAAAGTCTCAATGTAATGAGCGCCAAAGCAGCGATGCCCTGGACTTTAGTTTGTTGCTCAAGGTTCTATGTGTCGTCATCTCTTACCATCATGAGAGCGTTTCGTTCGTCTCATGGACACACTTTTTGTTTCAGCTTCCGAAATGGCAAACTTCGACGCAAATCGTCTCTACTCAATCTTATTCGCAATATTTTCGATTTTTATCATGGCAGCGTCGTGTTGTAAAAAGAAAATACCGTGCGCTGGGAAAGCGCCTTGCCGCAGAGGCCCCTACCGACACTAGGGCTGCATAATATACCTAACTTGTAAACAGTAACGCGGCTACCAGATTCAACACGTACATGAATATGTGCCAAACGAAAGATAAAAATTTTAAATGGGAAATGTTATCCGTCAAAAACAACTACTTTTGTTTGTATCGCAGTTTGTAAAGAACATTAACATGACATTATGGTTATGAAAAATAAATGATAAAAATTGCGATCATCGACCCGTTTTCCAATGTCATAGAATGTTATCATCGATTATTTGGTTCTTTATGTGAGGATAAATTTAACCTCAATGTTATAATCATTTTGATATAAAAGAAATATGAAACTTAATAAAAATGCAAAATTTAATCCTTTTTTCCTCCTGTTTTAGTGTAGTTTTCGTTATAGATTTTATTTGAATGTATCTGTAAACGTTAAAGCATTGACATGGGTCGAGTTCCACCTGTAGTTTTATTTGCTTAGTTTAGTTAACTCTAGTTTTAGTTCGGTCGGTGGAAAGACTCAAATCAATCCTTTTTCGTTTGCAGGAACAAGATGCCACGGAAATGATGATGGATTTGAAATGGCAATACAACCTAACATAATGTAGAAACTAAGCCGATAAGAAACCTAACTTACGTAAGTACACACTATCTATTATTGTTAAAATAGTTTTTATTTCCAAAAAAAGTTTTTTCCCAAAATAGTTTTTTTTTGTTTTAATGATGACGATGATGATGATGATATGATCATCATCATCATCATTTCAGCCGTAAGATGCCCACTGCTGGACATCGCCTCCCCCATCGACTTCCATAAAGACCGGTCCCATATATGTATATCCCACTAATATTATTAATGCCCATCCAGGATGTATGGATGTATGGATGGATGGATGGGTGTTTGTTAATCTTTCACGCAAAAACTACTGAACGGATTTGGATGAAATTTTGTATGGAAGTAGCCGATACGCTGGATTAAAACATAGACTACTTTTTATCGCGAAAACATGTAGCGGGTAACACCGTGGGGTGCAGCTAGTTGTATTATACATACAAATATTACATACTAGCTTGCGCCCGCAACTTCGTCCTGTTGAGTTACGAGCCTCCTTTAAACTAAGAAATTTAATACATTTTTTTTTCAGAACATTGCAATCTGTGTTCAAAACCTGTCTACCTATAGGTACGAACAGTATCTACCTACATAAATAGGTTTGTAAAACTTTAATATATTACAACTTTATTACACACCAAACATATTTTATTTACATACAAATATGAACAAAATAATAAATATATGGTATACTTATAACGGTGGTCTAGAGCGATTTCTTTCAGACAACCTTTGGATGGCAATAAACATACCGAAACAGATATTAGTTTTTAAAAAACGTATTAAAAGGTAAATAACATAATAACGAGTGTTAAGCGACAAAATTAAACTTTTTTTTTTTAATGTTCTGGGATTCACAATAGTTTCTATCTATCTTCACTGTCCGAGTTCCCATCCCTGTACAGTGTACAACCACTTTCTTTTCTACTTGCCCATATCTTTTTATTGGACATAAAATCTTGGTCCTTGAAACATTTCACTTAAATTCACTGATGCTCCTCGTTCGGTCTTCCCCATATACTTCGTACTTCTTTCTTACTTTCGTATGGTAGTAGGGTACTTTCTAGTACTCGGCAGGCTAGCTACCACCCTTAAGTTGAAAATCTGCCGCTAAGTATCTAACGGTGTGTTACGGTAGCCTCACTTGAGACCCAGTTCCATTCCAGGCTAGGTGTGTTTACCATCTTCGACCACACCGTCACTCAACATCAGGTGAGCTGTGCTCAAACACCCATTTTTTTTTAATGTAAAAAAGTAATGAGATGAACGAGACGCTCTCCTGATGGTAAGACATAACGCCTGTCCGTGACCATTGCAGCGATACACAGAACTTTGAGTTACAAAACAAAAAGTCCAGGGCATCGCTGCTTTGGCGTTCAATACTTTGAGTTTAGTCTCAACAGCCCAGTAATTTCGCTAGCTGCAGTACCCTTCAAACCGGAACACAGTAATGTTTACACACTACTGCTTAGCGGCAGAATGTACTGGTACTGCGGTGGTACCTACCTAGACGACCTCCTGCTAAGGAGATCTACCACCAAGTAAAACTTAGCCTAGACCTAGACCTAGCCTGTCAAGCACAAAAAAAAACTAGGTAGCTTAGTGTCAAGCGCTGTATGTATTTATAGAAGCAGTTGTCATGCGCGTGACGTTGAGACGAGTGGCGCTGCTGGTATATCTTCTGACGGCGTGGGTGCTGGGCGTGGCGGCCTGCGGCGGCAAGAAAGTCATACAGTGCACCCCTGGAAACCCTGTCTGCAAGAGATAAGTGTCGGTGCGCTCTATCACAAGCTATTTTCACAAGAACTACTTTAGTGATGAAATAGATCCGTAGTTAGCGCGATATGGTTACAGGACTGTGGTTTCAAATTCCATCAATGGGCTTGAGCTGCCGGTAAACAAAAACATCGTAAAGAAACCATAGCATGGTGGTAGGGTAAGTGGGCACTACACAACGTGTAATGCGACTTCATTAAACTTTTTAGTGATAATAGAGGCATAGGTTCAATGCAATATAGTTATAGGCAGATCACTTCGCCAGCTGTAAAATGATAAGATGACCTTACGGCCGAAGATGTAGACTTGGGTTTACCTCTTCAATCTTCAAGTGAGCAATGAAGATGGTTGAATAATCAGTTCCTGGAATTAATTTGTTTGTTTTTTTTGCCAGACTTGCCGTTTTTATTTGTATAACTTAGTAGCTAACTAACGTATTGCCTGTGGAGGAAGTGGTGGGTAGTTCCGAACGTGACTCCTTGCCTCGCATCTCGCCTCACAATATCGCAACTCTTCCATTTCGTTCTGCTCCCTCGAAGTACTTAACCCGCAGGCGATACGCCAGTTATGAGGTTAAGTAAAATTCAACTTTGTAATAACAACTATCATGAGACCTTAGTAGCCTTCTGCTGAACTGCCGCTAAGCCTTTTCTGGGCAACGCGTAACGTTTGCGGTATAAAGTCACATCTCAGTATCTGCTGGTTCCAGGTGCAGCGCGGCCGGCGATGGACACAACGTTCCTCCAAGAAGTTCTTGTGCTTATGGTGACATTGCTCCTCTCGTACCTAGAGTCCTGCTTCGGCTGCCAGAAGACAACCTACGTCACATGTAATGAAGGTAGCGCCAAGTGCGAAAAGGACAAGTGAAACGAGCTGTTTTTATTAAAGGTGAACATTCTCTTTATAAGTACAATGTCAAGCGTTGCAGTTTTAATAATTTATTCGGTGGTAGATCTTATTAGCAGGAGGTCGTCTAGGTAGGTACCACCGCAGTGTCAGATTCTGCTGCTAAGCAGTAGTATATAAACCTTATATATTAGCGTCCATCAGTAAATCATTAATATTTATTGACCATAAATAACAATAATGTTAAAGGCAAGTCACTTGTACAAAAAAATCTTACGAATCTAATGAATGATTGGGAATTGGAAATTTTGAATTACGCAGTGGAAGCATGCTGGGCCCATAACCTGATGATATTGAAACAAAGGCAGTGATTTAAATAAAACTATTTAAAACAATAATTATTACGACAATGCACATTTGACGACTTGACATCTGTCTTGACAGGCTCGTGCAGTGTTGCCTTAAGCATCGGGGTCCATACTTTCATCAGGCTGGTCTGGGAACTGCTTTCGTGGTGGTGACGTGTTATCATCACGAGATCTATCGTCGTCTTGTTTATATCATTCCTTGTAACGTCTCATTGGCATTGTTTATGCCTCCGAGTAGCGTGTCTGTCGTATTATCTCAAGATCCCAGGTCCGATTCTCTACCGCGAAGTTTGACGGATCTGGAATATCTTTAACTTTGAGTGTCTTTAATCTTCAATCCGTAGTAAAAAGGTTTCTTCCTAGTAAGCGTGCTTCATCTTAGACCGCATCTTGCTTATCATCAGGCAGGCTTTGGTTAAACATATTTTGAATTTTAAAAAATACTTAGTTGTCCGTTTCTTGCAACATAAATAAACATTTTTGTTGCAGAAAGTAATTAAGATGCCGTTTATAAACGCATTCTTGCTGGTGTTCCTGCATATCGCCATCTCGTGGCTAGAGGTGACTCAGGGCTGCAAGAGGAAGAGCCGTCCCAGCGGGGGCGGCAACTGTGTGTGCCGCCGGCCCGGTAACCGTAACCCTCCCAAGGATATCAAAATTATAGTGCGGAAGGTGAGATTTTTTTTAACAGGTTAAGTTTTCGACCACAGCTCTCTTGATGTTAAGTGACGGTGTGGTTGAAGTTGGTAAACATACCTAGCCTGGAATGAAACTGGCCCTTAAGTGAGTCTGTATCGGAATACATTATTGGGTGCTCGGCGACATTTTCAACTTAAGGATGGCAGCTAGCCAGCCGAGTACTAGAAAGTATACTACCACCATATTATGGTTTCCTCACGATGTTTTCCTTCACCAGCAACTCCGGCATCCACACTTGAGAGCCAGTTCTTTACCAGGTTAGGTGTGTCGACCATCTACGACCACAGCCTCACTTAACATCAGGTGAGCTGCTGCTGTAGTCAAATACCTAGTTTTTCAACTATATATAAAAAAATAAAAAGAAGAAGAAAAGAAAGAATGGCAAAGCCGTAATTATATACAGGCTTTATACTTGTTGGCCTGGAATTGGTTTTGTTATCCAGAGTTCTGGGTACCGCTGTAATGCTGAATGGCGTGTCTTTCGTGTCACCACTTTTTACTTATAAAGACGCTTATTTTATTGTCAGCCAGCGACATGATCCCCTGGTTCTTATCGTTCCTCCTGTACCTGCTGCTCACGATCACAGCGGCCTCTGGCTGCAAGAAAAAGCCAAATAGACAAGCTGCACAGAAAACTATGAGCTGTTGTCAAAAGTTAGTAAGTATTAATAACTCTGAACACCATCTCGATCTATGATCTCTGATCACCAACTCTGATCTTGTCTACCTCATCCCTCCAAAGAGGATAATGACGTCAATTATATAAATATAAAGAAAAAGGGTGTAAAGGCTGGGCGATTTTTGTACTTTTTCAAAGCATGACATTTAGCCCAATCTCTGGCCTATGTCCAGCAGTAGACTTCAATAGGCTGATGATGATGATGATGATGAAATAAAAATGAAAACGGGTCTAAACTAATGAGCAGCCTCGTCCTCTTTTTACATGGTATAAGACAGATACTATATTATAGATAGATTATTTTACTTGGTGGTAGGTGATCTCCTTAGCAGGAGGTCATCTAGGTAGGTACCAGCGCAGTACCAGATATTCTGCTGGTGAGCAGTAGTGTATAAACATTACTGTGTTCCGGTTTGAAGGGTCCTGCAACTAGCGAAATTACTGGGCTGTTGAGACTAACCATCGAAAGTCTCAAAGAATGAGCGCCTAAACAGCGATGCCCCGGACTTTGTTTTGTTACTCAAAGTTCTGTGTATCCCTGCAATAGTCATGGGCAGGCGTTATCTCTTACCATCAGGAGAGAGTCTCGTTCGTCTCATTACTTTTTACATAAAAAAAAGATGGAATTTTTTTTTCTTACGACACGCATGGTTGCGATACTGTGCTGGTGTTCTTACTGTGCTTGTAATGCTTTCAGAAAGTAGTGGTTATGTGACGATGGTGCCTCACATGATTCTCTTGTTGCTGTACGTCCTCTTCTCCGTGACGGAGGCGTGGTGCTGCAAGCGTCGAGACCAGTGCATCGAGAGCTACCCCTGCTGCTATTATAAAGCTTGTGTCACTCAATTAAAGAAGCCAAACCAGGTAATTAGTAGCTGAAGGTAACTGTTTAGAAAGAACGTTATCAGTTGATTCGTGCATCGAGCATCAGTTGCGTGGCCGAAGACAACCTGCAGATAGTCATTAAAGATCAGAACGCAGCGCTGATGGAGGCCCTGGGTCGGGTGAAGGCGATTGAAAAGTAATCTAATAAGTGTTAAAGCGTATAAAAGTAAGGATTGTGTGCATGCCTCGAGCACTCATGCTCGAAGGCACCTTGCGGCGTCGTCGTGTGTCGGATGTTCTCTTCCATCAGTTATAGTTGTGAAAGGCGTTGGCTGGCACATGCATTGTACTCGTGATAGGGTACTGCTTGCGGGTTGCTGCTCTGGTCGCGGTATTCATATTAAATATTCAAGGTATACCTATAATATTTAGTTTATTTCCGCTCAACAGTAGTTTCAGTTACAACAGTGACGAGGACTTAAATTTAACTAATTTGACAACAATTTATTAATTAGCTATATTTTTTTATTTTTGATACTTTTTTACTTGGATTGTATTTAAAGTAAAAAAAATGTTGTATAATTAAAAGGTCACAGACCCTAGTATCTGTGGAGCGTAATTTAAAGAAATATTTTTTTTACCATTTAATGCTAGAAAGTGCAAGCTGTGGGCGCACCTATGCTTGTCAATGAAAAAGAAGAAAAACTTCTGCCATGGCGTTGTCCTACTTTTCATATTTTTTTCTTAAATATTTTAAAGTAATGCTCATTTCTCTGTTTCTTTCAGAAATAATCAGTATGAAGCTCTCCCGTATCTGGCTCCTGTTGGTCCATCTACTGCTCTCTATCGCGGATTGTTGGTGCTGCAGCAGACGACAAGAGAAGTTGCCAAAATACTGTCTCCCTTGCACTTACAAAGGACCTATTATTACGATTCTAGAGCCCAAACAGGTAAAAACTATAGAATGGTGGAGTTTGGGGCCTAAATTTAATAGCGCGAAATAGCCAAGCCACATATTTGGACTAAGGTGTAGAGTTTGCGAAGTTAGGGCTTGTAGAGTTAGAAGCTTGTCTCTACATGAGATCTGATAACTTGACAGTGTGAGCCATATGGTCTCGTCTTGGCAACATTTTACATGAAAATGTTTTTGGTGAGATAACTAATTATCTAAATTTTATTGCATTCCTTACAGAAATAGATCATGTATGAAACTCTCCCATCTCATTATGATATTGAACTACTTGATTCGCTCCGTTGTGGAAGGCTGCAAGCGCCGGACAAAGAAGTGCCCTAACAGTTACCTCCCGTGCAGTTATAAAGGACCCATCATAACAATTCTGGAACCTAAGCAGGTTGTTCAACGTTCTATTTCCTTGATGAAGGTGGTATTTTGTTCTTATTACCAGAAAATAGTTCTTAGCACGGATTTTTTAACCTGGAGAAACCAGATATTCTGCCGCTAAGTACCTAGTGTGTACGGTTTCTACGGCTAGCGAAATTACAGGGCTATTGAGAAACCATCGAATGTCTCAATGTAATGAGAGCCCAAAACAGCGATACCCTAGATTTCGTTTTACTACTCAATGTTATGTGCATCGCTGCAATGGTCATGGGCATGCGTTCTCTCCTACCATCAGGAGAGCGTCTCGTTAATATTAAATGAAGGAAACCGGTGGTTTAGGGCTGTGTTTTGCAGAGTTAAGGTGATGCCCCGTGGGCACTGGTGGCGGAATACTGCTTGTTGCCTGCTGGCCTGCAGTCACCTTCGCCTTCAGACATGGTACCACGGAGCTCACGGTGAGTGTGGCATTTTGGAGTGTGCCCAAGAATTGCATAACTTAATTTTTAGGGTTCCATACCCAAAGGGTAAAAACGGGACCATATTACTGAGACTTTGCTGTCCGTCCGTCTGTCACCAGGCTGTATCTCAAGAACGGTGATAGCTAGACAGTTGAAATTTTCACAGATGGTTTCTATTGCCGCTATAACAACAAATACTAAAAATAAAATAAAATAAAATAAAATAAATATTTTATGGGGGCTCCCATACAACAAACATGATTTTTTATAGATAATGGTACGGAACCCTTCGTGCGCGAGTCCGACTCGCACTTGACCGGTTTTCTACTATCGGTTAAGGTGCTATACATCCATAGTGGACTCAAGTGATATTCATATGACGTGTATATATGGACAGCAGAGATGTAGAACTCTACAGGATTTACAGGACTGCATTCCTCGTATAATTTAAGCGTCGTAAACTTTATACCTAGTAAACAGGTTTATTATAGTAACTTGACGCAATTAGATCGCATGACTATGTGACGAAGACGTGTGTATTTATAAGTATCTATGTATTTACAAAAATAAATATGTTCGTATTCTATCAGTTACCTGGTTCCCATAGTACAAGCTTTGTTTAGTTTGAGGTTAGATAATGCTGTGAGAAATGACAATATTTATTTATTTGTGTTACTCCACAGCGTCAATGGTCGATGTGGTACTTCTTCTGGTGTACTTAACACTTTTGTCTTCGACGGCGCGGTGGGCGGACCCAGATTTCTGACTGAAGAGAAACCTACACTTCGACAAAAGCTAAACTGTATAATTACAAAATATTGTCGATCGATTCTCTTTCACGTGCAAATGAGACATCCTCTCATTGCTAGCTGTAGCAAAAATGTTTAATAAATAGATTTTTTGATGCACCTACGTCTTTGATTTGTACAAGAAATAGATATTACGATACGTCCAAAAAAAACAGGCTTGTACTATCGTGTTTTTGGACGGAACGTAAAACTGTCGCCGCATTAAATATTTCGTGTATAAAAATAATAATGCTTCATTCATAAAGTTCCGACCTACGTTAGTGGGAAAATGTGATGTAGCGAAATATGACTTCCAAAATATCGTCGCTTGTATTAAAGTTGGCACAACCTACGAGGGCATGACCGGACTTACTTGATTTAGGTACTATGTGGATTTGTCAAAAATTAGAAATGTTTCGGAGTCAATGTTTTTTTTATGCAAAAATTAATAAGACGAACGAGACGCTCTCCTGATGGTAAGAGATAACGCCTGTCCATGACCATTGCAGCGATACACAGAACTTTGAGTGACGAAACAAAGTCCGGGGCATCACTGCTATGGCGCTCATTACTTTGAGACTTTCGATGGTTAGTCTCAACAGCCCAGTAATTTCGCTAGCTGCAGTACCCTTCAAAACGGAACACAGTAATGCTTACACACTACTGCTTAGCGGCAGAATAACTGGTACTGCGGTGGTACCTACCTAGACGACCTCCTGCTAAGGAGATCTACCACCAAGAATAAAATAAAAAAAAATGCCAAAAAAAATCATGTAATTTAATAATCTTTTAGTTTGAAATATCTACTCGTTAATGTCATAATTAAAATACTCATGGAATGTCATAAAATAAGGACGGAAACGGGTACGCGAATGTAGACCGCGGGCCCTAGAATGTATACCGACCTCCGGTGGCATCTTATCCCAAACAAACAGGTTTATTCTATCTTAGCACGCATCCTGCATTACATCAGGCTGTGTGGTTAAACGCAAATATATTTCCAAAGAAACAATTAAATAGAACAACCCAAACCCTACCACGCGGCAGCGATCTCGACGGCGTGTTCATTTTGTAGTAGTATAGTGTTTTATTTATTTACGATTTTGTTTGAATATTTAAATTATTTGTTAAAAATTAAAATGTGATAAAGTAAATATCTTATATCCTCATCAAATTTCATGAAGATCTGTTCAGCCGTTTAGCGATTAAATAGGTTATCTAGCATATTGTCAAACGTACAGATTTCTCAGTTCTTATGATAAAAGGTTTAACACTTGCCAATCCATAGCTTTAGTTTCTCGAAACAAAATACATATTTTATATAAAAAAACTTTATTGCCTATAAACTTACACGATCGAATACAATTTTAACACTATTTAACAATAATCTCTGAAAAAAATTAACATTTTTTCTAAAACTATGGTTAAGTAGCATTTTCATAAAAACGGAAGATTGGGCTGTTATGAGGATCATAGCCCACCCTTGTAATGGTGTACTAAGGTTCATAATCCTACCACACCAAACCCGAACATAATTTCGTTGTCTTTACAGTTTCAGGTCAAAACTGATTGGCGTCTGTCTTAGCGCTTAAAACCTCGCATTTGCCAATTACTTAAAACAAAGGGGTTCATAAGCGACTGGCGAGGCGTAAATCTATGGTTTGAAAGCTTGATCTGGTAACCGCTATCACATCATTACACTATAATGACACGAATTTTAGATGAGCTAACCTAAGTTTACTAAATGGCTAGCCACTAGTTTGTTGACCTGCACGAGTATACCCTAAAAAAAGTTTACTAGATTGCTAGGAACATTGGCACTAGTTTGCTATCTTATCTCAAGCTAGCTTGTGAACTCTAGCCAAAGTTTAAATTGCTAGGAACTTTAGCACTAGTTTTCTATCCTGTATCAAGCTTGCTGGTGTACCCAAAACAAAGGTTACTAGATTGCTGGTCACTTTGGCACTTGTTTGCTATCCGGACTCGAGTTAGCTAGTGTACCCTAAGCAAAGTTTAGATTACTAGGAACTTTGGCAATAGTTTGCTATCCTGGCACGATCTAGCTGATATACCCAAAACAAAGTTTACTAGATTGCTAGAGATTTTAGCACTAGTTTTCTATCCTGTCTCGAGCTAGCTAGTGTACTCGAACCAAAGTTTAGATAGCTAGAAACTTTGGCACTAGATTGCTATCCGGACTCGAGTTAGCTTGTGTACACTAACCAAAGTTTAGATTGCTAGTAACATCGGCACTAGTTTGCTATACTGCTAACTAGTTTAACTTAGTCAACCATCCTAGCTTGGAAAACTAGACTCACGTAACGGGTATAAGCGCTAAGCGGGATGCCAATGCGTCATTAGCCTTAGACATAAATGTCCAGGATTTACACAACTTCCAATTTATTCTATGTTGTTTTCTTTGAGAATATGATATAATATTTAAAAAACAGCGAGAAACTCGAAACACAAACGAGCCCAAAAATTCCGTCCTATACAACATTCAACTTAAAAAAATAATAGAACAAAGATTAAATAATGCCAATAATAATAATAATTTTATTTACATTTTGTTACATTCGAATTAACTAATTATGATAATTTTAACAATTTTACCATTAACATATGAAAACGAAACTACGAAGTCTATTGTGAGATAATAAGAAACAGTAACTTAGTTTAATAAATGTCGTAATACCAAAATCTTATTAAAAATATTAATTGGGTGTCTTCAAGCCTTATTTACATTCACGTAAGGATCAGTACCTACACAAATAACCGGCGACGGTTACCATACGTTTGCGAATTCAACCGTGGACGTTTACTAATTCCATAATATCAATTAGTAAGAAGCCAAGTGTATAGACAGTGGCGTAGCGTGCTTTGGCCCTGTACCAAAACTAGTTGGGGGCCCAAATGAACGGTAAAGATTTCTCACAAAACAAACAAAAACAGTTGCATTAAATTAAAATAAATATTTATTAATTATATGGACAGTTGTCATACAGATATATATGGACAGACAAAAAACTCATGACACGATATGACAGTTTTTTTGTATGTTTTTTCCCCGGGAAGCACGAGATTAAGTGACATTATGGATAACATTTTACTAATTTTACTTACACGCGTTAGGGTAGCCCGTATCACTGATACGGCTGATATGGCGGTAGCTACGCCCCTGTGTATAGACATCTTAATCACAATGAAAATAAGACCCCAAGACTAACAGAAAGCATAAACATGGCTTTTATAAACGAAAGTCCGCATAACGATGGCGTTAAATGTATTACCTTCTATAAATCTTGACTAATCGACTTTTACCGCGCCCCTTTATACCTATAAGTTCTTTGAATATATTTTTATATTATTTTCGAATTTCAATCACTATGGACCTATCTTATAAATGTGTCTTAAAGTTATCTAACGCTTAAAATGTTACGTCGCGCGTGAAAACGAAACAACAAACTTTAAGCATATATTAACTTTAACCTACGTTTTTAAGTAAGGCCGCTTATCACTATTAAAGACTGTACTGCCCCACTGTTGGGCTAAGGTCCCACATTCCTTATATATTACAAAAATAATATAGATACCATATTACGAGTCGTAAGGACAGATTAACAATGGGTAAATATCATTCGCTAAGATGATCACTGACAGGTGCAGTTTGCAAAACTTTGAAAAAAAACTATACACATTTTTCATTTATTGGCTGCATCCACAGATATCATATACAGAGGAGGGGTCACGTACAACCGCGTGCTTAAAACATAGCATTTACACTGGCCCATATACTGTGATAATAGAACGTTCGCAAAATGTTAAAACCATTTAACAAAAATAAATGTTATATACACAAAAACAGTTGTACTTGACTTCTACTCTATTCTATGGCTACAAACTAATATACAACTTCTCTGAACATATTATGTACTGGTGCCGTCAGCCATCATCCTATGACTTTCTAAGATCATATTTAGTCTAATTCCTTTTACCCTTAGCACAAAACCTTTATAAAATACGTAATACGTTTTCGGAAACGTCAAATGTAGATCATATTTACGCCCGCTGTCCCAGTTTTCATACGATTCTTTTTATCGTATATATATTTCGTATTTTCCGATAGATATTGTGCTGGGAGCACTGGTCTTACCGATCGTCCCACTAAGGAGGAAACTACGAGGAATTTTATCGATTCGACCAGAATGAGCCTTTATTTTCCTTACTTGTGTTTAAAATAAACATATACTTCAGTCCCATATAAGTGTACAAGTGATTAATGTACAGGGGTCATCGCACAATATATTGACTCGACACCGATACAATTCTATTTAATTCAATCGATTGTTTCTCTTAATGTAATTGTATTGAGATGAAGGAGACGCTCTTCTGATGGTAAGAAATAACGCCTATCCATGACTATTGCACCGGTACACATAAGTTTGAGTAGCAAAACAAAGTCCAGGGCATTGCTGCTTAGGCGCCTTTTACTTTGAGACTTTGAATGGTTAGTCTCAACAGCCCTGTAATTTTGCTAGCTGCAGTCCTACCCTTCAAACCAGAAGACGGTAATGTTTATACACTATTGATTGGTGGTAGCATATCTGGAATTGCGGTGGTACCTACCTAGACAACCTCTTGATAAGGATATATTAAATTAAATTTTGTAGGGGGTTTCTTTTTAATTTAAATAAGAACGAGAAAAATTTATAATACAATCTATACTCCAAAAATATTGCAAACAATAAGTTTAAATAATGTTTATGACCGCAAGCGAAATGGTTCACGCTAGATTATTTACAATAGTAAAATTATTCGCTACATAAAACAACATAAAAACAAATTACTACAGTGAATATTTTATCGAAACAACTATGATTTTCTTCGTCATGCCGTCATTTAGATTTCAAAGCAGACAGATAAGACAGATGGGAACTATTGGTACATATATAAATTAAAATAAATACACAAGAACAGACAGGTTACGAAAGAATATTCCCCGACGTGCATTTCGACTTTGAGTATTTGTTTCTATTTGCGTTATTCACTTCACAAAATACAACTGATATTCGAGCCAACTCAACATAACATTAAAATGAGTTGATGAGCAATATGGTGTGCGAAGACCTTAATTCTACACATTTGGCGGCATACAAGATTGGAAGGGTTTATTCTATCATAGTTTGTTTTAATAACAAATGTCTCTATTAAGTAATTAATTAATATACATGAGGATTCAAAACGGATTTTAATATTTAATTTATATTTCAATACTATTTAATCGGTTTATTAATACATGGGATTGTCTTTGCTATGAATAACTCTTTTAAGTCAAAGACTTGTTGTTTATTAACTCTGACTCTAACCAGCCTAACCTACTTTTTTTAATGCAGCAGAATTGTCAATTACAAACATCGGATGGAAGTCGCGATTGTCATAAAACCAACAGAGTACACGACTCAGTTTGTCACAGGAGACTCTATTATATACAACTAGAAATAAAGCTCACTTTCAACCTCAGAACCCATCTGGACCTGAAGCGATGTGAATTGTCCTTTATTTATTTTATACTAGTTTAGATAAAACTTTTTCTAAAAGTCTATGATTAATTAACGTAGACGTAAGTCAGTGCAGTAAGGCCAACGTCCAGCAGTGGACAATAAAAGGCTGATGATGATGATGGCTTCGCAATGTAAATACTTTCAAATATTATTTGTACAAATTCGCTTTTAATTCGATCATTACAAATGTTATTCGTATCTGACATGAATTTGCGAAAAAAATCCATGTATACAGTGTATTTGCTAAAAGAGCTGTTCTTGCTCTTATTCAATCCAACCAATAACAAAAAAAGCCTGCATTATTTCACAACGAAATTCCCCGTCATCGACATAAAAAGTTAGGCTCTTCATTACTGATCTAGCATCATTTGAGTGACAAATATCATGTTCTAAATCTATTAGCATCGAATGTAGGGCTTTCAACACTACCATTTCACTTATAGTCAAATGAGACAGTTTATAGTTAGCAGCCCTTAACATTGTCATCTCAATAAACACGACATAACTTTCACGCCACTTGAAAAAAAAAGAGAAATATAGTCCACTCCGAAAGGTTCAATTTTATAACTATAGACAGCGAATGCCTTTCATTAGCGAATGAAAGAGACGGGCCGTTAATAGTAGAGGTGCTATAGTAACGCCCTGATTTCCTTGTGCACGTGGCAGAGATAGTCCACGTAGGAAGCGCTGCCGTCGACGCCGCGGTCTTCCACCAGGAAGTGACGGAGCACCGCCTCCAGCTTGTCGTGTTGACGCATCACTGTTAACTGCGAAAATGAGGGTACTTTCAAAAAATCACTCTTATGGCGTAATAGCAGTGACTCTAACAAAATAACTTGCGAAAATTAAATTAAATTTATTTATGATATAAAATATTACATTAACAAATATAACATGCAATCTGTCGGACTCCGGACAAGGAATTCCATTTCCCGGAGCCGACTTCTTCCTGCGGTACACAAATATACATAGTACATACATAATTAATAATTAATAATAAAACTAAAACAAACAATACAATCATACTCCATTACGTAGTATATACATTATATATACATAAAATAATTTGCAAAAATTACGTAGCGCCACTTGAAGACTCAATTCCATTCCAGGCTAGGTGTGCTTTACCATCTTCGATCACACCGTTACTTAACATCAGGTGAGCTGTGGTCAAACACCTAGTTCGTAAACCACAGAAAAAAAAGAAAACAAGACGTGTGGCACTCGGGGACTGCCGCGGTAAAGCTATTGCATTAAAAGTTCTGCTATTCATCGATAGATGGCAAAACTAAAAAGTATCACCGCTGTGCCGGTGGGAGTGGGGGGTGTTAGGTTATTTTCGTTACGGAATTTCTGGATTCGGTCTCCACGCTCAAGGCCCGCGATAGAAGCTATGCAATAGCTTAATAAACAATGGAAAAATAAACAAATTCGTTGAATTAAATTATTTAAAACATACATTTGTAGCTAACAATATCTTAAAATTAGCTAACAACTTTTGTTCTATGATTATTAAGATTTGCAAGAAAGAAAATCAGCTGTTTACTTTCAGCAAAATACATGAAAGCTGATTTTATTTCTTGCAAATTTTCCCGTATGTTATAAAGTGCATGAAAACAACTCTCATCAATGTGGCTTTTCTATAAAAGTTATACATACAAATTATATTATATCTATGTTTTTATTGCGATTGTATTTTAAAACGTGTCCACTATCCAGGTACACCCGAAAAGATTATATTTAATAAAAGCTTCAGCGAGAAGAAATATACAGTGTGTTTCGGAAAAGTTGAGTAATGTTCAATAGTGTTTACTAATTTCAAAAGCTTTTACCATAAGCTAACCCTGGAATCACGAAAAAATAAATTGCTATTTCCTTTAATATGAATTATATTTCTCTAATAATTAATTTCTATGCGATATCAAGGTCGGTTCTTAAGTAAAAGTTATAATATTGTATATGGGTAAATAAGTATCCTTATGTATGCTCTAAAAAACTTCTCCGAAACATCCTGTAGATGAAGCACGCAAAACTCAAACCACGTCAAATATTACAACTAAGTACCATAACCAAATATCAAAACTATTACATGCTAAAAAATAACCAACAGATGGTGCTAAAATCTATTCCCAACACAGCCAAAACTTTTCCACACACCAAATTGTTAAGCACATAATGGTCTCAAAACTGGCTCCTTCATAAAAGCCTTATCCTTTTTTGTCCAATAGTCAGATATAACATCATAATCAAGATATAACAACATAAAACAGATATTTGTCATACTTTATAAGATAAATAAAAGATGGTGCTATTTACAATCAATCACCGAAAGCTCCAAAGAGTTCAGAAAAGCCCAATATGATCAAGATGCCGCAGATGAAAAACGTTACAAACTTTTGCCAGTTTTCAGCGATGATATCACCCAAAATAGCTCCCAAACGTTGAAAAAAACCAAAAATTACTTAAAATTAGATGTTGACGCCAAAAAAAGTCCCAAATGATAGACGTGTCGCTGTTATGTTCCCCAAAGTGACCGAAAGATGGCGCTAAAACTAATCAAACAGCAGACCCCAGGACGCGACACCTACAGCAGGTTTTGGACGCGTTTATGCGTCTCCATGAGGAAGTCCATATACGTGGGCGCTCCGTCTGTACCCAGGTCTTCAACCAGCAGCCTGCGAGCTTCGCCCCCGGCCTTGTCCAGCGCGTGCGTCACTGTCAACTGTGGGACAAGCCAGTGCGAGAGAGCGGAAACGGTGCGATACCAGGCGGAAACAGATTACAGTGTACCGCGAAAGATACGCTTAGCTTTGGTTATGCGACTGTAGTTTACAGAGGGACGTTTTGTAAAGGCGGAGCTAGACATGAGCATCCACGCATAGATTTATAAGCTTACCTAGTTTAACAAATCAATTTTGCCGAATAACGAATAAAGAATAATTTAATATTAATATTCATATAAATAATTTTCTATAAATTGTTTTTGTATAATATGTTTGAAGAACGTAACTATTTATTATAAGGAGTACATTAACAAAATAATAATTATTTAGTAGTTTTGAGATCAAAATGTTTGTTTCTAACAAAAACAATACAATTTCGTTTAAAATTTTAAACGTATTTTTTTAAAAGATGCTTAGAAATTAATTTTGATCCCTACTCATAAATTTTCTGCTTGTAATTTCTTTTTTTTTTTTTACTAAAAACACATTTTTTCTATAACTCAATTAAATAACCAAACATTGAGCTCCAGACACTTCTTCGGGAAGTAAAATTGAGCATAGAATTTACATGCTAATAATAATATCTTGTTTACTATAAAAATTTAGTTCTCTGTCGCGCAGCAAGTTAAATTACTGCCACCACTTAATTTTACCTAAAAATGATCAGACTACTATATAATGCTCACTATATGAATGAATGCTCAAGTATATCAACGCAGTAACAGTGTACAAAATTAACAGTACAACTCAGAAATAGTAAAAAAATGATACGGCCTATCGCACACCAGCCATACACGAATCCTGGTCACGGTCACATTTGGTAACAATTTACTACGAAGGATAATTATTGTTATATTTGTTTTTTTTTCAGCAAATATTATATGTGGATTTGGTATGGCTCCAGTGTGCAACTAGCTTTAGTTTACAACCGACACACAACATGCCTAAAACTACATGCTTCCAAGGAAGATTAAGAACAAAATCTATACATGCAGACAGAAATTTAGTTACAAAGTCGGTACACCTGTAACGATACATAAATGTATGCTATATTTACAGGTGAACAGAAAAAGTATTATGCTAAAGTAGCCCATTTTTAAACGACGAAAAATAAATTTGAGATTCATACAAGCTTGTTAACAGAAAATAACACACGCCGAACTTGCCATGTGAAAATTGTAAAGTATTTTGGTTGTTTAAACAATAAGGTTAAGTTAATACATTTACATTCAGAGTAAGTGACTGTTTTTCTCGACCAGTTCAATACCTGAACGAGACCGACCTGAATGCAAACTGCTGCACCGCCGAAATCTGGCGGAGTTACAGATATGACACAGCTTGGCATACGCAAAACCTTATACTTTTGATCAAAGCATTTACCTATACTGTATATTCAACCATTGTTTTCGTGTCTACTTATCCTTTCAATTCTTATATTGACATCCTGGACTAAGCTGAATTAAAAACAATTATTACTTTTTAGTTGTGAGTGGAAGAGTTAAAAACGTGTACAACAGACTATTTAATCAAATAATATGAAATTCATGAACCATCTACAGTACAGTAAGCATGTTTGCGAGTATATGTCTGTGTGTGGCGTAGTATCGACTTACCCGCATAGCACTACGGCGCAGCACCCTGGCTTCGTGCACGAGTTTCCTGACCGCCGCGCTCGCTGGCGTGTCTAGTATGGGCAGTTCTGTCACCTGCAAAAATAATCACTTTAAAAGTACCTACACACAATTTTTCAAAAAACAAAAACATAAATGGATCTTGACACTCATCAACAGGCGAAAAAAACCAAGTACATATTTGTTTTTATTTATTCGTAAAGAATCAGTTAACACTACAATATTCATATAATTTAAATAACCTATTTAGTATTTCAACTCATCCAAATTATTTCTACTAAACAAAGAACAATAATACAATAAATAATAAAAAATTGGTTAAAAAAAAACGAAAAATATTTAAAATACGATAAAACATTCATGTAAAAACAATATGAAATTACTCAAACTTCTAAAATTATTACGTGATAAGCCATTTCTTTAAAGATTACAGGCTAGCTGCTATAATTAAGTCTACGGTATACTCAGAAGTTTGTTCCTGAAGCGAGTGCGTTACCCATGCCTAGACCCACCTTCCTCGTTTACCAGTAACAACACGGATAAACCATAGTGATATATCGTTTACAAGGTATCTCAGTTTATTAACGGCCGGATTTACGTTAATTAAAACTCCGAAGCTAGGTGCGGAAAATTTATTTTCTGACCATACTTGCGCCGAATTGCTCGCGCATCTGTACCAAGTTTATGCTATCATCAGTCAATTTAAGTTAGTTGTTTCATACCTGCGTGTCGATTTGTTGCGGTGAAGGCACTCCAAACACGTCGCGAATGAAGTCTGGATTCGCTTGTGAGCCAACCCATATTAGGATGTGGACACCGTTTTCTGCACACACAAAAAAGGGGTCTAAATCGAGGAAACATTCATTTCATTTCATAAACTTAAAGGCTTCCGAAAGACACTTCGTGAAAGCTTACTTTTGAGATCAGTTTTATAATTTGGCTCGAAGGACCAAAAATATAGTCTCTCAGTTAAGTACAAAATTTAAGTTTATACGACAGGTTTTACTGCCTACATTCTAATGCATTACTACTTTGACGCTCATTAGGTTTAATTAAGTTCGATAGTTAGTTTCAGTAGCCCTGTAATTTCGCTAGCTGCAGTACCATTTAAACCGGAACTGTGGTGGTACCTACCTAGATGAACCTTCTGCTAAAGAAATCTACTACCAAGAAAACTATCTTTTAATTTCTAATACCGGACAGTAGGATCTCCTAAAGAACACACCGGTATACCTAAATGTCTTTAGCATCGCTCCCGGAAAGCACAATAGCATGGACCTCGCCGTTGTCTCATTTGGGTTTAATTGGGTGGGAGGTCAGATCCCCAAATCTGACCTAGAAGATCTCTTTTAATCGGCTTTGATATCGAAGCCGTATTCTAAAACTCCGGCTCCAGGGTTGTCACACACTCACCTAGCAGATAGACGCCTTGGTCGTGCATTTTGTCCATGGAGGCGCGGAGCGGCGCCGGCGTCCTCTCCGGCAGCCGGTGCAGCGGCAACAGGCGCGGGTACGTGTACACGACTGAGGTGAGCACGTCGGCGGTCAGCGCGCGGTACATCGCGCAGCTGCGGTCGTCACACGATATGTCCGGACCTGGGACGAGATTGACGTTCTATTTTAGAGAGTGATTACTCTTTGATACACAAGTGTCATCTATTGGAACTTACCGAAAGATGACTTCGCGGAAGTATCTGAGCTGTACGACCTTGTACTTTGTCAATGCAAGATAAATTGTATTTTTTAAACTATTAAAACATCGCCTTTTTTATATTCAAATCAGAAATAACTAATCAAAACTTTTTTGCAATATCAATAAACCAAGTCGCACAAGTCACGATGTTATTTATGACTTCCGCACAAAAATAGTGATTCGACCCATATTTTGTAGAAAAATGACACTTAAGAGTTTGCTATACAAAATTAGGATTAAGAGTGGCAGACTCATCTGCAGCTGAAGCGTCAGAACATAGTATAGGTATATTTTTTTTAATTACTGACTAGCTAGGTGTTTGATCACAGCTCACCTGATGTTAAGTGATAGTGTGGTCGAAGATGGTAAACACACCTAAGCTGAAATTGAACTGATTCACAAGTGAGGCTGCCGGAACACAGATACTTGGCGGCAGGTTTTCAACTTGAGGGTGGTAGCTAGCCAGCCGAGTACTAGAAAGTACCCTACCACCATGCTATGGTTTCCTTCACCGGCAGCTCAAGCTCATTGTTGGAGTTTGAACTCACCGTGCTAACCACTAGGCCATCATCGCTACATATAGTTATAAAAACGGTAATAGTTGTTACAGTATTGGCCTACGCAGTAGAAATAACGTGACAGTTGCATCTTGTTACTAGCAATAAAATTAGCATTAATATAGTCAGGGGAGTGACCTCCGGCCACGGCGTCTGAGCGCAGCACGCAGCTGGTGTAGAGTGGCAGCAGCTTCATGGACTCGGGCAGCACGAGCTGTCCGGCGGAGGAGGGCGAGGCGCAGTGCCGCCGGTACGCCGCCAGCGAGCGCGCGCACCGAGTGGACAGCCCCTCGCGGACCTGCCGCGGCGCGTGCTCTCTCAGCGCCCACACCGCTGGAACGATACACGGTGTTACCAACTGACAAAACTTCTCAGCATTCAACAGTATCAACACGCAGGGACTTGCGACACAGGTGTAGGTTTAAAAAACTTTACATAACCACAAGTCTTTATATTCTCTTCTTGGCCGAATTGTGTTGAAACATATTGACGCAAGACGAGGCCGCGCGCGTGCGTTGTACTCAGCTTTGTCTCCTTGAAAAAGGCCACCGGACGGCCAAAACGAAAGACGGAGTATCCGATATAATTAAACGTGATCAATCCCGTATCCCATTTTTTGACAGTAAATATACTATACATAGTTTTACATAAATGAGTGTACATGTGTGTATGTGTGTGTGTGTGTGTGTATTACCTTGCTTGGTGAGGAAGTTGATGCACGTGTCGAGTTCCATACTGCGATACACGTCGGCGAGCTGGTGCGCCACGTTCAAAGCCAGGTTCAAGATCCTCAGGCGACGCTGCCCACATCTGGCCAGAGATTACCAAGTAACTGTTAACTTACATAAATTACAGTGTTCCGTCATAAAATTAAAACTATTGCCATGAATATGTGTTTAAATTTGCTCTCATACAAATATAATGCATTTTTTTTATTGACAAAGACTGATCACATGTCAATGAAAAAAAAAAACAGAAACATTTATTGTAAACTGTATAAGGTAAAAATCTTAAAATAAACATTATAAACTACATAACGGTCTGGCCTTTTACAGGCATACAAAAAAAACTGACCAAGTGCGAGTCGGACTCGCGCACGAAGGGTTCCGTACCATTATCAATAAAAAAACGAAAAAAAAACACGTTTGTTGTATGGGAGCCCCCTTAAATAATAATTTTATTGTTTTTTAGTATTTGTTGTTATAGCGGCAACAGAAATACATCATCTGTGAAAATTTCAACTGTCTATCACGGCTCATGAGATACAACCTGGTGACAGACGAATAGATAGACAGACGGACGGACAGCGGAGTCTTAGTAATAGGGTTTTCTTTTCTAGGGGTAATTCGAATCCTAAAAAAACGTAGGTAAATCCGTAACTGCATAACTAGTATATATATTTATACTAAACTACTACTATACACACTAACTACTTCTATACTTTCTTTACTATTTCTACTATTTTTGTTCATACTCTTTTTTTTTGTATGTATATTTTCTTAAGTAGAAAGGGTGAAAGGGTGTGTAATGTGTATACCTGTGTGTGTAGAGCAACGCAGCTTGAATGTAGACGCCGTCTTCAGCCGTTAGTTTGTCGTCGTGCTTGATTTCGATACCGATGGCTTTGTCCGCATCTGAAAACAATAAAATGCAAAAATAACTTTATTGTTTTTTTTTATACCACAATAACTTATAGAGTTACCGCGGAACGGTAGTGCTAGGCCGAAAGAAAGTCGACAACTTTTACCTACTCTGAAATCACGTAAAAATAAACTAAAAAGTGTTTTTTTTTTATGTAGAAAGTAATGAGACGAACGAGACGCTCTCCTGATGGTAAGAGATAACGCCTGTCCATGACCATTGCAGCGATACACAGAACTTTGAGTAGCAAAACAAAGTCCAGGGCATCGCTGTTTTGGCGCTCATTACTTGGAAGACTTTCGATGGTTAGTCTCAACAGCCCAGTAATTGTAATTTCGGTTTCTATGATAAGTAAGAGGTCACCACCACATTAAAAATACAATAGTTGTATCTTCGACAAACTGTACGGCACGGCTGTTTTATTTTTCATCATATCAAAGTTCAGAGAGGCTAGCAGAAATTTGCAAAACATATATGGTGCAATATTTTTTTTAATGGTTTACCTAGCTACGTGTTTTGACCACACCTGATGTCAAGTGACGGTGTGGTCGAATATGGTAAACACACCTAGCCTGGAATGAAACTGGTAACTTTTGTTTCAGTAAAAATAATAAAACGAAGACGCTCTCCTAATGGTAAGAGCCAACGTATGTCCATGACCATTGCAACAATACACAGAATTAGCAAAACTAAGTCCAGGGCATTGATGCTTTGGCGCTCGTTACTTATGTATAAAAAAGAGCAGGCAAATTTATTTTTACAAGCTTTAATGTAACTTGCAATGTGTGTTTGTATGTAACCGTTTGTTTGGGTGGACTCTTGCAAGTTAAATTTGATCCACTTTCCGATGTCCGATTGGACTCAAATTTGGTGTACTTATGTACCTTCGGCGACAATACAATGATACGGTGCCATGGAGCTGGTCTGATGATGTAGACGGAAGATGGGCATAGTAACTTCGGAACTAAACAAGATAAACCCATCGATTTTGAGCTCGATTGATTCTTCATGAGGAACACTTTATGCCAAGACGATATCTAGGGTCTGATGATGAAACTAGAAGATGGCCACGATATCTCTGTGATAAAACAACATAACCCCACCGAGTTTGGGCTCGATTGATTCATCTTGAGAAGCAATCTCTAAAACACTTATATACTAAAAAGTTAAAAATAAATTAGAAGATTTTTTTTTTAAAACAAACTTTTGTCTGTTACTTATCTATATATGTACTTAAAAGCTTGAGGCACTACGTTACGTCGTTCTAAGTTACAAGTTACTACACTTTTGTGCCTTAAGCTTTTGACAATATAAGTAAGTACCTGCCAAATACTAACTAAAATTTATTTTCAAATTTCCAAAAAAAAACTAAAAAAAAAAGGTTTTTTTTTATGGTTGACAGGCTAGTTGTTTGACCACAGCTCACCTGATGTTAAGTGAAGGTGTGGTCGAAGATGGTAAAGCACACCTAGCCTGGAATGGAACTAGCTCTCAAGTGAGGCTGCCGGAACACACCGTTAGATGCTTGGCGGCAGATTTTCAACTTGAGTGTGGTAGCTAGCCAGCCGAGTACTAGAAAGTACCCTACCACCATGCTATGGTTTCCTCACGATGTTTTCCTTCACCGGCAGCGCAAGCTCATTGTTGGGGTTTGAACCCACGCCCTTCGGCATGCGAACCTACCGCGCTAACCACTGAGCTATCATCGCTACAAAAGGTTGTTCATAAAAATGCGAGTGTACTGACCGACTGCGGCCAGCTCGACGTCGGTGGTGTTGGACATGAACATGTGCCCGTAGAAGTCGGTGGCGCGCACGCCGGTCGACGTGCGCACGCGCATCACCGCGTCGTGCGCCGTCGCGCGCGACACCACGCGCCGCGCGTCCCACACCAGCCGCGGCCCGTCCACCTCCGCCTGGAAGACGGCATACTTACTAATTATAATGGTAGCTCAACACTTTATCCACGTCCAAACTTTCTTTTATTAATCATCAATAAAAAAACAACTGTCGCAGTACCGATAACTGCTGGGGTAGACGTGTTCTAGAGTGGAGACCGCGTATTGGCCAACGTAGCGTAGGACGCCCTGATACTCGATGGAGTGACGATACACGTAGGACAGCTGGCGGTGGATGGAAGCGAAAAGCCGAAGATCGGGCTGAGTGGCGTGTCTTGGGAGAGGCCTATGTCCAGCAGTGGACTAATATAGGCTGATGATAATGATGAAAAAAAACAACAAGCGAAACTGAAAGTGGTAGGGAAAACAGTAAATATCGTAGGATTTTTTGTTTTACTATTTTTCTAGTCCCAAACTAAGCAAAGCTTTGTACTAGGTATAGGAACCAGATGACTGTTATAAGTACACATACCGTTTGATAAAATAATTGATTAATTCAGGCGTTACATCGCGGAAGTTCATTTTGAGTGTTTAAGATATATACAGTGAAACTTGGTTAAGTGGGACCTGGATAAGTGAGAAACATAGTTTATTTCCGCTTAACAGTCGTACCAGTTCCAACAGTGATGAGGACTTAAATTAAACTAATTTGCCACAGCTTAATTAAAAACCTACTTACTTAAAATCTAGAACTAATTCACCACTTTCCGCACATTAAAAAACAAACTGACCGTGAAGTAAGTGTACTTCCGCAGCTGGCCGCCGGTGAGCCGCGGCAGCTGGCCGATGGTCGCCGTGTCCACGTACGCCTGGTTGCACACGAACATCTCCACGGACACGCCGGCCGCCGAGCACGCCTGCCCGACCTCGTTGTACGCCGTCGTCGCGGGGTCTGCCATCAACGACAATGGATCCAATCGAATTAATCTTCGCTAAAGTAAATTTTTACGCACAAACGACGGGGGGTTTTATAACTTAGGGTACTTTCTAGTACTCGGCTGGCTAGCTACCACCCTCAAGTTAAAAATCTACCGCCAAGCATCTTACGGTGTGTTCCGGCAGCCTCGCTTGAGAGCCAGTTCCATTCCATGCTAGTGCTTTACCATCTTCGACCACACCTTCACATAACATCAGGTGAGCTGTGGTCAAACACCTAGCGTGTCAAACATAAAAAAAAAACTTTTTTTAATGATACACATATTTAAAATGATTTGAGTGTTACCAATAAAATATTTATTTTGTATTTGTATTTTTTTTTATGGTTGACTGGCTAGGTGTTTTGACCACAGCTCATCTGATATTAAGTGACAGTGTTGTCGAATATGGTAAAGCACACTTAGCCTGGAATGGAACTGGCTCTCAAGTGAGGTTGCCGGAACACACCGTTAGATGCTTGGCGGCAGATTTCCAACTCTCGTGTGGTTGCTAGCCAGCCGAGTAGGTACTGGAAAGTACCCTACCACCATGCTATGGTTTCCTCACGATGTCTTCCTTCACCGACAGCTCAAGCTCATTGTTGGGGTTTGAACCCACGCCCTTCGGCATGCGAACCGACCGCGCTAACTACTGAGCTATCAACGCTACAAAATTGTCATATGACATAATTATTTCATGTTTGACAATATTTGTATATTGTCATGTTTTTATAACGACATATTACGACATATTATGTACTTTATTTGACATTTCGTTTTCATTCATTGACATGATTGTAATCAGTGTTTTATAACTTTTTTTTAAGTAAAACACATATTTAAAATGATTTTACTAAAATATGACTTGTGACATTGGTGTTACCTATAAATTATTATTTTGTATTTGTATTTCGTAGTATTATCTGTTCTTTGAATCAGATGTGGCCTGATTTTTTTTTTTTTTAATGGTTGACAGGCTTGGTATTTGACCACAGCTCACCTGATGTTAAGTGACGGTGTGGTCGAAGATGGTAAAGCACACCTAGCCTGGGAATGGAACTGGCTCTCAAGTGAGGCTGCCGGAACACACCGTTAGGTGCTTGGCGACAGATTTTCAACTTGAGGGTGGTAGCTAGCCAGCCGAGTACTAGAAAGTACCCTACCACCATGCTATGGTTTCCTCACGATGTTTTCCTTCACCGGCAGCTCAAGCCTATTGTTGGGGTTTGAACCCACGCCCTTCGGCATGCGAACCTACCGCGCTAACCACTGAGCTATCATCGCTACAAACGCTACAACATCAAAACATCGCTACAAAGATTTAACGTTTCTGCTGGTGTCAATACTCACTTAGTATAGTCTTCTCCTTCTCAGTGCCGAGGAGTTTTCTATCCTCCCTGTTGACGAGCTTCCCCGGCGCGTTGTACGTGGGCAGCGAGGTGTGAAACACCAGCAGCTGGCCGGACGTGTCCGCCGCTTTCAGCGCCTCCAGCCCAGCCTGAGGTACCCCGATACATTGTTATTTATCCACACAGCGCCATCTGGCGCCAAACTAAGCAGAGCTTGTGTGATGGAAGTCAGATAACTGATAGAATACATAAATACACTTTTTTTCTATATACACACTTATAATACATACAGTACACCCAGACACAGAACTAACATTTTTCTATATCACAAAATGCTTGTCCTGTGTAGGAATCGAACCCACGACCTTCAGCTCTTGAAGTAGACATACTACCAATGAACTAACAGGGCTGTTGATTTTTTATTTAATTCATTTATGTACACATTTCAAGTAACTTAAGACTCATATTATTTAATTTGATACATAATCAAAATTAGTAATAATACATACCTAGTTTTTTTTAATAATAATAACAAGAAACAAAATGTCAAAAATAAAAATGTCATTAAAATAAATAACAGATGATAATCATCATAATATACATTATTACTACATTTTTTTTTTTTTTTTTTTTTTTTTTTTTATTATTATTATACGCTCCACAGACGCTGGGGTCCGTGACCTTTGTCAACTTTAGTTACAAATTTTTTTTTTTTTTTTACAATTTAACATTACAAAAAGAGGAGAGGTTAGTAGGATCTTAATCTAAGGTTAAAGTAGGTACTAGATTGTGTGTATACCGCGAGCAGACCAGCGACCCGCAAGCAGCACCCGATCACGAGTATGACGCATGTGCCAGCCATCGCCCTCCTCAACCATATCTGAGGGAAGAGAGCGACCCGACACACGACGCCGCCGCAAGAAGGAGCCTTCGATGGTGAGCATGAATGCTCGAGGCATACACACAATCCTTATTTCTATTTACATGAGTTTTCGTTTGAAATCGCCTCCTCCCGACTCAAGGCCTCCATCACCGCCGTGTTCCGATCTATTCATTTATTTTCATTTATAGCAGTTTAATGTAACAAGTCTGATGGCCGATGGGGCTGCAAAGTTCTGGAGTGGAGATCACGGACCGGGAAGCGCAGCGTAGGACGTCCACCCACAAGGTGGACAGACGACCTAGTAAAGACCGCAGGAACGCGCTGGATGCGAGCCGCTTCCAACCGGTCTTTATGGAAGTCAATGGGGGAGGCCTATGTCCAGCAGGACGTCCTACGGCTGAAATGATGATGAATGTAATAAGTGACCTGCACAGCGGGCAGCAGTATCGTCTCGGTCTCCTTGTTCTCGCGGCACATGGTGGGCAGCTGCTGCAGCAGCGCTTGCAGTACCGCGCCGCTCTCCTCCGGCAGCGCCAGGAAACCTTCCAGCAAAGGCACGAACATGTCGGACACATCCCCCACAGACATCATCTGCGGTTGAGCTAACGTACCCTGGAATTAAGGACATATTTTGGGGGTTTGGCGGGAACGCGGAAAGAGTCGTGTCGCCCCGTTGTATTTTTTTCCAAAACTTGTGTTTTGTCGGGTGATTATGCATAAAAATTGTGGTGTTTTATACATAAAGTGCCGAATCACAAGTGCGAGTGTGGGAAAATGATATGACGTGGTGAAACATGACTTTTCGTGTTGCTTCCAAAATTCCATCGAAGCTTATAGTAAAGTCGCCACTACTTTCCTAAAGCAAGACTAAACTTGACTGATACGGACTGGACTTGACCAAAACTGGACTTTGACTATATCTATAGCTACGAGGCAACTTATTTAACATATAAAACTTGAAAATATAAAACACTTGACACTGGCAAATGCTCAAAATGCGACGCCAAAATTAAAGAAAAAAAAAATCTATATTAAAAATTGTTTACATTATATTTGTTTGCATCTCGTCGTCACCTATACTTGCTGTAACACCTAGGTTTTTTTTTGTTCTGTTTATGACCATTATGAATGTTGTTACAATATTTTTTTTAAATATAAAACTAATGAGACGAACCATACGCTTTCCTGGTGGTAAGAGACAACGCCTGTCCATGACCATTGCAGCGGTACACAGAACTTTGAGTAACAAAACAAAGTAACAGAGCAGTCCATCGCTGCTTTGGCGCTTATTACTTTGACACTTTCGATGGTGAGTCTCAACAGCCCTGTAATTATGCCGTCGCAACGGATTGTTTTAGCACTCACCTTGATGTTGTAGAAGTGAACGGTAGAACTGTACGTGATGAAGCCGACGCGCGTCCAACTCCGGCCGGTTTGCTCGTCCTTGGGCATCGCCTGCCCGTCAAAATAAAACATCATAAAAGACACAGTCTTTCAAAGAATACTACATCTCTGCATATAATAAAACAAAGTCGCTTCCCGCCGTCTGTACGCTTAGATCTTTTAAACTACGCAACGGATTTTAAGGTGGTTCGATTTCCATACAAATGTTTTTTTTTTCCATTTATGGACAAATGGAGCATAATTTTACAGTGAAATCACAGCTACTGGCATTTACTTTGGTCTTTATTTGTGGTAAATAACAATTGCTTGAATAAAACAGTAGATTATTAGCCTAAAATCAAATTTATGAATGATTTATGAATTTATGATATTTGACTGTTTTATGCAATTAATTGTGATTTACCGCAAATGAAGACCAAAATAAATGCCAGTAGCTGTGACTTCACTGTAAAATTATGCTCGGACACATGGAGCATAATTTTACAGTGAAATCGCAGCTACTACATGGAAAAAAATTGTTTGTATGGAAATCGAACCACCTTAATGCGGTTTCCACCAATATACAGAGTGATTCAAGAGAAAATATGTATAATACATGCATATGCACTAGATTAGTATCACATTCACAATCGAATTGACAACAAGGAGTTGTACCTTCCATCATCAGCTCACCTGAATAACTTGCAGGCTCATAAGTAGCAGGTCTATGCAAGCCTAATAATATTTGAAGAATTATCCGCTGACTTCTAATAGTTAAGGAAGCATATTTTCTGTCAATTTTTATTTTTATTTTTGACAGGCTTTGTGTTTGACCACAGCTCACCTGATGTTAAGTGAAGGTGTAGTTAAAGAACACACCTAGCCTGGAATGGAAGTGGCTTTCAACTTCTCAAGTGAGGCTGCCGGAACACACCGTTAGGTGCTTGGCGGCAGATTTTCAACTCTCGTGTGGTAGCTAGCCAGCCGAGTACTAGAGAGTACGCTACCACCATGCTATGGTTTCCTCACGATTTTTTCCTTCACAGCTCAAGCTCATTGTTGGGGTTTGAACCCACGCCCTTCGGCATGCGAACCTACCACTGAGCTATTATCGCTACAAATAAATACAAAGAATAGTTAATTGATACTTGTAAGTAGTAGTGGCAGTACTTACCGCAATAATGTCCATGATGTTTTCGCAGATGGTGTCCAGCAGGCCGCTCTTGATGGAGTTGTAAGACACGTCGATCACGAACACTATCGCCGGAGGGTTAGGCAGCGTGTTGTTCTACAAACAAACAAACACACACACACATTTAATTTCACATGTTTTTGTATTGATTGCCCTGTTAGCTCTGCTTCGAGGCGTGGGTTCGATTCCCCACTCGGAACTAACATTTGTGTGACGTATATACATTTTTGAGCAAAATATACAGTTTTTTTTTCTTTGGTTTTGGCGTCGCATTTTGAGCATTACCTAGTGTCAAGTGTTTTATTTCAGTTCAAGTGTTTTTATTAAGTTTCGTAAGTTAAATAAGTCGCCTCGTAGCTATAGTTATAGTGAAAATCCAGTCTTGGTCAAGTCCAGTTCGTGCCAGTCAAGTCCAGTCATGCTTTAGTAAAGTAGTGGCAACTTTACTATAAGGTTCGATGCAGTTTTGGAAGCAACACGGAAAATCATATTTCACCACATTATACCACTTTTCCACATCCGCGCTTGTAATTCGGTACTTTATGAATAAAACACCACTACATCTATACATAAACACTCGAGAAAATTTGGTTTTCTACTAATAATCTACTGTTTTATTCAATCAATTGTGATTTACCGCAAATAATGACCAAATGAAATACCAGTAGGTGTGATTTCACTGCACAATTATGCTCCATTTGTCCATAAATGGAAAAAAATCATTTGTATGGAAATCGTACCACCTTAAGGCAGTATTTCCGAAAACTTTGACCACTAATAACTTTGTCATTATGAAGTAAACAAAAATACTGATTGCACATTTACGATGTCTTATATCTTATATATAAAAAAATTGTAGTACTTAAAAACTTGTCGTGTATATTTTTTTTTGTAAAATGTATGTATAAGTTGAAGTGGCAGTGGGCAGGGCACATAGCACACAGAACTGATGGCCGATGGGGCTGCAAAGTTCTGGAGTGGAGACCATGGACCGGCAAGCGCAGCGTAAGACGTCCGCCCACAAGGTGGACAGGCGACCTAGTAAAGACCGCAGGAACGCGCTGGATGCGAGCCGCTTCCAACCGCTCTTTATGGAAGTCAATGGGGGAGGCCTATGTCCAGCAGTGGACGTCCTACGGCTGAAATGATAATGATGATGATGATGTATATGTTACCCTGCAATATTCCTTAGTGGCGACTATCTCGTAAGCTCCGAGCGCCATCTCGGCGGGCACGCGTCCGTACTGCTGCATGGAGTTAATGTACTGAGTGTACTCCATGGGCACTGGAACGAACACATCCTTGTACACAAACCTGACGAGTCACAAGTCACGTAAAGAGACCTTTGTTTTACACAGCGCTATCTGACACCAAACTAAGCAAAGCTTGTACTATGACAGTCAGATATCCGATAGAATACTTATCTTTTTGTAAATACATACTTTTTTTTTTTTTTATGGTTGACAGGCTAGTTGTTTTGACCACAGCTCACCTGATGTTAAGTGAAGGTGTGGTCGAAGATGGTAAAGCACACCTAGCCTGGAATGGAACTTATAATAAATACAGAACACCCAGACACAGAAACAAACATTTTTGTTTATGCCACAAAATGTTTATCCTGGATGGGGATCGAACCCACGCCCTTCGGCTCTCGGAGCAGGCATACTACCAATTTGTCAAGGCTGTCTATTTCGATAAATTAACTTAAATATCTATATTCAATTGATTACATAAACTATGACATTACAAAGTAGCACCAAATTTATTTTAAAATCAATTGAACTTTGGTAAAAACCAATTGTGTGTTAAAGTTAGAGCGAAATCATAAAGTGTTTAAAGTGTTAAAATATAGTCGAGCGAATACGATGAAGTCTGGGTGCCTTCAAGTCGCGAGTGGATCGGTTTCTTCTAGGCGAGCGTGCTCCACCGTAGACCGCATCTTCGCTTAACACCACGCGAGTTAGCGGTAAAAAACTTATTTGTAATTAAAAAAAAAGACATCTGCCAATAAGAAGCAATGAAATGGTATATTCAATAACTATTATTATTAGTATTATGCTGAGGTGAGTAGTAGTTTAGTCCTTCCACCACCTTCTTGGTATGGCGTGGTGAGGATTGGCCTCGAAATTTCTCCCCTTTGCCAAAGCTGGGCGCCAGAGGCTACCCTGGGGAAATTGCTCGCCGCGAGTGGCAGTTCTTACTCAGCTGCTTTTCAATGGCCGTTTTAGTTGACAAGGGCTTTTTCAACTAAAACGGCCATTGAAATGCCGCTGTAACTGTTTGTTTGTTTTCGTGTCTGTATTTGTTGCAAAACCAATCGGTGAAGGAAAACATCGTGAGGAAACCATAGCATGGTGGTAGCGTACTTTCTAGTACTCGGCTGGCTAGCTACCACCCTCAAGCAGAAAATCTGCCACCAAGCATCTAACGGTGTGTTCCGGCAGCCTCACTTGAGAGCCAGTTCCATTCCAGGCTAGGGTACCACACCGTTACTTAACATCAGGTGAGCTGTGGTCAAACACCTAGCCTGTCAGCAATAAAAAAAAAAAAACCTTTCTGTTAATTTAGCCCCTATTTTGCTGTTTGCCTCTGTTTTCGTCTTTGTATTTATTACAAAATAAAGTATTTTTCTTTTTTTTGCATAACTGTCTGAATATGTTATGGCTCACCTTCAGTGGTAGCTTTGCAGAAGGGGCACTGGAAGTGGCGGCCCGCGTCGACAAACTTCATGTTGGGACAGATGTACGCTTTGCAGCGCGCGCACCGCACCGGGCCCATGGTGGGGGAGCCAGTCAGCGCAGCGAAGTCCAGCAGGGGGGGAGGGGGCTCTGTGCCCATTGGCTCTGCCATTGGCGCTAGCTAGGAGGGAAATTATAAAAAAAATATTTTACTAGCTGCGCCTAGCGGTGTTACCCGCTACATGTTTTCGGGATAAAAAAAGTAGCCTATGTCTAATCCAGGGTCTCAGCTACCTCCATACCAAACTTTATCCAAATCCGTTCAGTAGTTTTTGCGTGAAAGAGTAACAAACATCCATCCAAACTTTCACATTTATAATATTAGTGGAATGGTTGTCAGGATAGGTGATTGATTGATTAGCCCTGTTGGTTCATTGGTAGTGTGTCTGCTTCGAGAGCTGAAGGGCGTGGGTTCGATTCCCACTCAGGACTAACATTTGTGTGACTAACATCGATGTTTGTTCTGTGTCTGGGTGTACTGTATGTATTATAAGTATGTATTTACAAAAAAAAAAGTATTTAAGTATTCTATCAGTTATCTGTCTTCCATAGCACAAGCTCTGCTTAGTTTGGGGTCAGATGGCGCTGTGTGTAATGTCCTGCGATATTTATTTATTTATTTATTATTATTTATTAACTCTTTACATTATTTTTTGTGTGTACAATACACAAAAAATCATACAATACAGAAGAAATAAACTTAATTAACAGGTGCAACAACTGGCGACCTTATCGCTAAAAGCGAACGTGTTTGACCACAGCTGACTTTTTTATGTAAAAAAGTGACAAACAAGCGACGGGCTACCTGATGGTCAGTGCTAACTTGATGTTGAGTGACGGTGTGATCATAGATAAATAAATATCGCAGGACATTACACACAGCGCCATCTGACCCCAAACTAAGCAAAGCTTGTACTATGGAAGTCAGATCAATGATAGATTATTTAAATACTTTTTACACCTGAATACTGTTTACCTGATGGTAAACACCTTGCTTGGAATGGCTCTCAAATCTCAAGTGAGGCTGCCGTAACACACTGTTTTGAGGATAAGGATTCACTCTATTCAGTTATAACGACAGATAAAGACGTTCTGGATGCAGAAAGCTGCAAGCTCTGAGATGCGCATCAGAAGAGGCCTATGTTCAACTAAAGACTGATAATGATGATGAATAATTGCTAACACTTCCATCTCACCCACTGGGGCTACTATGGCAGCGGCCCAGAACCTCGCTCCGGTACTTCAAGGAGCTGGGTTGGCTCGGGTAGACGCTGGCAGGGGGAAATGCACAATACACCCCAAGCGGGACGTCAGTGCAGGACTCATCGCCCCCATTCCGAATAAGAATAAGATGATGAATGTCTTTCAAAAATGTACTCACAACAAGACAGAACGGCATGGCAGTTTGCTTCAAAAGGTCCGCCGTCACTGGAACCGTGTACATGGAGCTCCTGATGTATCTCGGGCCTACAAAGGACAACATGCTTGACTGAAAACTTCATATAACCAGTGAAAGATCACAATATGCTGTCAATATAGAGGGGAAGGTTAACCAATACTGGAAACGTCAAAATTTTTAAGAAGTTGGGACGATGTAGCAGATTATAGGTATATGTCGACGGATACATGACACATGTACCCATATATGTGTCGTGTGGTTATCTTAAAATAAGTTAAACATAATGTCTGTTTGTAACACAGTTATTTAAAATGTATTATTTTGGTTAAATAATGTAAAAGACTTGATTTGACTAAATGACTGTTGTGAGTCACGTGTTTTGTAAATTTAAAGGACCGCTCTGGCTCGAACACGGGATTCAGTTGCGAACCGTCGTACTGAACAGATCAAGAGATGCTTAAGCTAAGTAACCTATTTATTATGTTGGTTGATATTCTTTTGTGATACCTATTATGTGATAAATATTGGTGCTTTATGATAAATAACGTGTTATCATTATCTTGGTGTCTTTTAATGACTATTGCTTAGTAAATCTATATACGTTGCTTATAATAACAGTTTCTGGTCTTCTTTTCTGCCTACTTTTGTCTTACATAACGCATGATGGCTGGTTAATGACGTACGTGGTACATTCCGTTCTTATCCTTATTCCTTATTGATGCCTCTAATAAAAACAAATTCTAACACATGCTTGCAGTTCCGAAATGAGAGTTTGGGGCTTGAGGATTTGCAAGATCGAAGTCTCCACGAAGCCTGGCTCCATGCTCTACCTTCTCCACACATGGGCACCCTGCTAGGTGATGTATCATTAAGTGGCACTGGCTCTTCGGCTCGGTTGTGCGGTTTGCGAAACACACATCTGCGTTAGTGGGGCGAGAGTGGAGGTGAACGGTCAGCATGGCCTCAGCTGTACTAGTTGCGCTGGCCGAAGGCCCAGAGATCACGCCATCAAGGACGTCGTGTGCTAGTGTCTACAGAGGTGCTGAGTGTTTTGGAGTCCCCTGGTTTGTCGCGGTCTGACGGCAATCGACCTTACGCTGATCCCATGGTGGAAGTCGCTGCCTCGTTTGGGATGCATCATGTGTTAGTGCGTTTGCATCTTGCCATCTCCCCGCTATACAGCAGGTCACTAGTGCGGTAGCGGAAGCGGCTGCCAGAGGCAAGCACCTCAAATAATCTTGTTTAGGGACAGCGTATGAATTTGCCCCGTTTGCCGTTGAAATTACGGGCCCGTGGAGTGCCGAGGCTCAGAAATTCGTGCGGGATTTAGGTATCCGTCTGAAGAAGGATCTCCGTTCTGTCTGATTCCTAGTCCAACGAATCTCTCAGGCGATTCAGCGCGGACTTAAATCCAGGGCTCAATGCGTGGGGTTTTAAATAGTTCCAATTGACAAGTAATTAATTGACGCATGATAATGAATTTAAGTTTGTAATTTATTAATTGTATTTTGGCATGTATATAATGTATCACAAAATGTATAATGTAAATAAATATAAATAAATGTATAATTTTTTTTTATTTTTTTATTTATAATTATACGCTCCACAGACACTGGGATCCGTGACCTTTGTCAACTTTAGTTACATATTAATGTATAATTTAAATGTATACTGTATTTTTTTTTGTCTGCGTGTCGGGGGTGTGTACGAGCGTGGGTATAAGTCCGACTCGCGCTTGGCCGGTTTTGTGTTAGATTCCATATAGGCATACTCACTGGCATTCCCCTTGTCATCGACAGTGAAGTCTGTGGTGACGAGTGGGGGCACCAGGCCTTTCTCGTTGGTCACAAATATACCGTCGCGGTTGTTCTGGTCATCTGACATCACTTGGATCTGAACAAAAAAATGTCACTGTCACAATCAGGTTTACAAAGGCATCACAACCCGTAAATAAATATCAGCTGTATAATGTATTTGGTTAAGGGTCAACAAACTTTCTATGGAACAACGGATTTCTTTTTAATTTCAATTAAAACACGGTCAAGTTATTTACTTTAAAATCTAGCATATCGCAACTAAAAAAACCGACTCCATGACCCTAATCCCAAAACATGGCTAGATTTTAAGTTTAAAGATAAAAATACTGAATCGATTATGACATTTTATGGGGATCTCCAGTTGTCAAAAGCCCAGATGTCATAGTAGAGCCCATAGTATGTTCATAATGATCAGTACTACAACCCCTTTTCCTCTTAGTATACCCCGAACTTAACTCTGTATCTGGAACGAAGACAAACAATGCTAGAGTTTTTACCAACGGAATATAGACAAGCTATTTGACGAGATGAAATTACCGGACTAGGCATCTGGTCAGGGTCGAGTCTCTTCTGTGGCTGCTGGTACTGCTGGCCTGGGTAACTTGGCTGCTGCCCGGGGAATGGTGACTGGTACTGCGCCGGGTACCCGGATGCAGGCTGCCCATAGCCGGGCTGCTGACCCGGCAGTGGTGGCATGCCTGAATCGCATGGTACAGTATTTTTTATCTTGACAATATTTTTTTATATATTGACATTTTATTATGAGGTATTATTTTGAGATTTTTGTTGTTTTTTATTCATTGACATGTAATCAGTGTTTTAAAACTCATATAATGACATACATAATTATTTGAAATTTTGAATTGATTTGTAACATTTACAAATCATTTATTAATAACACCAAAGTTACAGGTCATTTTTCCATTCATATTTAAAAATATCAAAATCATAACATGTCAAAACAATGAAAATGAAAATGTCAATGAAGTGTGTATTTGTATTTGTAGTCTCTAGTACAGACACATTAACAATACAAACAACAGAACTATAATATTGGATTATTTTTCCGACTATTTTAATATAACGTGAGATGTCAAAGAAAAAGATGGTAAAATCGCCAAACACGGAAATCGTCTCCTATGTATTTACATTACTATTCAAGTATGGTTTGTGAAGTGGTTGAAATCAGAAAGCATTGCTATTAGCAAAAAATCTATAGTTCAATGATGACGAGGACGTTCTCCTACCGAAGCCAATGGAAGACTAACGCTAAATCCGTGTAAAATTACTTCGGTTTTTTACTGATTGTCACAAATAAATAGTTATCTATTGTAAGCTTGTAACCTAAGGTAGCAACGGCCTAGAATTTCTTACAAAGTTCTGTATATTGATGCAATGAAGAATGTTCACTAGTTTCGATTTTTAACTTTTCTTATAGTCCATATGAAATAAAAAAAACGTGTGTAAAAATTATTTCGATATGTCACTTAGTTCCCGAGATATTGAATTTTAAACGGCGCGAGTGTCGGCCGGCCGGCGCTCGGTGCGCTGACGTCACAAGTCATACACTCACGCAGTACGTTGCGCGCTCCGGCACGTTTCACTACGAAATAATGCAAACATTATTCGAAAATGTCGAATTTAAATACAAGAAAATCATGTGTTGTGCTAAAATGTAAAAGCACTACCACCAATGCACCGGAAAAGTTATTTTTTTTGGTTCCAATGGATACTAAAATACGCAAGAAATGGATAAAAGCTATGAAGAGGTTGGATCCATTTGGAGATAAAAGCAAAGTATATTGTTGTGTAGATCATTTTGACGTAAGTACATGACAATCTGTTATGTATACAAGTATATTTTTTATTAGATGGTAGGTATGTATGTAGTTTGCAGTAGGTTAGTATCTCTTATACCTATCTAGTTTGTATTTGGTTGGTATAAGTAAGTATCAGTGGTGGCTCGTGATTCCAAGAAATGATGGTTCAGTTACATAGAACAAACAAACAATAAAACTATAATCTTTCAAGATGTCGCATCACAGGTGCGAAACAATAAACGACTGAAATTAGGTCAAGGTCACGCAGGGCCTGCCCGGGCGCACCGAACGTCGTCACTCGGAAACATAGGCCGCCCGTGCGCCGCTCCAATTTATTCCTCATTCATTTAGTACCTACAGAACATTTTCCGTTTCACGCGCGAGAACATTTCTATCTTCTAACAATAGTTTGTATGGAGAGACGTGCGCTCTTTTAAAAGCACTCCGCAAAATTTGAGTTAAACAAAAATGGATAAAGTTGTAAAACTTAAAGATGTAGTCGTTCAGTGCGTGCACGAGTGCAGTCAAAGAGCGGCCGCCGCCGCCAGCAATAGTACCTACCTAAATATGTAGGAACTTATATGAAAAATAAAACCAGAGGTGCAAAACCTTTGGTATCAGTTTAAACGTATCTACCTAATATGTAAATAAAAAAACAACTAATTTTACGTCATCCTTTGTTTATTTTATCTACTAGCTTTCGCCCGCGGCTCCGCCCGCGTTACTGTCGATCCCTCGGGAACTGTATTATTTCAGGGATGAAAGCTAGCCTATGTCCTTCTCCGTGTTCTTAACAATACCAATGCTATATTTCATGAAGATCGGTTCAATATTTTTTGCGTGATAGCGTAATAAACAAACAAATAAACGAACAAACTCACTTTCGCATTTATAATATTAGTTAGGATAAGAACCTACAAGTATTAGTGTATCAATACGAGCCAAAACCTTTTGCTCCACATGCTTCAAATCTTAACTTATAGTATTTATTCTTGAAAGAGGAAAGAGGTGTATGACCTGTGACGTCACACCGAAGCAGCGCCACCGCGCAGAGATTTCAAATTAACAGGATTTTTGAATGTCTATAAAATCTAAACTAATTAATATTTTGGCATGAAACAAAAACTAGTATATTTATATTCACATAGGCTTTACTGTGACAAAGATTCAAGCGATTTTGCATACCCAGTAACATTCTCCATTGTAATGGGCATGCATTATCTCTACCATCAGGAGAGTTTTGTTCGTCTCATTACTTTTACATAAAAAAATCTATTGTATCTTAGAAATAAATATATAAGCTCACCAGGATATGCACCACTAGTAGGAGGTCCAGGCGGTCCAGGAGGCCCAGGGGGTCCAGGGGGGCCAGTGGGCGCCGGCATGCCCGGAAACTGTTGTCTTTGCTGCGACAGCGGCGGCGGCATGTGGGGAAGACCTGGCATCTGTGGCTGCTGGAAGCCAGGCTGCCCAGGCATTTGCCCTGGTTGGGGAGGTAACCCAGGCTGACCAGGTACACCAGGCTGTGGCATTAGTCCGGGCTGACCAGGCATGCCAGGTTGTGGTGGTATCCCGTGCTGACCAGGCAAGCCAGGCTGTGGCGGTAGCCCTGGCTGTCCAGACATTTGTCCCGGTGGCATCTGCCCTGTTTGTATAGGTTGGGGCGGAAACCCAGGTTGTCCAGTTTGGGGTGGTTGGCCAGGTTGTGATGGGAAACCTGGCTGTGAAAGCGGCTGCGGGAATCCTCCTTGCATTTGCCCTGGTTGTCCTTGTTGCGGCGGGAGGCGAGGTTGCCCCGGCATTTGTCCTGGTTGTTGGAAATTTGGCTGCGAAGGCTGAGGCGGTAATCCTAGCTGGCCAGGCTGCTGCAGTGATCCTGTGAACTGCCCGGGTTGAGGCATCCCAGGTTGCGGAGGACCGGATCTTCCCTGTGGCATGCCAGGCTGACCAGACATTTGACCAGGTTGTGGTGGCATTTGACCAGGCTGAGGAGGCATTCCAGGTCTGGACGGCATTGGGCCCGCCTGGGACTGGGGGGGACCTTGTGGAGGTAGACCTTGACTAGGCTGCGGTGGAAGCCCTTGACCTGATGGAGGAGCTATAGGTTTTTGACCACCTTGTGAAGGTAAACCGGGCTGTGAAGGCAGACCTGGTTGTGAATGAGGTAAAGCTTGGGAATGAGGAGGTAATCCTTGAGAATGAGGCAGTATTCCACCTTGTGAAGAAGGAGGCATCTGCCCAAGGCCTTGTGGCATCTGCCTGGGACCTGGTGGCATTTGCACTGGTCCTTGTGACATTTGTGGTGGACCTGGCTGCTGAGCACTCGGTGGACGCTGCATTGGACCAGGCGGGAACTGACTGTTCTGATGCTGTGGTGGGCCAAAACCTTGGGGAGTTGAATTTACCGGCCCCGGTGTCGGCGGTTTCGCCCCTGGAGGAAATTGCGCGTTGCTTACTGGAGGCCTACCGGGCATCCCCCCAGGTGGCCTCTGCCCAGGCGGTAATTGCCCAAAATTTGACGTCGGTGGATATGCACCTGGAAGAAATTGACCTGGAGGTAACTGGGACGATGGGATTCCAGGCCCATTAATGTTCATGTTTTGCATCTTCTGTGTCATATCACTCGGATCAAGAGGCCCATTGGGAGACATAGGGCTATAGTTAGCATTTACTCCATTAAATTCTGATGGTGGAAACCCTATGGGGTTTAATGGCGCATTGTTGTTCTGTCCAGGAGGCGGATACTGAGGGTTCATCATGTTGCTCTAGCCAGTCTATCTGGAAAACAAATTGAACAAAAATTAGCTAAACTGACAACTTAGCATTTAAACATTTAGTACAATCAGTATAACATACATATACATGTATGTCACAGTTCAGCTAATTTAGTATTTGTACTATATACCTATGTATATAAGTATTATATAATAAGTACAATAGTGTTAACAATCTATGTAGAGGCTAATTATTATTAATCTACACTAGCCAAATACTGGGGTTGATCAGGAAATCATTGCCATTACTATGGAGGAAGATATTATAACCTGCAGTGATGACAACTCAGTAGTATGCACAATAGAATACAATGCCACGAGGTATGATTTCAAATTCCAAAGATGACTACTTCTAAAGTTGAATGCAATTTGAACACATAGGTAATTGTTGTTTATTATTATAATAGCTACATCCAATCATATAATATTAGTTATTAATAAAACAGAAATATACATAACATTTTGTCATGTTTTTTTTATGGTTGACAGACTAGGCATTTGACCACAGCTCACCTGATGTTAAGTGAAGGTGTGGTTGAAGATGGTAAAGCACACCTAGCCTGGAATGGAACTGGCTCTCAAGTGAGGCTGCCGGAACACACCGTTAGATGCTTGGGGGCACATTTTCAACTTGAGGGTGGTAGCTAGCCAGCAGAGTACTAGAAAGTACCCTACCACCATGCAACAACATACATGCATGCATGTTGCTAACAATATTTACGGCTCAATATAATAATCATATTATTATTATAATTACAACTATTTTATGTTATAATTATGTCAATGGACAATAAATAAAATTCAAAATTTTACTAAAATAAATAAATATATTGTTTATTATTGGGTAGTATCATCACATATAATTGTGCACAACCGCAACACATATCTGTTGTCATGACAACCTTGTGTTTTTATAAGACCAAGTTGAGGGTAGGAGATTGTAAAACCCTTATTACATTAATATGATCCCACTCTCCAGTTATCTTGTGACCTATTGCAACATGGCATAAACATTAAATATACAAAACTTTTAACACGGTTAAGATCCAGTAATAATTATAATTACAACTAAAGTTGCCATAATTTGCAAAGATAATTCAGGGTTTCAATGTGCAAATTACTTAACATGCTAGAATGTGCTACCTAAGGTGGTATTACTCAATTGATACAATGTGGGAGTCTTTATGTCGAGAATAAATAGGTTTCTCCTATCTCCACTCAACAACAGGTGAAATAGTTGTCAGATGCAATTTTTTTGGCATTAACTAAATGATCTATGTCTATATATATCTACACTCAAACATGGAATGTTAGTGAAAAACTATATACATTTTTGTTATATTTATATAGGATTCCTCATTTTTATGCCAGTGGCATAGCCACGGCCCTATAATTCAAAGTGCTGATTCGCCTAGTCACTAGAAAAGGGAAATGCAGTACATATTATCCCCACTTTAAATAAGAATAGTGATGTTTAAATGTTTAGGTATTTAAATATTATACTCCAAATACACTTTAAAATGTGTTAAAACCAAAACAACACTCATAAAAGTTTTGCAGTTTGCTACAGGACCTTAAAAATTAATTTAATTAAACTAAGTAATACATTGTTTTGTTTTGGGTCATTGATATTTTATCACATCCTTGACTCAGAGCGTTACGATAGAATCATTTTATTGACTATGTTGTAAAGAAACTGTGTCACTGCATCTGATAAGAGGTTGTTTCAAAATATCTATAAAAATGCTACTGCTTTCTATTATGTTGTGATTACAAGTCGCCAATTAGCTCTTTTACATCTTTTACATCATCATGAGCATCTTAATTAGTGACAATTTTGCTGTAAGCAGAAGAAAATCTCCAATAAAACACTCAGTCATGAAGCAAAGAATGTACCAAAAATCTCGATCAATAAAACACTTTCTCTGAGACAAAAATAACAGCAATGAAAATAATGAACGATTGTATTATGACAATTAGTTATATAATTACAAAACAAACTAAAATACATTAATTTACAACAAAATCTTGTTAGAAAACTTGACAGCTGCCACCGTGATTTCGAATCAAATTTTTGGATACAATCACATTAAAGTCTTGATTAGAGATTTTATGCACGAAATGAAGAATGTTATAACTTGATTTACTTACGGATTCTGGGAAGATTATTATCGAAATAACACACGAAAAAATATAAACAAGACACACAAATCGCACAAAACCTCGGGGCCACGTATTCGGCAGTGTTGTCAGTTGAAAGCCGCTTATGTGGAACTTTTCAAAATATTCAAAACAATACGTGAAACGAAACGCAGCCGAGAACTCAAAAATATCACTATGACTGTCATGACGTGCATTTATGTGGCTTCGAGCATTTATAATGAGAGGAACCAAATCAGTATTGAAGCGTTATTTGTATGCTCAAATAATACAATAAAATTTTGAAGAAATTGATTTATTATTGAACATAGTTTATTGAAACTCTTTTTACAATAAACTTGTTTTACATTTTTGCGACTTATGGTGAATTAATTACCAGTCAATGTAACTTTAGCTTGTGGTAGTTAATTGCTTTAAAGATTTTAAAATATGTGTACAGCATTTTCAAGTAAAAGCCATAAACATAAAGACCAATTTTGCAAATATTAGTAGACAGATCTAAACTTACAAAAAAATCTAGCCATTTTTTCATAGCAGTTCATTAGAAGTGGATTGTGACAATGTGTTCAATAAAAGTAAATCTGTCAATTGAAGCTATAAATATAAGTTTTTTAATGAAGTGACGTATGATGGCCGCAATAAGTATAAAAACACAAAAATTGAAATGGAACGTACTATGCTTAATTATGGCAACCTAAAAATCCTGCTGTCAACTTTGACGTCGGCTGAGTTGCATGATCCCACACAAGAGTTTGTATTGAAAAAGAGTAAGCATAATTATCGTTACAATTTTTATTATTATTAAAATAGTTTGATTTGTCACCACGTTGCTGACTTTTCATGAGAATTCTGTCACTGTTATACTACTTTGAGATCAAAGTAATGACTGGCAGGGTCCATATTTGGCTATGTACCATAGTATACAACTTTATATTTAATTAATTAAAACATCTTGTACTTTAGGGAAGAAATAAATATCTTGAATCTTTACTGAGCTAGGTACAAAAGTCGATTTTTTTATGGAATAGATCTCATGTTGCGTGCTAGGAAGCTAAAAAACGAGCCATGATAAAATCTTTCCACTCGTGAAAAAGCTACAGACGTATCCATAAATCAGTAACAATTTTTCGAACGAGAAAAAAAAGTAACCGCAGCACGTACTAAGGTGGATGGCTATATGGGTCATAAAGTGGCGACACAGTGTCTTTATTTTAGAGGACTTCCGTAATAAGTGACAAAAGAGAAACTATGGTTGAGAAAAGGCCCTCCTCCATTACTATTCTATTTCTTTGCACCATTTCTCACAAATAACTTCAATCTAAATTCAACCTTATTAAAAGGCACGAAGTCACTTAACAGAAGAGCGAACCACTGCTAGGATTAATGATTCTGTATATACTCTATGCTTTTCACTATAGAATAGAACCATTTTCGTCAGCGTCACAGAAAAATTCGACAAAAACATTTGCTTTGTTAAATTTTCAGGCGTTGTTAGCGATAGATGTTATGATTCCATTATCTCAACAGAGTATCTACAGTACAACATTCGCTTCTTGGTAGTAGATTCATTATCACATTATCGTGACTCATTAATAAAATCATCGCATGTAGACTAACGTTATGCATTGCGGTTTCTGTCATTGTAAATTACGAGATTTCTGGGCAAATTTTGGCTTTGCCTTGGTCAATGGTCAATTACCATTCAAGTCTCCATTCTTGTCATCTGTTCACATATGTGTGCGTCATAATTGTAATTTTATTTTTTATTGTTTTATTTATTTTGATAATTTTTTTTTTTTTTATAATTTGCCCTTTCGGGCAGGCTAAAGCTATAAAGCCATACTGCCTTGTCTTAAGTGTTATTTCTGCTGTATCTTAGCTATGGTTATCGTCAAAGTCGTCTTAGTCAAGTCCAGTTCGTGTCAGTTCGTGCCAGTCATGCTTTAGTAAAGTAGTGGTGACTTTACTATAAAGCTTCGATGGAGTTTTGGAAGCAACACGAAAACTCATGTTTCACCACATTATATCATTTTCCCACACTCGCGCTTGTAATTCGGCACTTTATGAATAAAACACCACCATTTTTATGCATAAACACTCGACAAAACACTAGTTTTGGAAAAAAATACAACGGAGCGACACGACTCTTCCCGCGTTCCCGCCAAAACTCTTTATTTTGATAATGTTTTGACATTCACACATTTCATTTTGACTATACAATTACCTTTTTTTTAATATTATTTTAAGGACTATTGTAATTGGCATATTGTGCCGTTTTAGTCAATAAACAATAAATAAATAAATTTAGGGGTCATTAGGCCACTGATGGGCGCGGAAAACAATATTGAAGAATGAAGTGTTGGGAACTGTTTTACTTAATAACAACGTAATGGGCATTCCTTATAAGACAGTAGACATATGCACTGAAATACATTTACACTCGACGTGAAATTTTGTTAGTAAAATAAAATTAATATGATAACATCCGATAACCTCTTGGAAGTAAGTTGAACAATGATATTAACATGTTTCACAGTTTAATTTTAGCAATCTTTGTCCTTGCAGTGCCATTTACGTATATTGTAGCGATGATAGCTTAGTGATTAGCGCGGTCGGTTCGCACGCCGAAGGGCGTGGGTTCAAACGCCAACAATGAGCTTGAGCTGCCAGTGAAGGAAAATATCGCGAGGAAAATATCACCATAGCATGGTGGTAGGGTAGGTAATTTTAAGTACTCGACTGGCTAGCTACCACCCTCAAGTTTCAAATGCGGCCGCCTCACTTGAGAGCCAGTTTAATTCCAGGCTAGGTCTGTTTACAATCTCCGACCACACCGTCGCTTAATAATAACAAAAAATATTGAACGCTAAGAAGATTCGTCTAACTTATAACTGGCTAGCTCTATAAAGGCTGTATCATGCATAAATGATCATTATGAAATAATACCATTATGCATTATAGCTTGTTAATGTAATAAAATTAATGTACTTACTTGTGATGACACCAAACTATGAAAAGTATAAAAAAAAATTAACGACAAACTATGGATACCAAAAAAAAATTCAAAACAATAACGGCAACCAATTAATTTAATATTATATAATATTGTAATTATTACAATTGTAGTTGTCTCAAACGCCTCTATGAAATAAATAATCATATTATCATAGTGATCATAATTAACTCCATGTAACAGATTCAGTTTTGGTAGCTGATTAAAAATTAGACAAGATTCAAGCATTGGCCACAATCCAGTCAGTGTACTGAGAGACTCGTGTGTAGACTCCAGGATAATGCGCGTCGGCACATTTGTAGCTCCAAGACGTGATGCCCACGACAACGTCAGCCTGGTGCACTAGAGGCCCACCACAGTCCAACTTGCAAGCCCCCTTACCGCCTTCATCAAGAATGCCAGCGCAAAGCATGCCAGCAGTTATATCGGGCCAACCCTCAAACCCAGGCTCCATCTTTAGGAACATGTAACGCCACGCACAGACTCCGTGGTTGATCACGTTTATATCCACATGCTGTAATAGCTCAGGCCACCAGGTGTCGTAGGCGTAAGCCCCCCATCCGATGGAAATGACCTGGGTACCGTCAGGCAGGTTGTAGTTCCGTCCAGCAATACGCGCTGGCTGCACTGTATTGGAGTAGACTGCGGGGACTGACAGACGGACAATCGCTACATTGTTATCCATCGTCGGTGTGTTGTACTGAGGGTGCAGGATAAATTCAGACACAGGGTGGAATGAGCCACCAAAGCCACTCGTTGCGTACGTAGATCCAAGTACAGCTCTCCAAAAGGTCGGTATATCTCCTTCGAAGCAGTGGGCAGCTGATAGAACAGCTCTAGTGGTGAGCAAGGAACCTCCACAGTACTGCGTCCAAGCTGTGCCGATAATCGCATACTGCATGTTCACCATGAAGGGATATTTGTCAATCGTCGTGTCTTCACCTCCTACGATGCGGTTCAAGGTACTTGGCCCCGCAAAGGCACACCCCACAAGGGCTAGAATAATAATGTCTCGCATTTTTCACTTCCAACACGCGTGATGAGTATATTTACACTAACTGCTTTCAATTTATGAAGCCTTATCGTAGAAAACATTTAAAAACAAAAAAATACTTGAAAATGATTATTTATTAGAGATTAGATAAGATATCAATGGTTGCAAAAACATTGCAATGGAATTCGAATTCTCAATTATATTTAATAAAATAATAGGTGTGTAAATGACACCCCTGTGTTTTTAGAAATTGGACTGTTTGCTATCTATTAAATCATAATTCATTTATTGCTTATATATTTAAAAAAGATTACGAGCGCCATATTCTGCCTTGCGGTATGCAAAACTTAAAATTAACGTAACAAAATTAAACATTACAAAAAAAACATAGGGCAATCATTCGCAGTTTACCACCACCTGTCACTTAAGCTGGAGACTGCAGAGGACAGAGAACGGCTACTCGCCCCACCATGCTGACACTTGTTCTCCAACAGTCCGAATGGCCCCTTCGTATAAGAGTAATGGCCCCACTAAAGCATCGGAAGGTTAAATAAGTTCTTCTACAAGCTATATCTTTTGCAACAGTTTTACCTACACCTACGCTAAATCTCGCACGTCTGTAAGATTTTGTACAGATAATTTAAAAAAAAAACTTAAACTCTAACAATTCGACAGCCCCGTTGGCTCATCTGCCTTGAGAGCTGTAGGGCGTGGGTTCGATTCCCACTCAGGGCAAACATTTTGTGAATAAACAAATGTTTGTTCTGTGTCTGGGTGTTCTGTATGTATTTACAAAAAAAAAGTATTTATGTATTCTTTTTTTTTTTTTTTTTAATTGTTGACAGGCTAGTTGTTTGACCACAGCTCACCTGATGTTAAGTGACGGTGTGGTCGAAGATGGTAAAGCACACCTAGCCTGGAATGGAACTGGCTCTCAAGTGAGGCTGCCGGAACACACCGTTAGATGCCTGATGCTTCTATCAGTTATCTGACTTCCATCACACAAGCTCTGCTTAGTTTGGGGCCAGATGGCGCTGTGTGTATAGTCCTACGATATTTATTTATTATTTATTTATATTTACAATGAACTTGAGCTGCCGGTGAAGGAAAACATCGTAAGAAAACCATAGCATAGTGGTAGGATACTTACTCGACTGGTTAGCTACCACCCTCAAGTTGAAAATCTGCCGCCAAGCACCTATCGGTGTGTTCCGGCAGCCTCACTTGAGTCGGTTCCATTTCAGGCTAAGTGTACTTTACCATCTTCGACCATACCGTCACTGAACGTGAGCTACGGTCAAAAGCTTGTCAACCATAAAATACGTTTAGGTATAAAATATACATAATATATAGAAAGTAAGCTGATTAGCCTTCCATTTCCCGCCCAACCTGCTGTACCACCCTAAACAAATAGTTACTGGTAGCATTTTTTTTTTAATTTAAAAATGCTAAACTTTGTAATACTTTACTGTAAAGAGTCTATACTATAGATATCGTCTATAACTCTATATCTACTATAGACGATTGAGCCAGGATTAGCAAACCTCATAGGACGATACGACAAGGCGGGAACCAATATCAGAGACTTAGTATACTAAGCGCCACGCGGCTTCTGTCCTTGGCTTAGAAAGTTAGTCTGTTACCTGGCTCAAAATATCCGGGGACATCCACTACACACGCATGCGTCAAATAATTTCAGGGGTCACTAGTGTTGGCAGCAAAGCTTGCAAGAAATGTGTCGATACAATACATATCGATATCGTATTATTGTGAGCAGACCCAGTATGTAAAATAAATATTTTATCAGTTATCTAGTTCCTAACTAATTTTATTTATTGGTATTTTTTTTTATTTATGAAAAAAATTATAATAAATATCTTCAATTAAACAAAACAAAATAACTTAAAATAATAACTACTCTAAAAGAAGAAAGAGAATGGGAATAGTTCCCAAAACGCTGGCCCCATTGCCGCGTTGTATGGCAATACTCAAACGCTGAGCAAAATAAAGGCCAGCGTTTTGTTAACGTGTGGCGTCGACCAAACGAGATGACAATTCTTTAAACATTTTTTTTGCTCTCGGTCCCCACGGTCCCAAAGTTTCAACCCCAAAAGGCTCAAATATGTACCCACTGTCCAGGGTACTATACTTGCGCCTTTTATTTATTTATTAATAAAGTCCGTCAACACAGTGTACACCAATACATTAAAAATTAAATTACTAAATTACAAACGTCAATATAAGTGTCGCAGCAATTATAGGCGTTACAATTAAATATTCAGTCAAAAACAATCATAGTCAAAAATTTTGTTAATACTAAGTCAAAAGCTACCAATACGAATTCATCATTACATGGTCGAAAATAAAATAGATAATTATACAAATCAACCAAATTAACAATACAATAATTTAAATGTCATCAGCCTTTAATGCGGATGACACGCTTGAAACTAGGTACTAACAGCGCTGGTGTAGACTATTTAACTTAACTTTGTATATTATGCTAGATGGCATTGTGTGAATGTACTGTTTATGCTCTATTTAAGCTGCGTCTATTCTAAGTCGGACCCCTATTTGAGTTGCTACATTCTATAAACATGGACAAAAAAATAATTACAAAATCCCTATAGAATTAGTAAACGCGTCATAACTTAGGGTCTAAACAAAGTAACATTCGATTAATGCTAATGCATTAGCATTTTATTTCTATTAAGAAAAGTAAAAAACGACATGAGAGCTGTTGATACGTCACGTTAACAGCGAATATATCGAATAGTACTTGATGAAGGCTCTCTTGTTTTTTAAAGGGACGGTATTCTATCGATAACTGCCGGTGCACGTCAACTATTTCTCTTCACTACGCTCAAAGCCAACCCTGTATCGATTCTCTCCACGAAAGTTTAATTTAGTCTGTTTGTACAGAAAAGTCTGCTAGATAACGTAGCACTACAAGCCGTTTCTTCAAATAATTTTATCTTTCATTTTGCCACCTCAAATTCAAAAGTAATAAATCTAAGTGTAATGTAATTTGGATCTTCTGTCATTTTGATCTGAAAAGTGTTATTATAATTTGTCGATCTGTGTTATAATCTTCGTAATTCGAGCTTTTTTATTTTATTTTACCGTGTGTGTGTCTATAGATGTGAGAATATCGTCCCCGGCCAATATATTCTTCGTTATCGATTCTTGAGGTGTCTCCTAAACTATTTCCGAGATAAAATGTTCAAATATTACCGTGGGTGCTACAGACGTCTACGATTAAAAAACTTGTGAAATAAATTTGTGGTGTGTGACCATTTTGTTTATTAATCCAGTGATCGATTTGTTGATGGAAGTTTTTATTCATGAAGTTTTTTAATAGGTATTTATTATTTTCTGGATTTCCTGCGAAATCAAATTAACAAAAGATAAAAAAGTAAGTAACAAACAAAAAAAAAACATGGTAAATAAAATACTATTTATAGCTTCCTAAAATTATATGTTCAAATTATTTATAGCATTTTAACTGACAATAACGTCTCTCTCACTCCTAGCCTGTCACCATGAAAAAAAAAAGTAACGATATAAAAAAATCAAAATTAACTATCCTAGGTATAGATATTTTTTTTTTTTTTTTACTACAGAAACATAAAGAAAATATATTTGCAACAATGAAGATGGCACCAACTAAAAATGCATGGCTAATATATAAATAAATTAATACCTATCTACCTTATATACCATTACAAAAAATCTAGGTACATTCAATATCTATTCACAATGTAATGTACCTCCTTTCGGCTGAACTACCATTTCGCGTAGCCCTATCGAAATGTTTGTGTTGAAAAAATATTTTATCAGGCCATTGTTATTCTAGACAGAAAAGGTAACCCAGCCAGTTAAAGATGCTGCTGACGCTGGTACTCTTGGCACTGGCCTCCGGCAGCCAGGCTGTTCCTCAGAAACCCAATCTGGACGCCATCCTGAATCGGCGGACTGACGTCTACATCGCCGGTTTCTTCCCTTTTGGGAAAGGCGTTGAAAATGCTAATACTGGTGAGTGTTGTGAACTTCGTTTTATTAACTAGATACGTATTAATTTAGTTTGACAACAAATTCAACTCAACTGGGTCGAATTGAGAACCTACCTCGTTTGATGTAGGGTGTGGGTTGCAGACGTGTTCTGGAGTGGAGACCGCGAATTGGCAAACGTAGCTTAGGACGCCTTGAGACTCGATGGAGTGTGTGTGTAGGCACGTAGCTGCCGGTGGATGGAAGCGAAAAGCCGAAGATCGGGCTGATTGGTCTTGGGTGAGACCTATGGCCAGTATTGTCCAGCAGTTGACTTTGATAAGCTGATAATGATGATGATGACATACGGTATACTTATCATGACTACAATACAACAACTGGCGCATGTATCGGAACATAACTTGTTGCAAAGTGTTTGTTAATTTAGCAATATGTGTGCTGTTGGCGTACCGTAATAAATAAAATAAGTACAAAAATATACTAGCCTTCTTATACGCAAAAATTTTGCGTATAAGAAGAGCGATACGCTCTCTTGATGGTAAGAAGTAACGCCTGCCCATGACCATTGCAGTGATACACAGAACTTTGAGTAGCAAAACAAAGTCCAGGGCATCGCTGCTTTGGTGCTAATTACTATGAGACTTTCGATGATTAGTCACAACTACCCTAGAACTTCGCTAGCTGCAGTACCCTTCAAACCGAAACGCAGTAATAATGTTCACATACTACTGCTTAGCGACAGAATATCTGGTACTGCGGGGGTACATATCTAGACGGCTTCCTGCTAAGGAGATCTACCACCAAGTATTTTTGTAAATTTGTGCTAAGGTCTTACACAAGATGTCTTTAAGATCTGCTATTGTAATAGGTAGGTACGCAAACTTGCAAATAAATGAATACTAGGCACTTGCGATAAATAACTTTCCGGCATAGTGCAATGTTCTTGTATTGTATTTAGGTCGCGGCGTGATGCCGAGTGTGAAGCTGGCGCTGGACCACGTGAACGAACACGACTCCGTGCTCAAGAACTACCGCCTGCACATGTGGTGGAACGATACTGAGGTATATACTTGTGTTTGTATTTCTAATGGTTTGACACGAAAACATCGTCAACAAATATAAAAAAAAAAAATTACTAGCGGAACGCCTCGCGTTATCACCCGCGTAGTTCTCGTTCCCGTGGGAATACAGGGATAAAAAGTAGCCCATGCCACCCGGAGATAGTAGATGTGTAGCTTCCCAACAGTGAAAGAATTTTTGAAATCGGTCCTGTAGTTTCGGAGCCTATTCAATACAAACAAACAAACAATCAAATCTTTCCTCTTCATAATAGTATAGATTAGCTGCGCCCCGCGGTGTTACCCGCTAAATGTTTTCGGAATACAAAAAAGCCTATGTTAATCCAGGGTCTCAGCTTCCATACCAAATTTCATCCAAATCCGTTCCGCAGTTTTTGCGTGAAAGAGTAACAAACAACTATCCATCCATCCAAACTTTCACATTTATAATATTAGTGGCAAAATTTAAAATACCTTAAAAATGCCACACATAAATATAACCACTCTAACACTGTCCTGTTAGGTCATTTGGTAGAATATCTACTTCAAGAGCTTTAGGGCCCGGATTCGATACCCACTAGAACAAACATTTCGATGGTCCCTAAGTAAAGTATCGAAAGTGAAAAATGCTACTTTACAGGAGAGCGATTTGAAGTTTATTTTTTGCATAACTTTGACATTAATGATTAGATCTTCATAAAAAGTTGGATTCACAGGTGTTTTGGGGTTACGAACAAAACGTTGCAGCAAAAATCAATAATTATGAATAGTTTTCGAGAAAACTCAGTATCGATAGTACAGTCCGTAACTCAACTTGCTTTATAAATCGAAACTGGTACTTTCGATTGTTTACAGGGAACCGCATGTACACAAATGTATCGGATCTGCCTATTTCGATATTCTACGTTGGTTTATGTCAGGAATATTTTAGTGAAAGTGTCACATTCGATTATTTATTTCGTAGATTGCTTGTACTCACAATTATTTTTTTAATAAAATAACTAGAAAACAAGTAACATAAATTAGAGTAAATGTATTACAAATTGAAAAAAATATAAATTGTTAATCTAAATATTACAACAAGTATTTAAAATCAGTATTTGTTACCTTAACTAACTGTAAAAAACTGAGATCAAGTATTCATTGTATTATATATACTATAAATTTCATTTAATTTTACTTAAGTTATAACAAGCTAGCTGCACCCCGCGTTGTTACACGCTACATGTTTTTGGGATAAAAATAGTCTATGTGTTAATCCAGGGTTTCAGCTACCTGCATATGAAATTTCGTCCAAATCCGTTCAGTAGTTTTTGCGTGAAAGGGTAACAAACATCCATCCATACATTCATCCATCCACACATCACATTTATAATATTAGTAGGATGCAAACTGTGAGTACTTAATAAGCTAAAATAATAGGAAAATTTTAGAATGAGATCATAATTATTAACAAAACATTACTTATACAAAACCAAAAATAGTAAAACTCGTTACGCAAAAACAATAACCTAGAACCTATGATATTATTTGGGTATTGCACTTTAACGACATAAAGAAATGATTTTTTTATATTTTTCTACTGGTAAAGCTAGTGAATCCGAATAAAGATTTTTAACTCGGTAGACTGCATTTTCTCTTTTAGCGGTTTCTTGTTTCTACAGTATTAACACAGAAATTATTATCCTTCAGATCGTATTTAAAATACATACTTCACATTTTTATTTCTATAATCTTTATTCCAATTTCTGTCGTATAATAAAACTTTAAAATCATATAAATCACTATTGGTTACTTCTACAACGTTGTAAGGTTTCCCATAAACCTTTGCTCATCGTACTAATGTGTAGCATTGGTCAGGAGTGTAAATTAATTTTCTTTTAGATTTTCTCTCTGTGAGGGCATGTACACTATCGCCCTCATTCTGACTATGGCCGTGTTCTAAGAAACAATGAGTAAAATTTACGCCAAAACGTTTTGACAAGTACATGTACAACGAATATACGACTTTATTCATATTCTGGCCCGTACAATTATTATCGGACCAAAATAAGAATTTCTTAGCACTCTGATCGATCTTTGCGTTTACAAAATGCATCAAACAGCTACTTACTTCGTTTGCTCCTCTTTTAACGGTATATTCCGTCCATATGTAGCATGAACCTTCTTTTAAAGCTACAATGAGAACGTTAAAGTTAAACACAGAAAGTTTACGGAAAGTCGAAAGTCAAGTCACAGACAATTTTTGGTGATTCTGTGAAATACTATTTGTCATTATTCTTTATCTCTCTAACTCTCTGTCGGAGATGAGTTGTTAAAAAACTATGACACTTTTAATCACTGCAAAATCGACTACATTTGGATGATTTGAGTGTTTGCCCCTATTATCCGATAACATTAACGTTTAGTTTGACTTGATTGATTGATTGATTGATTAACTCTTTATTGCACACCTAAAAAAAACAATACAGAAGAAATAAAATTCATTAATTTGTGTAACAACTGGCGACTTGAGGTAAAGACAGTACCCAATGTCTTGTATGGGGAACCCGAAGTCAAAATTTAGATTAATTTCGGTCACTGTTTTCAATGATAACCGTCATGTGTGATCTTATGGATGAGATGATGAAACTGTGGCATTCCTCCTATGCTAAATTTCTATCCGAGGAGAGTTCATCATCCACCAACTCCTTTAAATTATTCCAATCGGACTCATTGAAGGCGCAGTTCGTGGGTAGCAGGGACTCTAAAAAACGTAATAGGTACATTAAATAAATATAAAATTAATTGCATTTTAAATAATCCAGCTTTATTAATTACAGAAAATAAACAAAAAAGTAAGTAACTTCATTTTTATATGAGTACTTTTATCGAATCTTAATAAAAAAATAAATAAAATTCAGCCAATAGAATCGAAAGTGCCACTTTCAATATAGATTTGAATTTGTAATGCCACGTACAGTATCGAAATTGTCAGTTTCGATAGAAATACCATATGGAAAACCACGTACATAATCGGAACTGCCACTTTCTTACTATTAGGAATATGAAAACCCGACATAAACAATCGAATCTACCCGATTCGATATATTACGCGGGAAACATTGTTAATGCAAGTATGATTTATTAATAATACATAATTTAGGTAAACTATACTTTTTAAAATAAAAAACAGTCTTATTTATTTATGATACAATTATGTGTTAGAAAAATAAAAGTAATTAAAGTACTGTAACTTACCCGCATTCAAAATAACTAATTATTTGTCAAAGTTTTGTTTTGTTCATTCTCACTGTTTATTTGCACTAATTCAACAATTTTCCTCGATCTTGAATACATTTTTAAAGGTAAATTACTTATCATACAGTATTTTAATTATACATCAATATATCTAGAAAAAAACGTTAATAAAATACCTATAAAACCATTATTACGTAGTCGCAAAGGTGAGTGCGCACGCACTGCGACGTAAACTCGCGATAAGGGTAGTTTCGTCCTTTTCGCAAACTCAACGACGCGGCGTAAACTCTCGAAAGTTAACATTCGTTGCTATACGCCGGATAGGTTGTTACGTTTCGATATAATACGTCTCTAAAAAACGTGTAAACAATTATTTTTTAAATTTTTGATCTCGTTTTAACAAAATTAATTTTATTGACAGTTTAATAATGTAATAAAAAAAAATTGCAGTTTTGCAAATTCGATACTTTACTTAGGGACCATCGATTTATGCGGTGCATTTATTTAATAGATGGCGCTGTATGAAATGTCCACTGATATTTTTCTACCTGTACCGTGACATTCCCAGTGCAATGCGGCGGTGGGAGTGAAGTCATTCTTCGACATGATGCACAGCGGCCCCCACAAGTTGATGCTGTTCGGAGCCGCCTGCACACACGTCACCGACCCCATAGCCAAGGCTTCCAAGCACTGGCATCTCACGCAGGTACCTACTGACTACACGGAGAAATTTTATCTTTTTTGAAAAAAAAAAAGATAAAAGTAGCCTATATGTTAATCCAGGTTCTCGGCTACCTCCATCCCAAATTTCATTCAAATCTGTTCAGTAGTTTTTGCGTGAAAGAGTAACAATCATGCATCCATCCATCCAAACTTTCACATTTATAACATTAGTGGGAAGTGGGATAGGCTTACGTTAGATCGCCATCTCACCTGATATTATTTATTTGATTCTTTAGACTTGCCATCTCTTCTTGTCGACGCCACACGTGAACAAAACGCTGGCCGACGTTTTGCCCAGCGAGTATTGCCATACAACGATACAACGCGGCAATGGGACCAACGTTTTGGCAGAGTGTGGTCAAACGCGAACCTATTTTGAATAAAAAAAAAAAAAAAAAACTATTCCCATTGATATTGAAAAATTTAATTAAATAAAATAGTATCCTTCGCGTACCTAACTTTTTTATTCTTACAAATTAATAAATACAAACCCTAATTGAAGTCTGGTTAAGAATTATAGGTCAGCAAACATACTAATTGCTTTCAGCTCTCGTACGCCGACACCCACCCAATGTTCACGAAGGAGGCTTTCCCGAACTTCTTCCGCATCGTGCCATCAGAGAATGCCTTCAACGTACCTCGGATTCGTCTCCTACAGCACTTCAACTGGACCAGGGTTGGCACTATCTACCAGAACGAGCCGAGATATGCGCTGGTGAGAACTTACACTATATAATATGTAAATATAGTGTTACATCTCCCGTCTGTTTCTTATGTTTTCTATCGTATTTTTCTTTTCTTGGTTGCCTGGAAGAGATCGCTGTTAGCGATAAGACCGCCACTTGTGTCACTAGTTAATAAGGTTTTTTGTTATCTGTACTCTTTTCTTTTTATGATGTGCACAATAAAGAGTTATATCTATCTATCTATATACGTACATTTAAACATAATCATATTTTTTGTTATTTTGATAAAAAAAAATTGTAGGATATTACACACAGCGCTATCTGACCCCAAACTAAGCAAAGCTTGTACTAAGGAAGTCAGATAACTTCTATATGATAAAAGGATAACTGATAGAATACTTAAATAGTACACACAGTCACAGAACAAGCATTTGTTTATATCACAAAATGTTTGACCTTGGTGGGAATCGAACACACGCCCAACAGCTCTTGAAGCGGACATACTACCAATGAGCCAACAGGGCTGTCAAATGTTACGTTTAATTTTTATTCGTAATCCTTGTTTTGACTAATTATTATTATTTTAAATTGCTGACATTTGCAAAATTAAAAATACCTAGCTTGGCAACCTTAAAAAAATGGTGATTATATATAATTATTTTATTATTGGTAAGCAGATGCTGTTCCCATACCTAGAAGGTTTTGTTTGGACTTGTGATTTCAAATCATCATCAACAGTAAAAAATGGATCTTATTGTACTTCTTATTCTGATAAGGCTTATTTTCTCAGGCCCACAATCGTCTCCTTGCTGATCTGGACTCCAACGGATTCCTGATCGAGGAAACTCAGAGCTTTGCCACTGAAGTGAAGACTGCGCTGGCCAAGCTCAAAGAGAAAGATGTCAGGATTATCTTGGGAAACTTCAACGAAACTTGGGCACTGGACATATTTTGCGAGGCTTACAAGTAAGGAATCTCTTATGCATGAGTATCATATAAAATATAGCTCAAGTTCCCGTCTAGCACACAAGTTTTTTTCCACGCGTTTCTTTTGGTTCTTTTTACCCGACTGCCAAGGAAATGTTATGTTTCTCGCGTGTATATTGTAGATATGTATGTACATTTCTTTTCGTCTCCCCATCTCGGAAAGAGAATTTTTGCTCATCGATATCAGAGTGCAAAAGTCGTTTTTATCCGCTAGAGGATAAAGTAAATTTGAATTTAGAACAGCGTGTGCACTAAGTTTGTGAGTTCAAAACATCATTAAACCTATTTACTTCTACCTCCATGGTGCCGAATTTATCATACAACTTTTTTTATTTTTTTAAAAACTCAGACTCTGAATCTCCTGCGCAATTTTCTTTCACGTCATATTTTTAATGTAGTAGTTAATACCTAAACTGAAATAAAAGTATCTTGCGACTGTAAAAGATTTTTTTGCATTTAGTCATTTCCTCGCTGATAGATGATAAGTTACGTGTTGCACTCGAGTGCAAAGTTTTTTCACCTCGTGCTCTTTTGATGCCCAACACCGTTCGCTAACGCTCAGGATTCTAATTTTTAATTTTAGAATCCTTCGTTTGCTCGGTCATCAAAACTGCAAATGCACTCTTGTATAACAAATAACAATTATTACCTCTTTCTTCCAAACGGCCAATTGGATTGCGACAATTTGGCTGTACTTTCGTGGTGTTGTCGTTTGATTCCAGTCTGGAGATGTACGGGCGTGCGTACACGTGGCTGCTGCTGGGCACGTACAGCAATAAGTGGTGGAAAAAGCGCGCGCCGTGCTCGCAAACGAATCTTACTACCGCGCTCGACACCACCATCCTCACCGACCTGCTGCCACTCTCCACCACCGGCGAGCTCACAGTCTCTGGCATCGTTAGTACTCAACTGCTACTTATAGTTATCCGATGATACAAAACAAGATGGTTATGATTTTACCGACGTCGTAGGCGTCCCGACTTCGCACGGATGTAACTTGGATACTTACGTAGTATACTATTGTGATCTATCTCGTAAGGAACATCGTTTGCAATGCAAGCGCACAAAAACATTTTATTTTCAGTTTACGACATCACATTACAAATCTTTCAAGTTATCAGATTTTCTCTACTACTATGCGTAAATTATACATATATAACACCTTCCTTTTGACTCTTGACACACTATCTATTGATGGAAACCGCATTACAATCCGTTGCATAGTATAAAAGATCTAAGCGTACAGACGGTGGGAAGCGACTGTTTTATACTATGTAGAGATTGATGAGAATGGGAAAAAATGGGAATGAGAAAAATTAGACATAATATACATAAAGCAATGGGACGATCTAGACGCTATCCAGATGGTAAGAGATAACGCCTGTCTAAGATCATTGCAGCGATACACAGAACTTTGAGTAGCAAAACAGTCTAGGATATCGCTGCTTTGGCGCTCTTTACTTTGAGACTTTCGATAGTTAGTCTCAACAGCCTTGTAGGATACTACAGAGCGGAACACAGTAATGTTTACGCACAACTGCTTGGCGGCAGAACATCTGGCACTGCGGTGGTACCTACCTAGACGACCTCCTGCTAAGGAGACCTACCAACAATGACCTCTTAAGGTAAAAAGATTTGAAAGAATGAAAGAAAAATTTAATTTTCTAACACAACCGAACACAAAAACAAACAAACAGAGACAGACAGTTACAAAATCAAGGCTCACCTCGGCATAATACTGGTCATACAAAGTGGTATGACTAGCGTTGCTCTTCCGGTGAGCCCTTGTAGTTAAAACAAAATACACTCGTTATACTTTACTGAAAATCCCGCTCAATTGTGATCTCCGCAGCCATTAAAACACTGTTCTGTTTTTCAGACTGCGAAAGATTATCAGGTGGAATATGACAGGCGAAGAGGTCTCGAATACTCCAGGTTCCACGGTTACACTTACGACGGTAAGTGTACTTTTTAGGATACTAATTCAAAAACTGCTCAAAGCTATGCAAAAGTTAATGGAATGTTTTAATTTTGGGCATATCACTGATAATCTTTTTTCTCGAATAACACACCAACATTTTTAGGTATTTGGGCGATGGCTTTGGCCATACAAACAGTTGCCCAGCGTGTGAAATTAAAGAACAAGGAGAAAACGGTGCAGGATTTTCGCTACCGGGACAAAGAATGGGAGACCCTATTCCTTGAAGCCCTCAGCAATGTTACTTTTGAAGGAGTTACTGTAAGTGATGGATTGCTTTTCATATCAGCCTGTCAGCTTTAAAGCCTTGAATGTAGAAAACTAAACCTTTTTGAATCCTCTAACATAATTTACCTTTGGCTTTGGTAGTTCCCTCCGCGTAAATATAAACTTTAAAGTAATGTTACTCAAGAGGTCTTCTGGTGGAGTTACAACTTGGATTACCAATTGTTTGAGACCAACACCGCGGGGCGCAGCTAGTAATATTATAAATGCGAATGTGTGTTCGTTTATTACGCTTTCACGCATTAACTATTATATATATTCATGGGTACAGAAAGGACATAGGTTACTTTTCATCCAGAAAGAAACAGTTACCGAAGAATATAAAAAATTCTACAGCGAGACAATAGCTAATTCACTATAAAAACTAAGGATTCCAAAAGTCCCCTCGACGTCTTTCAGGGTCCTGTCCGTTTCTATGACAACGAGCGCAAGCCTTCCATCCTGCTGAAGCAGTTCCAAGGATTAGAGGAAGGTGAGGTGAAGGTGGGAGAGTATTGCGCTGAACGAGATCACCTGGACCTCACTAGCTGGGAGCCGTTTAAATGGATTGGGAAGTTAGTGTAACTTACTATGTTTTATTGCTTTATACGCAAACAAAGAAGTGTTTATAAGTTTAATGTGTATATCTGGGTGTCTGTCTATCGCATCGTATGCCCAAAGTGGCTGAAATAATTTAGTAAAAATTACTTCTTAGTTATGTTTAAAATAATTTGTTTATCCATTTGAACATCAGCTCTTTTCTACTTGTCAAATGGTATGAGCATCTATTAACGGCCTGATTAAGTCGAAATTTGGTATGATATTCAGTTTTTCGGTGTCAAGCGCTATTTTGATTATTTAATTTTTATACTCGCGTTAGCCAACTATTACCGGGTCTGTGGGTCTGTCTGTGTCATCACCATCATGTGGTGTCGTTTATTTTTGATTAAAATTGCCCTATTGGCCGTTTTATTTTTATTAGTTTCATCTATAATTTGATTCTTGGAGACTACCTACCTAATATCTACTTATACATTCTAGACTTCTTTTGTCCCACTAATATTTTAAATGTGAAAGTTTGGATAAATGGATGGATGTTTGTTATTCTTTCACGCAAAAACTACTGAACGGATTTGGATGAAATTGAAACTGGGACCCTGTATAGGGGGTAACACCGCAGGGCGCAACTAGTATTTAAATACTTATAAAAACCCTTCGTAAATTAAGACGCGAAAGATTGTTATTTTTTAAAGTGATGTATCAAGCATATCTCTTGTTACAGAAACCCTCCAAAAGACCGCACATTACGTCTGATCGAGCACACGCAAGTAAACATCACGTTGTACTCCGTGCTAGTGTCGTGCTCCGTGCTCGGCATTCTGTTGGCGACTGGGTTCCTCGCTATGAATATACATTACAGGAATCAAAGGTAAGGTTTCAGTTGTTGGACACTGTTTTATTTTAAAATCCATCTACTCTGTGTACCTGCTTATTTATAGGCGCTCGTGTTTTTCAGGTTAGATAGTTACCATTTTAAGTCGAGCTTAAAATGGTAACTATCCAAAGAGCTAAGCTTTTCTCTTTCTTTTACTGGAATATACGTTTGACCACCAATTTGCAGAGAAGCGATGGTGTGACTGAGTCTGGTATATTTTTAGTAACTAATGCTTTCATGTTCTTCTTTCAGATACATAAAAATGTCATCGCCTCACCTGAACAATCTGATCATTGTGGGTTGTATGCTGACCTATTTGAGCGTCATCTTCCTTGGCCTCGATTCGAGCCTCAGCAGTATTGGTAAGAACTTTCTAGTTTCCACCTGGTCTAACGGACCAGCCACTGGTCTGCCTGGCCATGACTTCCTGGCTTAAAGTAACCAGGATTCTTCTGGACTAAGCAGAAATAAGCTGGTTCTGTGCTGTTCTTTTATGCCATTACTCATGTTATCTTTGTGTTCTTTCTTACTTTCGGATTGAAGGTAAACGCATACGGTCATTCTTTTTTGCTGAATTGGCAAGGGCTCGTCTTATGAATGCCGTTGTCATTACCTTAAACGACTACATTTATTCTATTATCCGCATACATCAATATTTTATTCAAAATATTGCTTTGCTATTTTCCGCTAAAGATTTTATTTTATATTTTTTAACTTCTTATTATCTATGACCACATTTATTTAAGCTCTTGCCATTTCTAAATCAGTATAGCGAAATAAAGAAACTTAAAATAATAAAAAAAAGCTAAAAAACGAAAGCACTGGTCAATTCGCATGATGCTGGCACAGTCACCGCTGTTCAGTCATTGATCTCATCGTAACATTCATCCTTAGGTCTTTCTCAGGACGCGCCGCGTGGAGGTAACAGCTTGATTCCACCCCTAAAGCTTGGCTTCAACCCCTGGGCAATGTGGATCCCGTCAACCAAATTTTGGGAACTCTAATTCTGAGAAAGACCTGAGTTTCTAGGTCGCGGCAGTCAGCATGTTTCCAAGTTTTGGTTTATTTGTTCGTTTGTGCATCATTCGCGGCTTTTGTCCGTCATTGGTGGCAAAGATGTGGTGCTATCTGTTGCTTCGTCACTATCCTGTGTTATTTCAAGCTCGGTACCCAAGCTAGAATGGCAAGGGGTCGCCCGTTGATACCATCTTGTTCCCAATTGGTGATAAGAAGAAGATAAGTTGTAATCAACTGTGATTCTTTGTAAAAAAAAACTTGTAACAACGAACCTCATGCCATCAATGGATGATCCATGCTGAAAAGCTGAGCAAACCTTTCGAAAATATGTAGTGATTATGAATAATAAATGAAATAATATAATACATTAAACCTGTTTCTATCAAAATACTCGTGATATTGTAAAGAGGGACTAAGCTTTAAATAATGTTTTCAAGATGCATATACATTGGGTTCTAAGTATTTAAAATGACATGCTTCATACTGGACTCCATGGCTTCTCGAGTAAGTTTTCTCTAAGCTTACTCGGTAAACAACCTTCCTATGTAACAGTAATGCATTATTCTATTTATTTTGCTTCTTTTGTTTAGAGCATGCTTTTTCAACATAAATGAAATTATAAACGTTTTGATATGTTTACGTACAAATATCTACATGTACAATGAAAATTCTAGAAGCTTTTGTACGCAGAGGATAGTTAAGAATCCAAGAATGAGTGCATTAACACAATTAACTTCCAGTTTGTTAATACTTGCGTCCTTTACTCCCATGTTAAGTTATGAGATGATGCACGATGGATTTTATTAGGAAATTCTTTGTCTAAGCATGAGGAACGTCTGCAAGTCACAGTTTTCTCCGATCGTTTGTAAATATCTCTACATAGCTAGTCCACGCTCCTGTATGATACACTGTGATGTCATTGCGGTATGTTCCCTGTTCTTATATTTTTCTTTAAATGGTTTGCAGCTGCGTTTCCCTACATCTGCACTGCTAGGGCGTGGCTTCTCATGGCTGGATTCAGCTTGGCTTTTGGGGCAATGTTTTCGAAGACTTGGCGAGTCCACTCCATATTTACTGACGTCAAACTAAATAAGAAGGTAAGATTTCCTGCATTTACAATGTTTGTGACTAAGCCCTTGAAGAATATTGATTACTATCGCCTTAAAAATCGCATTTAATTTTACTGCTTCTACTTCTCTATATAGGTGATCAAGGACTACCAGCTTTTCATCGTGGTAGGGGTTCTCCTAAGCATCGACCTGGCCATCATGACCACATGGCAGATCGCTGACCCTTTCTACCGAGCTACGAAGCAAATGGATCCCTATGTAAGTTGGAGACTCTTCAACAAACTTCTTTGACCCCTTTTGAAAACATTCGTTTGCATTTCAAACATAAACTGAGAAAACTAGATTGATGCTGGTAGAAGTAAACTGGTACTCACACATGATTATCATTTCATTTAAATGTGAAAGTAACTCTGTCTTTTTATTAGGTGTCTAGCATTTTAGAATAGAATAAAACCGAACAGATCCGGTCCTGATGAAACTTAGCAAGATGATAGTATGCCGCTCGCCGCTGTCTTGTGATCGGAAGCGCAGTACTGAGGAGTCTGGTGCTTTCTTATTCTATGTCATTTTAATGAGTATGATCCCACATACCTGGGCTACGCATACGCAGCCTAACTTAGCGCTACCGAGGATCTTTTAAAGATTTTTCCCACAACAAAAACTAAAAAATAGTTGTGTTAACAGAAGTCTTTTTGCAGCCACATCCATCGAGTGAAGACATTGTCATTGTGCAAGAGAACGAATACTGCCAGTCAGAGAGGATGACCATTTTCATAGGTGTTATTTACGCCTACAAAGGCCTGTTGTTGGTATGAATTTCACATGATTTTATGGTAACCTTTTTTAAAGTGTTCCACGCTGTAATTTTGTGGAAAAACTTTCTCGATCACGGTGGTGAAATTCGCTCCTTGAGTGAATGTTCCTCATGTTTATCTTTAGATCATGAATAAATGATTTATTCTGGGCAAGCGTCATACATGGTAGACCGCATTGTTGCTTATCATCATGCAAGATAGTGATCAAACGTAAGCAACTGAAAACCGAACTAGTCCTAGTCGCGCAGTCGCTGAGGGTTCTAGCGGGAATCGAAATTAGAAATTTAATTGAATTGAAGGATAAACTACGTTTCAATCATAAAAATATTTTGTTTCCATTCATCGATACACATCAAAGTATAACTAAATGCAAATTAATGTTTTGCTTATTTCAAAATTCTAGTTACTGAACATTTGCCTTTTAATTTAAGGACGAATGGATAACGAAGTGAACTAAAAGTTCCTCTTTTCTCTTTTTTTTCACAGCTCTCCTGATGTTAAGTGAAGGTGTGGTTGAAGATGGTAAAGCACACCTAGCCTGGAATGCTACGTAACCTAAAAAGGACATTCCACATCTTTGTGATTGGTGTGTTGCAGGTGTTTGGTGCATTCCTGGCGTGGGAGACACGACACGTGTCCATTCCGGCGCTGAATGACTCTCAGCACATCGGTCTCTCCGTCTACAACGTGCTCATTATGTGCATCATGGGCGCCGCCATCACACTGGTAAAACCACTTCTTCATTCGTTAGTAGCTCTGCTTCGTATACTATTGGATGTGATTTCAATTCGTGCTACGAACATAAATGTTTTTTTTGTGTCCGGGTGTTCTAAATTTATATCTATAAAAGAAGAAACTGACAGACTGATTCACCGACTGATCGATCAACGCACTGCTGAAATCGCTGTGTCTAGAGCAAGCAATTTTGCAAAAATGTTCCTTAGGTGACGAAGGTGTGCATTACGAAAGGACTTTTTACCCCTAAAGGTACAAAATAGGAGTTGGAAATTTTAATGAAACTTCGTTATTTTTGACACATTAGTTTATACATTGCGCCCGTGCGAAGCCGGGGCGGGTCGCTAGTCTATATATAAAAATCTCGTATCACGGTGTTTGTGGTAGCACTCTTCTGAAACTGCTCTACAATTTTTTTTATGTATCTAAGTATATTTGGTAGGGATGAGAATTGTTCGTAAAGAATATTTCATACCGCTAGGTGTTTAGGGACAAATCTTAATTTAACGCGGACGAAGACGCGGGCGTTAGCTAGTGCATGTATAATGTTTTTGTATTTACAAAAATTAAAGTATTTTATCCTGTATATGTTACCTGGTTTTCATAATGCAAGCTTTGCTTAGTTTAGGGTCAGGGGCTCTGTTAAAAGTCCTTCATCTTTTCAATCTATCGAAAAGTCACGTACTCCAGATTTTTTTTATTCGTTTCTGTTTAAGAATACTGCTTATGGCTTACCCTGTCACTCCTACAGAAGACACGGTAGCCTAGCTGTGAAAAGATCATGAAGTGAGTCTTTAGTTGGACTTGAGGATTTGATACTATGTAGGTAGATGATTGACCAATAGGTAACTGCAACAAAACATTGTGAGTAAAAATGTGTCACCATAGAGGATGCCATTTCGTCAAGATACCTAAGTAAACCTTTACCGCTGATGATTTCTTGGTTGCAGGTACTGCAGGACCACAAAGATGCGCTGTTTGTGCTTATTGCCCTGTTTATCATATTTTGCACCACTGGAACACTCTGCTTAGTGTTTGTACCAAAGGTGAGTTTCAGTCAGATTTCCTCGTACCTGTATTTATGTTGATCATTAAGGATTATTTAATGTTTCTGCAAGGTATGGCATGCATCAAAAATCTATAGTAAATTTAATAATTTTACTGGGACCAAAAAGGTAGTGTCCTATGGCGACTTATATGCCAGTTCATGGAGGTCTCAACAACCTAGAACGAAACAACTTTGTGTTGTTTTTTATGTCTACGCACTCTCAATAGAAGCAGTTTGTCTGCGACGTTTACGATAGGTCATCTTTACCATGTCTGACAAAATTGTTCATCTAGTTGGTGGAGCTCCGTCGGAATGGTCAGCCTGGCGGTAACGCATCTCGTATCCGAGCCACTCTTCGTCCCGCTTCCACTCACGAGTGTCGCTCTCCCGGACCAGAGCTTGAAAGAAGAATGAAAGAACTAAGGCAGTTTAATAATCGCTACAGAAGAACGCTGCAAGCGAAGGAAAATGAGCTTCAGGTAAATTCATAAAACAAAAAAAATTGGGATTGTTATTCTGTTTGGTATCCAATCTGATGTTAAGTAAGCATGTAAACCTCTATTCTAGATGCTCCTAAGCAAACTCGGTGACGACGCAGGTTCCGATTCCTCGATCAGAGACTCCAAGTCTCCCGGTATGAAGAGAACCAAACTTCCTCTGCCGAGAGAAAACATCAGCCATCCCGGTAAATGTAATTTTCTTCAACTATCTACTTTTCTTCTTTTTTGACGTGTAGAAAAAAATACTATAATTAGTTCATTTCATTTCAGTACCAAATTTTTAAGCTATATGCAGTGCAACTTGAAAGGCTGTGGATAAAGTGAAACCTCTGCTTGCCTTCCTTTCAGATACCAGTGAAATCACGTCAGTCTGCAGTCTCAGCGCTTCCGCCGGGGGTGAGGCAGAGTACATCAATTTACAAACTCAGCAACCTCCTGAAAAGTAAGAACCTGATCTTATTTGTGTTATAATAACTGCAGATACTAAGTGTTCGCAATGTCTTTTGTCTTGGAATACAGCTTCGACATCAGGTCAATGTCGTAGTTAGCTTAGTAAAAAGATATCTTTATACTTGAGCCGAGATCTTTCTCTTAAGATTGAAGCTACGCACCATAGAACCACTGATGAAATACTATTTTAGCTAAGAAGCACCATCTTTTATTTTCTACAAATTGTTTCACAACGAACAAAAACCTTATCTAACCTTAAAAAAGGATTATTTTTTGTATACCGCAGTTTCCATTCATTTTGTTTCCTATACTGTATAGCCATTTTATGGAAGAAGTAGGGCACCATCTCCATGTTTCAGGCCAAAGCCTTCTGCACCACCGGAACCAGTGCTTAAAGACCCCACCCCCAAAGAGCCGAAGAAAGAACAGCAAACCAAGAATGTGTCATTTAAGAACCACCTGGACTACACCAGCCCACCGGCATCCAAGGCTGTTCCGGAGAAGGACCAGCTCGCGAAGCTTCCTTATGGCTGGACTGCCGAGGTTAGTGGTTTACTGCTCATATCTTTTTTTTAAATACTTGACTAACTTCTAGATAAATAGCAATCGAATACATAATCTAAATCTTTGTATATATCCTTATAATCCTTTAATATCAGGGTTCGGCAAAGTTTTTTGTCCACACAATATTCACTTATTTCTGATGTGATTGTCCTGGAAAGAAAAGTATGAAATAACAAATTCACGACCAGTACACACGTCTATCAACGAAGGGTCATGTTGTTAATGTTGTTTAGGAACCTTCAGAACCTCCGAAGCCAATCACAAAAACTCCTGAGCCAGCTCGAGCGGAAGCGAAGACCATCCCCGCTCTGAAGCCAAGCGACACGGCCAAATCTATGCCCACAAAAGTTCAGGAACCCATGTATACAAAGGCTGCCACTCCTAAGGTCAATAAGGTATGCCTCAATCGCATTTTTCTCGGGTCTACTAAGTTATTTATTTATATTTGTAAGAGATAAAAAACAAAAATTAAATGTCGAACATGAATCCATTTAATTACACTAGACCTTTGTGTTTGACCATAGCCTAAACACTAAACAGCCTAGAGGTAATAAATAGGCCTAGGGGTAGCGTCAACGGGATATTTTATAAACTCATTTATGCATATGTACTTAGTAGGTAATTGTTAACCAAGTAATCTGGACTCTGGATATCTTTATGAGTAGAAGTCTTCTAAAATTTACCATTTATTTAAATAGTTTTATTTCAGTTTCTTAGATTTAACTAAATTCATATTTCAAACGAAATTTTAAACTAAAGCTTGCTATTTTCAAACAAAATCTTTCAAGATTAATTAATTAAATGTTCTTCTTCACTTTAGTATTAACCCGTATTTTCTCTTCAAGGTTTTTTTAACCTACGTTGAAAAACCAATAAACTTTTCGAGTTTCTGCATCCAATGCTCATTACATTTTCGTATTTACAGAAGTAATTGTACTCTCTATACATTTTCAAGCATATGAAGATATTTTGAAAATTTATCTATTTTCTAGACTCCTGAACTCCAAAAGAAAGTCATGAAAGGCCAAGATTCGCTTTCCAATAAGACGACTCCATCTCGCGAGCATAAACCTCGCCATCGACGAATGTCCAGCGTGGGTCAAGCTGCCCTCATGACAGAATTAATGCATGTCAGTGTGGATCAGGAGGACTTGGATCCAATGCCTTCACCAGGCATGGAGAGGAAAGTCATAGGTGAGACCGTGAGACACAATGTCTTCGTAGAAAGCGAACATGTTTGTATTTCATTGAGACAGATAATGGTTTGACATGAATACAATGCGTACAGTAAGAATTCCATTTATATTTTTAAGCTAGCGTCACGGCAGTAAAAACCCTTTGTAGCGATGATAGATTTGTGGTCAGCGCAGTCAGTTCACTCACCAAAGGACTTGGGTTCAAACCCCAACAATGAGCTGTCAGTGCTTAATTATTCTTCTTTCAGGTCAAGAACGAGATCCAATACCAGTACCAATGCCAATAAAGCAGAAACAAGAGCTAGAAGACATATTGGACATAGATGCTGACAATTACTCCTCTACTGAAAGACGGAAATCATGTAAGTTTTTTTTCTCTCTGAACAATGGATTTTTAGAAGATTTGGAATAGGTAGGTATATGATTTATACCGTCAAACGTGGCTATAGTAGAAGTAACTCTATAATTTCCAGGTCAACGAAGAGACTCAGAGAAGAGAAAGAAGGAAAATTTCATAGTGGTGCAAAGTGACCTCTGGGATACAAATACCTTCCAGTATACCTGCCAGAAGTCACCTCCAGCTAGTAAGAATCCATGCTTTCCTTATGCTAAGTAACGTGCTAATTTTACTACTTTAGAGCATTTGTCCGAAGGTGCGACAAACATGGTCTATTTAAAAAGATCGATACTGGTTTTTGTTTGAATCGGTTTTGGTAAAATTTTTAGGTACCCAACACCTTCATTCACCGATGCAGAGAAGTGTATCAGAGAAAAGTAGACAACAACCTTCACCACATCATCATAGGTAAAATATAGACTGGTGATATAAGTAAAACTTATGAATAAAATTTCATTCGCCATCTTTTTTTAGATTTATTTATTTTTATTAGATTTTTATGTATCTTCCCTGATGTTAAGTAATGATGAAACTAACTTTAATCAATTCTTTTTAAATTTCGTCATAGTAACACTATTTTCATTGTATTTTTCAGGGAATCTGATAGCAGAAGCATTGAAAGAAGAGCATCAAACGCTTCCATCAATTATGGTTAGTAAAAGAACCTATGGATTTTCTGGAACACTCATGATGACGTGGCGTGACGTGACGTCAATGATCGACGTGGTGGTAGATCTCCTTAGATCGTCTAGGAACGGACCACCGCAGTACCAGATTTTCTACCGTCAAGTAGTAGTGTGTAAACATTACTATGTTCCGGTTTAAAAGGTACTGCAGCTAGTGGAATTACAGGGATGTTGAGACTAACCGTCGAATGTCTCAAAGTAATAGCGCCAAACCCACCACAGAGCGACATCCTGGACTTTGTTTTGCTACTCAAAGTTCTGTGCAAGTATCGCTGCAATGAAAATAATAGACACGCGTTATCTCTTATCCTCTTCCCACCAGGAGAACGCCTCGTTCGTCTCATTACATTTACATTAAAAAATTACAAAAATTGCCTAAGCTATACCTCCTGCTGAAAGGAAACGTTTTACATTGTTTGCAGCTGGAACTGCCAGGGGAGGCACGCCTGAGGGATATCGAGAGGCAGAGACGTTACGGATGACTGATAGAATAGCAAAGGTATAAAAGATCATTTATTAGACCGAAAATTTTGATGAATTAGCATTTTACTTAACTTTCATAAGTTTCACGAAATTACTCGGTCGCTCTAGGCAGCCAAAAAAGTACCATTCCCACCAATTTCGAAAGAGTTGAGCTTATTATTTACACTTTACTTTCATGTTGTTTTAACTTCAACTAATATCAGATATTTAGCTGTTGTAGCCGCCATCAAACCAGCTGTTGCAATTTTTTATATTGATCGATTCTCCAATGAGAAATAACAAGGAAATGTTTTCTTTCAGCGTCGTGGGTCAGAATTCCCGCAACCAGTTAGCACACCTCCACAACAAACTCATACGAAAAGAAGACAGTCTTCAGCGGCGGTAAGTTAAATCACATTAAAAAACTTAAAGGAAAAAAGGATCTATGATAAAAATATATAAACTTGAATATAGTCCTAAGCATTAATTGTAATTGATATATTTCCAGGTAAGATCCTACCAAGAAGAGAAAGCTGTAAAGGGGGACTCTCATCGTCGGCACGACGACATTCCTCGAAAAACTCTCCCAGAAACGCCTCAAGAGGTAGAGACATACAAACCTGACCCTGACACCATCCGAGTGTCCAAAAACCAGGAGTCTCCAGCCAAGAGACTACGCCAGGAAGCCGAACCGCTGAAGCGCGCGAAGGGAGTTGGGGACTCTCCTCGACTCACGCAAGCCTCACATGTTCCTCGCCCTGATCATCACAAAAGCAGTCCTAACGTGGCGTCGAGGCATAAAGCAGGTAAATTGACGAACTACTACGAAGTGCTACCAAGTATTTGTAGAAATACCGTAAACGATCAACATGCTGACCATACAACACCCTTGTTTTTCGCTCCGACCGACGATCCACATCTTCCTGACATCTCGTGATCGATTATATTATATTACAACACGGCCGATAGTATTTAATTATAAACAAAACTATTTCATAATTATGACTTTGTGTACTAGTTCCGGTGTCAATTCCACTAATATTATAAATGCGCAAGTTTGGATGGATGGACGTTTGTTACTCTTTCACGTAAAAACTACGCAACGGATATGGATGAAATTTGGTATGGAGGTAGCTGAGACCCTGGATTAGAACATAGGCTACTTTTTATCAAAACATGTGGCGGGTAACACCACGGGGCACAGCTAGTTCTATATAAATTTAACATAAACAATATTCTTTCCTTTATTTTTAGGGTCACCAGGTAAACGTGAAGAGCGTAAGTCAGCCACATACAGCCGCGAGTCAAAGCGTCAGGAATCCCACGACCAACGCAAGATGTATACGGCTAGCTCGGAGTCAGAGCTCTTCGAGTGCGCCATCCTGCCCATCTTCCACAAGCTGCTCACGGAGCGTCACAAGAGCCAGCCGCACAGCCTCAACCTATCCTATGGGGTTAGCTGCCCTAATATATCCATTAAGTGCGATATTGTTGAGTACTTGTAAGATACTATACATCGAAATTGTAAAGCGTCGAGTCTTAACCAATACGAGTGTCCCTAAACCTAATACCCAGCGAAAACTAATGTGTAGGTTTGTCAAGTGTCAAGTCTCAAGTCTTTGGCCAAGCGCGGTGGTCTGGGGACCTTTCACTGAATCAGAAAGGTGTATAACAGAAAGACTTTTTTTGACTTCTGAACATTTATACATAGGTGTGTAATGTAGAGTAAATTTGCCGTAGATGTTCTGTCACCACTGAATGCGGCATGCGGCTACGTCTTCAAGGTCTTTTTAGTCTTTTTAGCAGTTTTTCAGAAATGGACCAGCTTATGGTTCCGTTAGTACGGACATTATAAATAACTGATAAATATGTTTATAACTGGAGCGCACAAAATACTTTATATTATATAGTTTTGTTAATTTATCATTACCATTCGGCCATTTTATAACATAATTATAAGTGGTCAAGAACTGTCAAAGAAATTTCTGATAAGGTACAATGAATGCATTTGTAAACGTTCACCAGATGTGTAGGACTTATTCAACATGATAAGTTAAACAAGAATTTATCTCTAAATACTTAAATATTTGCTCATTTGAAATTATCACAATAAACGTTTTAAAGCATTTACCACTTTTTCACATAATAAAAAAAACGGCCGAGATTGGTTTAGTTTACAGTAATTTTAATAACTCTTTAGGAGCTTAGAAATTAATCTGTTGATTAAGTTTCTTCTGCGCACATATAATTTAAAGTAGTATCTTATGCAGTCAATTTGCGTTCTTGTTCTAAGGCTGTAAGTATGTTACGATATAATTAGGTATATTACCTTGCATTTAACTAATATTTTGTGTAATACCTATGCACGTATTCATTTTATAACAACGTCAAACATCGAGGAGATCAATTATGTAATTATTAATTACACAATAAAATTTAAATCAATAAGTGATTTTTTTTTCTCGATAACTTCATGGTACTAGGTACTCGACAATTATTTATGTAATAGGTACTTATCCACCTACAGACTCTACACCTTACTCGTAAGTCGTGCGACAGCAACCAAAACCTTACTCTTGTCACTACGAGATGCCCGTAAATATACCTACAAATATGTACAATTACATACGACGAAATTCATTGCGCATACGACAGTTGGTAAAAGCAGAGCTGATCAAAACTCAAAAGTAATTTGTGTTCTAAAGCGCCCGTTTTTATGGCAGGTTAGAGAAGCAAAAATTGCTATCTTTTTTATCTTTTTAGCTGGTGTGATTTATTTTGTTTCATGCTTCGACCAGTTTATACTATATTTCATCAACTTAAAAAAAAAAATACTTCAGTGTGGTAAAATACGCTAAGCGTTGTGTCAAAACTCAAATAAAAGACTTCAACGTCATTGGCTTCTAATGTCAATGTGACGTTTCGACTTAATACATTAATGTTGGTAAAAACTATGGTTAACAGTTTACTTAAAAATCAGATATTGATCAAAATCGCTTTTGCAATAAGCTCTTAGCCAAAAAGATAACGTTTTTGGCTTAAAGCTTATTCCAAAAAACGAATCACATCATTAATTTGTTATCGTTCCATTCTTGAAGCTTTACGTTATTTGCATTCTGTAGTTTGTTCATTCGTTTTGTTCGCTCATTCAGTCGCTCATTTAGTATTTTTCTCTTCGTTGTATGGTTTGGTTGTGTTTTTATTTTTTTTTGTGAATTTTGTGTGGAATTATAAAACTTTTGTGTTTATTCATGTAATTAAGTGTTCTCAAGGACAGTCACAATGCCGGTGTTTCATACGAAGATTATTGAGAGTATTTTGGAGCCGGTAGCGCAACAGGTAATTTTTAAGATTCATAGTATGACTGACATTATTATTAGAATTTGCGTTATGTTCGGCCCAATTCTCTCGTGTAGGTGTAAAATCTGCGATATTGTTTACTGCTGGCTATTACATCGACATTATCAGCGTATTATGTCATCTCCGATAAAGTTTTAGAGGTATTTACGATATGTATTAGTAATGAGAATTTGTATATAACCTTGACCAACAGAGGCATGATTCAGAAACTGCGGTCGTGGAGATAATGAATGCAGTGTTTCTTAAACTTATCAGCTATGTACCGCATACTTAACGCTTAATTGACACAATATTTACCTATATGTATATTGTTATACTAATGAACAGTAATGGCCCAAGAAAGGATTTAATATAGGGCTATAACTTTAATGCCATATCTACAATAAATTATTTGTACGGACCTCGCTAACTAGCTAATAAAACTTGTTTATTATAGTATTGAGATGGAACAAATCTATTAGTAAGAGCAAAAAATTATCTGAGACCATTGCAATAGTATCAAGAACTTTAATTTTATACTATTTAGTGATAAAAGTAATAGGTGCTTTGCCAAGCCAGAGCCAACTCTGACTTAAAGAGTGGATTTTTTTAAAGAGATCAGTGAGAGCTAGAAATTGTGCCTAAAAAAAATATTTTAAATTATTTATAATTTTTTTTTTTAAACATTTCCAAACTTTTTGGAATAATTCTTAACTCCCATTGCTTCTTTCTTGCTCTTCAAGAATGGAACTCATTTCCATCTTCCTTGTTTTTTTTTTAATGTTAAAAGTAATGAGACGAATGAGACACTCTCCTGATGGTTAGGGATAACGCCTGTCCATGACCATTGCAGCGATACACAGAACTTTGAGTAACAAAGCAAAGTCCGGGGTATTGCTGCTTTGGTGCTCATTACTTTGAGATTTAGATGGTTAGTCTCAACATCCCAGTAATTTTGCTAGCTGCAGTACCCTTCGAACTGGAACACAGTAATGGTTACACACTACTGCTTAGCGGCAGAATAAATGGTACTGTGGTGGTACCTACCTAGACAACCTGCTAAGGAGATCTACCACCAAGTGAAGTTGTTTTCTGAGAAGTTACTAAGGCTTAAGAGTAAATACACTAGTGGAACTCTGCCAGTGTCTGTATTTCACATGAATAGTACCTAAATAGATGTTTGATTAAACATAAACAAATTTTGAGTAAAAAAAAATCTTCCAGATTCACATAGCCTGACCATCACTTACCATCAGGAGAGTTAATACAATTGTATTTTTATTATAAAAACTACAACAAGACATTTTTTTAATGTCACGGAGAAAACTATATTATTAATCTTGCCTCAATAAAGTCATAAATCTATAGCACAAAATTGAGCTATAAACTTAAATGTTTATGCACATAATGATATCATCTGGTGTTCTTTGTGTTGCTGTGGCCATTCAGCTGTGAAGTTTGATGACTTCTATTGACAGGTTTATAAATGTGCAGCTCTTGTGTCTGGAGAACTAACTGCTCGTTGATGATTTTAGATGTGACATTATTCATTTCTTTAGAGGCTAATAATGTTTAATTCTTATAGGATTCTTATGGGCAAGAATATATATTATGTAGCTTTTTAGGGTACCATACCCTAAGGGTAAAACGGGACCCTATTACTAAAACTTTGCTGTCCATCTGTCAGTCTGTCACCAGGCTGTATCTCAGGAACTGTGATAGCTAGACAGTTGAAATTTTCACAAATGATGTATTTATCTGTTGCCGCTATAACAACAAATACTAAAAAAACAGAATAAACTGAATATTTAAGGGGGCTAACATACATACAACAAACATTTTTTTTTGTGTTTTTATACATTATGGTATGGAACCCTTCGTGCGCAAGTTATTTTATTTATTGTGATGTTTTTAATTGTTAGTAATTGAAACCATTAATAAATTTCTGGAATGATTTGTCACATTTATGCTAAATATGTTCACAATATTTTGAATATAATAGATTTATTACATAAAAAAAAATTTAAAAGTTCCTTGGATTATTAGAATTTAGGGAAAAAGCTACTTACATACTTCAGAAAACTTAATTATTGACTTATTGACCACCTTCTTATAAATGCAATTTGTTTTAGCTGCAATTTGTTTTTTATTCGTTTTGTTTACAAAACTTTGAATTTCTTTACTAACGCGAAAGTGTAGTTCGCATCTCATCTCACACAAACCTTCTGTAAAATAAATTATCTAAATGAATAACTACATCAAAATTCTTTCCGTGGTTTAGAACAAGTTAGCTGAAAAACAGACAGGCATGAACAGCGACTTTGTTTTATGCAATTTAAAGAACTTATTATTTTTAAGTAGCTTTCTCTATTATCTGTTCTATGCCTGTCTGTCTCTAATATCTGCTTGGTCTGCCCTAGCAGAAAACACACTTCCTGACCACCTCTGTCTGTAATTAGGGCAGGTGCGTGGCCTCGGCGGCTTCCGCCGGGCAGGGCCGGCTATTTGGAGCCCTGCACCATAGATTATACAGTAGTCATAAAGCTTACATGGGAAGCTACACTTTCGACTGTTGACATCAATTTTATGCATCTGTTGTTTGAAAGAAATCGCTTTAGGCGATAAGGCCGCCGTGGTACTACCACAAATTAGTCTTGATGTTGCTTTGTTAATTTTTTTTAAATAGTATAATGTGTTAAATTTTGATTAAAATTCACATCTCACTGTTGTAACTGAAACGTTTCAAAATTTTAACTTTACTTTTTTCCTGTAGTTGAAAATTGATGACAAAGTTTTTACAAAACAATTGTGTCCTAGATTTTTTTGATGCTTTTCAAAATAAATATTTAAACAAAAGAAATACATTATAGGTATTTTGGGAAACTATAATTACGTTTGTACAGCAGGAGGCCTATGTCCAGCGGTGAACGCCCGACGGCTGATATGATGATGATTGACATACAAACTTTTAGTAGCGCTTTGAGTAAGTTGCGAAGAAATGTCCCGGGAAATACATAGTTTACGCGTCAAAACAGCAATTATTTCGAAAGGAAATGAACAACTTACGAAGCTATTGTGTTCGCGAAGTAAGGGAAATGGGAAAGTAACGACCTCTCTCCCCTTTTCTAGGGCGCGTCGCGGAAATTGCCTTTTGCATGTCATGCCATTTCTAAGCGTTTACAAGAATGCAGTTCACGATGAATACATTTTAGATGATACTTAAAACTCCCAGTGCTGGGGACATCTTCGAAGACTATGACTAGATTATGACTGCCCTGTTTAGCTTGTTTCACTGTAGGTAGTTTTTTTTTCCACACAACTCACCTGTGTGGTCGAAGATAGTAAAGCACGCCTAGCCTGGAATGAAACTGGCTCTCAAGTGAGACTGCCAGAACACGCCGTTAGATGCTTAGCGGCAGTTCAGCCGTAGGACGCTCACTGCTAGATATAGACCTCTCTCTTTGATTTCTATAAAGACCGGTTGGAAGTTTGAAGCAGCTCGCATCCGGCGTGTTTCTGCGGTATAATGAATCCCGCATAACTGGAACAAAAATGTGTCATATAAATGGTACATTTATTTGTAAAACACGCGTGAAACCACGGGACACAGCTAGGGGTCAATATACGTTGTTGATATTGATTCATTAGCCCCTTGAAAGGACCTCAATTAGAGTCCCGTTTAGACCAATCTACACCATTAGCTAATTTGGATAACAGTCCCACAGTTCAGTGACATGTATCACTGTGGGCAGCAGAACCATCAAGCCGATACCATCGTTGTTAGTGCCGTCATCTTTCGCCAAATATGTCCCGCTAACTTCTTTGTATGGTAGTTTTAGATTACGAAGCAAACACCTCACTGATCCTACTCAAAAAAATCTGCATTAATCAGTTTCGATGGATTTTGCATTTGTCTAAGCATCTTTAAGACTTCCAGAAAATAGGCACTCTGTTTTTTTTAATGTCAAGATATACTTAGTGAAGCAGCTGGAGCACTGTCCTGATGCGCAGATAAATATATGCTGTTAATATTACTTGTCTATGACCATTGCAGCGATACCCAGAACTTTGGTAACAAAACAAAGTCCAGGGCATTTGGCGTTCCATTTGTTCGTTGGCTTAATTACCCTGTAATGTGGCTAGCTACTTTTAAACCGAAACCAGTTTACAGTGCTGAATATACTGTAAACTGCGTCACTGCTGGGCGCGGGACTCTTCCCATTGTGAGAGGGGTTAGACCATAGTGCACCGCGCTGGCCAAGGGCGGTTTGGCAAACTTCTCACATCTATAAAACTGTTTTTTATGAACTTTCGGACATGTAGGTTTCCTTATGATGTTTTCCTTCATCGTTCAAAGGCAACACGCACATAACTTAGAAAAGACAGGCGTCGTGGGATTCGAATCCAGGATCTTCAGATTGGAAACCAGAGGGTCACCCAACTAGGCTACCGAAACTTCTAATAAAACCGAAACCGTAATGCTTACCTAATTGGTACAAAAACTGGCAAACAACACTTAAAGGCAAATGTAAAGCGCAGGTAAAATAGCGAAGCGTAACTAGTTCTAAAATATATGGGCCGCAGATAGCTGCCCACGCAGATTTCGTCAGTTTGGCTGAATAAAAAACAGTATTTCCTTTGCTATTCGTGGGAGTTCAGAGATCTATCATAAGTGTTATGGCGTAGCACTTAAAATGTAGAGTTGATGCAAGAAATATTTATATTAGCTTGTCTAAAGAGAGGAAGGCATGCAATTCACCGGAATCTCTAGGAACGGGGAGTATTCTGGGTCAAAAATAACACAAAAGTCGACGTGTTTGACCAACATTTTTTTTACTGTGATAGATAACTCTTTATTGTTTACACCAAGATTACAGAACAGAAATATTACAAACATCTAAATGAAGTGCAACATTCGGCAGATATGGATTAAAGACAAACGAGATGCTCTCCTGATGGTAAGAGATAATGCCTGCGCGTGACTTTTGCAGCGATTCCCATACCAAAAAAGACTCGGGAACAAAACAAAATTACACAGTATCTCCACATCAGCGTTCATTAGTTCACTAGAAACATTCGATGTTGAGTCTCATTGAGTCTGTAACTTCTCTAGCTACATTACACTTTGAATTGGAATACAGCTATTTTTGAACACTACTAAATGGTAGTACAATATCTGGAACAGCAGTGGTAGAGACACCAACCTAGACTACTTGTAACGGGGATCTACCAACACAACTTCAAATTATACCCAACTTAAGGTTTTCTGAGAGTCTTCAGACCTTGGCTATTCTTTTCGGGTACGCTTTTGCCATCCCCAACCAAGGCCAAATCACGCGATATGGCCTTACGTTTGACCGCCATCTCACTTGATGTTATGTGATGATACGGTCTAAGATGGAGCACGCTTGCCTAGAAGATACCGATTCACTCTCGACTTGAAGACACCCAGATTATATCCATCGGGGAACACCTACTCAGGTAGCGCATCCCACTGTCTAGCAGTCCGCACAATTAACGAAGAATCAAATCGTTTCGTTAGTTTTTGGAACGTCGATCATGAATCGATGTCGCTTTTTTGAGCTTCTAGCTGTCCGAAAGAAAAATTGGCATGGGGGAAGTAGACTATGTAGTTCTGAAGCACAGCATAGCACAAGCCTATTTCTCTTGATCTGAAAACCAGCGGTGCTGAGAAACCGGCAGCATTATTGCTGAGAACTAACCTTTTTTTATCGCACTGGACATCACAACGTTTTACAGGGCTGCCCAAAAAAAGGAGTGTAATATTTTCAGGGCCTCAACTTCTTGGTTAGTGGCCTTTGCGAAGATTCTCCATAATTCTGCCAATGTCACGTGGAATGATAGACTGCTACACAAAGAGATTGGGTTCTATTCCCACCCAGGACAAGCATTTTGTGATATAAAAAAATGTTTGTTCTGTGTCTGGGTGTACTGCATGTATTATAAGTACGTATTTACAAAAAAACAATTATCTGTCTTCCATAGCACAAGCTTTAGATTGGGGTCAGATGGCGCTGTGTGTAACGTCCTTTATTTATACATTAACATAGGTATACATTAAAAAAAAAAGTGTTTTCCAGGGTTTATTATGTATAATTGTAATACCTATGTATGTATGAGTTTCTTTATTTCACGATGACTTTTCAATGCCAAAGTCATGATGTGGTATCGTTAGTTAGAATCCTTATATCGTCCCGAATGATAAGCAATGCATATTAGAAAAAAAAATTGTGGGCTTTAGTGTCATTTATTTATTTTACTTTTTATTCTCATTATTCTTGTCGTCTGTCATTAAAAATATACTAGTGTCGTGTGTATTAAAATAAATGTTTTCTTTTTTTTTCTAAGAAAGAAGTGGCTAGACGAAGTTTTTTAAGCGCGGGTGTTTTAATTTCTCGCACCAATTATATTAATACCAAGCGTAATAATATGCAAAGGTTTACTACACAATTTTCTATGTCGTCACTTCTAAATGGCCCACGGCCGCTTGTGGGTGTCGACCATCTGGTTGATGACAAAAGGCAATTTTTACACTCCATTGAGACATAAAATCGTATTGATACATTATGGATCTGTTTATGTTGCGATACATTGTCGTAAAGGAGAATTTTTACCAGATGGTATTGTCTATGGCCGTCATAGTAAAGACTACTTACTTGGTGGTTGGTATTTTTTTTATTTGAAAAATATTGAGACGAACGGGACGCTCTCCTGATGGTTAGAGATAACGGCTGTCCATGACTATTGCAGCCATACACAGAACTTGGAGTAACAAAGTCCAGGGCATCACTGCTTTGGTGCTCATTACTTTGAGACTTTCGATGGTTAGTCTCAACAGCCCAGTAATTTCGCTAGCTGCAGTACCCTTCAAACCGGAACACAGTAATGTTTACACACTACTGCTTGGCGGCGGAATATCTGGTACTGCGGTGGTCCCTACCTAGATGACCTCCTGCTAAGGAGATCTACCACCAAAGTCAACCATAAAACATACTATATTCTGTCCCCAGCATCAAATCTATTCAGAAGGCAAAACAAACGTAGTAGTTTCTGAAATTGATTCGTTATTCAACTTTAGTCACAGTCCGGTGCAATCAGAAGTTGTTTGAGCTGGTCATATGACTCATCCCTCATCAAGTCATCGGGCGCTCGTCACCCGCACGTCCACCATTAAAACGAAAATAAAAACAAAACACGGCAGCCACAGTTACGAAACCACGCCAGTCGATTCCAATTTTAAATTTAGGCGCCAACACAAGGCGCGAAAACTAACGATTACAAACAACCGGCCAGCAACAAACGTGAGTCAATGTTTAAAATTAGAAGTATTTTGAATTATATCACCTGGCAACGTTGTTTGTTTTACGTGCTGGCTACAAAAAATGTTTTCGCTATTATTTTATCCGTTGCCCATTAAATAAACCCATTTGTTTTCAATCCGATGATCATTTCTCATCAGCTATTGAATTGATTGTTCTGATTGCGAAAGTTATGACTATAATATGAGTACTCGACTCGATTGAGTCATTTACGATCGACTTACCGATGAACATACCTTACACTTCAGTTAAAATACGATAAATATTGTAGCGATGATAGCTCAGTGGTTAGCGCGGTCGGTTCGCATGCTGAAGAGCGTGGGTTCAAACCCCAACAATGTGCTTGAGCTGCCGGTGAAGGAAAGCATTGTGAGGAACCCATAGCATGGTGGTAGAATACTTTCTAGTACTCGGTTCGCTAGCTACCACGCTCAAGTTGAAAATCTGCCGCCAAGCATTTAACGGTGTGTTGACTTGAGAGTCAGTTTTATTCCAGGCTAGGTGTGCTTTACCATCTTCGACCACACAGTCACTTAACATCTGGTGAGCTGTGGTCAAACACCTAGCCGGCAACCATAAAAAAACATAAAAACATTTCTCACAATAATCATAAGCCAATATCATTGAATAAGTACGTGTTGACTCTTCAAGGATTTAGTCGAAACTGAGTCAACTAAATCTATACCTTGAATAATATTAATAACATGCCTAGTCCTGCATACAACACATGTATCACCAAACAAAACATTCCTGTTCATTATTATTTATCAAACGGCTTTGTATATAGGGTAGAACGATGCCCTTGTTGACCTCGTGTGTCATGCTGTGTTGTGTAAACAACTTCCTTCTAATTTATAACACGGTTCTCTGAAACAACCTACAATTTACAGTGAAGAGGGCAAAGGCCTGAAGCGAAGCTGCATCAGAACTTTTATTTATAGACACGTTGATGCTAAAGCTGTCTGCAGTACGGGCCATCGATTCTGCTGAAATGGCATCTGGTTCACAAAAGGACTGTTCTGTTGACTGTCAAGTTGATGAAGTGATTTCCATCGTGTTTTTCTTTGCTTTGGCGTCGCACTTTGTGCATTTTTTTGCCAGTGTCAACTGATAAATAAATTGATTGGTTCAGGTGTTACTTTGCGGATGTTTATTTTGATATTCAAGAGAGAACTTGACGACAGTTTTTCAGTTAAATATCTATCCGAAATATTCCTTAACATCTAAAACTGTGAATGTGCTTGAGCACGTCGGTTTTAGATTTTTTTTATATGGTCGACAGGCTAGGTATTTGACCACAGCTCACCTGATGTTAAGTGAAGTTGTGGTCGGAGATGGTAAAGCATGCTTAGCCTGGAATGGATGTTGGATGAATGGATCTTATAAAAACGTAAGGTCACCACGGCACACTACTCTACCTATATCAGTGGACCGTTCTCTGCTCAAACTACACAGCGCGCTGTGTAGTTTAAGCAGCAGCGCAGCGTTACGAGCACTTGCCTATAGCCGGATTCTACGACGCCGACAACCAAAATCCATCATTCCTGTTGAAATTGCGATGTTTTTTTATTTCAACCCTGTTAGCTTATTTGGTAAAGTTCTACTTAGAAAGCTGAAGGGCGTGGTTTTGATTCCCACTCAGGACCAACGTTTGTGTGACTAACATAGACGTTTGTTCTGTCTGGGCGTTCTGTATCCCACTAATATTATAAATGTGAAAGTTTTGATGGATGGATAAACAATAATAAATTAATGTGCCTGTATCATCCAGATAGCAATCTACATCTGCGAAATGTGCCGTCGCAACAGCCTTGACCTACAGCATCCGATCTGCCACTGCAGTATGCAAACACTGAGTAGGCGTTAATAGGTTGGAATATGAAGAAACGACTGTAGTGCTATCTCTGTTATTGAAAACCAGACTTTCAAATTGCTCGTTTAGCGTACGAATATTTAAAGTACTTAGTTACCTTGTTAATGCAAGATTAGAAGAACAGAAGAACAGCACATCATCCGTTCCTCGTGGATGTTCACAGTATTCATTATCAACGGCTTAGCTCTACTTTCTCGAGGCGTACTGCCCACAAAAGCGATGCAGCTACTTAAATTACATAGCTATCAAGACTAACCATCGAATGTCTTAGAGTAATGAGCGTCAGAACATCAGTCAGTGATGCTATGGACGTTTTTTTCTTACTTTTAAGTTCTAGTGTCTGGGTTAATTAATTACGTCAGACGTTTGGGGGAAGAGGGGGAGGGTCCCGTGAAATTTCATGTATTTTTTTCGCAAGAAACAATGTTTTCACAAATCAAAACACCGGGCCTGGTGGCAGCGACGTTCTGTCCAAAATGATTAGGCAATTAGGTTTGTTTTTTAAATAAATCCAATGCAATCAAGTACTAAATATTTTTACTATTTCTTTGATATAAAAAAAACAATAGTTTTCCACTATATTTGAAAGTACATAACGTTATAAAAGACACGCATCATAAAAATTCACTCGATGCACCAAAACGAGCAAAGGCCGCCAATGTGCGAGCGTCAAAGCTAATGCTTTCAACCATTCATTAAAACCATTACCCAAAATTACCGGTTACCTCATCCCATTATCTAATAGCTCTTCATTCTATCACTAATACAACGATAATATAACAAACAAACATGTTTGTACGACCCTGGATTTACTGTCCGTTACAACACTACTCGGTAGTACAAACATAGCTATAAATATCAAGACCCTGGCGACTGGCTCGGAACTCGGAACTGCTCACTGGCCTAACAGGCTTCACGGTGGATTGCATTACAGGAAACTGTTTTGTGACGATAGCTTAGTGATTAGCGCGGTCGGTTCATAAGCTTTAGGGCGTGGATTTAAGCCCTGACAATAAGCTTGAGCTCCAGGTGAACCATTGTATGGTGGTAGGGTAATCTCTAGTGCACAACTGGCTAGCTACCACTCAAGTTACAAATCTGCCATCAAGCCCCTAACAGTGTCTTTTGGCAGCCCCACTTAAGAATCGCCTGATCTCGCCGGAGCACGCTCGTCTAGAAGAAACTGATACACTTGCGACTTGAAGGCACCCAGATTGTATCTATCAGGGAACACCCATTCAGGCAGCAAATTCCATTGTTTAGCAGTTCGTACAATGAAGGTAGAATCGAACCATCTTGAGGATGAAAGAGATGTGGTAAACACCTAACCTGTTAACCAAAAAACGTGGGTTTCGGGTCGTTGTACACACGAGTTTGTTTATTTATTCTACATACAAAACAAGTTACAAATTAAAATAATTAAAACTAACAAAGGATTAATTAACAAAGGATCCGACTGGATTGCCAGGAGGCAATGGATCTTATCTGGATTGCAATTCAGACCATGTGTGCAATATGGAAGGTATAGAATTAAAAAAAATGTGTTTAAGTGATAGACGCATCATTCTTTCGCTTCATAATTTTTACCCACGACGGAATGGAGACGGTATTTGCGTTTGGGGTGAGAGGATGGTTCTTTCAAATTCATGTTGCCATTTTGCTCCAAAACTACTAGTCCGATTTTGATGCAGTTATCAGTTATCGGTATCGATATGTGTTACGGTTACAACTCACCAGGGGGTGCTCGCTGCAGCAAACATTGTTACTCTAAGACGTTAACTAACATTACTACGAATCACCAGTATTCCTCATCGGTGAGTAATCCTTCTAAACAGGACTTATAATAAAGGTGACTCAACTCATCAACGGGTTCGTAAGGAGCTTATCGTGAACGGAGTCGACGCGCTCTATTTCTTAATCCTTTAGGCTTACAAATCAGACGGGAAAAGGCAGAGAGACAGCTTCGGACTGGCTTCGAGCTTTCTTCTTCTTTAACAGCTTGGACCTTGGCGATTGCGACACCAAGGGTTTGATTGGTGTGCCAGCGTTAGTCTCAACAGCTGTAATTACGCTAGCTGCAGTACCCTTCAATACTGCTTGGTGGTAGAATATCTGGTACTGCGGTGGATCGTCTAGGCAGTAGACTGCCATTATCCTAAGCAGGAGATCGTCTATGTAATACTAGACGATCCACCGCAGTACCAGATATTCTACCGCTAGCATAATGCAGCTAGCGTAATTACAGCTGTTGAGACTAACCATCGAATGCTTCAAAGTAATGAGCGCCAAAGTAGCGATGCCCCAATCTTTGTTACTCAAAGTTCTGTGTAACGCTGCAATAGATAGTCATAGACATGCGACCTTACCATCAGGAGAGCGATTCGTTCGTCTCATTACTTTCACATCTCACTAATATTATAAATCTGAAAATTTGGATGGATGTATGGATGGATGTTTGTTACTCTTTCACGCAAAAACTACTGAACGGATATGGATGAAATTTGGAGGCAGCCGAGACCCTGGATTAACACATAGGCTTTTTATCACAATAACATGTAGCGAGTAACACCGCAGGGCGCAGCTAGTAAATGTCTTGTTTTTATTCGTTTATTGTGCGTCACTGAAGTTGGTCCTTGGTCAATTCGGTAGGTATGTAAAGTTTTTTTTTCTTTATATACTGAATTGCTCATAGTTCTTTTCACCTTTGATTTATATTGAAAGCAGTTTCCCTTCTATCCTTTTTCTAATCAGCGCCGATGATGTAAACATGTCAACGTTTTGAACAGTACATACTGTTCAAAACGTTGACATGACATGCTACCGCTGTTGTGAAATGCACACACGCGTAGGTTTTGATTTTGCTTGCCACCATGACACCTTTCGTGCGATTGATTTGGAAATACAAGCCATCTAAAATGTAAATTATTTAGAATATTTTCGGATATATTTCGGATAATAATTGGTCATCTAAAGGAATTCTAATTTGGCATATGTGCCATAGGAAGTACACGTCAACGCGCTAGTTATTTTTTAATGTAAAAAGTAATGATACGAACGAACGCTCTCCTGATGGTAAGAAATAATGTCTATCCATGACCATTGCAGCGATACACAGAACTTTGAGTGACAAAACAAAGTCCAGGGCGTCACTGCTGTGGCGCTCATTACTTTGAGACTTTCGATGGGTAGTCTTAACAATTTATTAATTAAAAACTTTATCTAGAACTAATTTTGACATAAACTTAAAAAAAAATCTAATTTCAATCATAGCTGTTTATATTTTTTTTTACAAATAGACATACCTCTAAAATTAACATTGAATTAACTTTTTATCTGGCTCCAGTTAGTTTTGATATAGCTTTAGTTATTCAGATACTAAATGATGCTCTTTAAAATGTTGTCTGATATTTATTTACAATACCAGACAAAAAACTACAAGACATTTATCGCCACATGTCTATTTTTGAGATCCTGTATAGAGCCCTAGGTCGTGAAAGTTTAAAACTATATAAATACTTACTTATGTTACTTGAATCTATGAGTAGATGTCACTGGAAATCCAGACACATATATCAGGCAAAACGCGAAGGTCTCGCTTCGAAGGCTAGACAAATACCACGCCCTTTCCGCCTAGCCCCTGCGTCGAAAAGCTACGCTGATATTAAAGCTTTTAAGGTCGGCCTTCTGCGAGAAGAGATGCTATAACTGTTTTTTATATACATGTATAAATTTAAAATTAAAAAACCCCTGGTACCAGTACTAAACATAATACCTAATTACGAATCGTTCACTGGTCAGACATACATTTGACAGCCCCGTTGGCTCATTGGTAGTATATCTGCCTTGAGAGCTGTAGGGCGTGGGTTCGATTCCCACTCAGGGCAAATATTTTGTGAATAAACAAATGTTTGTACTGTGTCTGGGTGTTCTGTATGTATTATAAGTATGTATTTACAAAAAAAAAAGTATTTAAGTATTCTATCAGTTATCTGACTTCCATCACACAGCTCTGCTTAGTTTGGGGCCAGATGGCGCTGTGTGTAATGTCCTACGATATTTATTATTATTATTTATTTATACTATCTTGAGTCATAATCAAGATCACTTTCGATCAAGTCACATTAAAAAATATGTAGTTCGCCATTTTGTGGTGGCGGCCGTCTTGGACTTGAAATGTATCATAGTGTATAGTATTCTACTAGTCAAGCCCTTAGAGAGTTGTGAAAAAATATGTAATCCGCCATTTTGTGGCGGCGGCCATCTTGGGCCGATTTTCATCAAACACCTTTCAAACAAAGAAACAAATTCATCCGTTCGGGAGCTACGATGACACAGACACACACACACACACGCCAAACTTATAACACCCCGTCGTTATTGCGTCGGGGATTAAAAACAGGGATAAGGGATGTCTAAAAGACATATTGACATCTTTTGTGACTCCCGTACATTTTTGGATTTTTCTATAAGAGTTATAAGTAGTCGAATGTTACTTTGTCTAAGCTCTTTGGTGTTCTTATAATCTTTTTGCGGCATTTGTAGTGGATGGCTGGCTTTAGATAGTTCTGTAGGTGTGGTATTTGCGAAATGGAATAGGGATATACGTGTAAATTATATATAATATATTGTTGAGGTGAGGGTAGACGATATTGTTACAGTCGCGTGTCGAACCTGGACCAAATTGGCACAGGACCGAGGCAGATGGCGTGAAAAGAGAAAGGCCTATACCCAGCAGTGGGATAAAGAAAGCTGTGGATGATGATGAGGATATTGTTGAGGATGACATGCAGATAATATTAAACGGAAACTAAATAATTATGATCCTATGATGAGCTTAGATATCCTATATCATTGTATGAGACGTATTAAAGTGACATTAAATTTCTTAATCGATATTGCTTGTAGAGTACATTGGATTAGTTTTTAGGGTTCCGTATCCAAATGGTAAAACGGGACCCTATTACTAAGACTCGGCTGTCAGTCTGTCACCAGGCTGTATCTCATGAACCGTGATAGTTAGGCAGTTGAAATTTTTACACATGATGTATTTCTGTTGCCGCTATAACAACAAATACTATAAAACAGAATAATTTAAATATTTAAGGGGGCTCCCATACAACAAACGTGACTTTTTTTGCCGTTTTTATAGGTATGGGACCCTTCGTGCGTGAGTCCGACTTGCACTTGGCCGGGTTTCCTATTGTTGATCATTACACCGATTATGAATAACTTTTATTGAGGTCACAATTTTTCAAAACTTTTCGACTTTTTTAAAAATTTCAGCTCTCTATAGTTAGCTAGACGAGACCGCGCGCGTGTTAGAATTTGTTTTTATTAGAGGCATCAAGGAATAAGGATAAGAACGGAATGTACCACATACGTCATTAACCAACCATCATACGTTATGTAAGACAAAAGTAGGCAGAAAAGAAGACCAGAAACTGTTATTATAAGCAACGTATATTGATTTACTAAGCAATAGTCATTAAAAGACACCAAGATAATGATAACACGTTGTTTAACATAAAGCATCAATATTTATCACATAATAGGTAGTTAAATTACGGGAGCACTTGTTTGAGTTTTTAAACACTAAAAATAAAACTAGATGTTGCCGATTAGGAGGCTTTAATATTAATGACTTAAAACTAGTACAAAGCTTATACGAAGACTATGCAACGCCGGTGGTCCAGTCGCCGGGACTGTCTACTCAGCGGTATGCTGAGTCAGACATTTAACTGAGAATTGAAGGGCCAGGGGGATACATAACTAGGTATCACAAAAGAATATCAATCAACATAATAAATAGGTTACTTAGCTTAAGTATCTCTTGATCTGTTCAGTACGACGGTTCGCAACCGAATCCCGTGTTCGAGCCAGAGCGGCCCGCTATATTCACAAAACACGTGACTGACAACAGTCATTTAGTCAAATCAAGTGTTTTATATTATTTAACCAAACTAATACATTTGAAATAATTGTGTTACAAACAGACATTATGTTCAACTTATTTTAAGATAACCACACGACACATATATACATGTGTCATGTATCCGTCGACATATACCTATAATCTGCTACGCGCGTTGTTCTCAGCTCTGTCTCCATGATGTAGGCCACCGGATCTGGCCGTAACTATGCACGGAGTTTCAGATAGAATTAAACGTTAGCATAAGTGTTTTTAACATCAGGTGAGCTGTGGTCAAACACCTAGCCTGTCGACCATAAAAAAAAAGGTATCAACCAACGCAGCCTACTTTGATATTATAAATCAGCATCGGCACTTGCCACTACATAGAATACTATCTAGGAACCGCACGCGCGCGCGGGTGGCTAAGCTGGCTAGACCCCTTACGCCGCTCGGCGGTTTGCGTCTGCTTCACCCCCTCAGAACCTGTGCAATGTGAGACACATTTCGCCTTAAGCACTTGTGTAATTACGGATACATCGCGTGCTCATGGTAATTAGTTTGGAATGAGAGCTCATTGGTCCCACCGGCACTTGTCAATGACGACGCCGTGTATGGCGCGCGCGCTGATCGCCGCCCGATTAGGAGACAAGCGTTCATTCATAGTTTTTTTGTTTCGCACCATATTTGTATGCTACACGTCGTATACGACGTGTTGATAGCTGGACTTTCGGTTTCAATACAATAAATATAACAGCCCTGTTGATTCATTGCTAGTATGTCTGCTTCAAGAGCTGAAGGACGTGGGTTCGATTCCCAGGACAAGCATTTTGTGATATAAACAAATGTTTTTTCTGTCTGGATGTACTGTATGTATTTACAAAAAAAAAAACTATTTAACTACTCTATTATTTATCTGTCTTCCATAGTACGAGCTTTGCTTTGTTTGGGGTCAGATGTCGCTGTGTGTAATGTCCTATGATATGGTATGATCCTCCAAGAATTCCTAGATTTTTGTAGCGATGATATCTAAGTAAAGTAAGTATAAGCTATGTCGTTTTATGGTCGACGTTCCAAAGACTCGAACGAAACGATTTGAATCTTCGTTCATTGTGCGGACTGCTAGACAGTAGAATGCGCTACCTGAGTGGATGTTCCTGAGTATCGTGCTATCCGGGGGAAAAACATTTAAAAAAAAACTGACATACGATCAACCGTAGACCGCATCTTCGCTTAACATCAGGCAGGATGGCGGTCAAACGCAAGCCTATATATTATAAAAAAAAAAAACTATCCATATACTTAATCAATAAATATTTATTTTAATTTATTTCAAAAATGCTGTATTACAGCATTTTTGTCTCTTTAGTGAGAAATCTTTACCCTTCATTTGGGCCCCCAACTAATTTTGATACAGGGTCCCTCTAAGGCACGCTACGCCACTGCCTTCTGGCAACGCTGAGCACTTTACTCAGAGCAGAGTATACTCATAGTAAAGTTTTATTCCCCCTTTCGACGTAGAGTCAACGCTCCATAAGAACAGATTACGTGACAAACACTCTTAGCTGCTGTAGGGTTGGCAAACACTCGGAAATACAAAAATAATTAGTTTAGTCAGAAGCAGGGTTTGTGACCTGTTCCTAACTTATTGTTACACACCGCCACTTAATACCAGGTGTGCTGTGGTCAAACACCTAGCCTGTCAATAATAAAAAAAAACTTGTATATTTTTAATTTCGATACATAATTATGTATTTAATAATAACTATGGTCCAATAATATTTTTTCTAAAAATAGGTATATATTTAAAAACATTTATAAAATTACATCTTCCAACGTTTCTGTGCAACTAAATAAGATGATGTACCTTCGCAATGTAATTTTATATAATATCGCCCTTTCGCTCAACCTAAAAGTAAAAATTATTGTTTTTATATCGTTTCCTAAATACTTCTGAAAGCCCTTTATATAGATATGTGGGGCGTTCTACTTTTCTACCGACAATCTGAGTGATAAATTTTTAGATTTCAAAAAAAAATAAAAGTGTAATTCTTCAAAAAAATGTATTTTTACATTATTGTCCAGTTATCGAAGATTTCAGATATGTATAGTGCATCGAAGTTTTGTTATTTACTTTTTATTTATTTTAAGTTTTATCGGAATAGTTGGAAAAAATAAACACCTCTGTCACAAACTAATATATTTATTAATTATTATGTCAAATCAAATTTACAGTTTTTTTAACTTGGCATAACTAGAATACAAGCATTTATTATTATCGAACACGATTTATCCCAATTCTTGTTACAAATATAATATAAAAAATGACATTTAATACCACTCTGTCACATTTTTGCTCATTAAGACAACAAACTTTGAAATATTTTGCAAATAATTGAAATAAACATAGCTGAAATTCTGTTACTACCTTTTATGGTCAATATATAATAATATAATACGTTATTTTAGTGTATATGTTTTCAATAAACTGAACATATGCTGCTTTAATGCTTAATTACAAGGGGGACAAAATTGTGCTAGAGTATGACAGAATGGTAGATATTAATAGGCCAACATTTAAACTTAATCCTTTAAGGTTTTGAAAGTTTTTAAAAAGGATAACAAAACATAAGGCTTCTCTTACAATGCTACATAAGATATTATTTCTTGGTATAATCATTATTTGGTGCACGTAAAATCAGACTAATCTTTTCTTTTCTCTTATTCGACTTTTCAAATACTTCTATAACACGCCTTCCTCTTTTAACCGTAATCATTTTTATCAAGTTTTCAAACATCACATCTGATACATCTGATTTTACTAATTTAAATATTTTGTCAGTGTCAACAACAGTTTTATAAAATATCACCTGAACATCTCCATCTGCATCCACACAACTTTTTTCAACTCCTAAGTAGGTGTACTCCACTTAGTTTCTACTGGGTACTTTTACTGACATAATACCATTTTTTATTAATAATGGGTCTCCAGATAGGTCACATGAAGCACCTGGTTTTATGTGCACAGGTTTTTTCTGATTAACGAGAGGCTGAAGAGGCTGATCATCTTCTGAAGTAGTAATACTACTTCAGAAGATGAAGATGATACAATGTTATACAACAGTCTCATAAAATCTCTTTGTAGGAGCTCTAATTATTATGTTGTTTATTTATATCAGCCAATGGTTCTTTTTAATCTGAGGTTGGGCTTAACTACCTACCTAGCTTTACTTTTATAAAGAGCAACTTAATAAAAATAAAGCTAGCAAATAATATTTGTTGTGCAGCATTTTTTTATTACCAAAGTCTCTTGAAACAGTTGAAGTTTTAGTCCCGAACGGTTAATTGTTGTGTCTTGTAGGAAAGGATAGGATTGTTTTGGAGCAGTGTTTCATTTTGTTTTTGTTTTTAATGTTTTTGTAATGTTCCTTAATGGCATTTGTCAAAATACTATATGTATTTTCTTTTTTCTTCTTTATTCGGCGCTTTTAAATTTATCTTAATTTTTTGGTTTGGGTATATTATGTAATAAGCTGTCTTCTTTAATTTTTTTGGCGATGAAGTCTTTCCTTGTATTTTCGTATTTTTCTATAATTAATTTTACATGGCCTTGAAGTTTCATATTTTGCCTATAAATTTTCGATCTGTCTCGGCTAACTCTTTCTCTTCCCCTTGCTCTAGCAGCGGATGAGGTTGGAGTTAGTGAACGAGATCTAGGAATTAAAGGAGTAACCTGGGGTTTGAAGGAACAGGTGTGGAAGTCGAGTATTCATTAGAACGTTCTGCAAAGCTTTCTGTTGTTCTCTTTTTGTTTCTAACTTGCCATTTTATTTTCATTTGTCTGTGTACTCTTGGTGTCAGATCTTTGACTAGCTTTTTGCAAGCATGGTATCTTTCTAAGTCTTATCATTTCACTTCTACGACTTTTTCAGGGTCCTGTTTCCTTTTTTCACGACAACGTCACTGCTTTTCCGTCGCAGATAACGCTATTATTTAATTACCCTGATGATAATACCTTAAATGAATAAAATAATTGATAATGTAATATATAGAATACAAAAGATATCAATTAACTATTGTGAAAATCAATTACGGCAAAGTTTCTGACAAAAAATACCACTCCGTCACGAGCTATACTACTCCCGTCACAGTTATTTTGTGACAGAGGTGCCTCGTGACAGAGGTGTAAAATAACAGTGTTCGAGGATTTCAACGTTCATAAAATTACAAATTGTTCGTAAAAGTGAGTAAATATGACAGATATACTGGGAAATAATAATATTACGTAAATAAATGGGAATTACAATAATATTTTAAAGTAGTAACTTACGTGACAGAGCGGTCGCCGAATAAACACACGCACCTCTAGTTCACTACCAGCGGGCGCCTAACTCGGCTCGCTCCAGGGTGGGGTCTCAAGGCTTAAAGCCGAGAGGAGAAGGAAACCGTGCTGTTGTTTAGTGTTGAAGATCAAACAGCTAAGGCGTGTTTTTTGTTTTGCGAAATGCGTGACGGAAGATAGCAAGAAAAAACATATGCAGCCGTACCCAAGGATAAAATATTTTTTTGCTTAATAGTATGAACCTTTACGTTTATTATATTTTTATTAATCTAAAGACAATATTTCAGCATTTCAATAAATAATTTTATATTATAGGGTCCTATATGATTTTTTTAAGCGACATCATTTTGTAACATTAGGCAGCGTAAAGGGACACGCTTTATTTGTATGTAAAACACCTCTGTCACACGTTTCGAATACTATGTCACAATAATTTTGTAAAAAGCAAAAACAATAAAAACGGGATTTTAGTGTTATTATAATGACTATATGGTCCAAAAAATCTTGTGACAATAAAATTTGAGAAACTGCAATTTAGGACGGATACAGATTTTTTTTTCCTGAGGAGACACGTCATTGTCGGTAGAAAAGTAGAACGCCCCATATAACTCTTTATTGTGCACACCATAAGAAGAAAAAAAGAACCTTATGAACTAGTGCCACAAGTGGCGGCCTTGTCGCTAACAGCGATCTCTTCCAGGCAACCAAGAAAAGAAAAACACGATAGAAAACATATGAAACAGACGGGAGATGTAACACTAATAAGAAAGATAAATAATACATATAGTAAATATATAAAAATAATCATAATAATATATTTAAATAAAACGGAATATTTACATATATAAATATATACATATCTATATAATATTGACCTCTATAACGACAACGACAACCCTACCTCTTACCTCGCTTGTGTGCTTTAAGCGTATGAGGTAGGTATTCCTCGTTTTTATACTTTCCATTGTTGGCTGGCGCCTCGTTATCTCTTCGTGAGAACTTTCAGTGAAAGTGCTGATTACTTGTACCTACTCAATTGTTTGGGTTTGAAGATTACTTAAATGTAACTTAGTTTTAATATAGCTTAAGATAAGAAGAGTTTCCTTTAAGCTTTTAAAAGGTCTTTGTCATAAGTGCAGTTTTTTTAGTTGATAAGTTAGATGTTTGACCACAGTCAGCCTGAACTCAAGTAACGGTGTGCTCGAAGATGGTAAGGCACACCTAGCTTGGAATTGAATTGGTTCTCAAGTATAGCTGCCGGGACACACCGTTATGGGCTTGGCGGAAGATTTTTAAGCCAGCCAGGGCATCACTGCTTTGGCGCTCATTACTTTGAGACTTTCGATGGTTAGTCTCAACAGCCCAGTAATTTCGCTTGCTGTCGCACCCTTCAAACCGAAACACAGTAATATTTACACACTACTGCTTAGCGGCAGAATAACTAGTACTGCGGTGCTACCTACCTAGACGACCACCTGCTAACGAGATCTATCACCAAGTAATTTATATTAGGAAGGCGTCAAGCCTGGACAGTCTTAGTCTCCAGCCAAGGAGTCCTTTCAAGTTTAAGGTGTCAAAAAAATCATAAATTCTTTGACGATTATTTAGTAGTAATAGGGTCCCGTTGTACCCTTTGGGTACGGAACCCAACACATTTCCACATGTTCCATTGTTGACGAGTGACGTATTGTGTTCCAGGTGTCCCGGCTGGTGATCCTCCACGAGGAAGCTGAAGATGGCAACGCGATGCCTGACCTGGCGCGGCCGGTGCAGGCCGTGTCGCTCGCCGTCAACAACCTAGTCAAGGCGAGTACACCAATACCTTTTTAACCGACTCAAAAAAGGAAGGCTAAAGGAAAAAGGAAGAGGTTCTCAATTCGACTGACGACGACAACGCAGATCTATTCTTATTCGGAATGGGGGCGATAAGTCCTGCACCGACGTCCGCTTGGGGTGTATTGTGCATTTCCCCCTACCAGCGTCTACCCGAGCCAACCAAAGGAGCTGTCCTTGAAGTACCGGAGCGAGGCTCTGGCCCGCTGGCAAAGTAGCTCCAGTAGATAACGTAGATCTATTTATAGTAAAAAAATGATGTTTGTTACGCGATACTTCCGCCATTTATGAATAGATTTTGATGATTCTTTGTTAGTTTGTTAGATCATAATTTAAAAAAAGAATTAGTTTTTAAAAAAATCAAAAAAATTGTGTCTATATCCAACATCCAACACAGCCTGGTGTTTTTCTCGTTCGTAAACAAAATTTACAATTTATTAGTAATAAATAAAATGTTTTCTCCGTAATCTTTTTATGTACCAAATAATCGATTACAGTACCTAATGGAATCGATTAACACCGAACGTTGCAGGTGGGGCACGAAACAATCGAGTCGTCGGAGGACGCGGTTCTCCGGGCAGACATGCCGGCCGCGCTGCACCGCGTGGAGACGGCGGCCACTCTGCTGCAGCAGGCCTCTGACATGCTCCGTGCCGACCCTTACTCCGGCCCTGCCAGGTAACAAAGTACCTAAAACAAAACAGAGGACCGGTTTGGCGGGAACGCTTTTTTTGTGGCGATGATAGCTCGTTGGTTAGCGTGGTCATTCACACGCTGAAGGGCGGTTTAAACCCCCAACAATGCAGCCGGTAAAAGAAAACATTGTGAGAAAACCGGAGCATGGTAGGGTACTTTCTAGTACACGGCTGGCTAGCTACCACACTCAAGTTGAAAATTTGCCGCCAAGCATCTAACGGTGTGTTCCGGCAGCCTCACTTGAGAGACAGTTGCAGTTCAAGCTGGGTGTGTTTACCATCTTCGACCACACCGTCACTTAACATCAGGTTAGCTGTGGTTAAACACCTAAACTATCAACCTTAACAAAAGTCTAAAAATTAATGACATTGACATAAGCTGTCCACGTGACACATCGACAGATTATACCTTTAAATTTTTTACTTTTCTAATACCGTTATCGCTAATCGAATGTTACTTTGTCTAGTTACTAAATATTTTATTTAATTAATTAATTGACTCAATATGACATTCACGTGATATTTTATGAAACTTTAATTTCATTTGACTGATTGTATAATTTTTTTTTTTTTAATGTTTCTCTTGTCTCGAACTGAAATTCGGTATCGAATTGACTTACCATAATACTTAGTATAAGGAAGCTTTGCTATAAGGTGACTAAATAATCTGAATCTGAATCTTACTCTCTGATTCGCAAGTCCTAGGCGATACATTTTTCCTTTTTTTTTTCTAGGAAAAAGCTGATCGAAGGTTCTCGAGGCATCCTCCAAGGCACGTCGGCGCTACTGCTATGTTTCGACGAGTCTGAAGTTAGGAAAATTGTCAAAGAGTGTAAAAAGGTACACTATATAGTATTGATTAGATTTATTTGTATAACTAGTATTGTTTTGTTTTGCTAGACTGACACAACAATTATTAAAAATCTGTCGCAATCTTACTGCAGCTGGGGAATTAAATTGTTTGAAAGCTGCGAAATGTTGTCCCTAGGGCTATTTATCACTGCTATTTTTAAAATACAATATACGCTTGCCAACTCGCCTGATGTTAAGCGAAGATGCGGTCTAAGGTGGAGCACGCTCGCCTAGAAGAAACCGATTCACTCGCGACTTGAAGGCACCAAGATTGTATCTATTAGAGAACACCACTCGGGCAGCAAATTACATTGTTTAACAGTTCGTACAATGAAGGTTTACTATGAAACGCTCTGAATTTGAGCCAAATTTGACAAATAGTTTAAAGATCCAAAACTCCATCGAAGCTATAGTAAAGTCGCCTACTAAGTATGACTGGATTTGACAGACACGGACTGGACTTGACCAAGATTGGACTTTGACTACTTATGAAACTTGAAAATATTAAAACACTTGACTCTGGCCAATGCACAAAATGCGACGCCAAAATCAAAGAAGAAGTTTAAAGATCAAAGATATTTGTAGCTACAGGAGTTTTGGCGGGAACGCGGGAAGAGTCGTGTCGCTCTGTTGTATTTTTTTTCCAAAACTAGTGTTTTGTCGAGTGTTTATGCATAAAAATGGTGGTGTTTTATTCATAAAGTGCCGAATTACAAGTGCGAGTGTGGGAAAATTATATAATGTGGTGAAACATGAGTATTCGTGTTGCTTCCAAAACTCCATCGAAGCTTTATAGTAAAGTTGCCACTACTTTACTAACGCATGACTGGAATTAACTGACACGAACTGGACTTGACAAAGACGACTTTGACGATAACTATAGCTAAGATACAGCAGAAATAACACTTAAGACAAGGCAGTATGGCTCTATAGCTTTAGCCTGCCCGAAGGGGCAAATTAATAAAAAAAAAAAAATTTTTAGCTACAGATTCTACTGTAGAATCTTTCAGGAACAGAAAGCATTCTAATGTGAAAAGTCATTTACTTGAAATACGGCCGTATTTGAACTTGAAAGTCGATTTTCAGATTTATATAGATTTAGAAGATTTAAAGTGTTGCCGTTCAAGTTTTACTGCTAGTGTTTTAGTAAAGTGTTGTGTTGTAGGTGCTAGATTACTTAGGTGTGGCGGAGGTGATCGATACCATGGAAGACCTGGTGCAGTTCCTCAGGGATATCTCGCCCGCGCTGTCCAGGGCTGCCAGGGAAGTGAGTACTATCAAATTCAATTAGTCACTATCTTAGCGGTAAGATAACTCTTTATATTTCACATCTGAAATAAAATATTGAATTAAGTTATTAGTAGTGCAACTAATTGCGGCCTTATCGTTTAAAGTGATGTCTTCCAGGCAACTTTAGTACGGAAAGGATTTGTGTAAAAGTGAAGGACGGGTTATTTACAGAAGTTATAAGATACTTAACAATAATGTTTTCCTATGTCTGGGTGTATTTAAAAAATATTTAAGTATTTTATCAGTTATCTGTCATCCATAGCTTATGCTAGATAACTGATATAGCTTTGCTTAGTTTGGGGTCAGATGGCGCTTTGTAAGAAATTCACACAGCACCATTCTTTTTTTTAATGTGAAATTATTGAAAAGAATACACGCTCTCTTGATGGTAAGAGATAACGTCATTTCCATGACCATTACACAAACTTTGATATATTTGAGAGATTGAAAATTCAAAATATTTGATAGATATAACTTAACTTAACTAACTTATTTATTATAAAACTTTTTTTATTTTTATTTACTGTGAGTGTAAGTTGAGACACGTCCGTAGGTTGCGTCTCGCGCCTCGGAGCTGACGCACCCGCCGCACGCGGAGACGCTCACTCAGTGCTTGGAGAGCGTGAAGCAGCTCGCGCCAGTGCTCATCTGTTCCATGAAGATATACATTCACATCCTCACGGAAGGTTCGTACCTATTTGTTTGTAAAGGTTTAGCTACTCTCAACAAATTGTGTTTTATAGTATATGAATAAGCGGCCAGTCCCGGCTTCGCACGGGTGGACATTTATTTTTTTAATTAAATTCTTGTAATAAATATAGCTTACTAGCGGACGCCTCGCGGTTTCACCCTCGTAATCATAAAAAGTAGCCTATGTCACCAGGGGATAGTGTACGTTCCCAACGGTGAAAGAATTTTTGAAATCAGTCCAGTTTTTGAGTTTATTCGTTACAAACTTACAAAAATACGAATCTTTCCTCTTTATAATATTAGTGTAAACTAGCTTGCGCCTGCGACTTCGCCCGCGTTGATTGTAAAATTGTAAGCGAGAAGAGGATATAAAGACTTGTGATTATTTTATTTGAATTAGTTTTTTGTTTGATTTGTTTTAAAGAGAGAAAAAAAAGAAAGAAATAGTTAGTTTAGTTTTTAAGTTTATATCAATTTTAGTTTAAGATGTTAAGTAAAGTTTTGGATAAGTTTTTAATTATTAAATTGTTGTCAAGTTGCTAAATTAAAATCCTCATCACTGTTGTAGCTAAAACGACTGTAAAGCGGAAATAAACTAGATTAAAAAAAAAAGTTTGTTTGCGTGTAGTTGTCACGGGGCCAGTTGTTGAGCAGGCGCTGGGAGAGCGTACCTAATCTTCCCTTTTTTCTTATATCTATGATTAATTTTATTGGACTCGTTTTCTTTGCTTGATGAATATATATTTTTTTAAATTATTTTTAGGTGGCAAAGGCATAGAAGAAGCTGCCGAAAACAGAAATTATTTAGCTCAGCGGATGGCGGATGAAATACATGAAATTATTCGGTAATTATTATTAATATCCTTTGTTCATAAAATCTCCGAAAATAATTGTGTGCGACGTGTGACGGGAATATGAAATTAAAACTTATGGTATGGTTGCTTTTCAGTTTTTTAAATACTTGACTAGCTAGCTGTTGACCTCATGTTAAATGAGGGTGTAGTCAATGGCGGCCTTAGGGGGCGGCAAGCAGGGCAACCACCCGGGGCCTCGCGTCCTCGTAGAAAAAAGTCTTTACCTTATATGTACGTGTATCACGCGCCTCGCACTTAACAAAACCCCAGAACGCACGGTTTCATTATTCGTGCAAGCATGTTACGGCCACTCGAGCACTCGAACCCATTTTTTTTTTTAAATGGATTCAAAGAAAAAGAGCCTCACAATGATCTGTCACCCCGGGCCCAGTCCCGGATTAAGCCAGCGCGGGGCCTGTAGCAAATTTGGCCAAGGGGCCCTTGGTTTGCTTTAGGTTCTCAAGTTTATGGTATTAAACTCAGATTAGAGAATAAGACCGAAAATGTGTGTGCGTGACAACCCAGTTGTTGTGTTACGGTCAGACAGGCGTTGGAGCATTTGCTACTCTTGCTACGTGGCTAATCCGGCACTGCCCGGGCCTCGCAACAACTAAGGCCGCCGCTGGGTGTAGTCGAAGATGGTAAAGCTTCAACGCTTCATGGTTGATATTCCAAAAATTGGACCCAAACAGTTTCATCATACGCAACAATGGAATTTGCTGCCCGAGTGGGTGTTCGCTAATAGATACAGTCTGGGTGCCTTCAAGTCGCGAGTGAATCGGTTTTTTTTCTAGGCAAGCGTGCTTCGTAGATCGTCAGGCGAGATGGAGGTCAAACTCAAGCCAGATTGAAAAAATATTTTGGTCAACATTTTATCTAGTTTAAATTTTATCACAGTGCAAATAAAGTCGTGTTTACTTCCAGAGTGCTGCAGCTCACGTCGTATGTGGAGGACGGTGGTGAAAAGGACAATATCGCGGTGCTGAAAGCGTTACAGACACAAATACACACGAAAATGGGCGCTGCGCACGAGTTCTTAAATGTGAGTATCGTATTCTCACAAGATTTTAACCGACTTCAAAAACGGATGAGGTTCTCAATTCGGTTGTATGTTTGTTACTTCAGAACTCTGTTTCTCTATGAAATGTATTTTTTTGTTTAATACTAGTTGCGCCCCGCGGCGTTACCCGCTGTTCCCACTTAAACACTAAATGTGTTAATACATGGTGACAGTTGCCTCCATACCAAATTTTATCGAAGTTGGTCCAGCTATTTGAATGTGATCGACAAACAAACATACAAACACACTCACAAACTTTCGCTTTTATAATATTAGTGTGATACAACAGTGCAAACATTTATTTATGACATACTAGCTGCGCCCCGCGGTGTCACCCGCTACACGTTTTCGGGATAAAAAGTAGCCCATGTCTTAATCCATGGTCTCAGCTACCTCCATACCAAATTTCATTCTAATCCGTTCTGTAGTTTTTGCGTGAAAGGGTAACAAACATCCATCCAAACTTTCACATTTATGATATTAGTGGGAAAATAAATTTCTATTACATTCAATAATCACATCTCTTGAAGCAGATCTACCAAATGAGCTAACAGGACACTCAAATTAAATTATTATTAAAGTCTCATCTCTATTTTATTTTTTATTTCCTGGGGTACAGAGCAAGAGTTTGTATGTACAATAGTGTTGTGGTAATGTAGGATCCGGACGCGCTGCACAACTCGGCGGGCGAGCGCGCGCTGCGCTCCGTGCTGACGTCAGCGCAGCGCGCTGCCGAGCACCTCGAGCCCATGCATGCTGACTCCATCAGGCGGCACGTCAGGTACGACACGCAAATATATATATTTTTTATGATTAAGAACTAAACAGAATTATGTTCAAGTAGTTTAAAAATTACATTTAATTTAATTGACTGTTTTATATTTATCTGACATTTGACATTGTAAATTACATTTTGACATTTATTTTATTTAATGGGACCAATTTGATTTAGATGATTGTATGCAATAACTTTGAAAATTAATTAGTCTGACGTAATTTTAAACTTTTTTTTTTTGTATTTTGCACGCCTTGCAAAGGCTAAATATAGAGATGCCTTTTTTATTTTCGACCTGTACCTATATATTAATGCAAATAAAACATTTGAATTTTGAGAAAAAGTAATATTTTTTTGGCGCAGATCTGGTGGTATCAACGCGGATCATCTTTGCGACGAGAGACAATACGGGCACGGCAGGGAAGCAAAGGTAAAATTTCACCGTTCTAAACCTTTCTGTCTCCATCCACTTTTAACACTATGTGACCGTTTGAACGTTCGCCAGCCTAGTTGGGAGACCGTCTGGCTTCCAATCTGCAGGTCCCGGGTTCAAATCCCACGCAGCTATGTCTTTTCTAAGTTATATTCGCGTATTGCCGATGACTATTGGAATTGGCATGGTTGTAACATCGCTTAATAGGAATATGTATTTCAAAATACCACTTTTTTATACCACAAATACACTTTTCGTTCCAGAAATTGGTATTCATTATTATGAATAACTTTCTGTACGGTACCAACCCTGTCGTCACGAAAAAAGGATCAGATGTTCCATAGAACAATGTCTTTGAACAAAACGTATCAGACAGACAGACTCAAGAATTGTGCATCTACAACTCCGATTCGCCATTCAATTGTTTATTAATTAGAAGTACATGACTAAATAATCACTTTACATCAGGTGAGCTATGGTCAAACACCTAGCTTGTCAACAATAGAAAAAATTAACACGGCTTTTAAGTTAATATAGTGGAACCACAGTAAATGTAACTTGTGTTCCGCAGGCTCTCAACCTGGCGTCAGACTTGCGCGCTCAGATAAACGAAGTGGACGCCGTCGTCAACGAGGGAGTGAGAGCTGCCGAGAAACAGGGAGGGAAGACGATGCAGGCCCGGTGAGCATACATTGTAGACTGAGAGACGTCTGTAGGGAACCCTACGTCATCGAGTACCTAGTAAAAACTTATTGGCATTAAAATGGTAGATCATCATAGCTCAAGTAGTCACGTAGTAGACGAGCTCAAATAGTATTTTACTTTGAACTCATTAAATTCACCACTTCATGGTCGATATTCTAAACACTTGAACTAAACGGTTCGAATCAACCTTCATTGTACAAACCGCTAAACAATGGAAGTTGCTGCCTAAATGGGTGTTTCCAGATAGATACAATCTGGTGTCTTCAAGTCGCGAGGGAATCTGTTTCTTCTAAGCGAGCGTGCTCTAATCAGGCGATTTGGGGGTCTAACGCAAGCCGATTCGTAATTTAAAAAAAGGGACATCTTGGCCATTTTGCAAAAGAAAAAAATCTCAACTTTTCTTTGTATGCCCAATTAACATAACTCGTTTTTATTATGTCACTCTCTTTGCTCTATTTATCTTCTTCTGAAGTTTGTCAAGTTGTTGGTCTGTTCTGCAGACTAGAGACCGCCCACAAATGGCTCCTGCACCCGGCAGCTGACCCCCACACCAGGATAGAAGGCCAGCGGGCGATCAACAGCATCGTCTCTCAAGGACAAAGGGTAACACGACCTTTTTAAACGGACTTAAAAAAAGAAGGAGGTTCTCAATGGGATTTATTTTCTACCTCGGAAAACTCTTTTTTAACCCAATGTGGAAAATTCCTTTTTTATTTGATAGGATTATACTTCTCGATTGGACCCATAGAAATTTCATTAAAATTTGTTGTATAATAAACCAAAAAATAACTAGAAAAAAAATATACCATCCAAGGAAGTGAGATTGCGAATTTTGCTTTCCTGTGACTTTTTTGTGGTGTTTATGGTCACTAGAATAGTTCCAATTAACTACCTACATTCCAGTTTTTGTTTTTATGTTCATCTGATAAATAAATAACAACATTACACAATGTAAGTGATCTTAAAATAAGTAAAGCGAAAACTTGTTTTATGTTTTGGTGGTTATGTAATATTTGTTTGGTCCCTGAATCGCAGCTCGTTGGTTCCAGATCGCAGACGGGCTGCAGGGGCGCGAGAAGGCGGAGATCCTGCAGCTGTGCAGCGACGTGCAGCGCCTCTCCGACCGGCTGGCGGAGCTCTGCGCCTCCGGCAAGGGAGACAGCGACGACGCCAGAGCTCTTACTAGGTAACTATGTACTTGGTGATAAATCTCCTCAGCAAGTCGTCTTGATAGATTCCACCGCAGTGCCAGATATTTCGGGATAAAAAGTAGCATATATTATGTTAACTACCTCCATACCAAATTTCATCCAAATCCGTTTAGTAGTTTTTGCGTGAAAGAGTAACATCCATCCATCCATCCATCCATCCATCCATCCATCCATCCATCCATCCATCCATCCATCCATCCATCCATCCATCCATCCATCCATCCATCCATCCATCCATCCAACCATCCATCCATCCAACCATCCATCCATCCATCCATCCATCCATCCATCCATCCATCCATCCATGCATCCAACCATCCATCCATCCATCCATCCATCCATCCATCCATCCAAACTTTTTAACATCATAACGTCCGAAGTTATCTGGTCCCTTCAAAGTCGTATCCAGTTTCGACAGTCATCATCATCATCATCATTTCAGCCGTAGGACGTCTACTGCTGGACATAGGCCTCCCCCATTGACTTCCATAAAGACCGGTTGGAAGCGGCTCGCATCCAGCGCGTTCCTGCGGTCTTTACTAGGTCGTCTGTCCACCTTGTGGGTGGACGTCCTACGCTGCGCTTGCCGGTCCGACAGTTTCGACAGTATTTAGTCTAAATCAGAGAAATATTCGCAGGGAACTAACTGACAAGTTGCACGAGTTGAAGCGCGCGGCGGATCGCGCTGTGGTGAACCGCGTCGTGGAGGACTTTATCGACGTTGCGGCGCCGCTCCGCCACTTCACCGACGCTGTCAACACCCCGCCCGGTGAGTATTCGTAGATAAATAGGCTATTTGACTCTATTAACAATATGGTACAAATTGATATAATCCTAATAAATTGCAGCGTAAAAAAGCATATTCATATATTTTAAGACTAAAATATGTTTATTTTGTGCAATAAAAACGACAATAAAATTTATTTGTAGCAACTCTGATGACGTCACACCAAAGTAAAAATTCAAGAAATCAAACAAACTTTCGCCTCGTTTAGCTTGTTGTTTACTTTGGTGTGACGTCAGATGTGTCACGTGACCAGGGCCATGATCAATATTGCATTATGGCGCGTTTATTTCTCATTCAAACTTTGACATCGATTTTTAGCGATAATACGACAGATCCCAAGGAAATATAGACGTGATGTGCAGTAAATGTAATTAGAAATTATTTAAAACTATTTCCCAATAATAGTCAAATAGCCATTCTGTCGAGTTATAAAATTAAACTGCACTTGTGATATAAGCAATTCGGTATGTAAAGTTTTTTTTTGTATTTATTTTATATTTTTTACTGATAGTAAACTTTATTTTAAGAAACTAATTTGAATATTTTGGCTTTCTATGCGGTAGTTTAATTCTAATACGTTTTCAAACTTTTTATAGTTATGACGTCATGAGTTTGGCTGAATATGTAGAATATGCCTTGGCATACGAAACAAAAAAGTATACAAAACATTTGACACATTTCATTAACTTAGACAACAGAAATGACAAGTTTTTTTTTTAATTTGCCCCATCGGGCAGGCTAAAGCTGTAAAGCCATTCCGTCACGTCTTCGGTTTTTACAATTCATGGCATAAAGTAAACAAATCTTATGTCATAAAAGCGATATCAGAGTCCAAATAACGTTTCAAGTAAAATAATCCAGATATTTGTATCAATAAACCGAAAAACATCTCGACGTATGTGTATTGAAAATATTATTATGATCGCCTATAACCTATTCAAACATTTGTGATTTACCGCAAATAAAGACCAAAATAAATGCCAGCAGCTGTGATTTCACTGTAAAATTATGCTTCATTTGTCAATAAATGGCAAAAAAATATTTGTATGGAAATTTAACCACCTTAATAATAGCTAACAATTATAACATTAATTGTTGTTGAGGTTTTCTTAAAAGGAAATTTAGTTTATATAATTCATAATATAATAATGAATGTAAACGGTCCCAGGCACGCCAGGTCGCGAGCCGAACTTCCACGATAAGGCGGCGGTGCTGGCGGCGTTCAGTCGGCGGTGCGCTGGCGCGGCCAACATGGTCGCGCACCAAGCCGGACATAACAAGCGGCTGGCGGACCAGCTCGCGCACAACGCACACCAGGTCTCACCGATTTTTTTTTTTTTTTAATGGTTGACAGGCTAGGTGTTTGACCACAGCTCACCTGATGTTAAGTGACGGTGCGGTCGAAGATGGTAAAGCACACCTAGCCTGGAATGGAACTGGCTCTCAAGTGAGGCTGCCGGAATACACCGTTAGATGCTTGGCGGCAGATTTTCAACTTGAGGGTGGTAGCTAGTCAGCCGAGTACTATAAAGTACGCTACCACCATGCTATGGTTTCCTCACGATGTTTTCCTTCACCGGCAGCTCAAGCTCATTGTTAGGGTTTGAACCAACGCCCTTCGGCATGCGAACCTACCGCGCTAACCACTGAGCTATCATCGTTACAGACTACAGACAGTCAGATACTGTTCTCTATGTAGCACCTGCGATGAAAATTTCTCCCGACACTGCGTCCACTAGTACAATTTTTACCCAAAAAAAGTCTACATAGCATAAATTTACATGAAATGTTTACTTATAAGGTACAAAGGTACAGAACCGTTGGCCGATGGGGCTGCAAAAGTGGGGTGGAGACCACGGACCGGCAAGCGCAGCGTAGGACGTAACACCTAGCCTGATAAAACATTTAAAAAAAACCCATCAGATTATTAGCTCTATGTGATTATCATTGGAATCACTAATATGTAAATCTTCATTGTAAACGATAAGCAATAAACGTGGTCATTATGTTTGAAATTGCCAGGTGGAAAAATTGTCACCGCAACTGATCGCTGCTGGGAAAATTCGTCTCTTCTATCCAGAAAGCAAGGTAACTCAACGTTATATATTATGTAGTACGGACTTGTTATATAATATTGTTGTCGAAGTTTGTTTAAAGGGATTTTCTTGTAAATTCCATATGATTAAAGTGTTTTTAGTATTAATAGGCGACTTCCAAAATGTGAGAAATTCAGCGGGTCGCTCGTCTGCTCGCGGTATACACGCAATCTAGCACCTACTCTAACCTTAGATTAAGATTACTAACGTAACTTTCCTCTTTTTGTATTGTAAAATTGTACAAAGGTCACGGACCCCGGTGTCTGTGGAGCGTAAAATTATAAATTAATAAAATATATATGTGAGAAATGCTGTTCTCGATCAAAATTACAATCAGATACTTCCTAATCGACGTGGTTCCAAAAATAATTATAAACCGTTTTAAGCTTTATAGTCCAACAATAAACCTTTGTTGTAAAAGTAATGAGACCAGAGAAACGCTCTCATAAAGATGAGAGAAATGATTGCCCATGACCATTGCAGGAATAACAAAACAAATTCCAGGACATCGCTGCTTTGTACAACAGCACTGTGGTATTACCTGTAGTACCCATAAAACTAAAATAGTAATGTTTACACACTACTGCTTAGCGGCAGAATATCTAATTCTGCCGTGGTGCCTGCAAAGACGCCTTCCTGCCAACAAGATCTGCCACCAATAACAGTTTTTTTTGCTCGCTTGCTTTGGCGCTCATTACTTTGGGACTTCAGATGGTTACCCTCAACAGCCCAGTAATTTCGCTAGCTGCAGAACCCTTCGAACCGGAACACAGTAATGTTTACACACTACTGCTTGGCGGCAGAATATCTGGTACTGCGGTGGTACCTACCTAGACGACTTCCTGCTAAAGAAATCTACCACAAAGTAAAAAACAACAGTCTATATAATATGATCATGCACTTCAATATTTCCATGTACAGGTGGCAGAAGAGCATTTCAACAACTTGAAGAATCAATACGCGGAAGCTGTTCTGCGTGTGAGGGATCTGTGCGACCAAGCCGTCGACCCGCTTGACTTTGTACGCACCGCGGGTACGTACGGAGATAAACCGGCCGTTTTACGAAGGCGGTTTTTGTTCAGTAATTTATGGGTTGCGTGCGCCTTCTTAAATTGACCGGGTTATATGGTATTGTCTTTGGACAAGAATGTATGGTCGCTATAATGTCAGAAGATATAATAATGCTACATGTTTGTCTGTTTACTTACATTTTAGGTGAATTGATGCAAAAACACACTTACCTGTGCGAGGATGCTATACGCAACAACGACTCGCAGAAAATGGTCGACAATACTTCGGCCATCGCCAGGTATGCTTACAAGTTTTTTAAATGTTTGACAGGCTATAGTATTACCTATACGGCGTGGGGAAACCATCTAAACTGGAATACAATTCACGTTTGACAGCCCTATTGGTCGATTAGTAGTATGTCTGCTCCAAGGCCTTGTAGCTATAGTTTTTTTTTTAGTTATAGTCAAAGTCCAGTCATGCTTTAGTAAAGTAGTGGCGACTTTACTATAAAGCTTCGATGGAGTTTTGGAAGCAACACGAAAAGTCACATTATATCATTTTCCCACTCGCGCTTGTGATTCGGCACTTTATGAATAAAACACCACCATTTTTATGCATAAACACTCGACAAAACGCTAGTTTTGGAAAAAAAATACAACGGGGCGACACGACTCTTACCGCGTTCCCGCCAAAAAATCCTATATTTTTACTTTATTTATTATTATTTTTAAGGACTTTTGTAATTGTCATATTGTGCCGGGGCATCGCAGCTTTGACGCTCATTACTTTGAGACATTCGATGGTTAGTCTCAACAGCCATGTTATTTCGCTGCAGTACCCTTCGAACTGGAACACAGTAATGTTGTCAGTAACGTTGTGCAGGCTGGCGAACCGCGTGCTGCTGGTGGGCGGTTCCGAGCGCGACAACACGGAGGACTCCGAGTTCGCGCGCGCGCTGGGCTCCGCGCACGGGCGGCTGCAGGCGGCCATCCCGCCCGCCGTGCACCGCGCCAAAGCAGTCGCGCTCGGGGACATCGGTCACGCGCCCGCCTGGCGGCAAGCCAACGCCGAGGTGACATGCGTCTTCTGTCTTCTTCTAGCTCGCAACTTGACATTTTCAACTTGCAGGACTTTTTTTTTTTTTTTTTTTTATAGTAGATAGGCTTGCGTTTGACCGCCATCCCGCCTGATGTTAAGCGAAGATGCGGTCTACGGTGGAGCACGCTCGCCTAGAAGAAACCGATTCACTCGCGACTTGAAGGTACCCAGACTATATTCATTGGGGAACACCCACTCGGGCAGCTGATTCCAATGTCTAGCGGTACGCATGAAAAAGGTGGAATCAAACCGCTTAGTTCGAGCTTTTGGAACATCAACCATGAAGCGGTGACGCTTTTTAAAGCTCCTGGCTGTCCGATAGTAGAATGGGCAAGGTGGAATTAGGTCATGCAGATCTGAAGCGCACTCTCCAAAATGTATCCGGTAGAAAATCGACAGACAAGCAACTTTCCGTCGATGTTCAAGGCTTTGGAGGCGTACTTGATGTACGACCTTGTGTTTTTAACCGACACAAAGGTTCTCAATTTGACTGTATTTTTTGAATTATTTGATATTGCGCCCGCCGTGTTACCCGCCACATTTTTTCAGGATAAAAAGTAGCCTATGTGTTAATCCAGGGTCTCTGCTACCTCCATACCAAATTTCGTCCAAATCCGTTCAGTAGCTTTTACGTGAAAGAGTAACAAATATCTATCCATCCATCCAAACTTTCACATTTATGATATTAGTGGGATTATGAATCGATTTGGATGATTCTTTTTTTGCTTGGTAGATCATACTTTAGAAGTGGTCCCATAAACATTTTATCGAAATCGAAAATCGATTGAGCGGGTTTTAAATAGTCAACAAAAATTGTACATACCATCGATTTTATTTATTTTTTTATTTTGATGATATTTTCGTTTACTCCGAAATCGCGCCGTTTCATTGGAGCAGTACTTTTAGTTGGCCTAAGAATCACGGAGTTGGTTTTTTTTAATTGTAAATTTATATGTATATTATTATGCAATATTGCCATCTTCAATGTGTCGTCAATCAAGGGTTTAAGTTCCCAAAGAATTGGAAAGTCGACCACTACTGTTCATCCATAATCTGTTTGTTACATTGTCACTATGAATAAATACCTATAAATAGCTAAGCTAATAAGCTAAACTGATTTAACAACTACCCGCATAAATGTGCTTCAGATAATAAACGCGGCAGCAGAAGTGGAATCGGCGCTCGGTCGTCAGTACGCGCCGCCGCCGCCCCCGGCGCTGCCCGAGGCGCTGTCGCGGCTCCGTGTGACGTCACAGGAGGCGGCGCCCCCGCGCCCGCCGCCGCCCGCGGCCGGCGCCCCCCCGCGCCCGCCGCCGCCCTCCGACACGGACGACGAGGGTGAAGACATATTCAGGAGGCAGCCCCATCCCAGCCAACCTATACTGGTATGTATATGGATAATGGGCATGATGACAGATTTTGAAGAACTTCGGAAACGTATATTAGTATTTTTAATTAATAACACATTTCTGCAGATAATAAAGGTTTAGTAGGAAAATGATGCCCTTTAGTTTCTAGATTTACAATTCGCACCAAAACGCTTCTAGTGTCATGGCACCGCTAGTGACGTCACGTTTAAATAAACGGAACCTAAATCTAGACGTTTCTTAGACGCTCATTGAATAATTTCGTTATTTTATGTTATTAAATATGAATTCTAAAGTGTATAGGTGTTGTACGGTCCCTCAGTGTAGTAGCACATCGTTAAAAACTCCTGATAAGTTATTTGTTTACGCAAAAGTGACGTCATTCACTCCGATTGGTGCTCTTACTCTTAACAGAGAAATAAATGCGTATTTCGTATTCCATGACTCAATTTTTTAAAAATCATATAACATTTGACATATTTTTGTTTTACTTATGCGAAATTACTCTTAATTATATTGGATACTCTGTCTAGTTTCGGCCACACCCGGTGGCTTTCTTCAAGGAAACAAAGCGGAGCACTTACAACGCGCACAACATGCGCGTGTGTGCTCTCTTTAGCTTAAAAATAGTGTTGGTTACAACAATGACGAATATTTAATGTAATTCGTATAACATTTTAAATATTTCTCTGAAATAAATTGTGTATCACAAATATATCTAATTATTTTAGCTACCAGTATTCATCCTCTTAATTAAAACAATATAAAAATTAAGATATTTTTGTTTAATTCGAGACATTGACAATTTATACTTGTTGTGCGAAAACTCTTTTTGAATGTGAAAAAGTTGCACACAATCATTGACCACCTGATGGTAAGTGATCACCTATAATATCCGGGGAATTGCCAGTACGTTGCCATCCGTTGTTTGAAGCGATGTAGATGCAATGGAAGTGAGGTCATGTGTACGATTCAGAAATGGTCCGCGGATAATCAACCAGTGTGAAATCTTCAGGTGGCTGCGCACAATCTCCACAAAGCGGTGCGCGAGTGGTCTTCCAAGGATAACGAGATAATCGCCGCAGCCAAGCGCATGGCTATACTCATGGCGCGCCTCTCCGAGCTCGTGCGATCTGACTCTAAAGGTAACTTCCCAAGATATATAAATATAATTTTTACAAAATAAAAAATAATAATACCCGAACCCATAGCTAAAAACTATATAAATAAATATTGTAGGACTATACACACAACGCCATCTGACCCCAAACTAAGCAAAGTTATCTGACTTCCATCACACAAGTGTGATGGAAGTCAGATAACTGATAGAATACATAAATACTTTTTTTTTTTGTAAATACATACTTATAATACATACAACACACCGAGACACAGAACAAATATGATTGTGTTATTCACAAAGGGTTTGCCCTGAGTGGGAATCGAACCCATGCCCTACAGCTCTTAAGGCAGATATACTACCAATGAGCCAACGGGGCTGTCAAATCAAAATCAGACAAGTAGTTTTGGAGAAAAATTTTAACATGTATTTGCACAAACAATGTTTGCTGCAGCGCCCCCTGGCGAGTTGTCACCGTAACACCTAAGAACATGCCCCAATCAAACCCGAACCCATAACTGATAACTGCATCAAAATCGGACTAGTAGTTTGCACAAACAAACATCCTCTCACCCCAAACGCATATACCTACCGTCTCCGTTCCGTCGTGGGGGGAAAAAATCCGATTATATTGCACCAAGCTCATACACGGCTGTTTTTAACAGAACTAAAAATAAAATAACTTTGTTTAACTCCTTTTCAACATAAGCAAGTTTATCCTCAGCTCCTCAAGGTCAAGTGTAAACATCACCGTGTTCCGGATAGTTAGGCCAGTAAAAAATATAATTTAACTTTGCACTGAATTTCCTATCCATTTTTAAGCTATTGCATAGCTTCTATCGCGGGCCTTGAGCGTGGAGACCGAATCCAGAAATACCGTAACGAAAATAACCTAACACCCCCCACTCCCACCGGCACAGCGGTGATTCTTTTTAGTTTTGCCATCTATCGATGAATAGCAGAATTTTTAATGCAATAGCTTTACCGCGGCAATCCCCGAGTGCCACACGTCTTTTTTTTATAAGGTTTGGGATCATTTACTGAGTAATAAAATCACAAAATGCCGACAGATTTCGGTCGAGCTTCAGCCGCCATCTTGAAAAACCTTTTTTTGCCGATATCTCGGAAACTATGCACTTTAGGGCAAAAGTCATTGAGACCATTTTTGTAGAGAATAAAATTTCGCATCTTTCGTTTCCTGTGTAAACTTTTTGTATAAAAGTACCTACGTCTATTTTTACTGGCTTTTGAGACTAACTATCGAATGTCTCAAAGTAATGAGCGCCAAAGCAGCGATGCCCCGGGCTTTTTTTTTTGACATGCGTTATCTCTTACCATCTGGAGATTGTATCTTTCGTCTCATTACTTTTACACTAAAAATAATTCAACATGGCATCTAGTTAATGTCATTATTATCAAAATTCATGGAAGTAGGTAAGATTTAAAAAAAATGCTTAGTAAATTGTAAAAGCTGCTATTCTGCTATTATATCATGTTTCTTGTACAAATAAATAAATAAATATCGTAGGACATTACACACAGCGCCATCTGACCCCAAACTAAGCAGAGCTTGTGCTATGGAAGACAGATAACTGATAGAATACTTAAATACTTCTTTTTTTTTTTTTTGTTGTAAGTACATACTTATAATACATTAATATTGTTTATAAACGCTTTATAAGATACACCTTGGTGGGAATCGAACCCACGCTCTACAATCTACAACTCTTGAAGCAGACATACTACCAATGAGCCAACAGGGCTGTCATATTTACAAAATAAATAAATATCGTAGGACATTACACACAGCGCCATCTAACCCCAAGCTAAGCAAAGCTTGTGTGATGGAAGTCAGATAACTGATAGACTACATAAATACTTTTACAGCATAGTTGATCTTATGAAGCGTTTATAAACAGAGAGTAAACTTAAAACTGCAATTATGCTTAGATCATGCCAGCACTTACGTTTATGTATTGTATATGCCATAATCATTGTAATATTTCTCTACCCGCTTGCTCGGATAGTGGTCGCTATGAATTTAAACGGTAAGTGCCTTCAATGTGTGAATAGAAAAAAAAAATAACAGATAAAGATATAATTGTTTATATTTTTTATTTTTTTATTTAGAATTATACGCTCCACAGACACTGGGGTCCGTGACCTTTGTCAACTGTAGCGATGATAGCTCAGTGATTAGCGTACTCTATTCAAACCCCAAGCTTATTGAGCTGCCAGTGAAGGAAAACATCGTGAGGAAACCATAGCATGGTGGTAGGGCACTTTCTAGTACTCGGCTGGCTAGCTACCACCCTCAAGTTGAAAATCTAACGGTATGTTCCGGCAGCCTCACTTGAGAGCTAGTTCCATTCCAGGCTAGGTGTGCTTTACCATCTTCGAGCACGCCTTCACTTAACATCAGGTGAGCTGTGGTCAAAAACCTAGCTTATCAACCATTAAAAAAAGGTTTCCTTACAATACGTTCCTTCATAAAGATAGAGATACATGTCTCCAAATGGTCTCAATCAGGCAGGCGGTCCTGAACTAGTCTACCGTAACTTTGTATATCATAAATTAATTTATTTGTATAATTTATTGGCCTTATAACACATTCGACGATATCGTCACCGTCGCGGGTCGAACCTGGATCAGATTGGCACAGGACCGAGGCAGATGGCATGTAAAGAGAGAGGCCTATACCCGGCAGTGGGATAAAGAAGGCTGTGGATGATGATGATGATAATACATTCAGTTATATTGGGCAAGTCACAACTACATAATTACAAAAAAATATACCATAAAATAATATGGCAATATAATAGATTAGCGGACGCCTCGCGGTTTCACCCGCGTAGTTCCCGTTCCCGCTGGAATACAGGGATAAAAAGTAGCTTATGCCACCCGGGGATTGTGTAGCTTCCCAACGGTGAAAGAATTTTTGAAATCGTTCCAGTAGTTTCGGAGCCTATTCAATATAAACAAACAACCAAATCTTTCCTCTTTATAATAGATTATGTCAGCTTAATTTTTTTTTTTTTTTTTTTTATGGTTGACATGCTAGTTGTATGACCACAGCTCACCTGATGTTAAGTGAAGGTGTGGTCAAAGATGGTAAAGCACACCTAGCCTGGAATGGAACTGGCTCTCAAGTAAGGCTGCCGGAACACACCGTTAGATGCTTGGCGGCAGATTTCCAACTTGAGGGTGGTAGCTAGCCAGCCGAGTACTAGAAAGTACCCTACCACCATGCTATGGTTTCCTCACGATGTTTTCCTTCACCGGCAGCTCAAGCTCATTGTTGGGGTTTGAACCCAAGCCCTTCGGCATGTGAACCTACCGCGCTAACCACTGAGCTATCATCGCTACAAAATTAAAAATAGACACAAATTACAATACACTAACATTATGTGACTATGTAATGATGGTGAATATTGGGATGTCACAGGCAGCAAGCGCGAGCTGATCGCGACAGCGAAGGCGATCGCCGAGGCATCCGAAGAGGTGACGCGCCTCGCCAAGAAACTTGCACTCGAATGTACAGACAAGAGGATCAGAACAGTGAGTACAGACCTTAGCACACGTAGTATGGCTTCGTTAGGTAACAGTTACCAACCGTCCTGTATTCCCAGGACATGCCCTAGTTTTACTAGTTTCCTGGATGTCCTGGATAGTTTTTAAGCAGAATCCTGTTGTTTTCAAGCGCGATGTAGCGATGATAGCTGAGTGGTTAGCGCGATAGGTTCGCATGCCGAAGGGCGTGGGTTCAAACCCCAACAATGAGCTTGAGCTGCCAGTGAAGGAAAAACATCGTGAGGAAACCATAGCATGGTGGTAGGGTACTTTCTAGTACTCGGCTGGCTAGCTACCACCCTCAAGTTGGAAATCTGTCGCCAAACATCTAACGGTGTGTTCCGGCAGCCTCACTTGAGAGCCAGTTCCATTCCAGGCTAGGTGTGTTTACCATCGTCGACCACACCTTCACTTAACATCAGGTGAGCTGTGGTCAAACACATAGCCTGTCAACCATAAAAAAAAAAGAGCTCTGATAAGGTCATGTTTTTTTATGTGTAACTAGCTGCGCCCCGAGGTATTAACCGCTACGTGTTTTCGCGATACAGAAGCGTATGTGTTAATCCAGGGTCTCATCTACCTCCATACCAAATTTCATCCAAATCCGTTCAGTAGTTTTTGCGTGAAAGAGTAACAAACATCCATCCATCCAAACGTTCACATTTATGATATTAGTGAGATAAACGTTTCTCAGTTTTCCGATCTTAAAATGCTTTGTTAACTTCTCGACCGCATGAAACGCTACGAGAATTACTAGTTTAAAAAATGTGTGTTAACAATACTGTATCCGATTTAAAGGGTACTGCTAACTACTAGCGAAATTACTGAGCTGTTGAGACTAACCATCTCATGTCTTAAAGTAATGAGCGCCAAATCAGCGATGCCCTGGACTTTGTTTTGTTACTTTTGTTCTCAAAGTTCTGTGTATCGCTGCAATGGGGATAGCCGTTATTTTTTACCATCAAGACAGCGTCCCGTGAGTCTCATCACTTTTATATTTAAAAAAAAAATGTTTACAAGTAAAACCTTTGATGCGTAAGTATGGTCCACCATGTACAAAAGTGCTTTTATCTCGTTTGTCTGGCGATCTGATAATAGAAAAGCAGTTCCTTTTTCCATCCGAAATATATCCGATTTTCTCAAATTAACTTACTTAAACTTGTTGGCTCATTGGTAGCATATCTGCCTTAAGAGCTGAAGGGCGTGGGGTCGATTCCCGCTCAGGACAAACATTTTATTTATCAACAAATGTTTGTTCTGTGTCTGGGTGTTCTGTATGTATTGTATTATAAGCATGCATTTACAAAAAAAAAGTATATATGTATTCTATCAGTTATCTGACTTCCATCACACTAGCTCTGCTTAGTTTGGGGTCAGATGGCGCTGTGTGTAATGGTCCTACGATATTTATTTATTTTATTTATTTAAACATTTTAAAAAAAGAAAAAAAAAAATGAGTAAGTTAATTCCAGAAACCTTTGTCAAGCAGTGGGAATAAGCTAGCAACAACGAAATTATGCCATAGCGTGTGGCAGGTTGTCTTATTGTAAACTGTTTGCAGAACTTGCTGCAAGTGTGCGAGCGGATCCCCACCATTGGTACTCAGCTCAAGATACTGTCTACAGTCAAAGCAACTATGCTGGGGGCGCAAGGTAACGTACTCGTAAAAAAAATACACGACAATATTTGTTTTAAATGGACGATAAGAATGGCTTATCATACTGCTTATGAAAAGCGTAACTCGAAAGAGCTATTTTCAAAGTAAAAACCATACTTTATTGTTTATTATCGGGTTTTCATAGCGCACAAAATACTATGGCAATGGTTTTTTTTTTATTTACCTCTATGTTTTGGTACTGTTGCAATAACCGTGGTCACGAATTGATTTGTGCGTATTTTGTGTGCGATTAAGACCCGGTGATAAACATGATTGTGTCTAGTCGCGAAAATTAAAAAAATAAATAAAGAAACCATACTCGCCTTTTTGTGTTGATGCAAAACAAAAATAGAGTATTGATGAATTTTGGTGACGAAAAATTGTGTCGTCGCTTTGTATTATTCTTGTGGTGAAACATGTATTTTCGTGTTGCGTGGAAAACTCGGTCGAAGCTGCTGGAAAAGTTGCCGCTACTTAGGCATGGCTGGGCTTGACCATGACATTGATCGTGATTCAAAATTATTTCACGCGAATTTCGATAAAATTCTGTAAAATACTGGCATAAATGACACTGGTGAATTGCATAAAAGTGCGATGCCGAATACAAGTGAAAAAACAGGATGTCACAAACTCAAATGTTGTCAATGTCACCGTTTGTACAATTTGTAGCTGTTTCGCAGTCTTAGCGTAATAGCCACAGAAAACAAAGCCCGAGTCAATTATAGTCGATTAGTGGCGACTTCACTAGAAGCTAGGTATTTTGGCAATGTATATATGTCTTAATATAATATTTAAAAACTATGCATATAATAAAAATTAAAAGACATTTTACGTTGATAATATATCTGAATAGGACGGCAATGTAAAAAGAAATACACGGCCTACATCACAATTAAAGAGGCAATGCGCTACGCCACTGCCCCTTAAGATAAAAGTATTTCCCCTGACGTAAACGAGATAATGATTTATGACGTTTCTGAACAGACAATGTTATTCATACGTGCTAGTCGGGCTGTACTTATAATTATTTAATTAAACCTCACAAGCTTACCTATAATCCCCTCTAAGCCGCAGAAATAGCTTCCGCTTTTTCAACTAATCGGGTATATTCTGGCTTTCTAACAGTCGGCATGCCGGACTACAAAGGTAACGTTCACCTAACGAAGCGACGCAGTCCATGCGATCGTTATATTTCGGTTGCGGTGCACTTTTGTCTGGAATGATTTTAATATGGATGTTGTTTCGCATAAAAACCATTGCACTTGGCTCACCTTTCAGACCACCCTATTATAACCTACTAGCTGCACGCCGCGGTGTTACCCGCGACATGTTTTCGGGATAAAAAGTACATAATTATATCAAAAGGATCTCAGCTACCTTCATACCAAATTTCATTCAAATCCGTTCAGTAGTTTTTGCGTGAAAGAGTAACAAACATCCATCCATCCATCGATCCAACCATTCAAACTTTCACATTTATAATATTAGTGGTATTATATTTCTATGGTTGTTCTTCGAATTCATGGTTCATCCATCCATCCATCAGCGCCAAGCAATGCATTGCAACGATGATTTAAATAAATTGTGTATTAAGGTGGTTCAATTTCCATACAAATATTTTTTTCCATTTATGGACAAATGGAGCATAATTTTACAGTGAAATCACAGCTACTGGCATTTATTTTGGTCTTTATTTGCGGTAAATCACAAATGCTTAAATTAGAATGCTTAGATTATTTATTTATCAAATTTATGAATGATTTTTAAATAAAACAGTAGATTATATCACCATCATAACATAAAGACCAAAATAAATGCCAGTAGCTGTGATTTCACTGTAAAATTATGCGCCGTTTGTCCATAAATGGAAAAATTTGTTTGTATGGACATCGAACCACCTTAAACTTCATTAACTGCATATAATACAATTAAATACTGCACGTTTTGCATGACCCAGATGCATGAATGCGTGTTTTGTAAAACATTGTTAAGTTTTCTTTTTATATATTTTGTTTTTATTGAACAGGCAGCGAAGAAGACCAGGAGGCGACTGAGATGTTGGTCGGCAACGCGCAAAACTTGATGCAAAGCGTAAGTTTTAATTATTTAAACAAAAACAAAGTTTCGCTTAATAAGAGTGTGTGTTCAACGTCTAATGATACAAACACGTAAGTTATGTATTGCTGAGTTTACTGAAGTCACTTATTATCATAGTTAATCAAGAGAGTAGTGATGTGTAAACTTTGGCCCTAGGTCTCCATGATCGCCAGTCCATAAAGACTTGAAACAAAAAAAACCAGCCAAGTTTTTTTTTTTATATTGGTGTGCGAGTCGGACTCGCGCACGAAGGGTTCCATTATTATCTATGAAAACGGCTAATTTATAATCTATATCCAAAATCACGTTTGTTGTATGGGAACCATAAATTATTCAGTTTTTTAGTTTTTTTTTTTTTAATGGTTGATGATGTATTTCCTTTGCCGCTATAACAACAAATAATATAATTTTGTAGCAATGATAGCTCAGTGGTTAGCGCGGTAGGTTCGCATGCCGAAGGGCGTGGGTTCAAACCCCAACAATGAGCTTGAGCTGCCGGTGAAGGAAAACATCGTGAGGAAACCATAGCATGGTGGTAGGGTACTTTCTAGTACTCGGCTGGCTAGCTACCACCCTCAAGTTGAAAATCTGCCGCCAAGCATCTAACGGTGTGTTCCGGCAGCCTCACTTGAGACCCAGTTCCATCCCAGGCTAGGTGTGCTTTACCATCTTCGACCGCACCGTCACTTAACATCAGGTGAGCTGTGGTCAAACACCTAGCCTGTCAACCATAAAAAAAAAGACTGGAGAGTCTTTCTTTCTTTTTCTAAGCGACTGAATTAAAATGATTTGCTGCGATGATTTTTTATTTCAACCACTTCTGAGAGGAGAGATTCTGAGATGGGGTGAACTTAACATGATTATTGTATAAAACCAACAGGTGAAGGAGACGGTAAAAGCGGCAGAAGGTGCCAGCATCAAGATCCGCACCGAGCAGGGCGGGTACCGCCTGAGATGGGTGCGACGCTCGCCCTGGTATCAGATCTAAACCATACGACCTTGGTTCCCGACTCACCTAAAAAGGAAACCCGAAGAAAATTATACAACTAAAAGTCTACGTTCTTCATTATATCTTTCAGTGTTTGTCTTTAGGCGAGTTGCTCAAAGATAGAACGCTAATAAGTCAATTTGCAACATTTTTTTTGGTTCTATTCGTATGGTACGTTTGACGAGACTGCGCGTGGGTCGCACTCTGCTTTCACTCCTTGAAATAGATCACCGGATGTAACCGAAGCTATGCGGGTATTTCGGTTATAAACTATAAGTATCTGACCCTAATCACACTGTATAAATAAATGAGACTAACCATCGAAAGTCTTAAAGCAGGGACTTTGTTTTGCTATTCGAAGTTCTGTGTATCGCTGCAATGGTCATGGGCAGACGCTATCTCTTACCATTGGGAGAGCGTCCCGTTCGTCTCATTACTTTTCCATAACAAAAAGTGCATTTACGTCGAAAATTAATTATTAGCAGCTAACTTACACTTGGCAAAAAAACCCATTAAAATCTTGTAAATTGGCTTAGCATCAAATCAAGCCGATAGACGTTCGTGTTCTGTGCTTCTAATATCTATGTAAGGAAAAAAACGATTTTGTAAAATCAAAACTGGTGCTTTTTAACCGATTTCATTATGAATGTATACAGTTAATTCTGAAAGCTGTTGTTGATAGATTAAAACTTACAAGTACATATTGATATATGGGCTTACCTTTCTCGTAATGAGAAAGCGCCCACGCCCAGTAGTGGGACTGTGAACAGACATAAACACAGGGTTGTCCTGGATCCAGATATATCGAATTGAAAATCTTATTCCGTTTTGAAGTTTAAATGTAGTTGTTGTTTTCATTTGGAAGTATTTTTAGTAAATGTTTTGACCAAATCTTTCAGAATTTACTGTATGAATAGTTTTTTAATTTTGATCTTATTTTTAAGTTTTTTTATGAAACAAATGACAGCCCTGTTGGCTCATTGGAAGTGTGTCTGCTTCAAGAGCTGTAGGGCGTGGATTCGATTCTCACCCAGGATAAACATTTTGTGGCATTAACAAATATTTGTTCTGGGTGTACTGTATGTATTTACAAAAAGTATTCTATCGGTTATCTGACTTCCATAGTACGAGCATCGCTTAGTTTGGGGTCAGATGGCGCTGTGTGTAATGTCTGTATTTATTTTATTTTATTTATATATTTGTCATCGGATTGTGTATTTTAAGTTTAATGTGAAATTATTTGAATCTACAAGAGAGTTGACCATGTTTTAGGTTATTTATTGTTTGTTCTCACAACGAATGGATGTTGCAATTAATTTGTAAGATAAGTAAAAATAGTGATTGAAAAAGAAAGTGCCATCTGCTAGTGCTTTATAATGTAGGATAGAATAATGTTACCGAAGCCTTAATAAAGTGTGCACTAAATTAGATTTCCACATTAAAATTATAACAATAATAATATACATTTTTAAGATTTTGTAGAGAGAGAATAGAAAATATTTCAAGTGTTATTAAAAAAAAGACCGCGCGGTCGCTCACCTACCCGTTGGTCAGACCTAATAAAGACGATCACTGGCCTACCAATTACTAAAGCCATTAAGACCGCTGAGGACAGAAACACGTGGAGGAGCATGCTAAGCCGAGCGCAATAAACACTGGACACGACCTTCAGCAATGAAGATGACGGCTAAGATTTAAAAAATATGCACTTATTTGAAGGAGGAGGACTTCGTGAGGAAACCGTAACATGGTGGTAGGGTACTAATACTTGGTTGGCTAGCTACCACCCTCAACTTGAAAACCTGCCGCCAAGCACAATTTAGCATCGCTTAAAGTTGATCTATACTTGAAGCAGCCTCCCTTCGACGCGTGATATTTCAAGTAGGCGTGACATTAACAGATACTTTTAAGTATTAGTTAACTTTAAGTAAGTTAGATCTTGAATTTATATATCTAAAGTATTGAATTAAGAGTTAGTCGTCAAGCTATTCGCAATTTTTAAAAAGTGTATATAATTTTTTACAATTTCAGTTTCAGCTTAGTTAACCTTTCCGTTTATCCTTGTAAGGCTTCCTTTCCTTGTTAGTTTATTAATTGTTATTTCAGGATAAATAAATATCCCTTTTACATTATTATATATTTTTCCTGTTTATTCCAATAACGCTATAAAATTAGAATAAGTATTTATCAAAGCAATATATTGTAAAATAATACTGACTCGGCTTGCCTTTTTAGGACATAACTGTTTTAGATGTGATAAACTATCGAGTAATTCATATTTCATAGAATAATTCGTAATGTCACATCATATATCATCTTGTCTGTAGTTTTTTAATTTTTTATGGTTGACAGGCTAGGTGTTTGACTACAGCCACCTGATGTTAAGTGAAGGTGTGTTCGAAGATGGTAAGCACACCTAGCCTGGAATGGAACTGGCTCTCAAGCGAGGCTGCCGGAACACACCGTTAGATGCTTGGCGACAGATTTTTAACTACCCTACCACCATGCTATGGTTTCCTCACGATGTTTTCCTTCACCGGCAGCTCAAGCTCATTGTTGGGGTTTGAACCCACGTCCTTCGGCATGCGAACCGACCGCGCTAACCACTGAGCTACTATCATCGCTAAAATATTATATAACTCTTTATATATTTTTATACCCCAAGAGTGATTGCGTGTAAGATACTTATGTGATCGTATTTTAGATGTAAATATTTAATAATAATGTAGAAGTTTATGCTTTTTTTTACTTTGCTAATTATATTAAGTATAGTTTTTATTATTTGCTTATATTAAATACTTCATGCAGCTATAAAAATACTTTTTCGTAGGCATAATATACAGTAGGAACATTTTTTTCGTAAAAACCTAAATGTTATATATTTTTTAACACCAGGCGTGGCATGTGGTTTTATTTTACAATACAATAAAAAAGTATAACAAAGAGACGAATTACTAAGGATTCGTTAAAATATATGATTATTTTTTTTAATGTAAAAGTAATGAGACGAACGAGACGCTCTCCTGATGGTAAGAGATGACGCCTGTCTATGAGCATTGCAGCGATACACAGCACTTTGAGTAATGAATCACAGTCACTGCCTCGACGCTCATTACTTGGAAACTTTCGTTGGTTAGTCTCAACAGCCCTGTAAGTTCAATAGCTGCAGTACCTACCTAGTATCTTTTACACACTACTGCTTGGCGGCAGAATATCTGGTACTGCGGTGGTACCTACCTCCTGCTAAGAAGATTTACCACCAAGTAAAGTTTCAAACTAAAATGAACTTTGTTATGTATGAAAGTAGTGCATTTGTGATGCAACGTATTTTTGATGCTTAAATTTAACATTTTGACCTATTACAAGTAATCACTAAGTCATGTGCGTATGGGAAATGTCCTAAAATTTCAGTACCTAATCTTTTTTTTATTTTTTTATTGTTATTTGGATGAAATTGTGCTTCAGAAGTGTTGGTGTGCTTTTTTACATAATATATATTTATACTTTATTTACCTCTGTTATATTTTAGGTACACATTTATTTATTTAAATAATAAATATTTTTTTTACACATAATTCTATTTTATTATTTTTTCCCCCTTATTTGTTGTCTGTTTTAGTTATATTATGTACTTTGTTTAGGAGTCCTCTGATTTCGCTCGCTATTTTAAGTTTATACCATTTTGGCGTCCTGAATTATTTCCCATATCACCTCTCAAGGAGTCAATCTCAAGTTGCCATATGGGTAAAAAACAATTACGATATCGCATTGAGTGCGTTCATGGGAATACGTGGAGAAAGACCTGGTTGTTTTAATGGCGGATATTATTTTATTGTCGCATAAAAATTATATTAAAATTGTTTTAAAATATTGAGAATCAAAAGTATTTTAATTTCTTTATTGATAGGAAAATTTTGATGCAAATCATTACAATCGCAAATTGGTCTGCTTCGCAAAACGTAATTTTCGCACAAAGTCAATTTCGCAAAACGTCTTTTCGCATCTTCTTTCAAACGTCTTTGCAAACGTCTTTCGAATGTCATTTAAGTAATATGGTGTCATTTCTGTGTCTCATTCGTATTCTATATCTATACCAACACTCGCTTTATGTGAGAGAGGGACAATCCTTTTTTCTGGTACTTCACTTCGATGATTTTGGCCTGTAGTTATTTTGTAAGTATAGCTAAGTACCTATACCAAGTGTTTCGAGTAAGTGTAGTAAGGCTTAGGGATGATAAACTATAGAAACAACTTTTACAAACAAAACCGACTTTAAAATCGCGAAAAAAATTAGAATAGCAAAATGCAATTGCCTTCAATATAATAAACGGAAAAGCGAATTTCTTTTCACTTCAAAGTCGGTCAAAAAGAGTAAAGGTTGTTCAAATTGATTGGTAGAACGAAACGACATGTAGTTTCAGCAAAAATAAAGCTTAGAATTTTAACGTAATTTATCAATGAGCAAGTTTCCACTTGGCCTAAATGAATTAGAGATTTTTTTTTCATATAAAAATGTATGACGCATTTAATAGCGTAGAGAAACTAACATCACGTCTTATTTTGTTGCGGTAGAATGTCCTTATATTTATATTGTAGAAGTCGTCGGAATGTCTGATGGTAAGCGCTACTTTTAAGTAACACCACCAACCGACATCCTTGCATGCTCAAGTTAAAAATCTGCCGCCAAGCGCCTAAAGATGTGTTCGGGTTGTCTTACTTGATAGAAAGAAAGAAAATAGTTTTATTTTGTAACACAAGCACAAAAACAAACAGAGACAGACAGTTACAAAATGGGGACTCACCTCAGCATAATACTGGTCATACTAAGTGGTATGACCAGCGCTGATGAGAGCAAGTTCCTATTCCAGGCTAGGTGTCTAACATCTTTATTTAATATTAGATAAGCTGTGGTCAAACACCTAGTCTGTCACCAGAAAAAAATGTGCAAATGCGAAGCACCTAGTGCTTCGCGGCAGATTTTCAACTTGAGCGCGCAAAGGTCACTTAAAATGGAGTTTCCGCAAAGTAACGCCTCAATCAATTAATTTCCTGGATCTGTCTAATTAGTGTTACATAGAAACATGCTAAATAATAGTGTATTTAGAGCTTAAAAAGTCATATTTTCCTACTAGCTATTAGTAAAAATAAATTGTGTATTCTTATAAAATTGTTGTTTGTACTATATATTTTTTTGGTACCCTGACTTAGCAAATTGATAGCCATTTTACTCTTCGTATGAACTAACAAGTATAGATTTAAAAAACCTCTGACACGAGTAAGAGAGTACCAAATTCGACCCTGATGAAGATGCTTACATAATTATCGACTAGAAAAGACCTTATAATTTTCAAACTGCTGAACAAATTTTCATGGCTAAGAACAGAACGGTCAAGTCAGATTTCAACCAAAATAAACTAAATACGCCAAATCACAGACTCACATGTATAACTTTATAACAGCACTCTGTTTGTGTCGGGTATTATTGAACTACTTTAGATGCTTTAGGTATTCTGACTGAATAAATATAAATTAATTTCTACCCATTCGAATATTAACGTACTTATATAAATGTGACAGTGAATCGGTGAGTATGCAAAGTGCACTTTTTTTTTTTTCTTTGGGTTTGGCGTCGCGTTTTAGCATTTGCCAGTGTCAAGTAATTATATATTTTCAAGTTTCAAAAGTTAAATAAGTGCCATCGTAGCTAGTTTTAGTCAAAGTCGTCTTTGTCAAGTCCAAGTTTGTGTCAGTTAATTCTTAAAGCTTAAAGCTTCTTAAAGCTTCGATGGAGTTTTGGAAGCAACACGAAAACTCATGTTTCACCACATTATATCATTTTCCCACACTCGCGCTTGTAATTCGGCACTTTATGAATAAACCACTACTTTTATGCATAAACACTCGACAAAACACTAGTTTTAGAAAAAATATAACGGAGCGACACGACTCTTCCCGCGTTCCCGCCAAAACTCAAAAGTGCACGTTTGTTATTTCGTGAAGAAATACAAATATTTTATTAATAATACTAATGTTACTAGTCACTTCAACATTTTTTAAATAGGCATGTCATTAGAGTTTTAAAACACAGATTACAATACATGTCAACACAAAAATGTTAAATATAATGGCTCAACTGTTTTTAGTAAAATTTCGAATGGAGATTTATGTATCTCTCTGGATTAACAACATAGACTACTTTTATTCCATTGAAAGAAGGAGAAACTGGAGGAGTTGCTATTTAAAAAAAAACGCTCATCGTACAACCGGGATCCGTGACCGTTGTGAACAACAGTTACATTTCTACGTGTGTCGTTACATCGGCGAGAATTTGGCAAATCTTTTTAAGCAAGCGTTTGTAAGTATAGAGGTCAATGGTAACATCTACTCGATATACCTACAGGATATTGGTGAAGAAGAACATCGAGAGGAAACCATAAAACGGTGGTGAGGTACTTTCTAGTACCTACTCGGCTGGCTAGCTACCACCCTCAAGTTGGAAATCTGTCGCCAAGCACCTAACGGTGTGTTCCGGCAGCCTCACTTCTATTCCAGGCTAGGTGTGCTAACCATTTTCGACTCCACATTAGCATCAGGTGAGCTGTGGTCAAATATCTAGTCTACCAAGCATAAAGCAAGCATTTTACTTGGTGGTAGATTTCTTTAGCAGGAACTCGTCTAGGTAGGTACCACCGCAGTACCAGATATTCTGCCGCCAAGCGGTAGTGTGTAAACATTACTGTGTTGCGGTTTGAAGGGTACTGCAGCTAGCGAAATTACTGGGCTGTTGAGACTAACCATCGAAAGTCTCAAAGTAATGAGCGCCAAAGCAGCGATGCCCCGGACTTTGTTTTGCTACTCACAGTTCTGTGTATCGCTGCAATGGTCATGGACCTGCGTTATCTCTTACCATCAGGAGAGCGCATAGTTCGTCTCATTTCATTTACATAAAATAAAAAAATATCCTGTCCATCCCACTCGTTTGTTATTTATTGTTTCGATGTTTACCGATACTTAGGGATGTACAATGTACCTACTACGACAGCTCTATTTATATAAAAACAGGTTTTTGACCGCATTTGCCCGTAATGCTCCGCATTATCAGGGAGACGGAAAAAGATTGCAGTAAAGTCGACACTGGTTTAATTTGACAGGAGGATAACTGTTTAGATTTATTTACTGTGCTGACGGAATCTGGGTGTGGTGTGCATTTTATTGGATTTTTTTTACAATCGGTAAGTTTTAAGTTATATCAGTCCTAAGTAATACATGAGTGCTTATATGTACCTATCACGCAAGATAACACTGGTAAGCATTATTAAAGTTTTATCGTGTCACACGAACTTTTTTTTTTTTATATCAAGTACAATTTAATCAAAATAAGCTGGTAGAACTCTCTGCCGAAGTCTGTGGTCCCTGTTAGGTACATTATGAGTGTCTTCAAATCTAGAGTAAATACATTTTTCCAAGGTAAGCGTGCTTCATCTTAGACCACACTACTGCTTAACGTCAGGTAGGGAGTGGTCAAACGCGAACCTATTTTGAATATAAAAAAAGCATTTTTTTCTATTAGTCACGAATTTTGCTTAGTGAATTTTGATTGATTTTGAAACAAAAAATTAAAAATTCATGAATATGTTTATAAAATATTTCTATGTTACATATATACCTAAAAACCCGCGCTTTCCGGATTTACAAGTATCATTTATGTATTAGTTCAGAGTTAAATAATACAGCTACATACAGACAAT